>CM062820.1:1003363158-1004563158 GCA_031772625.1 Pinus tabuliformis | reverse complement strand
TGCTTTAGTCAGAACACCCCTTCTCTAGATATGATAGAACTTCATTTAATTGATGAGTTGAATTATGACGATGCACGATATGTAAATTTTTTGGAGGAAGTGATGTATTTGAATAGATTTTGAAAGCAACCAAGGATATTGGTATGAGAATCTTTTTTTTTAAATATAAGCTTCAAAATCTTTAAACTGTTGACCAGTAAAAAGGATTTTGGGCTTCATTTTCTTTTATTTTTTTCTTTATGGAAGGGTATGACCAATGCAAGTTGTATGTAGATACGAGGATGAATTCTATTATGGATACGAGGATGTGGACACTAGTGGAATGACCTACTTAGTCTTGGGCAACATCGAGTATGGAAGCGGATGACAGTCTCATGGAGTGGGTATGTGACATTTTGCCCCATTTTAATTTTGTTTATCATTCGTTGTTTGCACTGGTTCTACTAGTCAGTTTTAATTATTTATATTTTTTTGATTTATATCATTAACATTCAATGTTTCCCAAGTAAGGTAACATCTCCATTTTCTTTAGATGAGCATCCTGTAGGATTATGATGTTCCCAATGAGTTTTGAATATTTGTCCAATATGTCTTGTTGATTTTGGATTGTCGTTGCGGGTTATCGATTTAATTGTTATCCGGTTTGACATTTGATTGACAACGAAATTCCATGCTTTTATAAATTATTTGTATGTTAATTTTTAAAAGTATTTGAGAAATTTGTCTTCAATAGCCACACTTCAAACAATGGATTTCACACTACTAGGTTTAAGGTTTGGGTTATGTATTTGGTTAAAATTTCCCAAGATTTATATCATATCTCAAGCGTCAGGTTTGGGTTATTTATTTGGTCAAAATTTCCTAAGATTCATATCATATCTCAGCCTTTTGAAATTCATGCATTCATGCCATTCAAATGTAACATGTCACGATAAGGATGAGCCCTATTAAGCTCACCAACTTTGTTACTATGCTTCATGAATCATAATTAAAATGGACTTTGAATTTGGTTCTTTTCCTTGACTAAACAGTATTAAGAAAAATCCTCTCATTCAAACTCAACCCCAAGTCATACTCAAAATTTTGACATGTGAATAACATTGGCTTGGTAGCAAGTTTGACACCCAAGTCCTTGCATGTCAGACAAGACTGTCCATAAAAAAAAAATTGATCATATCCTTAAATTGTTAGCCCTTAGACTCCTTCACTAAAGAAAATATCATTCTATGATCTTGATAATTGGTCTATCAAAACGTGGATTGGGTGAAATATGAGTAATGGAGTAGAGAAAGAAATTTTCCTTGGCATTGCCTAGAATATTTTGAACTTTTGGGGGCACATCACATGACACTACCATCATGACACCAACTTTTTTTGGTAAAGTTCCACTGCAAGAGGCATCCACTAATTCACGTTCCTCAACCTGTGACCGTAAAGATGATTGTTCTCTAACATTTTTCCTAGATGATGATAATGATATATAGTCCTTATCATCATAAATTATGGATTTTCTTTCTTCACCCATGCTCCACCTTCCCCATTCCAATTGTATATAAGCATCAGTTTCTCTTGCAAGCATCCCTCCGATTGCAAAGTTATATCCATACCTGAAATCCTCATATTGATCTTGGTTCTTATGCTTCTCTTCTTCTTCTAAGCTAAGCAATCAGAAAAACATTACCTCCCTACCACCACAAATAGATAAAATATTTTTCCTACACTATCTTTCAAGCTACACAAGAGGAATACTAAACAATTATTGAGTTGTTTCTCCCTCTCCAATCATCATAGCAACATCATGATTTGGACCAGATCCATCTTTTATGTCTGTAAGACTGGATTCAGAACTATCATGGTCCTTCAGTGGTGGGGTATCTCCACATATTGAATGAAAGAGAGGGACACCTGAGTTTCCAAACTAAATAAAGGTATCTCTCCATCCCCTCACATAACCATATGAAAGGAGAAACTAGTTTGACCAAACCTGGAGAACTTTCATCACTCTCTCCTACAAGGACACCATAATATAAATGTAAAAAGATTCACAAAAAGATCCACACATTCATTACACTAATTATGGTATTTTTTTTTAGAAGTAAAAATTACCAGTTGCCTTGCTAATTGATGACTAATAAGGGGCTTGATCTTAAGACATTATCTATTTTCATCATTACTATCCTCAACATTTGCTATTATTTAAAGTGAGATTTTGTGAATTGGTAGGCATGTTTTTCCACATTTATGTTTTTATATCCCACAAAATTATCTTGCTACATTTGAGCTCCTCTACTTCCCTAGGCTACATGTGTTAAAGAAGGTACAAAACACAAATGGTATGTTATTCTGTCATAAGTTCTTCTCATTTTTTGGAAGAATTCTGTGGAAATTTTATTCATGCCAATTATGTGGTAGGAAATATTGTTCCATTATTCTTTTTTATCATCTCTTGTTTATGAGTTAACATGCTTCTATTGTACTAGTTCATTACGACTATGTCATGTAAAGATCATGTTGAGTGAGTTTTACATTTGATTTCCAACGTAGTCAACAACTGAATATATAAGTTTTTTGCTAGGTTGAATGATGGGACAACACACTTTGATTTTCACTAGTGCTCTATTTTTCATATAGTAGCACAAGTGTAGAAATACAAACTCACTTTTCCTTTTACCTAGATAAGAAAATGATGACAACTTTGTATTTCGTAGTGACAAGGATAACTATGTATTGGAGCTAGAACTTGAGCCCTTCATTTCATCCTTTCCTTGCCCAACACGACCATCTCCTATTGGTAACGGAGTTCAATTTCTGAACCAACATTTGTCTTCAATGCTATTTCATGATAAAGAAAGAACACAACCATTGTTGGATTTCCTTCGAGCACACAAATACCAAAGCCATGTCATTTTTCTTTCCTTGGTTAATATATTGCATCATTGTGTTTGATAGTTAATTCATTATTATTCTATGCCAATAAATCTTTATCAAATAGAAGAGAAGGACGACCTCGCTATTTTAGTGATATATAATATGAATTAATTAAAAATTCATAGGGTTATTTCGATTCTCATCTTTCTATTTCACTTCTTTAGCTAAAACTATATATTCAAATACCAGCTCAAATCAAACCAAACTAAAATAGAGAATCCTAGTTATGGAGATGTTTCTCTCTCCATACCTTATAATGACGTTATTTTTCTGAATTATGGTAGAAGTTCATTGATAATAACCTAGATATATATATTTCTTTTAGTACCAAATTGAAATCATGGTAAAAATATGAATATCCCATTAAATATGACCTAAACACGATTCAAAGAATATCACCTTTAGTTTGAGCACATGGTAGAGTAATGTCTGAGGTGTGAAGTTTTATTAGAGGCATTGTTTGTTTATTTGTTTGGGTTAGAAGATTGTTTTCTATTGCTTTTATGTGACTTTCAATTTATTATATCTAGCATGTTGAGAAATGGGAAAGAATAATGTGTGACATTTATCTTGCAAAAATTGATGTTGAATGAAAGGATAAAGATTTTAACCAAGCTAAAATCTGCTTTAGTAAAGGTAGTGGGGCATCTTAAAAGGTTACCGAAGAATACACCATATAAATAGTTTGAACATAAGTAATATATGGCTTTTTCATTTGCAGATATGTTCTTTTTTCTATCCAAGATATCACAACAAGACAAATATTGATATTGTAGAAATTGTTAGAGGACTTCATTGAGGTCAATTTTTCTATTGTTCTACTTGATTGATACATTCTCATGAGAGGAAGGCTTTAAATAATGATTAATATGTTACCAAAAAAATTTATATTCAAAGTTTATACATATAAAAGATAAAAAAAAATGCCAATTCCTTCATTTGATTGTTACTTGACTCTGGTGTGGGCAGGTTACATGAAATGTGATTGGAAAAAGGATGGGGAGACAATATACAAATCATGTCTTGGATATGATTCATTTGTTGTTGGAGATCCTTCAGGAACTTCAACCATCGACTTTGGAAATGTTTCTAGTAAGTATTCCTATGGTTTTTAATGTTGTGATTCTTTCACCTCATGGTTATTTTGAGCAAGCAATTTTTTTAAGAATGTGTGATAAGATATCAATGGATAGGTAAACATTTTTTTTATAATTTCAATGTCCATTCCATGATATCCTCTCTTTATTGTTTGATTGTATTTTGGACTTTTATTTTGGTTTTTCTTTGTATTTTAACTACGAAATTAAAAGTACTTGGTATTATGCCTGTTTAAACAACAACAAAAGCTTGAAGATGAAACTAATATTGCATTATATCAATTGAAATCCTTTTAACTATTTTTTATTGGAAGATTTTCATGATTATTAGAAAATTTTACTTTCATGTTGTTATTTGAGAACATGTTGTTTATATACTTGTCCAAGATCATGCATTAGACAACAATTGTTTTTGAGAATAAAATGACAAGGATTAGACATCACACCTTAGATTATTTGTTTCAACAAGTTATTTACAACTTGAGATTTTTAGCATGTAACTTAGTTGGCATGATTGTGCCTAAGCTTTCCCTGAAGGTTGAATACTAAGTTACTAAGGTGTTCTTTTCTATGGTGACTTTAATTTGTTTATACAGGTCATCTAGCCACATAGTGGCCACTATTGCTCAACTGAAGAAAACTTGTTCGAGTTTCTTGCTCTTATGGGGAAGAATGGCTTTAACATTGTTGATGTTGAGGTATATGTAATACAAATCCTTTATATTCTACTTTCATTTATATTATATTGTTCATCGTCTTTCATGTCTTACACTCTGCATTCTAGGTTCTTTTATTTTCAGAAATGGAACCCAATATTGATGGTGAGTAGTAGGATTTGAAGAAAGAGGAGAACACTAACACTAGAGCGACAAATGAAAAAAGAAAGAGAAAAGAATTGGTCTAGTGGTACCCTTAAATCCAATATCCTACATAAGACATAAACATAGATACTGATGTTCAAGTCTTTAAAGTTGGTGAATTCACCTGCAATGACCTGACATCACAATGATAATGTTTTATAGTGATGAAACAACATTTCATGTCTAAATTGTAGTCCAACCAATGTTAAGTTGGAAACTCATATAGTAATACTTGACATTTCATATAATATAATTTCAGTGGTTGAAATTATTTATAGTTGCACCTAATATTGTTTATTATTTTAACTAACATATGTAATTTTCAATTTTCATATTAGATGAACCAATTCACATTGTATGATGTTTTTTTAATTTAGTTGCAAAATCATACTAACTAATCTATCTTGATTAATAATGAACACATAAAATCAATCTAAAACTACTAAATTAGTAGTTTATATTGATTAACGATGAACACAAATAAAATAAATATAGGACTAAATTAATCGTTTATAATGATTGTTAATGAAAATAAATGAAATGAATATAAACTACTAAATTAGTCATTTATATAATGAATATGAAAGTACCAAAAAAATATAAATGACTACTGCAAATGATTAATTTTTCATTACAAATGACAACTAAATTTTGCATATATACGACTATTAGTAGTTAATCTATAGTATCTTATAACACGATAAAAATTTAGTCATATTTCTTTGGTCATTAATTGGTTTCAAACAACGACTAAAATTTGCATATATATGACTATTAGTAGCTAATTTACAGTATCTTATAACACGACCAACATTTTGGTCATATTTCTTTGGTGATTAATTGGTTTTCTCAGATGATCATATAGTAATATATTTTGTTGTATATTTGGTCATTAATTGTGACAATTAATGACTAAATAAATAAATTAATTAACGACCAAATTTATGACTAAATATATTGCTAGATGATAAAATTGACACAATCAATTAATGACTAAGCTAAAAACGACTAAAAGTTGCGTGTTATAAGATACTGTAAATTAGCAACCACTGGTCACCGACTCAAAAATAGTCATTTATATGCAAATTTTACTCGTTGTTTTAGTAACTAATTAGCCATTTTGTAGTAGTGTTTATAAAACAAGCAATGGATGAGAAGAGTTTGTGGAAAGTAGAAAAAGTTACAACTTCCAAGGAAGCATGGAAGATTCTAGAAGGAGAGCTTGGCATGAATGGGAGTGATATGCAGTAGTAGGTTATGTCTCAAGCAAATAAGACAGCCGCAGATCTGAGAGTAGATGAGCAATACTCTGAGAGGAAAACAGAGCTTTGAGAATCTCACTCAAAAGTGGATGATGGTTGTCAAGACCATAAAATTGAAACCCATTATGCAAGCATGCATATGGATGCAAAATATTCAACAAATATTGCAAAGAGAAAAGTTGAAGCCTCTGTGTGTGAAACAGAGGAAGAATAAATAAATACTCAAGGAATCCACTGTAATGTGGATGATACAAATGACGGTGAAACCCACTGTGATGAGAAAGATGTGGATGATGAATGCAAATTTATATGTGAATTGGTGAATCCAGATGCAGCTGATGGATTTTGTGAAGTTGAAATTGTCAATGAAATTTACAATGAGCACATGCATGCTCGGATATCCCACCATAGTGTGGATGAACATTATGTTGATGATAAGTGTGGTTTATTTTTTGAAAAAAGGATTGATTGTGACAATATGGTAAGTGCACTACTTGATGAAACATTGAAGCTTGAAGCTACCACTGTAGCAACTAGATATGAAGCAGTTAGAACTGCTCATGAAGTAGTATGTCATCTAGCAGTAGTTGATGATCAAGAACATGATAAAGTGATTGAAGATTTTTTTATGAGAATATAAAGTAACAACATAACACTGGAAGACAATCTCCATGCAGTTGAACAGAAGGCAGACGTAGAGAAGGAAGATTTGACTGAAGAGAGTCATATTAGATATGTTTCTAGCACTATTTTTTAATATGAAACTATTCAAAATAGCATGGGAGAAGAAGTTGAAAGCAAGGTTGTTAATAAATTTGATGTAGATTTGAAGCTCATTGAAGAATGAATTCAAAAAACAATAGAACAAATTGATGTGAGTCTTAAAGTAGGAGCTAGTGTTTCATATATCCAACCCGCGTATACGTCGCGACAAAATTTTTGACAATAATTCAACTGTAAAACTTAAATTAAAAATTCTAAAACCAATCACAATTGAATGCAAGATAAGTTTAAGGGTTACCTGGTGATTTTGGGACAATTCGAACAGTCGATTTTGGCAAATGGCAATGCTTGCTCCTTTTGCTCCACTTCTTTGCTCTCAAACCAAATGGTGATAATGGTGAGTCAAAAAACTATTTTATAAGCTTTGAAAATGCAAAATTTTTTCAAATCTTGATTTTGTTTTGTCTCATGTAACTTTTAACTTGGGAGTTTGGAATGTCGAGAACAGTTTGATTTTCAGGACATTTTGGATGCTTTTTCGAGAGTTTCGAGACAGTTCCATGACTGCTGACCCATCATGGCAGGTATCGTTTTTTACTGGCATATAGATTAGGGAAGCCATTTTTTCCATTTTATTATGCATACTAGCCTCCATTTTCCGATACACTTTCCATAGGGTCGATCCCATCGTGTTATGGTTCTTAAACCATCTTCACTTGCCAATTTTTAAATCATGACACAATGGTAGAGCCATCCTTTTCATGGGTATCGTAGTTAGCACCTCACTGACATTTGTTGCCCATGCTACTTCAATCTGAGTAGGCTCGGGAGTCCTCTGTAGTCCCGGCATGACTTATGCACTGAAGAATCATTCCTCTTTGCTTCTCTGCTTCGTTCTAGCCTTATACCCTAGAGGCTCCTTTGTGTTTAGTTGTACTAATGCATTGCATTTTGACCATTTGCACCTTTTGGTCTTGAGCCGGCTTCACTTGGACTCGTGCTTAAGCCAAATTTTGACCATGACGACTGCAAAATCAAACTTGCATGCCCTTCAATTCTGTAACTTGACACACCTTGACTCATGGAAGGAGCACGCCTTTGAGTTTCTTTGACCAGTTTTCACCTCCCTGCATTGAGCATAGGAATGTTCCAATCCCAGGAACTAGATCATATGTTTCATTGACACTCGTTCTTTCCACTGTACTATATCATTCTTTTATTCTTTTTCCAGCTTAAAGAAAAAGACAAAGAAATTATATGTTCCAAAAAGAGTGGGAATGGGACAGTATTTCCACTTATTATTGGCAGCTAGAGTCAGTCGTGTCGCCCTTGAACAAAGCACTCAAAACAAAGTCTCCTTCATTTGGGCAGGATTTAGTTTGACTTAGGTAAGCCTCAACCTTGTTATTCAGTGAGTTCTCCCTTGATTAGTTATCTCTTCCAATCATATGGAGGGTTTGTTCATGCCTCCTGCATGGCAGACTTATACAAAGTCATCATATGCTACCACATAGTCACATTGAGTCGTGCTTTTGTTCAAGGGAAGTTAGCCTGAGATGACCTCTCTGTGGTGTCTCTTGACCCATTTTTCAGTCGGCCATCCTTGGTTCTCAGTATCTTGTCTGTCATCACATTAGTTATATTGGTCCTTTACTCATGCCGATTTGAGAAGGTCCCCATTCACTTCTTGCTGGCGGGTCTTGTCCTTATCAACGACGACATCTTGCTCTGAGGACAGACCTAGAGCCACACCCTCACCGTATTTTCATTATTGATAGGTCACCTTGTGCTCAGCATCGATCAATATCATGGGTCTTTGACTGAGTGGTTTCCCTTGTGTTTGACATCAGCTTACACTATCACACATTGGGATTCATGCAGTACCTTGGTTTCCATTTGACCCTATTGGTGGATACCTCACCTCTGCATCAGCTTTCATTATTGGTTGGTTCAGATGGTTTTTGTCATGCGCTAGCCACATCTTGTGTATGCCAGAAACGTGCTTCGGTCGGGTTACTACATCTTTTTTAGTCTGATTCCTTCCACATTATTGGCCTATGGGTTACACTCACGCTATATTGATGAAGGATGCCTTAATGCCTTCCTTCTAGCGGTTCTTTCCCTATCGACTATGACTCATTGCTCTGGGAGAAAGATCTAGAGTCCATTTGGCAATACCTTGGGGTTTGCAGTCACTAGTGGCATATCCTTCACTATCGACAGTGGGAAATCATCATTGTCTCCTGATTCATAGATTCTTATAGGTGTTTGACTCCAGCTCATTTATTCACACTTGTTAGATTGTACTGGGTACCTTGACGCTCATTATCATTATCGGTGAGTACTCTCGTGTTTGTTAACGGTATACATCAATGACCGGTAATCAAACGATTTCTCACATGGTCGAATTTAGATCATTTATTCTGATGGTGTAGAAATGTACCACGGTGGGCAGTCAAGACCTCAGGTTGCATCAACATTCATTGGTTCACTTGATAGTTGCTCCTATTGCTGCTAGTTGATACCAGTCTACGTTATATGTTGCAGTCATTCATGGCAACATTCTATATGTTGGCACCTGAGTTTGCAGTGTAGTACCATCTTATTCCATCATGTTCATTTGGTACTTTTGGGATCAATCTTTGGTATCAGTGATCCGCTTCATCCTTCAGCATCATTGACATTCTTATATGTGATATTCAGACATGTACTTGTTCGATTGTGATCAGATGATCATTATGTATTTTCCAGTGCTTTATACTTGTATACTTAGTGGATCCGCTTGTACTTGATATGTGGACATGCTTTACTTTATTTGAGCATGGGTATGCCCACCTCAGACAGTGTTTCTTTCTGATCTCCTTTTGTGGCTTGGTAGGCTAAACTCTATTGAAGTCCTTCTTAGTTTTTTACGGGTTTCCTCTCCATGCACTTACATAATATATTTCGGCCATCATGTACCCCTTTTGACCTCATATATTAGGGGGCATCTATTATAGCTCCAAATCTCACTCTTCATGTTTGTGATGCTGCACTCATGGCCTAGGGAAACCCCTCCTTGTAGACCTGGTCCAAATACTTAATAAATAATGTTTTATTCCCTATACCAGACATTTCCCTGAGCTAAGCGCATGTGTACGTGGGTCTTTGTATACCCAGCCCATGTATATGTCTTAAAACACTTAAAAAAATTAAATCTCCTTAATTTTGGGCAGAGATCGTGGGTTTTACCTGTTGATTACTTATTAGTGCCTGTGGCCCAACTGTTCCCAACGAATTCCCAACTAAAACACTTCTTTGGGAGAAGTATAAAAAGGCTTCAATGGGAAGGCCTAAGGGAGGAGAGAATAGAGAGGAAAATCGCTCTATTGAGATTATCCTATATCAGGTCTGAAGATCCTTGTGCTTCCAACACTTCCACCATTACAGGAAACCCTTATTTCCTTGAGTTATGATGTCTTTCCATTTGTTGAGATATCCTTGAGTGAGTTATGGAAGTGGCTCGTTGAAGGCTTGAGATTGGACAAATCTAGAGGACGGTTCTGCTTAGAGCCTATGAAAGGAAGACTCAGGTGAAATCATTCCTTTCTGTACTTTAGTTATCTATAATAAAATAAACACTTGTCTTGTTCCTGATATGAATCTTCTTCATGTTTATGATATCAATGTTATGATTTACAAATGAATGGTTATTTCAATTGCATAACTAACTTTCAATATACTATGAAGTTGATTTTTTTATGATGTTTAGTCCATATATTGTTTTGCTTTCTTGAATTGATTGTTTTGTAGGTTGAGGAAGCAAAAGGAACTCCAAGAGGGTTTGGACCCTAGTTGGATCTTCCCAAATGAAGGACCCCCAGGTGCACCTATCTTCATTTAGTTTGTTTATATTAGCATCATGGATGTGTGGAATGCTTGTTTTTCTTTATAGATAACCCCTGCTCTACTAGGGTATTAACCCAAGACCCTAGGGGATATTCTCCCTTAACAGCTGGAATAAAAGAATTGAATGAAATTATGAATATTGATCTTGAGTGTGCATATTACAGGAAAAATGCAGTCGTACCTGATGATGAAAGTGAAAAGAATGATATGAAAGACAAAGATGAATTCATTAAAACCATTTTTCAGTAATGGAATCAAGAAAAGATAGGATTCTACTATCAAGAAATATGGCAGAAAGAAATTGAGGAATATGAAGAGCAAGAAATAGAGAAAATAAGACAGTTTGAAGATGCAATGTTGTGGTAGGAGTTCATGGTTGAATGCATATTTGAAGAGGAAGTTGTAGAAGATATGATCCAATTGTTTTTTAAAACAAGTTCAAGAAAAGTCAATGAAAAATTTCATTAACAACAAGTGAATAAAGCCTATAACAAGAAAGCGCAACAAAGAATGAAGCCATTTCGAGGATTTAGAATTTGGAAGAAGAGAAAAGGAAAATAAAGTCTTGAGTCATTGTAAGCCTAGATGAGACATAGACCAGTAGGCATGTTTGAGTAATGATTGAATCAATTTCTATTATAAGTCTACAAGTCATAGTTGAGTCATGTTGAGTCATATGGTCGTAATTA
This sequence comes from Pinus tabuliformis, assembly GCA_031772625.1. NCBI lineage: Eukaryota > Viridiplantae > Streptophyta > Pinopsida > Pinales > Pinaceae > Pinus > Pinus tabuliformis. The sequence goes on along the minus strand of CM062820.1, from coordinate 1,004,551,711 downwards.
AGGGGGGGTGTTAGAAATTGTAATTACTCCCACATGTGGAGTTGGCTAAACATAGAGAGTTAGTTAACTGAGTGATTGAGTGATTGAGTATTTGAGTGTTGATTCAAGTCATGTTAAGTGATAGACGACTTTTAGTGTGTGGTTACATGTTTATGCATGTCAAGATATTTTAGGCAAGTCACTAGTTGTAAAAAGGATAAATACCCTTCACCGAGTTCATTGTAAGCATCATGTTTTGTGTGATCAATAGAAGAGAAGCAGCTTGTGTTTTAAATGTGAATTCATGCTTTGTCTCTGCCGCCTTTCGAACAATTTTGACCTTCAGAACTTTTGTGCCAATCTCATGTGCATAAGTAATATCCTCAGACAAATCACTCAGTTGAATAATTTTATTTTTTAAGGTTTTTCTTTTAAATCATTCACTCACTTGTTTGATGGTAATCTTAGTACTCTTAATAACAATATTTCCTCCTTTTGGCCAATTGATAAGTTCATTTAATTTTTCAAATCTCTTTTACATTTCCATGGCATTGGTTGTATTATTAAATAAAATAGTTATTCAATTGTAACATTAATATATGTTTTACATCTCCATGCCATTGGTGGTATGATCAAATAAAAAACTTGTTGTATGGTAATGCTAATAACAAAATTTCCCTGTTTTGGCAAGCCCACATCTTTGTCTTTTCAATCACTTAGTTGTTTAATAGTAGCCTTGATAACAATTTTTCCTTTCTTTTGTCAACCCATAGTTTTTTTTATCAATAACTCACATATTTAATGGAAAAATTAAGAAGGGTGGTTTATTATTTCAGTCAGCCCACACATGTCATTGAAAAAATAATAGAATCTCTGAGGTCAATCTTTCGATAATTAGTGGATAAGCATCTAGAAATTCATTAGAATCCGATTTTTTTTTTGATTCTTTGTCATTGTGCATAGTTTTGGAGAACGTAAATGTTAAATGACTATTATAACCATTTAGGATTTTACTTTTATAATTTTCATAAGTTTATATGGTTTTTTTTTACATTGGGCTCGTGAGACATTTTTAACAGGATTGAACTTCTGATCACTTGGATATGCAAGGGCATTTCGACATGTTTTTTGTCAATTTCCTTACCACCCACACACATATATGAGCCTTTTTTTTATAATAAATTTAATTTATTAATTTTATTTAGTTGACTATAATTGAAAATATTGTATTAAGAATATTTTGACTTAAATATATAGAATATTATTTTATTTGTATGAAAGGCTTAGAGTGCAATGAATCACCATCAAACTCTTTAGAATCATGATTCCATAACAAAGTTTTAATAACAAAATAACTACACTATAAGTATTAAAAGTGTGAACATGAAATAAAGTTCTAGCGTCCTAAAAAAATGTACCTCCATGCAAACATGATTTGGATGATGTTCTTCATCTTGAGAGTCCACAAGATTGGTAGTTGCAACAACTATATTGAAATGAATGATGAGAAAGTCATAAACAATCACATAACTAGCAATATAAATGGAGGATTGGGTAGCATTAGCATTGACTTGCTTCAATTCCTCAATTTGACTTCTCAGACTTATGGTCTTGTCTTCAACAATCTAATCCTACATTCTTTGTAAAATGAATATATGCATGGTAGAAATAATTTCAGAAACCAATTACTTTTATTAAATTTGCAACTCCAAGATAACCTCCTTAATGTCGCCAATTTCCTATGCTAAAAGGGAAGAGTTTTTTATTTTTTATCATAGTGAATTTGAAATCCATCCACCCTAGAACAAAAAAAATAAGAGATACCTAGGGATATAACACATACCAAGCCACTAGAGTTCAAAACCAATATCGAGAAAAGTTAATAATCATCAAATTTCTACAAGACCCAAAGTCATGCATGCAAACGAAAGTCACCCAAACAACATTATCAAGACACTCATGTAGAATAAACCAACGACCAATATCATCAAAAGGAGAGCACAAGGGAAACTAAAGAATTCCCTCAAACTAGCATACAAGAGAATGTTGAACTTGCAAAAAAAAAAAATTCTAAACAAGTAAATAGTTTAATGATCCAAAACTACCATATCAACTCATATAATATTAGGAAGCTAAACTATCTCAACCAAACTCCATTTTTTGTAGCAACTGACCCATCCTTTATGTCAAATCCAGCTCATCCTTCCATAAATTCCTTCCTATAGTTGTGTATCATTCCATAGCTTCCACCATCAAAAGATAGAAACTTCTAATATGTTTCATAAATAAATTCATAAGTCCCAGTGTATCAACTAAATGAGGGAGCATGAACATAATTCCCACTTCTCGTAGCTAACAAAGATGACTAGTGCCACTTAACCACATATCACAAAATCAAGTGATGAGTTTCGAACTCATTAATAACAAGTATTATGACTTCATACGAAGCCACACTAATTCCTAGCCTCTACCTAATTATGAAAGAATTTTGCAAATTCTATTAATAATATAGTTCAAATTTTCCTATAGCTAATACTAACACTCCCCTTCACACTTGTGACCATTAAAGTTAATTTTTTATCTTTTATAATACAATTCTATTTTTTCCACATGGTCTTATATAGACTGTTATCAGGTGTGTTGTTAAGGAACTCCTAGATGTTAAGTCACCTAATGCAAACATGCCTTCCCTTAATTGTCTTTTGGAATATTCAGACCTTTGTGTCCCTCTTTATAGCTTAGGCTCACACCCATGTGGCTTTGTCCTTACTCTATTACAAGCCCTGATGGCCACTTGTTATATCCTTTCTTTTATATCTTCGAAGATGGATTTACCTTATTCAAAAAACAGTTGATGCCACGTGACCCTACAACTTCAATCCTAGTTCAACAATATGCAACTATCAAAATCCACCAGGAAGAGTCCTTCGTGCGAGGCCTACTCAAGCCTACTCTTAACTTCCCTGGGCTGCTTTATATATCTAGTGCAATGGGGAAAGGGCACTTACAAAAACTAGAAAAGTAAGCCCTCTAAGTGGGATCCACACAGATACTCTATTTATTATCGCCGGCTAGCTCACTGTAACCTAGCGATGTGGAAAAGACATTCATGAAAGCCTTCTAAGATAGAAAATTCAGGCATAACAAACTAAGTATTTGATCCCTTTCATTCTTTGGCCCCTCTATTTATATTGGTTTAGTTACATGTCAATTGGTCCAGTAAGCCTACCTAATTTGTTAAACATCCCACTCGTCATTGTTGGGTGATATCTCTAGGCTCGTATTATCAATTCCATCTCTGAGAATTTTATGTTAATGGAACTTTAGGCCTAACACTATCAATTAACGAGAATCATGAAATAACCAAAACTAAGTTAAGTTCTATGACTCTATCTCTCTATACATATTCAACCTTATGACCTATTTTAGGCCTCCCATATGCCTTATAACATGACCCTCCTGTAATCACTCTTAGATATACATGTTATAAATATGACTCTATAAACATGATCCTCTCGACTCTTATATAATGCCTATAGAATATATTGATGCTCCACTGATCTGAAAGGATCATTGGTCATGTTGTTGATCAATTATCATAATTCAACGAAAGGACTCCTTGCTCCATCATTCCCGAGCTTGCTCCTCTCATGCATATTTATTATTTTCTTATAGCCTTGTAGTAATGGTACATATATATGTGTGTGAATCCCTCATGAGATTAATACACTTGGAACGCCACAATCTCATATAGACAATGGAATGAACTAATATTCAAAAAATAATTGTAAATAATAAAAATCTGAATAGAGTAGTCTTCTTTTACATTATATGCAATTAAATTACAAGGCCCTCACCTGATTTACATTCAAATCCCTCTCAGCCTCGTGGCCTTACATTACCCTCAAAATCCACTCGAGACTCTCTCTTATACCCCTATGTTTCGTTGCATTGATATCACACCAATTCAATACAAAAGGGGTTCTGAGCTAATTCAATTTGATCCACAATTCCCTCACTCAAACCCTTATTCTAGGATATTAGATCCAAAAATATAAGTACCCTTGAATCTCTTTAGCATACTCACAAGTTCTCAAAAGTTATCCTATATTTAATATTCCTCACTTACATACATTTCTCATAAAAATATTGGAAAATACAATTAAACACTCAATTTCATTTCATTAGGGAACCAACGCCCTTAGTAAAAGTTTTGACCACTTTTTCAATTGTCACAGTAAATATTGAGAGTCTATGGTCTTGCATTAAACTCCCCATGTAGAAAATTTCCATGGTCTCCTGACCATGGGTTGTTGTTTTTGATGTCCTCTTATATCCCATACATAGTTTTGTTGTTGGTCATTGGCCTTGTCATGTTATTGTCTTGTTGCTTTTGTTACCACATCATGAATTCCACCATAGTTCTACCTCCTCCTTCCTTGATGCAAGGAATTTGTTTTGTCTGTGTTTCTTTCACCACGCTTATGCTTACCATTTAGAATGGAACTTTCTTAGCCAAGGAAATGATCAAAACAAAATTGTATATCCAACTAAGCATACTATCAACCTCTACACTTTTCGTGGGAACTCTTTTCCTTGCTTCAATCTATTGATTGATCTTTGTCTTCATGCTTCTAGAAAATGCTTCACCTTTTAGCTTTGTTGCACTATCATTCACAATAACCCTTGTAAGTTGTCCCTCCTCATATTCTACTCCATATGTATGTACATGATTAGTGTGAAAACTGCAAATGATCTCTCCCTTGGATTCATCGAGTACGCCATTCAAGTACTGGTCTTCATCTCTACTATGAACAAAATAGATATTTGTTCTCTTCCTCTATCTACCTTTTTCTTGAAAGTTTCAAAGAGATATTCATCATCAATAACACCTACAACCACAATTAAACCATCAAAAGAAACATGAGTCTTTTAGCCTCATTTTATGTCTCAAACACCAAATCTCCCCCAACATCATTATCTTCTCCATGGATTTATCCTTTCTTAGGTTCATCTCTATGAGATATCTCCTCAAACTCATTAACTTTGAGTTCTTCCTTCAATGCATGTACCATATTTTGTATCAACTTCATTACCAATAGTTGTTCAAGAGGTCATATGACGCTTTTCCTCATGTTCCACCCACATCTTTAGTTCTCCGCATATTGTTGTAGTAGCTCTATAACCACATTTAATCGTGCCTTCATTTTAGCGAGTTCCTTCTCAAATTATTCATCATTCATATTCCTTACGGTAACTCATTTGGAATCTTTGTGGCCTTTCCATGAATTCCTTAAATGACTTTTCGTAGTCATATTCATCTTCTCCTATTCCGTGGTGAGCTTCCCGCTACCCATTGTGACCTGCAAATGACCTTGCAGTAGGAGATATCTTCCCTTCTACTTATCACTCACCAAGATTCTCTTTTGAACTCAGATTATTGGAATTTTTTGTCCCCTTCTCTAGAACCTCTTTAGAGCACTCATTGCACTTTCAGGTTTCTAGAGTCATGGTTTCCTCTTCATCATAAACACCGACCTATAAGAATCCTCCAACAAGTCTCATTTCATTTACTTCTACTAGACATAAGTAACTTATCATAAAAGAAGCACCCAATTGAAACGTGTTATTCGAATCTACCAATAATCCCACTGCTATATTCTCCTTCGCACTATGCATAAAATCTTTTACGATTTCATACCACTTAATGGAAACACATGTTCCCTTAATTCCCTTTTGGAGTAGAAAGACATTTGTGGCCCTCTTTATAGCTTAGGATTGCGCCTATGTGACTATGTCCTTACTCTATTACAACTCCTAGTGGAAACTTCTTATATCCTTTCCTCTATAACTTCAATGGTAGCTTTACCTTAATCGACACACAATTGATTCCATGTGAGTCAGAAATTTTAGGACCAGTTCAAAAATACGAGACTCTCAAAATCGGTCCAGAAGAGTCCTTAGAGTGAGGCATGCTCAAGCCTCCACTTAACTTCTTAGGGCTACTATATATATATATATATGGTGCAATGGGGAAAGTGCACTTGAAAAGGCCATTGAGGTAAGCCCTTTGGGTAGGACCCATGTAGATTCTCTATTTAATGTATCTTCCCCACTCACTGTAACTTGAAGTTGTGGAAAAGGCATTCATGAAAGCCAATCGAGATAGAACCTCTATGAGGGACCCACTAAGGCTTCGATCCCTTTCTCACTTTGGCTCCTTTGATTCTAGTGGTTGACTCACAAATCAACTAGTCTAATCAGCATAATTAATCCATTAGATGTCCCTCTCATCTTCCCACGATGATACCTCCGACATGACTATATTGACTCCATCTTCTGAAACTATTTGTTAATGAAACTTCCTCCTCGACGTTGTCAATTAATGGGAATAGGAAAAAATTAAATTTGGTTAAGTTCCATAGCTCTATCTCTCTATATGGATTCAGCTTTATGACCTCCTGTAGGCCTCTATTATGCCTTCTCTCGTGACCCTCTTGTAATCACTCGCATATATACATGTTATATATACAGCTCTATAACTCTACTTTTCTCGACTCTTCTTTAATGCATCCGCAATATATTGATGATCCACTCAAAAAAAACTATCATTAATCATGTTAATGATTGATGATAATAATTTAATGAAAGGACTCCTCACCCCATCATTCTCAAGCTTTCCCATCTTTCACATATTGATTATTTTCCTATAGTCTTGCAATAATGGTAGATATATATGTGTGTGTGAATCCATCCTAATATTGGTACACTTGTAGCCCCACGATCTCATATGGGCACTGGAATGAACTAATATTCAAAACAAAATTATAATTAATAAATATTGGAATAGATTACTCTTCTTTTATATTACATGCAATTAAATTACAAGGTGTTGTCTTGATTTACATTCAAATCCCTCTCAACCTTTTGCCCTTACATGGCCCTCAAAATGCACTTGAGACTCTCTCCTATATCCCTCTATCTGGTTGCACTGATCTCACACCAATTTAATATGGAAGGAATTTTGAACTAATTCAGTTGAAATCCACAATTCCCTCACCTGGACCCCTATTATAGGATCTTAGGTAAATAAATCTAACTATCCTTGAATTTTTATAAAATACTCACATATTCTCGAGACTTATCATATATTTAATATTGCTGACTTACATACATTTGTAATAAAAACGCTTGAAAACACAATTAAATAAACAATTACATTTAAATAGTGAACCAACTCCCTTAGTAAAAGTTTTGACCTCTCTGTCAATTGTCGCTGTAAATATTGAGAGTTTATAAAAAAAACCTCACCACTCATGAAATTATAAAAAAATAAAATTTTATTTTACTTTATTTAAAAAAAAAATAATTTAAAAATATTGAAAGAAAAACGAATCTTAAATTTTTTAAATTTTGATAATATAATTATTTACACTAATTTGAAATTTAATAAAATATTACTAAAATATTTTAAAGGAAATTGTATTCACCTTCCATATTTTTATGTCATAATGATGACAAAGCCTTTCCATCATCTATATAATAGGGACTCCTACACCCATTTTCACACAGGATTTATATAAAAGCATTTAATGTATTCTCTTGTAACCTTCCAAAAAAGGATATAAGAAAGAATGTGTATGTACTTGTATTTTGGGAAAAAAAAGTTCTTTAATTTATTTCCAATCTAAAATTCTTAGATATTTCATTTTAAATTTGAAGCCAATATCTTATGTCATGATATGATTGTTCACTTTTATCCTTGGTAAGGATGTATTAGTTATTCATTTTCATATTAATATAACTTGGATTTTTATTTTTTCTACATTAAATTGTCATATTACATCATAATATTGGCATGGTCATTGAATAAATAAGTATTAAGAAATACAAAACAATATTTAAAATACAATTATGAAATGAAGTCTGTTTATAGAGGGTGTGTTGGATGATGCATTGTTGTCTTAACTTCATCACATTAGTCTTAGGATATTCTCACACATAGGAAATAATTAAGTACAACTTGGTCTAGTGCATAGTTAGGTAAAATGTTTTTCTTTAGTATGTACTTTTTGTAACTTACAATCTCACGATCACGATATGTTCTAGACATGAAATGATCTAACAGTTCATTCTCTCCTCAGTATTACTGATACTTGATATGTAGCTTAACACTCGATTGGTCCATGATCTCTAATTATAGCGCATGCATGGTCATTCTTTAGGTCACCGTTCATGAGAGAAGCTTATGTAAATTTTCTTTCTTTTACATTAATAAATTTCCTTAAGTGGTCACGTTGGCTCAGGCCATGGACTGTTTCTCTCTTTGAGGGATTTAACCATGTCAAGAATACTGGTGTACTGATATGTGATATATTTGTGAGCGGTGGCCTTTGGTGTTCTATCTAAGGAACTTACCCTGTAAATTCCTACATAGTATTAGAACTATTCGAGGGCCGCATCCATTAGTGATCCAAATCTGAAGGTGACACAACTGCATCCCACTATCGATTCCTAGATCTACTATTTCTGACTACATTCGGGACGAGAGGACTACTTGATTGTGTTAAGAGCATCTGTCCCAGTGACGAGCCCATTTCATTTGACTCGAAAAGATTTCCAGTAGCCCTAGCTACGTCATTTTTAAGATCAGGAGGTATACGGTCTTCATTTGCAGTTATATTTATTTATCTCTCTGTTTATTTCAGTTTATATTCATCTATTTTTCTTATATTACAAGATATATACTTGTTTGATCTTTTCCCCATGACTCTGTGTGATCTGGCCAAACCTGAAATAAAAAGAAAGGATTTTTCTCATGTGTATGCTATTTTCCCCTGCACCTTAGTGTGATCTTGGAAAATCAAAAACATTGAGGAAAATATTTAGATTTCGGTGAAATCTAACCCATAAGGCTTGGATTAATTTTGCTTGTTCATTTTGGATTGTGGTTGTTTTTTTGTTTTGTAGGAAAAAAATGTTTTTCAAGTAAGCGCGCACTCCAAAGATTCAGTTTGCAAAAAAAGCCCCCCTTCCTCCTTTCGAAAAATTACTAGCCTTCTAAACTAGCTGACTTGGTCCAAAGTTACTTTATCAGAATAGAGTTCTTGAGTTCAATTCTTTCTTTTTATTCATTTACCTTTTCAAAAAGCACATGTAACTTATTTTTTAAAGTTACTTTATGCAAAAGTGTTCTCACCCATTATAAAAAGTGAGTCACTTATAATCCTAAAGTCACTTTATCTTTTATTTAAGTTACAATTTAGTGGATGGTTCATAAAGTACCATTGTAAAAGTGACTTTCACTGGTTTATAAAAGTGGGTCACATAAATTAATATTTATTAAAAGGGAGCTAATTAGATTATTTTTGGAAAGGGGGTATTTTTTTTAAAAATATAACATTATCATTCACTTCGAAACATTCACATACTTTGTGGGCATATTCAACAACTTTTCTTCAAAAAACCATAACATCTTCATTTGGAAACCATTTTCAGAGCCGTTTTTTTATTGGCTTAATTTTTCAAGATATTTCCATTGGAACAGTTCGTTTCAGTATCTTCAGCTTTAGTTTCTATTTAAATGGAAAGTCCATGCCTTGTTGTTCTTGACCGCACCAACTAATTCCAATGACTATATTACATTGTGGATTTACTTACAAGTAAAGTTCTTTATACAATATCCTTAGGCCAAGAGTCTAAACCTAAATATGAAGATAAGCAAGCCAAATGGGAAAATAAGCAAGATCAAGCACATGGGTTGATAGGGATGTCTATTTCTCTAGACTTTAGATTCCATATTGCAGAAATCAATACCCTCGATGGAGCAATGAAGCATCTCAATAAAGTTTTTGGAATTAAAAAATGAAATTAGAGCCCATCAACTCGAAAATGAGTTTCTTACATTGGACCACAATATTTTTTCTTCCATTGAAGATTTTCTGTGCAAGCTCAAGACCTTTAAACTTCTCTTGGAAGGTGCTAAAGTTAAGAAATAATATGGTACCCTTATCTATTCCATTCTTACTAAGTTAGGACTAGCCTACTCTGTGTTTGTTTCCACCTTCCATTCTACTAGAGAAGCCTCTATTTCTCAAGGATAAGCCTACAAGTCCCTCTATTTTGATGCCTTTTGTGATTCTTTAATAAGAGAACAAGAAAAAGTATTACATCTTGGTCTTCCTAATATTGGAAACTCTTCTAAGAAAACCTTAGCATCTCAGCAACAACCAAATTCAAATAATCCTAAGAAGCAACATCCTAAAAATAATGGTCATAAACCAAACAAGGGTCCTAAGAAATTTTAGTCTCAAAATGAAAAATCAATTCGACAAAATGATAAGAAAAATAAAAAGAAACAGAAGAAGGATGATAGACATTGAAACTTTTGTAATCATGATGACCACTTAGAATCCAAATGCTTTAAGAACATGGAAGCCTTGGAAGCAGCCATGAAGAAGCATAACATCCATTTGGAGCACTCTTCAACTTCAACTTGATATTCCGGAATAACACTTTATGCATTTGGTTGTTAAGTATATTGGTTTGGTTATTCACTAAATGTATCTTCTTCTTCTCATTCTCTTGAGTGGCTCATTGATTGTGGAGCTTCTTATCACATGGCCAAAAACAAAGCCATTTTTTCTTCTTTAAATGATTGTCACACCAAAAATATCTATGTCGGTGATGATAAATATCCTAGTGTTGTAGAGACTGGAACTATTCATCTAGACAATGGTCAATTTAATTATGTATTATGTGTTCCTACCTTATCATACAACCTTCTATCTGTATATTAGATAACTCATTTAGGTGAAGGTAAAACTGTTAAATTTTCACCTCATGGTCTTGTAGTTAACGACCTAAGAGATCATAGAAAGATTTTAGCTACTAGAATTTCTGATGATTCTACAAGGTTGTATAAGTTTAACAACTTTGGGTCATCAACTCTTCCATCGGTGTTTGTTGCTCATAATGATGAAGTGAGCAAACTTTAGCGTGAGCGATTTGGTCACTTAAACTATCGCTCCCTTCAAAATCTATGTAAAGAAAATATGGTGATAATTCTTCCTATGGTATATTTTAGAGATGGTGTTTGTTCCAGATGTGTACTCATAAAACATCATTAGGATAGTTTTTCAAAACGTGCCTCTTGGCATGCCTCAACCCCTTTATAGATTGTGCATAGTGATTTATGTGGTCCACTTCCAGTTGTTTCATTCTCTGGCTACGAGTATTTCTTAACTTTCATTGATGATTTCTCTATACTCACTTGGGTATACTTCTTAAAACTCAAGATTGAAGGCTTTAACATGTTCTTGGCCTTTAAGGCCTTTGTTGAGAAATAATCTGGACATCAAATTCTTAAGCTAAGATATGATAATGGTAGATAATATGTTAAAAACAAATTCATAAACTTTTTCACTTAGCAAACAATTCAATTGCAACATATTGTTCCATATAATCCACAACAAAATGGTGTAGCTAAAAGGAATAATCACACCTTAAAGTAAATGGCTAATTATATGCTTCAATCTGAAGGAATTAGTCATAATTTTTGGGTAGAAGAAATTAACTGTGAAAATTACATAGTAAATCGCACTCCTACTAACGTTTTAAAGAATATCACTCCAGAAGAAGCATGGAGCTCAATTAAACCAAATGTAAGTCACTTTCCTATTTTTGGAAGTGAAGCATGGGCCCATATTTCAGATGAGAAAAATTTAGCCTTAGAACCTAAGAGTGAAAAATATATTTTTGTTAGATATTATGAATATGTCAAAGGATATAGACTTCTTTAACCTAAATCCATAAATGTTATCATTAGAAGAGATGTAAAGTTTGTTGAAAATATATCGGCCTACGAGCTTAGTTGGGTGGATGTGCCACCTCTCTCTTTCCTTTCTAGTTCTGAAAATATTCCTTCTTCACATGATGAAAACGAGGATGACAATCCTCCCCTACGTTCTTAGGATCCTCCTTCAGCTTCTTATCTTCCAAAATGGGTCCACTCTACTCGGGATGTAGCAAGTGATCTTGCAGGTGATCCTACAGGTCAACGTCGTACATGTTCTCAGTTTGATAGAGCCTCTTCTTTACTGGCTCAAGCTTCAGCGAATCATGATCTTGACACCTTTGTAGAAGATTCAGGCCATCCAGATTGGGATGCAGCTATGAATTAAGAATATCATTCATTATTGACAAATGATACATTAGGACCTTGTTCCTCTTCCAAAGGGATGAAAACTTGTTAGACGCAAATGGTTTACAGAACCAAGTTTTGACCTGATGGAAAAGTTGATAAACATAATGCTTGTCTTGTTGCTAAGGTATTTTCACAAGTTGAAGGCAATGACTATACTGAAACCTTCTCCGCTATTTCCAAAATGAAATATATTCACCTTATTCTTTCCCTTGTTGCCTCTTTCAAATGGGAATTCTATCAGATGGATGTTAAATATGCCTTCCTGCATGGGCACTTGCATGAAGAAATCTATATGGAAAAACCTCCTCCATCCTTGTATGTTGGGTTAAGAAATCCCTTTATGGTCTCAAGAAAGACCCTGGGGCTTGGTATGCTAAAATGGATAGCTTTATTTTAGATACTGGCTTTTCTAGGTGTCATTCTGACAATACTGTCTACACCAAGAAAGTCAGTAAGTCTCTTATCATTCTTGTTCTTTATGTTGATTATCATATCCTTACTGGTAGTGATCGTAACCATAAAAACCATGTGAAGTCTAGCCTTAAAAATTAGTTTGAAATGACACACTTAGGACACTTGCATTTTTTCCTTGGTCTTCAAGTTTTCCAATCCAAAGAAGGTATTTCCCTTTCCCAGTGGAAGTATGAGTGTGATCTTCTATGTCACTTTCACATGGAAGACTATAAGCCAACCCTTTCTCCCTTTCTATCTGAATCCAAAATTTCAGTCACTTGTACTTCCCATGAAGTTGATGCTACCTTATACCGTTAGCTTGTTGGAAAAATTTTGTATCTAATGCATACTCATCCTGACCTTTCCTTTGTTGTTGGCCTTGTTGCTCGGTTTATGAAAAACCCAAATGAAACTCATTGGCAAGGAGCTAAAAGGATAATTTGTTATGTTTGAGGTATAGTTTGGTTTGGGATTCATTACATTGCAGAAGCATATCCTCTATTGGTTGGTTTCACTGATTCTGATTCGGCTGGTGACTTGCTGATCGGAAGTCTACTGCAGGTTATGTCTTCACTCTTGGTTCTGGACCTATTACATGGGCTTGCAAGAAACAAAGTGCCATTTCTCTTTCTTCAGTAGAAGCAAATTATCGTGGCATTGTTGAAGCTACTATGGAAGCCCTATGGCTTTGTGAGATCCTATCAGAGTTTCGTTTTCAACAACAACATCCAACTACACTATGGTGTTATAATCAAAGTGTCATTCAACTATGAAAAGATCTAGTCTAACATTAGCATAGCAAACACATTGAACTACACATCCACTTCATCATAAAGCTCATTCATGACCATGTTCTTGATGTGCAATATTCTTCAACTGATGATGAAGTTGTAGACATCTTTACAAAGGCTCTCACAAAGGCGAAGTTTACTAAACTTCGATTTATGGTTGGATTTCAAGAAGTTGTCACTATGGGGTGATAGGCTCTAATTCCTACTTCCTTATCCTATTGTGTCGTCTTTTTACATCCTTCAATCCTACCCCAAGTTGTTCTTAATGGAGGATGTTAGGATATTTTGAAACATAGGAAATAATTAAGTACAACTTGGTCTAGTGCATAGTTAGGTAAAGTGTGTTTCCTTAGTATGTACTTTTTGTAACTTACAATCCTACGGTGACGATATGTTCTAGACATGAAGTGATTTGATGATTCATTCTCTCCTTGGTATTAACGACACTTGATATGTGTCTTAACACCCGATTGGTCCATGATCGCTATTTAAAGAGCATTGAGGGTCATTTGTTAGGTGACCGTGGATGGGAGAAGCTTATGAAAATTTTCTTTCTCTTACATTAATAAATTGCCCAAAGTAATCGCATTGGTTGAGGCCATCTATTGCTTCCCTCTTTGAGGGTTTTAACCATGTCAAGAATATTGGTGTATTCATATGTGATCTGTTTATGAGCGGTGTCCTTTGGTGTTCTATCTAAGTAACTTACCATGTAAATTCATACGATTAGATAATAAAAAAAATTGTTTACTCTATGATATCTATATGTAATATATCAGACTTTATATTAGCTAGAAGTGATATTTTTGATATCTTTTCTAAACATAATTCTAGAGACAGGTTATTATGTTTGGTTTTTGGAAGGTTGAAAGACAAAGTGGTTTGTCTATCTTCAACAATTTTATGGATTTATGCTTTGACTCTTCAAAATGTAATTTTTATATATCTAATGACAATTATGACTTTTCACTGGGAGAAAAATGATTATGAAATGATGTAAAATATTCAAAAATACATTTTGAGATAAATGATGAATATAGTATTATGATATTAAGCCTATTAACTTCAAAATGAGTTAGTTCATTAAAAATATTGTGTTGAATAATGTATATTTAATATTCTCTCATATTATTTATGTATCTTCTCATATTATTGATATCTAATTTTATTTATCATTAAAATTATATTTATGTTTTTCTTTATGAAAATAAATAACAATGAATCTATAAAATCATAGATTTATTATAAGTGGATATTTTTTAAGAGGGTCTATGTTGGGGTACATTTGATTCAAGAGACCTACTTTCAAAAATCACTTAATATTATACCATACATCATTGTAGCCACATATAATCATTTTTAATTCACTACACAATCTTCCTTGCCATTTGTGATCAACACCTCCTTTTAGTATTTTCTAATTTTAATAAGTCTACGTTTAACAAGGCGTCACACTTAGGATGACCTATGTCAGTGAATCTAAACTAATTATCCTATAAAATTGATATTTCCTCTTAATTTTTATGAATTTTATTATCCCTATCATCCAATACAAATTTCCTCTCTTATTTCTAGATATATCCTACCTAACCACGTTATCCACTCAACCACCTTGGCATATATGTTCATTTTTAATCTTATTTTTGGTGTATAAATGGGCATTTATTGCATGTGAGGGTTATTAAATTAGTTATGAATATTTTTTGGGTTGAATTATTTTTATTTAACCATTCCATTAGATATTTTATTAACTTTTGGGGTCTTCCCCTCCATTATTTACTTACTAATTATTATAGGCATGCTAACTAGTAAACTAAGGGTATGCATAGTGGAATGTCAAGCTAGCTCGAATTGATTTTATCTCCTAGAGAGTGTTTTTATGATATTCATCTTTAGAAATTTCATATTATAGTTTCATTATTGGTTTAGTTTTCTCTTTCGTTAGTGAATTTTCTCAGCAATTTTGTTCTCCTTTTTATCTTGTTTTCTGGTAGCTAGTCTAGTAGGTTTTTCACACCTATACCATATGCTTGTGATGAAAATCCAACATGAAATTAGAGAAAATAATAATGATATTTTATTTTATTTTTGAAAATATTAGAGAAAACCAAAGAGAATGGACCATCTAACTATGATCATCACTTCTTTCAATTAATTTGACTTGGATCTAAATGTCCAACTATTACTACATAGCATTGGAATTTAAATATGAGATCAATGGGGGAATATATTGAACCTTGGTCAGCCATAGATCAAGAAAAATACTTCAATAAAATGGATGAACCATATGGTATTATCTACCACTTCTGATAATTTATTTTATATGGAGGTTTGTAAAATGAATTGGATGGATTATTTGGAAAGAAAGATTAATTGAGAGGGCATCAACTAGAGAATGAGTTCATTTCTCTATATCCCAACCATTTTGAGACCCAAAATTACTTCTCTCCAACATTCAAGACTGATGTAATAATAAAAATCTTGTGGTATATATGGGGAGGGGGGACAATTTGTCCTTTCTATATTTCCTAAAGTAGGTCCCCAATATTCTATATTTGTCTCTATTTTTAATACTTCTAAACACTCCATGCATAAAAATTGGAGGATGCAATATTTATATGGTTTTATTGGGTCCATAATACATGGGAATACTATGTTTATACACATTTTGTTTCATAATATTTCCTAAATATATGTTCTTATAGTGAGGGATGCCAATAACAAGAAAGGAAACCATAAAAGAAGGGATACTATTCATGTAGATATAAAAATAATTGAAACCAGTATGGAGGCTATTATCCCTAATGGAGGAATATTTAAGAATAAGAGGACAAAGTGAAACTTCTGCGATATAGGATTTCATTTGAAGTGTTCATGTATGGTGAAGAAAAATAATATTATGGCCAAATTAGTTCAAGGACATAATCTAGATGATCGCATACAATGTGAGGAAGAATTCTAAATATTAGGCACCAAATGATTGATATATGCATAGTGTTTTAATTTTTATTCCTCTAATATCTAATAAATTGATTTTATACATATATTCTTTTGATTGCGTGAATTCATCGAAGAATCATTCGTTAGGAACTTTCACTCTTCCTACAACAACAACTTCTCTAAAACCTATTTTTGAGGGAGATATTCAAGATTATTTTTCATACTCTTCAAATCATATTTCTATTAGATTCTAGTACCCAATTTAGAAGTCCATAAAGAACCCAATTCATATATATATCAAAATATATCGAGGCCATATCTTACTTTACGTGAAGCTAGTAAACTAGTTGGAGAATTAGCCAAGTCACAAAGAGCTAGTTTTCAGTTTCTTGGTACTCCATCAACTATCACCACTATTTCTAACAAGTACAATGCTCAACTTATAGAAAAATGATCCCCATATGATGGTGTAAGACAGATTCATGATACTGACTAACAACACCATCCATTTTTATATGAAGTACATAGTGGACATTCCTTTCTATAACAACTACATAGTGAACATTCATTTTTATATCAACTACATAGTGGGAATAGTATGCATTGTATTTTTTTGGTGTGGTTCTACCCACTAGGTTTTGACTGTTTACCTCTTTTATGTCATATGACGACTTGTGTATGTTGTTCCATGAGTACTTTTTATGGTTGAAAATTATCAGGATTCATTCATTTATTTCATAATTTCTTTATAGGAGTACCTAGCATGGTTAAAACTTGTCGAGACACATTTAATAGCATACTCTTTGGTTATGATTTGGGGTGGATATTGAGGTACATTGAACTTCGTTAAGACCTCATTCAGACCCCATGATTGCCATCATATGACCTCCTTCCATACATTATTAACGCCAAAGATGAACAATTTTATTTCAATACTCTACCATTCCTACCATTTTGGAGATAATTACATATTTTTGACATTTTATATTTTTGTAACATCTCCTGAAAACCTCACAGGAAGATTCATAGAGTTAGGAATTTTTTTCGACATTTACCAATGTGTAAGTTTCCAAGTTAATTTTTTTATTCGCTGAATGATCTTTAGAATAACCATCATCATTACATAGATAAATATTTAGTAAAAGAATAGTGAGTTACACAACCATTAACTGTCTTTGTTGTAGCTTATTAACTTAAATTTCCAACTATAACTATGCATTGGTTCCATGATTCTTTTAACTCAGTTAGTAAATAACATACATGATAATATAAACATCACATCTTGGAAGGAATTAACATCATAAGAATCACACAATGAACAATGACATTATTACACACCAATATACCTTGGAAACCCCATAGGGTGAAAAACAACGAATGTTAATTTTATTATTAAACTCTCATGAGGGTGTTCACACCTCACTCAATGGTTATTAGGAAGTCCATCCCTTAAAATTTGTCATAAAATATTACATAGAAAAATAAACTTAAATGCAACATAACTAGCTATATGTTATTACAATCATTATGAAATCATTTGCCCACGAAACCTCAATCTCTATGCCTTTGTGGCCTGATTGTTTCCATTAGTGAATCATCCTATAGTTGGAATTCATTAATACACATAGACCAACAAATCTTTATCTACCACAATTTAAACATGAACTATCATTTGTACAAGTCACCATCATTTCCTGTCATTGTCGCTATCAACACACTTGATATGATGATTAGATAAAATATTAATAAACCAATAATCAATCTTTATTAGTGAAAATTCAACATCTATTTGTGTCCATGCATATAGCATAAATAAAATGTCAGGAAATTCCTTCATTAACATCATTGCACCTGCATTTGTAACAATAAAATCCCTATCAAACGCCATATTTCTAACAAAACGCTAACATAGTTTTCCATACACTTTCATATTCTTTCCAAAAGAATGATAACATACTAGATATTATTCTTGCGCACACAAATGCATAATCATATTTCAAGGGAACTAGCCCAACATGAAATTTTTTCGTTCATAATATTATGTTTTCTTTTCTAAGGGGATTAACGTAATATATTTTATACTTATGCATGTTCTTATCAAAAAAAATATTTTCCACTGGACAATTACTCACAATGGTTATTATATATAAAAAATGCAAGTTTTATTTCAAAGAAAATTAACATAATAGTTATAATATCTTGCATGCAACTACTTCTCCTCTCCAATAGAAAATAACATGATAGCTTTTTCTTCTTGCATGTGAAGCACATATTTCTTTCCAAAGGAAACTAATTAAAACTTGCATGAAAAAATAAACAAATTTCTTCACCTAGGGATCAAATGCATAACATTTGTTTCATGAATGCAAAGGGACATTTTCCTCTTACCAAAAGATCTATCCCAATAACTATACATAATATTCTCCCAAAAGCAATTTAATACCATAGCTAATCCCTTTTGGGATGAAAATGCATATTATTTTTTCACAAAATAAGGCTAACACAATCAATATTATGTTATTACACCTTCCTTTTCTCCATAAATATAATGCCAAAAATATTCCTTTCGATGCATGCAAGTGTATATATTTCTCTAAAAAAAATTCCAAAGGAATATTAACACAATAAAGCATCTGATTACTAGTTTTCCTATCCAAGAATATAATTCAATAATGCATACAAGGACATGTTTTTCTCGTCTTATTTTTGAAGAGTTCTAATGCAAAAAAATGCTTCATTGCATACCGGTATATATATTTATTTTCCAAGGAACCTAACACACTAATTATTCTTTTTCCAAAAGTTAGATAATTCGCTAACTTATATGCATGCAATACACAATTTTTTCATATCATTTCACACATTAGACAAATTTGTAATATTTCCTCAGGAAATAGCATGAATAATAAATTATTTTCAAATGACACAAGAAATTTCTTTTTTATGCAAAGCTTTTATGTCAACTCTTTCTCAAAAAAGTTACTTATATCTTTTTGCACGACTCAAGCTTACCATGCATGTAAAATCACCTATTCATTTGTAGTAGATCCAATATACTATATATTATTTCTATGCACATAATCACGTATTCTCTTTAAGATTCTAATATTTCTATTTAAAATTTTAACGCATATGAATCATGAGAACATCCATGGTAATCTGTTAAATGAAATAACTTAATTTATTTTCAACAAATATCAACATCATTGTTCTATTTTTGCACATGTCAATAACTTATTTCTTTTCAATAAATATCAACATAATTGTTCTATTTTTGTGCATGTGAATAACTTATTTCTTTTCAAGAAATATGAACAAAATTGTTTTATTTTTGTGCATGTGGATAACTTGTCTCTTTTCAAGAAATATCAAACTTAATAGTTATTTGTTTGCTCATGCAATTAATTTATTTTCTTTCAAGAACATTAGCACAATAGTTATGTCTATATGTATATAAATAACTAATCCTATAACACTCACAAATCGAATGGAAGCACTTTGTTTGAAATTTTTTTTTTCCTGTTTTAGTCATCAACTTTGGGAGTAGTTTCCGAACACCATCAAACAAACTTTTCAAAAACAAAAAGTGGTTTTTGTTGGAAATGGATTCATTTAAGAAACCTTTGGCATTATTTACATAGGTTTCGTGGTTTGGAATATTTTAATGAATCATTTCAACCCATTTTCCCATATTGAAATATAATTATTTTTCTTTTTTTTAGCCATCAACTTTGGACACGGTTTTCACGAAGTTGAAAATAAATGTTTCAAATATGAAAGACAACTTTGACTAGAACATGATTAGTTACAAAAACCTCTTTCATTTTCTGTACATCTATCATGGTGTTGGAGATACAAAGACATATTTGACCCTATTTTGCAATAACCCATGAAATTCACACAATTATTTAGCCATGAGAATGTTTTAGGAATTCAGTGCACATGAAATATTTTAAGAATTCAATGAAAAGAATAATAATTACTCTATACATGAAATTTCATGGAGGTTTTCCCAAAATTTTCGAGCAAATAAATTTGATTCTAGTTTCTTCACGCACCATATGAAAACACAATACTTTTAAAAGAGCATAGTTACTTATTTTTTAATGCATGCTTGGAATACCTCCACCCAATTAAACTTTGGATGTAGTATTCTATGTTGAATCTATTATGTCATCCACACTACTATATTCAGTAGTGCCAATGTAGGATATGAAGCAATTATTCTTTGAGTTTCCCACTGAACCAAATTTCATTGAACTAATTTTGTACATATAATTTTATTCAAAAATAATAATTCATCTCTCTTGGTGTTATTCTACATGCATTTGGCCATTAGTTCACATATTTTCCCATAGGATTACAATCATTAGAATTAAGAAAATGCAATAGCTTTTCTAAATCACAAACACATTCCATAAATCACTCCATAAATCATATCTTTCTAAATTCTAAAATCAACCATAAATCATCCATGAATCTCTCATGATTTTTCAAGGTGGCTTTTCTTTTGCCTTGTGGACAAAGTATCACTTATCCATAGCTTTTCTAAAACTATGATTCATTAGTTCTAAAACTCGTAAAATATGTCCACTTGGAAATATAATTTATTTACGTAGAAGAATATAAATTATTCTCAATATAAGAATTAAGAATCATTTCTTTTAATATTCTTGTAATTAAGAATTAGAAGAATATTCTTCTTAGAATATCAATATAAGAATTAATAAAATTAATTATTCAACAACAATAATTTTATGAGAGTTTTCATGGTAGCTTATGCTAGGGATATTACATACTCACCCCCTTAAAGAGAACACCATCCTTAGTTTTCTTCTCTTGTTGGAACATTAAGTTTTACTCACAATATGAAAATATAAATAACCGAAAATGGAATCCTTTCCCTTCAAAATGAAGGATTTTTATGTTCAATGCAGAGAATCAATAATTCTTATCAATAATCATAATACTTCCACAAGTACTCAGAGAGGACCAACCCTCTGATCATTAAAATGATAAAAGACTCTATCAAGTGCATGTATTTTATTTAGTGTTTACATCAGTCTTTCCTTCCCACTAGTGTTGTTTGCAAATTGCCGTATTTATTTCCCATTGGTGTTGTTTTCAAATTGTCATCTTTCTCTCCCATAAATAATTTCAATCAAATTCAAACTCATGGAATTTATATCCAACCATTTTCCTCTAGTCTATGAGGAATTTAGAGTTCAATATCTCACTCTATTGTATAATACGAATTATTTTAGTCACATATATATTTCAATTTATTTCCTCTATGCATGCATATAGATATTTATTATCTAACATGTTCATTTCCTTATACACACTTGTAGACACAACCTATTTCATTAAAATTATCACTTAGATAATTAAATAGGTCACGCATGTAGAACTATAACACATACAACATATTAGAGACATAATTTCATCTAACAGTAGTTACTATGTGAGAATTATTCAGGAACGAGCATGTTCCACCCAATTCTGAACTCTCTCCAATAGTTTCTCACCGAGCTAAGATCTAGTTTCCACTAGAATCAACAATCTCATTGATTCCTTGGTGGTTTATTTTATAGATTTCTTACTAGAAGATTTTTAGCAGTGTACTTCTTTAAGGACTATAAATCTTTTTCGTAGGCCTTTTTGTTTTATTTTTTCAAAAAATATTCTTTTATTTTCCTTTAAAACACATCTTTCTCTCCCCCTGTCCTTTATTTCACCCCACTCAATATTTCTCTCCAACTAAGTGATTAACATAATCTTTCTCTTCCACAATGTTAATAACGTCCTTTATATTATTTTCTCCTATGGATTTTTAGGAGACTCCTAGGGAAGGTCCATCATGTGGACATAACAACCAACAGTTTTTCATAGATGGAAATAAGTCTTCTAAAACTCTAGTCATCTTTCCTGAATATACCAAACATTCAATTTATGAATTCAATAATAAAATAAAATATTACATCATCACATCAGTCCAATCATGCCTTGCATAGCCATTCAATCAAATAATAATTCAATTTCTAAAAAAAGTCAATGTCTAATTTTTTTTTTTAATTACATAACTATCCATTTTCATACTATCATTAAAACAAAGGAACATTTATGTACATTATGCATCGATACTTGAACCTCAACATGGGTCCCACAATTTGTAGAAGTAGATTGACAGAAAATCATCACATCTAATACAGGTGGTATACATTCCAAATTGCCACCTAATAACAATAATGCAACTTAGAAAACAAACATTAACATATCTTTCATGCCATAAAATTATACTTTATGTAAGGTCCCACCTTACCAAGAACAATATTATAGAGAAATAACAATCTCTTTGAACACTAAGGCACAAAATACGATATTTTTTTTCTTAATTAGTTGGCACCCTTACTTTAATCTGTCACCCTTTGAGATACCTTATGTCTAGTAATAACATTTTTGGATGGTAAGACAAGCTTCCATTTTATTATCAAAAAATATACATCATTTTCGAATTAAACTCTTACTTGAAACATTTGGCCCTACTTCACTCCTAACAATTCATTATAAATCTTATAAAAGTTTAACTCTATAATAAATCCCTGATGTTTAATGGTCTTTCCAAACATGACCTCGCATTATTAATCATGTATTCAATGATTATCAATATGCATATTATTACATAACCTCATTCTTCATTATCTCACAAATAAAACTACAAGGAATCTTCATTGATGCATTCCTAGAGACACTTTAATAACATGAAAACCTGTAGACATTGGGTTTTTTTCTTTACCCAATTAGGTTGCAGCCATGTAAGCTACAACCATTGAACAATTTTGGGAAAACATTTTGCAGGTATGCAATCGACAATCGTTGAGGTCTTTTATCAAATAGTTTGCAAGCATGAAATAAATTTACATAAATATGTTTAAACTATCAGAGATATAGTAAAACTAGAATTTACAAAATAACATGAATCATATTAATATCATCAATGGTAAAAATTTTGTAGAACAACACAATCAACAATCCCTACAAGGCAACATGAAATCAACAAAATCTACCATATTATGGAATCTGAATCTGAAAATAACTTTTTTGCAATCAGCATGGGTGTTACATGGACGTAAGGTATGAATTCCCCCTGATATTGAGCTAAATTGGATGCGAAACCCCCAGGGATGCAATTATTTAAAACAACAAAACTTTGGATCTCAGTTACCACTTTTGTGAAACACATGGAATGTAAACCTTCATCTACAACTCTACATGAAGAAAGACAGCCCAACATTATGCTACTATGAGTTTTTCAGTGAACTTAAGTTTAATTTATGAATTCAACTTGACTCATTGTTCATTTTTAACCACTAAAAAGGTTCTTTCAATGTTTTTTAAAACATTTTGTTGTCCACTTCAGGGACAACCCCAACTTCTACATTCTTTAGTTATCATACAAACCATACATGACTCCATTCTTTATAATAAATTCATTGTAAATTTAGCCATGTTTTTTGTATCCACCATAATCATTATTGTAATAGTATGCATGTAAAGGTTGTAAATTAATCCTCACTATAACTAGTGAGTGCTCAGGATTGTTCATAGGTACAATAGAGGTTTTATTGTGTTTTATCCACATCAATATTCAAATTTCATGCACATGGATTTTAAAGAAACATTATTACTTTCTAATATTTAATGCGGTCATTAATCATGCATCATGCATCTCATGTCAATTATAGTCTACTGAAAATTCAGTTAGAATCATACCTAAGATTATTCCCACTAGCATCATACCCCTACTTATTTTCTATTTAATGATTCCCAAAAGGCACCAGTGTTGCAAAATTTTGCGATGATACCTTGTGTAACATCCCATGGTAACCGCGCAATGCATGGACTTAGGAAATGTTTTTGGCATTTACCAATGTGTAACTTTCTAAATTACTTTCTATACTCCCTCAATGATCATTAGAATAACTCTCATCATTACATAGATAAATATTTAGTGAAGTCATAGTGAGTTACACAACCATTTATTGTCATTGTTGTAGCATATTAACTTAAATTTCCTGCTATAATTACGCATCAGTTCCATGATTGTTTTAGCACAATTAGTAAATTACGTACTTTATAATATAAACATCACATCATGAAAGGAATTAGAATCATAATAATGGCACAATGAAAAATCATGTCATTAGACCCTCATAGACCCTAGAAACCCCATAGGGTGAAAACCAACAAATGTTTAATTTTATTATTAAACACTTGTGAGGGTGTTCATCCCTCACTCAATGGCTATAAGGGAGTCTATCCCTTGACCATTGCCGTAATATATTACATAGAAAAATCATCTTACATTCAATCTCTATATCATTTACCCACGAATCCTAAATCTCTATGTCTTTGTGGTTTGACAATTTCCTTCAGTGGATCATCTTGCAGTTAGAATTTGTCAATCTACATAGACCAACAAATATTTATCTGTCACAATGTTAAACATGAACTATCCTTTTCACGACTCACCATCATTTCCTGCCATTTTTGCTATCAACACACTTGATATCATGATTACATAAAATATTAATAAACCAATAATCAATCTTTATTAGTGACACTTCAACGTCTATTTGTGTGCATGAATATAACATAAATAGAATGTCAGGAAATGCCTTCTTCTACATCATTGCACATGCATTTGTAACAAGAAAATCACTATCAATCATCATCTTTCCAACAAAATGCTAATATAATCTTGCATGCACTTCCATATTATTTCCAAAGGAAATCTAACATACTAAATATTGTTCTTGTGCATGTAAATTCATAACACATTTCCAAGAGAACTAGCCCAACTAGATTTTATACTTATGCATGTGAATGCATGTTATTTTCCAAAAGCATATTTTCCACGGGAGAGTTATTCACAACACCTATTATATATAAAAATGCAAGTTTTATTTCAAACAAAGTTAACATAATGGTTATAGTTTATTCTGGGCAACTACTTCTCCTCTGTAATAGAAAATAACATGATAGCTTGTTATTCTTGCATGTGAAACATATATTTATTTCCAAAGGAAACTAACTAAATCTTGCATGGAAAAATAAACACATTTCTTTTCCAAGGGATCAAGCACATAACATTTATTATTTCATGCATGCAAAGAGACATTTTCCTCCTACCGAAATATCTAGCCCAATAAATATACATAATATTCTCCCAAAAGAAGGTTAATGCCATATCTAATCCCTTTAGGGGTGAAAATGCATTACTTTTTTCCCAAAAGAAGGCTAACGAAATCAATATTATGCGATTGCACCTTCCTTTTCTCCAAAAATCTACTACCAAAACTATACTTTTCCATGCATGCAAGTGTATATGTTTCTCCAAATAATTTTCCAAAGGAATATTAACAAAATAAAACATGTGATTACCAGTTTTCCTCTCCAAGAATCTAATTCAATAATGCATTCAAGGAAACATTTTTCTTTTCTTTTCATTTTTAAGAGTTCTAAGGGTATAAATGGTTCTTCACACACCAATATATATATTTACTTTCCAAGGAATGTAACACACAAATTATTATTTGTCCAAAGTTACGTCACTAGCTATTATCCATGCAATACAAAATATTTTCCTACAATTTCACACATTAAACAAATTTGTAGTATTTCCTCAAGAAAGAGTGTGCATAACAAATATTTCTAAAATAACACAACCGATTGTTTTTTATGCAAAAGGTTTTGTGTGAACTCTTTCTCAAAAAAGTTACTTATCTCTTTCTGCACGATTCAACCTTCCAATGCATGTAAAATCGCCCATTCATTTACACTAGATCCAATATAATAAATATTATTTATGTGTACATAAGCGCATATTCTCTTTAAGATTCTATTATATCTCTTGAATAATTTAATGCATATGCATCATGAGATCATCCATGGAAATATTTTAAGTAAACTTTGGACACAGTTTTCAAGAAGTTGAGAAAGAATGTTTCAATTTTGAAAAAGTCTTTTGGCTAGAATAGCTCCATTACAAAACGCTTTGTCATCTTTTGCACATCTATTACAATTTGCGAGATACAAAGACATTTTTGGACCTTATTTTTAAATAACTCATGGAATTCACACAATTATTTAGTCATGAAAATATTTTAAGAATTCAATGCACATGAAATATTTTAAGAATTCAATGAACAAAACACTTATTCTTCTATACGTGAAAGTCCATGGAGGTTTTCCCAAAAAATTAATCTCCACTCTTTATCATATGCATATTTTCATGAAAATAAATTTGATTCTTATTTCTTCACACACTACGAAAACACAATAATTTTTAAAGAGCATAGTTACTTATCTTTTAATCCATGCTTGGAATATCTCACTCCAATGAGACTTCAGACGCATTATTCTATTTCAAATCGATTATGTTCGCTACGTTACTATAGGCAATATTTGCCATGTAGGAGATGAAGAAAATATTATTTGAGTTCCCCACCAAACTGAATTTCATTCAACTAATTATGTATATATAATTTTATTAAAAAAAACCATTCATGTCTATTAGCTTCATTCTACATGCATTTGTCCATTACTTCCCATATTTTCCCATAGGATTACAATATGTACAATTAAGAAAATGCAATAGCTTTTCTAGATGATAAAAGCATACCACAGATCACCCATAAATCACTCCATCAATCATATTTTTCCTAAATTCTAAAATCACTCTATAAATCATCCACAGATAACTCTGTAAATCCTATTTTTCAAAGTTCTAAAATCATCCAATAAATCATCCATACATCTCTCGTGTTTTTTTAGGGTGTATTTTCTTTTTCCTTATGGGCAAAATATCACTTATCCATAGTTTTCCTAAACGATGACTCATTAGTTCTAAAATTCATAAAGTATACCAACTTGGAAATATAATTTGTTTACATAGAAGAATATAAATTATTCTCTATATAAAAATTAATAATTAAATCTTGTAATATTCTTGTAATTAATAATTAGAAGAATATGCTTCCTCATAAAATATACCAACTTAGAAATATAATTTGTTTATATAGAAGAATATAAATTATTCTCAAGATAAACATTAATAGTTAATTCTTTTAATATTCTGTTAATTAAGAATTAGAAGAACAGTCTTCTTGTAATATCAATACAAGAACTAATAATACTTAATTATTCAATAACACATTTTATAAGAGTTTTTATGGTAGTTTATACTAGGGATATTACATAGTAAGTCTATTTTTAAAAGTGGTGAAACCTAAGATGACATGTGCCACTAAATAGGCATTAGTTGGGAAATGAAATGGTTATTTTCTCTCCATTATTAGGCATTTTATTATGCATTTTATTATCGAATTTCCATTACAAATTCCCTCTCTTATTTCAAAATATAACCTACATAACCACCTTATTCTCTTTCCTACCTACTTTATCCGATGACGTTTAGTCTTTGTTTTAGTGTTTGAGTATCCGATGACTTTTAGTCTTTGTTTTAGTGTTTGAAAGGGAAGTTATTGCATGTGAGTATTAATACAGGAGACAAAATTTATTTTTCTGTCCACTTTTGTTTAACCATTTTTTTAATCTAGTGTAGCCCACTCCATTTATAACTTACTAGCTATTCTGTAAATTATAAAAAGTTAATTGAGTGCATGGAAGAGGGAAGACCAAACTAGTTTGAATTTATTTTCTCCCCTAGAGAGGTATTTCTTATTTATTATTAGAAATAATACGATATTAGATTGTCGTGAGTAATTTGAGTTGTCTTTTTCGTTACATAGCCAATTTTTTTAAAGAAATTTTAGTCTCTTTTCTCTCTTGCTTTGCAATAGCTACCCTACAATTTTATCACATTTTCTTGTTATAATTTTTAATTGGTTGAAATATTTTATTTCAAATTGGAAGGAGCCTCTCTGATACTGTCATATTTGTAAATGATGAATTATACAACCAGAAATCTTTATTTATAACTATTCGTATCCAATTCATCTTTGGCATTATTAAGCACATTTTGTTTTTGATATCGTATGTAATTTTAATAACTCTTTTTAAATATATATGGGTTATAAATTTGGAAATGAAACGTGAAGTTCTTTTGAATATTTGACGCAGACACACTGCCTTCATAGTGCCATTTCAACTTTGATTGAAACATAAAGGTATTATATTTTTCGTTTATAGAAAGTATTAATAAAATCATTATAATACTATCTTCTATAAAAATTATACTATTTGTGATATTTATTTTACAAATATTGTAAAAATATGTTGTAAATTTTAGTTTACAATATGAATGTAAAATATATAATTGTTTTTAATATATTAGTGTAAAATTTACATTAATTTTTTAAATATTAATTATACTTACATAAACTAGGTCATGTTGTACTACTCTTTATCGTAGTTATATATAGTATCTAGTTCTTCAAAAGAAATACTGTATAACAATAAAATTATAATTTTTCACCATAAAAATTTTTGTTTACTATAAACAATGTTTATTGAGCTTATTCATTCTCATGAATGAATTAATCATGGAGCAATTGTGATTTCCATTTCTCTTTTACACTTGTTGACATTTCGAAATGCAATTGTGATTTCCATTTCTCTTTTACACTTGTTGACATTTCGAAATGCAATTGTGATTTCCATTTCTCTTTTACACTTGTTGACATTTCGAAATATGAAATAGAAGAGTAAGAAACATACCCATATGTAAAATATTTTTCAGTTCCAACAATGCTAATGTGACCCACAATCTATGTGTTTTGGATTGCCTAATATTATTACCTAAACCTTAGATGATTATTAATATATTGACAATTAATATTAGGCATGATATATTGATTATGAATATCAGTTTTCAACAATTTCATTATAAATTTCCAATAATTGATGTGTGAGTTTCCAATATTTTGTCAGGGAAGAATTAAATTAATGTCTATAATAAGGTCCTCACCCACAACATGAAAAACTAGAATGTATGAGAAACTATTAGAAATGAATTATGTTTCTTCTTCACCACCCAAATATCCATGAACTATGAGAATGATGTTAAGCTCCATTAATTTTACACAAAAGCTACCTTGATTTATGGAGTTGCAGCTTTTCTTAACTTATGGAAACCAACTGCAGTAGTTTTCTTAAGTTAAGAAAATCAACTGCAATTACTAAATTTATAATTGGGAGCTACTAAAGTGGTCCATTACTTTGATCTCATCTCTACCTTGACTTGTGGTTTTTCTAACGCATAGCATTTAGAAGCTTGATGGAAGCTTAGCTATATGTTCATCTGTTTGGTCCCCAAGCTCCTATCTCAACCCCCTTCAGTTCTACACCATCTAGCTGAGATAGCAGAGCTTGGAAGTGCCTTCAGATCAGCTGTCCTTTTGCATGTGCAGCTGGAGCGTGGTGTTTCAGAAGGAAATTGCATCAATCACCAATGGCTGGAGGTAACTCGTATCCCTGGACATTGAGATTTAATGATTCTTTTCAGTTATTCCACATATAGAAGAATCGTTGTTGAAATTGTAGAATTTCTAACATTTGGTATCAGAGCCTCTTTTACCTCTGCCTTGGTGTGTGATTCGAATACTTTGAAGTGCTTTGTGTTCGTGCGCGTTAATGATTATATGGCTTACCTGCTTGCGTTTTTGGTTCTGATAATCTTTACTGCCCTTTTCCCCGATTTAGAAGTGAACTTATTTCCTCCCTTGCTTTAAGTTCTCTTCATTCACCTTTATAATCTTCCTTTTGGGATTCGATCCATCTCCCTTCGAACGACTCGTCAAAAGATTCATAAAAGGTCGATTCAGAAGCGGAAACGAGGGCATTTAACGGTGACATTAGGCACAGCAGAGCCAAAAGCACTAGGAATCCCATCTTCTGTTTTAACGGTGACTTGAGCCTGGTTAATATATCAATGAATCCGTTCCTATGAAACATATGGCTAACAATTGTCAAGTTGGTCTCGGATTTACCTTCCGATCCTGCTGCAAGACAGTGGTTTCATTATGGAGCATTAGTTTTGAACCTCTATCTTCCGTTTTCTATGATTAATGCCGTGGCCATCCTCAGAGGTTTTATTCTTTCTAAAGTGTGGATCTGTGATCTGGTTGTAGTGTATATATGTTACATATATCTCGAAATTGTAAACCGTAACCTTACAGTTATATCTGATTCTGAAAGGTTCTAAGGACGCATACAATGACAAATACGATATTTTCTTTAAGATAAAAGTAATAAGTATGTGGAATATAATTTATGTTTTTGTTTTATTGAATATAGTCGTGAATGGGTTTTATATTTTCTTTAAGATAAAGGTAATACCATGTAAACCGTTATGGGTAATACCATGTATTATATATTTTGATACCATGTAACCCGTAAACCATGTAAACCATGGGTAATACCATGTAAAGCGTTATGGGTAATACCATGTTAAAATACGTGGCATGATATATATTTTGATTATGCTTCTTTGTTTTGGTAATATATATTTATTTATATAGTTAATTTGGATGACTATATAAAATCAACGATGCAAAATAAATTTTATAATTTTATTACATATTTAATGTAAAATTTACATTTTTGCTCTTTTGGAAGTATCTCAATTCAGTGGATTTTAATTTAAAACTTTGATGTTTTACTAATCCAGAGACTGAGAGCATTAAATGTTAAAGCGGAAAAATATTACAGTTATATGGAGTTTATTAAATGTCATTTTGACTTACTCCTTTCAGTGAACATTATTTTTCTCTCTGGTTAAGTTTTGTTTATGCAACAAAATTAATGTCTAGTGATCGATGTAATTTTAATTAATTAGAGAGTAGCCACAGCATCTTTAATTAAATAAAATTATATATTGCTTGGCAAGATCACATAAAGATTATTTAGACATTAAATTGTAATTAATTACACTGAATATAATAAATTTTATCCCACAGGAATTTTTATTATATTTATGTGATTAATTAGGATAAAATTTCATAACCTACCCACAGGAGTTATGAATTAATAAGTTTTATCATAAAGTTTTATTGAATCTGTTTGAATTGAAAATTTAGCCCACATGCAATTTTCATGTCATTTGATTCAATTCTTTTTAGCATGTTTTACATTGGTAAAACATGAAAGTTCATAAAGTTTATTGAGTCTGTTTGAATTGAAAATTTAGCCCACAGGCAATTTTCATGTCATTTGATTCAATTCTTTTTAGCATGTTTTACATTGGTAAAACATAAAAGTTCATAAAGTTTTATTGAATCTGTTTGAATTAAAAATTTAGCCCACAAGCAATTTTTATGTCATTTGATTCAATTTTTTTTAAGCATGGTTTACATTGGTAAAACATGAAAGTTTATTAAGCCTCAATTTTTTAACATAAGCATGTGATTCTTTATTTGATGCAGCAGTACGACCTGGAAATTTCTCTGAAATTCATTGTGACATTCCCGAACTTAAGGAAATAATCTCATTTGTTTGTTATGAATCTAATATGGTTAACGTTAATATTAACACATGGTGGATTGATTCAACAATTCACATTACGAATTCCTTACAAAGTTTGCAAAACCTAAGGAACCCAGTGGGAAGTGAGCAAAGCATCTTATCAGGAAACAAGATGGGCTTGCATGTGGAAGCTATAGGAACATGTTATTTGACTTTAAGTAGTGGTTTTGTTTTGGAGTTAGAAAAGACCTTTTATGTTCCAAGTTTTTCTAGAAACTTGATTTCAGTTTCAAGGCTTGTACCTTTTGGATATTCCTTAAACTTTTCAGAAAAATCTTTCAGTCTATTCTATAAATCTGATTATGTTGGGAATGGTATTTTGTCTAATGGTCTTTACTGCATTAATTTACAAAACAATGTCACTTATGATTCAATGCATGTTCACACTGGCACTAAAAGATGTGTTATCAATGAAGATTCCTCTACATTATGGCACCGGAGACTAGGTCATATCTCCATAGAGAGAATTAAAAGATTGGTAAATGAAGGAATACTTGATACTCTAGATTTTACTGATTTTGAGACTTGTGTGGACTGCATAAAGGGAAAGCAGACCAACAAGTCAAAGAAAGGTGCCAATAGGAGTTCAGACATATTAGAAATCATACATACTGATATATGTAGTCCAGACATGGACTCACATGGTCAGAGATACTTCATCTCCTTTATAGATGACTACTCACGATATATGTATCTCTACATGCTTCATAATAAGAGCGAAGCATTAGATGCCTTTAAGATCTTTAAGGCTGAAGTAGAGAAACAATGCGGCAAGCAAATTAATATCGTGAGGTCAGATAGAGGTGGAGAATATTATGGTAGATACACAGAAGATGGACAAGCACCTGGGCCATTTGCTAAGTTTCTTCAAGAGCATGGGATTGTTGCCCAATACACCATGCCTGGTTCACCCGACCAGAATGGTGTAGCAGAAAGAAGAAATCGAACATTGTTGGACATGGTGCGGAGTATGCTTAGCAGCTCCAATATTCCTAAATCTTTGTGGACTGAAGCACTTAAGACGACAGTGTATATATTAAACCGAGTTCCAACCAAGGCGGTTCCTAAAACGCCATTTGAATTATGGAAAGTTTGGAAACCGAGTTTGCAACATATGCGCGTTTGGGGATGCCCGTCTGAAGTAAGAATTTATAATCCACAAGAGAAGAAGCTGGACCCAAGGACCATTAGTGGGTATTTCATTGGATATGCTGAAAGGTCTAAAGGTTACAGATTTTATTGTCCATCTCACAACACTAGGATTGTGGAATCAAGAAATGCAAAGTTTCTTGAAAATGACTTGATCAGTGGGAGCGATCAAACCAGAAACATAGTTTTTGAGAAGGATCATTCAGAATCTCAACCTTCCACTTCAAGTGATAGATTGGTTGTTGTTCAGAGCACCCCTCAAGTACAAACTGGTGTCGAACAACCAATTGTTGAAGTTCCACAAGCTGTTGACGATATTCCAGTAGATCAAGGAGTTCAAGAATTGCAAGGAACTTTTGAACAACAAGTTGAACCACATACTTCTCAGGAAGATGATGGTACAACATTAAGAAGATCTACTAGACCTAAGAGATCAGCAATTCCTAATGATTATGCTGTGTATCTACAAGAATCTGACTACAATATTGGAGCCGAAAATGATCCTGAGTCATTTTCACAAGCCATGAGTTGCAAAGAATCAGAACTATGGTACAATGCCATGAAGGAAGAGATTAATTCCATGAAGAGTAATGAAGTCTGGGATCTTGTTGAGTTGCCTGATGGTGCAAAAGCCATTGGATGTAAATGGGTCTTTAAGACAAAGAAAGACTCATTGGGCAACATTGAGAGATACAAGGCAAGACTTGTTGCTAAGGGATTCACTCAGAAAGAAGGAATCGACTACACGGAGACTTTTTCTCCTGTATCTAAGAAAGATTCCTTGCGCATTATTATGGCATTAGAAGCCCATTTTGACTTGGAGTTGCATCAAATGGATGTGAAAACGGCTTTCCTTAATGGAGATCTAGAGGAGGAGGTTTATATGAAACAACCTGAAGGATTCCTCTCTAGTGATGGTGATAAATTGGTTTGCAAGCTCAAGAAGTCATTATATGGTTTAAAACAAGCATCCCGCCAATGGTATTTGAAATTCCATAATGTAATTTCTTCTTTTGGTTTTGTAGAAAACATTATGGATCAATGTATATATCTGAAAGTTAGTGGGAGTAAAATTTGTTTTCTTGTTTTATATGTGGATGACATTTTGCTAGCAACCAATGATAAGGGTTTGCTACATGAAGTGAAACAATTCCTCTCTAAAAGTTTTGATATGAAAGATATGGGTGAGGCATCTTATGTCATTGGCATTAAGATCCATAGAGACAGATTTCGAGGCATCTTGGGTCTGTCACAGGAAACCTATATTAATAAAATTTTAGAGAGATTTCGGATGAAGGATTGTTCACCAAGTGTACCTCCCATTGTGAAGGGTGATAGGTTCAATTTGAACCAATGCCCGAAGAACGACTTTGAAAGGGAACAAATGAAGAACATTCCATATGCTTATGCTGTCGGAAGCCTAATGTATGCTCAAGTCTACACAAGACCTGACATTGCATTTGTTGTGGGCATGTTGGGACGATATCAGAGTGACCCAGGTTTAGACCACTGGAGAGCTGCAAAGAAAGTAATGAGGTACCTTCAAGGAACCAAAGACTACATGCTTATGTATAGACGGACGGACAGCTTGGAAGTAATTGGCTACTCAGATTCTGACTTTGCTGGATGTGTTGATTCATGCAAATCAACATCAGGATACATTTTTATGATGGCCGGTGGAGCTGTATCATGGAGGAGTGCCAAGCAGACATTGATTGCCACTTCCACTATGGAAGCCGAGTTCGTCTCCTGTTTTGAGGCTATTTTACATGGTGTATGGCTTAGGAATTTCATTTATGGGCTTAGAATTATGGATTCTATATCTAAGCCATTGAGAATATATTGTGATAATTCAGCTGTTGTTTTTATGGCTAAAAACAATAAAAGTGGGAGTCGAAATAAACACATCGACATTAAGTATTTAGCTATAAGGGAACGTGTTAAAGAAAAGAAAGTGGTCATTGAGCACGTCAGCACTGAGTTAATGATCACTGATCCTTTGACTAAGGGCATGCCACCATTTAAATTCAAGGATCGTGTATTGAATATGGGACTTGGTTCCATTATGTAGTTTCTCATTGTATGGACAATGTTATGTTAATGAAATTCTTAATTATTGTGATGTTTTTTCTCATATTTATGTGCACCTTAAGTTGATTTGAGAAAATTCAATGAAGAAGGACCAAGAATAAACATAAGGTTTATTCATTAAGAAATTGTTGCCACATAAATTATAATAAGAATAAATGCATAGTAATACATGGAAGGTAATACTCGTCATTAGAGGACTTATCGCGATGATTCATGTATCTATTACTTAATACAGATTATCAATGGTTTTTAAGTTGAGACATTAAGTTTGGAAGTATGGACCAAGTGGGAGAATGTTAAGCTCCATTAATTTAACACAAAAGCTACCTTGATTTATGGAGTTGCAGCTTTTCTTAACTTATGGAAACCAACTGCAGTAGTTTTCTTAAGTTAAGAAAATCAACTGCAACTACTAAATTTATAATTGGGAGCTACTAAAGTGGTCCATTACTTTGATCTCATCTCTACCTTGATTTGTGGTTTTTCTAACGCATAGCATTTAGAAGCTTAGCTATATGTTCATCTGTTTGGTCCCCAAGCTCCTATCTCAACCCCCTTCAGTTCTACACCATCTAGCTGAGATAGCAGAGCTTGGAAGTGCCTTCAGATCAGCTGTCCTTTTGCATGTGCAGCTGGAGCGTGGTGTTTCAGAAGGAAATTGCATCAATCACCAATGGCTGGAGGTAACTCGTATCCCTGGACATTGAGATTTAATGATTCTTTTCAGTTATTCCGCATATAGAAGAATCGTTGTTGAAATTGTAGAATTTCTAACAAATGAGCCTATGCTCCTTCTCCTTCCAAGTAAAATTTCAAAAAAAAAAACAGTGAGAAAGGGAACATGACCAATCTTGACCTTGCGCAAGTATAAAAAAATATGACAAATGGTCAACACTGTTTTTCCTTCTTCTCAAAAATCCAATTACAAAAATAAGAAAAAAGCCTAGTGCATCTCCTCCTCCATTAATTCATGACTAAAATTTGTATTTTTTTAATAAAATTAATTTTGTGCATGTTCCAAATTTTTTATGGATGGTTGAGAAACAAATTGATTTTTTTGAATAATTAGTTAAAGGTAATGATTTGCAATATGAATAGGTATAGTTGCAAATGTGAAGAGTATGCAGATAATATTTTATTACAATGTTATGTTTATAAATCATAGATTTCATATTGTGACACAAACAAAATAAGAGAATTTATTGATGTTAGAAGAAAGTACACATTACAAAATAATTATTCACATCATTCCAAAATTTAACAAAATTGTAGAACTTATATATGTGAAAATCATTAGAATTGAAACCATTTTTAAAATACCTTGACTAGTTGTGGCTTCTCATTGATTAATTTTTCAAAAGAGTTTACAAAATTACAAATTTCCTTCCTTTATAGATTTTATCTTATTATTCCCTACCCCTTCGGGGATGGGGACAATTTTATTCATTTTTAGTCTCTTACATTAGTTTGCATGGAACAAAAATTAACTAACTTAATGTTACCACTTCATATTCTATAAAGCACTTTTCACTCAACCTATGAGCTTATTTTAGCCACTTCTTCAACCAATAGTATATTTAGAGGCCTTATTTGGCCACTTGGCGAGGCAGAGAGCCACATATGATGACAAAACTTAGGAATGAAAATGATGCTGCCAATAATTTTTTTCATAGCCAAGTAATGCTGGTTTTAGTTGGTTAACATTATTTATATGTTTTAAACATTCTACAAATGACCTTCATTTCAGTGTCTCTTACTTGATCGATACTGTTATCACTCCTCCAGTTGAGGTAACCATAAACCAACATTTTCACTTGGTAACTACCCCTACCAAGCTGGAGAGGGATCTCTTCGAAAAATAATAGCCAAGAGGGCTGGATGGATTAGGATTTTAGGCAAGGTATAAAGTGCAGAGGTTGTTTTGATTTCATTTGATTGGGTTATTGCTGGATGGGGGTATTAGGTCAAAGAGGCTAGGTCAGGGAAAATGAGATATGATTGTAGACATTCAAAGGGGCAAGGTAGGCAGAAGGTTTAGCACTTCAAAGGTGATTTGATGAGATGGTTCAACACTGATGAGGAGTTATGAAGAGCATAAGAGATGTATTCTTCCTAAACTGAAGAAAAATGGGCAAATTATGATAACTTTCCCGAAACAGAGCATGAGAAAACATGTATTTTTCTTATCAGCTTGAAAATTACCATATAACAGACATGAAATGGTTTATAAGCATACAAAACATTCATACAAGTGATCACATAGAAGAAAAAATGCTAAACATCCATACCACATGTATCCCAAAGAAATAGCTACAACTCATCTATTAATACTAGCAAAAATCTGATACAATAGTGTCTCTGATCACTAGTACAACATCCAACTGAGTCCAACCTCTAAAAAGAGTGGAGAAAGGGAAGATATAGACATCAAAACAAACTTCTCCCGACCTCAGGGGTCGAATCCATGAGAGGAGGAGTAGTTCCACCAAAATATGAACTCATAGCTAGAGTGTAGGGTGGTCAAAGTGACTCATCCCTAATTTCATTGAAACTGACTCATTACACTTGATGGCGCATCTATTTACCCCTAGGTAATAGTAAAAGACCATAACTACATTTAAAATATCAATTACATCAATAAAGAAGATGATTTCCAAAGGTGAAAATCAAGACTGGAGAAAAACAGTGAAAAATCAGGCAAATTGTCAAATGTGCCATCTTTCTTTCAAGTGCGCCCTCATAGTGTCATGTGCACAACTCCATCTTCAAACCAACGTTTGAGTGACTTTCCAGTGTCCAAATTGAGCCCAGGATAGCTCATTCGAAAACTTATCCTGTCTAGTTCCAAATTTGCCATCAGTTTTCAAAATGGACCTGTTTGACCCTCCAAAATTACATTCTCCCAATACTGGTAAAGTGCATAGTACCTAGTTAAAAAAGAGGGCAAAAATGTGATTTTCTGCTACTTTTTTCTCTTTTCACCTGCCAGTTTTGAAAACCAAGGCTAGAAACATGGTTTTCCTAGATGTATTTCACATTCTGCATCTGATGGTGGTCTCAATTTCTTAAAAAAGTTCCCCAAAAAAGTGCGCAATGCCTAGGGCATTGCGCGTTTGACCATGCAAGTGATATTTAAATTGCCTAAAAAACACAGAAAATATATTATTTACAAAAATCAGTCAAAATGCTTCAAAATTGGTCAAGGATCTGATGTTTGATGTGGCTAGGCTTGGATTGAAGCCTCTGCAAGTATATCAAGATTCCCCTTCTCTTCTTGGTGTGTTAGGGCTTCAATTTTTGCCTTTGCTGCCTTGAGCTTTTCCCTTGCATCTATTTCCCTGTTGGTATAGTTTTTTTCCATCTTCCTTTGAATGTCATTTTGTTGATTGGCCTTGTCTAGGAGCTTCTCTAAATGCTGATTGACTTTATCAAGTCAATTCTCCCGGTTCTCATTGATCAAGAGGGAAAACTACTTATTCCATGTGAGCTCATTAGCAAACTCATCCTCCCTTTGTTTCTCTAGTTCTAGATCTCTTTTTATCCCTCTACTCCTTCGTATTCTTCTAGGTTCTTGCTCTTCTTTGGTTTCCCCATACCTGTCATAGGCCTCGTCAAGAAATTCCTCGGCTCTCATTGCTTCCCTCTTTTCCTTGAGGAGTTGAATCTCCATGACATCATGTTTGGCTTGCATCTGCTCATTCTCTTGCTCATAACATGAAATGATTTATTTTTACCTCTCTAGGTTGATTTGGAGCTCCTTGATGAGTGCATACTTTTCCTTAATGAAAATTTTGGTGTCCTTGTTATCATCATGCTCCCCTAGGTCAACCAAGTCAAAATTCTGCTCTATCTCATGAAGGTCCTCCTCCTCACAATGAATCTTTGTCTCTATCCTCTTTTCCTTGCCCTTCTCTACCTACTTTGCTGGTGAAGAAGGAAAGCCCCATCCCACAACCTGTGGGGCAAACACCTACCTATGGCCTCTCTAATAAGTATGAGCCAAAGTACACAAATCTCCCCCTTTAGGCCTGATATCCTTAACCTGTTCAATCTACTCTGGCCCACTAATTTCATCTTTGCTAGGTGACTGAATATGTGCATGAAATGGTGATGATGGAGGTAATGGTGAAGGTGACTGATCTAATGATGATGAATTATCTATGGGTTGAGATGGAGGAATAGAGGTGGAAGGATGAGATGAGGAAGGGACATTTTGAACATTCTCAATAGATGGATCAGTGAATATGGGATTGGCTATGAATGTGCTCCATGCAATGTTCAGCTCTTTGAGGTGATAGAGGACAATGATTTTAATGAGGGAATGATGAAAAAGACTCTTCATCTGATGTTCATGTTCCCTTTTCTAGACAATATAGGCCATCTTATATATGCTCTGGAAAAGGTAGTAGGGTATGTTGAGCAGTTTTATCCTAGCGAAATTCATTAAGACCCGGATGTGATAGCAATAAAGCCTAGAAAATCTACATTCACATGAAAAATATTTCATGGTAATCTTCATCATTGGAGAATATCTTTCCACGAGGTGAGAAAAAGGAAAATAGCCCCTTGTTTCATTTCGGTACCTTGGTTTTAGGAAAGGCTCATAATAATGCTTCTCCAACTCACCTTATTTAAACCATTTCTCCCCAACATTTTGGGATCCCGATGGCAATTGATATAATGTCAGTATATAGAGTACAATTGACACAAGCTAAAGTTACTTGGTTGCCATGGAGTTTGTTTATGAAGAGTTTAGTCAACATAGGATGGTGTTGGACTCCTTGAATTTTCTCAAGGAAATCATAACAACCCAAATATTTGAAATATGTCACAACCATAGGAGATGCCAAGAGTTCTTTGAGATTTGCTCCCTTTGTCTAGTTTCTTCACTTCTATTTCTTCTCACTCACTGTATGTTTTATATTCCTCTTTTACCATGGTGTTTTAATATTAAAACCTAGGGAGGTATTAGGTTATTGGAATGAGGTTTTTTAGGAGTAGGGAATGGGGAAGGAAACTTTGAAGGAGATGGGTAAAGGGATGTATGTAATGGAGGAGGATAAGGAGTATTATTATGATATATTTTTGGGATCGGGAAATGGTTTACAATGTTGGGTGTTTGGGAGCCTAGGTAGTTGTAGAACCTAGGGCTTAGGGTTTTGGGATAAAGTTTAGGGAGTATGGGATAAATCATTTAGGGAAGGGAATGAAAGTGAGTGTATGAAAGGGTAGGGGAGTTGAAATTTGGGATTTGAGAGTGAAATGATAGTTTTAAGGGATATAATATGGTTTTAATGTGAGAAAAACACCAAATCTTCAATAAACGTTGAAAACACCATAAGTGTGACATTAGGAGGGAGGATCAAGCTATATTTAGCTATTACTTACCTGTGGGAGGTTGAAAAGAAGTTTGGTGGAGCCTTGGAGGTGACTTCTAGCTTTCCTAGACAAACGCACAGTGTCTGAATGAAGTGCACCCTTCTCTGGCAAGTGTGTAACACCAGTAGCAAGTGCACAGTGCCTGACAAGTGCGCAGTGACTGACAAGTGCATAGTGCCTGAAGGGAACGCGCAACACCTGAAGGAAATGTGCAGCGCTGCTCTAGCTCTTTTCAAATTTGCCCAGAATCATGAGAAATGCTCAATTGGGGTTTGCTCAGTCGATGGTAGGAGGAAAATGTAGTTGATTTAGATGTTAGGAAAGCCTTTATACTTGAGTGAATTTGAATTTTCAACTTTAAAACCCACTTTCTAATGTTTCAATTCACCTTTTGAAAAATTTTCTAATTACCCTTTACACTTTGATTTTCTTCTTTGCAGGTTGAGGATGTTGGAGTTTGGCACTCTTTACATTTGAATTTGCTTAGATGAAGTTTTCACATAGATTTTGAGTTAACAACTTAGGAATAATAACTTATTACATATAATGGACATATATTACATAAATTAAAAAAATATTACATCTATGTTTTTTGGAATAAAATTACAATCTAAAATAAAACTCATACTTGGAATGAAAATTAGAAATTGGGCTAGCATAGTTATATGTTTGAAAATTCTCTTTAAATGAAAAAGGGACATTATTTTTCTTACTCTCCTACCTTTTTGCTGGCCTTATGTAGTGAAATGGTGTATTATTGAACCTTGGAAAAATAAAACTAAGAGACATAATGAAAAACTTGAGTGAACAGACTTCATGGTGACTTAATTGATATAAAAACATGATGAAATGGGCTTCTAATTGATGTATGCTCAGTAAGACATGAAGGTGGGCCAGCAAGTATTGATTTTTGAGGGAGAGTGAGGTTTTTTTACTAGGGACACCATCAGTGAGTAAAGTTTTGAATGAGGACCTAAGTGGAATGAGAAAAATTTTAGAATGGGATCCTAATATGATATAGAAAGAGGATTTTTGATCAGTGATGGTAGTACACAAATAGTGACTCTAACATCGACCTTATACGGGGATGAAATCTCCTTGGAGGTGTCAAGAACACTACAGACCGAGTGCCTAACCATGTGGACCAATACAATCAAAAGCTTAAGCTGAAATGTGTGATTGAATACCCACAACTGAAATAACATAACTGACTCAAAATGGTCTTGAAATCGATTGAAAAAATGACTAAAAAATAAATTACTTAATTGACGAATGAACTTTTAAAATGGCAGAAAATCAGTGAAGCTCCATGGCCTTTACTTGGGGCTCCAAACTCTAGTGGTTCTCTATTTCACACTTGCAAAAAGTTAAACTAGTATGTACAATGAAACCGAGAAATTTCTGAGAAGCATATTTCAGAAAAGGTAGTTCTTAAGGAGCCTACCATAGACTGGTCCTCCTAAGCATGGTTTTCCATTCATCTCATCTACCAAGAAAGCATTTTTCCCTTAGAAAGTTGAAGTCTAATAAGGGCCCTTCCATAGATTTTGAAATTTACCATGCTTACCCTTGTCCTCGTTTATGGCATCCCAACGGAGCACCACATCTCCAATTTTGAAATAATCCTCCTTTGTTTCACAGTCATATATTTTCTTTATCTTTTCATGGAGCTTAGAGGTGTTCTAAAATACCTCATCTCGTGTTTGTTGTAGGTGAATCATTTGACTGTTCTGGCATTGTATATCATTCTCTTCACTTCTTGCTTCTTGTAACAATTTCATGACTGGGACTGCTAATGATGAAGGAAAAACATTATCTACTCCATACACTATTTCCAAAGGAGAAAGTCCAAGAGATTTCTTACTACTCACCCGATCTTCCCACTATGCATTGATCAGCCTATTGTGCCAATTCCTTTTGTTGGCCTCCAATATTTTCTTGATTATTTTGATTAAGAATTTATTGGAGGACTCCGCCAAACCATTTCCTTGCAGATAGGATGTTGTAGAATGTCCCAACTTGATGTTATATTTGTCAGAAAACTCATTCATCTTTTTAGACTTGAATGTTGTTGCGTTGTTTAATGATCTTATTAGGACAAACAAAATGAGATAAGATAATAGTTTCTAAAAACTGAATGATAACTGAATTTGTTGCTTTCTTGGTTGGAATCGCTTCGATCCACTTAGTAAAATAGTTTGTAGCTGTCAATATCCACTTGTGTTGTGCGGATGATGATGGGTTAATATCAACTATGAAATCTAGGCCCCACTACTGAAAAGGTGCATGGAGTGATATAGGTTGTAGAGGCAAAGGAAGAAGTTTTCTTTTACCTTGGAAAACTTGGCACTCGTGACAACTCATCACTGCCTTGTAGATATCTACAAAATTTATAGGCCAATAGTAACATGATCTCAGTATTTTGTTGGTAGTGGTCTTCCAGTACAAGTGGCCCCCACAGTCACCTTTGTGGAAGTCATTTATCACCTCTTCAGACTCATCTTCAGTCAGACAATTGAGCAACACACCTCCAGGATCAACTTCACTGACCTACTCTTAGCCTTAGACATGCCTGGAGGGGGCTTTAGATGTTACAAAACATATATAATATTTAAATATCATGGAGATGATAAAAATATGTCGGATACCTAAATGAGATGTACTTCTTCTTGATTGTCAGACAATGTTGCTACTAGGTTAATATCCAGATCATGGAGATTTGACTTAGCCATGAGTTTAGCTAAGCCTTGACCCTTGATCAGCTTGGTAGGCTTGATCTCAAGATAATATTGTAATAATGATGCTATGCATCTACCACTCCTACGTTCTGGGTCATTCTGCACCAGAACA
The DNA here is from genome assembly GCA_031772625.1 of Pinus tabuliformis. Classification (NCBI taxonomy): domain Eukaryota; kingdom Viridiplantae; phylum Streptophyta; class Pinopsida; order Pinales; family Pinaceae; genus Pinus; species Pinus tabuliformis. The sequence continues at coordinate 1,004,508,328 of CM062820.1, read as the reverse complement.
TCTTTTATCGCTGCATTAGGCACATAATAAAGAGTATGCGAATGTCAAATGTAAACTCTGAAATCTTTCACCACCTATACCAAAGCCAAAGCATGTTTCTCTATGATGGTGTACTTAAGGGATGCATCCCTGATACTGCGACTGAAAAAAATCTATTGTCAGCTTGGTTTTATCTCTTTTCTACATCAATACTGTTGCCAGGGTATGCTCATAACCAAAAGAGAATATTATGAAATCAATGGAGTAATCGAGACTGATTAAAACCGAGGTAGTGGTTAAGGTAAGTTTTACCACATGAAATGACTTGCAGGCTTCTTCGGACCACTTTACATCATTATCGTTTTTCAACATATTTGTCATCTTTCTAAGATGTTCAACCAAATTAGGAATAAATCCGCGTAAGAAATTAATCTTACCATTGAATGCTTGGATTTATTTCTTGCTGTGAGGGAATTCAATTTGTTGAATGGCTTCTACCTGTGATGGGTCAATATGGATGCTATACTTTGAGATGATGTGGCCAAGAAGTTTGCCTTCCTCCATAGAAAATAAACTTTTCTTCGGGTTGAGAGAGATTTCAAACTTTCTGCATCTCTGGAAAATAACTCTTAAATGATGCAGATGCTCATCGTCTGAATGTGAAAATATTGTCACATCATCTAAATATACAACCAAGAAAAGATCCTTTTCATTGACAAAGGCTATTTCCATGGCACACTAAAAAGTAGCCCCTGCAGTTTTGAGACAGACTGGCATTTTTGCATACTTGAATTTTCCCCAAGGTGTGGTAAATGTTATCTTGTCTTGATCATCCTCGTGCACTAAAATATGATTGTAACCAGAGTAGCCATCCAGTAGTGACATCTCAGAAGTGCCAACAACTCTCTGAAGGATATGGTCCATTTTAGGAAGTGGATAATTATCTTTCAAAGATACTTTATTTAAGTTTCATAAACTGTTCACAGGTTTTTTCCACAAACATAAAAAAAAATCCTTATTTCCCCGATCTTCTTTCTCATCCGAAATAGATTTGATATCCAATCGGAAAATCTGATAGGAATAATGATGCCTACCTCGAAAAGTCTGTTAATTTCTTTCTCTATGGATGGCAGTAACCTTGGGTTAATCCTTCTTGGCTCTTGTCTAAATGGCTTTTTATCAGGTTTAATTGGGATGGCATGCTGAACTTGTTGGAAATAATGCTGAGAGGGGCGGTGAATTAGTATTATCAAGTCAATTATTTTTCATTTCACAATCAATTTTGTATACGCTACTCCAGTTAGTGAAAACTGTGTATATACGCAACTACAGTTAAGGAAACTAGCGTATAACATGCAGACTTATAGTTTAATTTATTCTTTAGATGTTGATCATTAATCTGTGCATCAAAACCATATAAACAGTAACCAGGAGCAGTAAAACAAAGCAGACAGTCGCACACAAGAACACAAGATATAAGGTGGAAACCCAATGTGGGTGATAACCACCTGCTGCAATTTGTCTCTATCTTCTTTTAATTAGAAATTTCTTTTTACAATGTTTTTGTACTGGTGCAGTCTTATACCAGTACGCAGGCTTCTACCTGCAGAAGGCTACAACCTTCTCTCATTCTCAAGCTTCCCCTGGAAGGGAGCTACAACCCCCTTAGCTCTTGTACTAGCTGATGTACTAGTACGTAGGTGCTGACCTATAAAGGGATACAACCTTCTCGTTTCTTCCAAGTACCACGTTTCATAAATTTTCAGGCTGGATCCATCAATAACATCAATCAAACATCAAGTATATCTGCATCAACCAATCTCCTTAGCACCAAAAAAAACTAAATCAAATAGTCACTTCTTTGAATGTTGTACCCAGAAAACAATAACAGTAACCAAACACCAATTCTGAATCCAAAACACTGCAGCAATAAACAGAAGTAGCTAAAACCTATTTTGTGAGATGTACACTACTTCAATATGTGAAACCTGCATGCATACACTTCTGTATTAAGGCAGACAAGTGTATACAGTGTTTTGAATTACTTAACCAACGTGTATACGTGCCTTTGCTGTGCCAAACCTACATATAGATCTATAAAAGATAATTTACCCTTTTCACCTATTCAGACATCAGTTATACCCAGATTATCAGATTTATAGATCAAGTCATGCGCCAAATTTAACAAATCAAAATCATACAAAAATACTACTATTCAAGCCTTAAGATCTTGGCCCATCAATAGAACTTATCCTTCTTCTAGCGCTCAGGTTCCTCCTTGGTTTAGATCCAGCTATGCACCATAACCCAATGACTAGTATTCTAGATCTTGCTCTTCATAAGATATTCAATGCTTGAGTGAATGCCTTTGCCTAATGACCTCCTTCCCCTTTTATAGTCTTAGGCCTTACTCAATACCATGGTCCAAAACCATAGAGAATCAATACCATGGACCCAATACTTGGGTTCAACACTTTGGACAAGATACCATGGTCCAAAACCATAGGTCCAAATACCAAAGACTAAATACCATGGACCAAAATAAGTTTTCCCACATGTACACGCTTTTCCTTGCATGAAAGTGCATGAATACGTATACACGCCTTTTTATCGGTGATCTTGCGTGTATACGTGACTTGGTTAACAGGAACCTGGATATATCTCCTTTTTCTTCATTCTGAGAGCCTGAACTATGATATGTCATTTGAGTGAGTTGCCATCAAGGACAGTACCTATGTCATAGCGCCAAACCTGTCATAATGCCAATAATCTCCCCCTTTGGACTTGAGGCAACCCCAAGTAACTCAAAGTCATTCTCCCCCTTTGTCATCAAGTGCAAAGGGTTATGCTCCCCCTAAGTACATGCTGAAATCTCTGCTCTGTTGTGTTGTCCATGCTCCCCCTCACTATAGGCAAGGTTTGCAAAAAGATGTTCTACAAGAAAGAACATGACTCTATAAATCATAAATGACCTTCCTATCACCAAAGACCCATACATACATCCATCTCCCAACCAAATGGGGATATACCAATATTGACTCATCCACCCAACCAAGTGGGGATACATCAAAATTTTACACATGATAAACAAGAATCATTATATCATCGATCCCAAGCATAGTGGGGAAACCAAAATAGGTCGTTACATGACCTTGATAATAAAAGAAGTACATGACATAGAGATTAAGTATCTAAGACAAGACTATCAACAACTAACATCAGTAGCATCTGTCAATCATCATTTAGACCGGTAACCATGATCTCCCTCTACACCTGTTCCACCTGAAACAAAAACAATTGTGAAATTGAACCAAGATCTTCTAAGATAATGCCAACAATGCATTATTAGAAGTACATGCTACCCCTGAACCTGTGCCAGATGGTCTCTATTAGACCCATATCAGACTCTTTTTCATCTTGAGTCTAGCCCCACTGTTTTTCTACAAACCAACATATACCCGACTGTGCCCACAGAAACAGGCGTATGTATGCGGAAACGCTTCATGAAACTCACATACAACCACTGTTCTCTGAAGCAGATAATTTCAACAGCAAGATGATGCATCAACTACTCCCAGCTTCTGTCTGAGGTATTCAAATGTTTCCCTGGGCAGTGGTTTGGTGAATATATCAGCAACCTATTCCTTGGAGGGAACATACTCCAATTTGACCTTTTGTTCAAGCACTTGTTCCTGCAGAAAATGATATTTGATCAGTATGTGCTTGGTCTTGGAATGCATGACAGGATTCTTTGAGATGTTGATTGCACTTGTATTATCACATAGAATGTAGATGGGTGGAGTACAAGTGATTTGAATGTCTTGCAATGTTTGCATCATCCAAAGGAGTTGTGTGTAGCAAGATGCAACAGCCACATATTCTGCTTCAACTGTAGATAAAGCAATTGAACCTTGTTTCTCGCTGAACCAAGACACTAATCTTGATCCCATAAAGAATGCACCACCACTAGTGCTTTTTTTGTCATCCATGCTTCCTGCCCAATCTACATCTGTATATGCGTGAAGTGTGAGATCAGTATCTCTAGGATACCATAAGCCATAGTTCTGAGTTCCTTGAAGATACTTGAAAATTCTTTTAACTACCTGAAGATGAGTGTCCTTTGGATTTTCCTAAAATCTTCCGACTATTCCAGCTACATGCATGATGTCTGGTCGGGTACCTGTTAGTTAGAGTAGACTACCAATCATGGATCTATAGGTTCGTTGATGTACTTCTGGTGATTCATCACTTGATTCATCACTTGCGCTGAGGCTGCATCCTATTACCATAGGGGTACATACTGGTTTCGACTCTTCCATTCCATATTTCTTCAAGATCTGCTTGAGGTACATGGTTTGTGATAGAAATATACCGTCTTTGTTTTGCTGGACTTGTAAACCAAGAAAGTATGTGAGCTCACCAAGCACGGACATTTAAAATTCTCTTTGCATCACCAAGGAAAAGTTTTGAGTCATGTATTCTTCATTGCTACCAAAGATGATATCATCAACATACACAACAAGTATTAACAACTTATCATTGTCAATTTTTATATATAGATTGCTATCTGTTGATCCTTTTGAAAAACCTTGTTGATGGAGGTACTTATCCAAACGATAATACCAAGCCCTTGGAGCCTGTTTAAGGCCATAGAGAGCCTTTTTGAGTCTGCATACAAGTTTTGGATCATTCCCAAGGATGAATCCATCTCGTTGCTCAATATACACTTCCTCTTCTAAGTCTCCATTTAGAAAGGCAGATTTCACGTCCATTTGATATACTTTGAACTTTTGAAAGCTAGAAAGAGCAAGAAACATTCTTATCGCTTCAAGCCTTGCAACTGGTGCAAAAGTTTCTTCAAAGTCTATACCTTCTTGTTGAGCATACCCTCTACAAACAAGTCTGGCCTTGTTTCTAATAACATCTCCATTTTCATTCAGATTGTTTTTGAATATCCATTTTGTCCCTATGACATTCTTATCATTTGGTCTAGGAACCAACTCCCAAGTGTTATTCTTTTTCAATCTGCTCAAGTTCTTCATTCATGGCCTTGACCCAACATTCATCTTTGCATGCTTCACTAACATTTCATGGTTCAATGGAGGAGAGCAATGCTAGATAGATTGAAGCTTCTGTAATAGTTCTTCTTGTTTGTACACCTCCCTCTTTCTGCCCCAAAATTTGAGTCTCTGGATGGTTCTTCTAGACGTACCTGGATGGAGTCTTTTCCTCTATCCTTATCTACTCTTTTGGTGCCTCATAGGTTTCTTCTTCATCATTAGTCTGATTTGATGTTGAAGGATAGTCCTCATCATCTTCAAAATCTTCAGATTTTACCTGCTTTGGATTGTTTTCTGTTTCATCAATCACCACATCAATACTTTCAACAATTTTTCCCAGTCTTTTATTATAACACTTATATCCCTTACTTCGGGAAGTGTAATCAAGGAGAATGCCTTCATCTACTCTAGGTTCAAACTTGCCAAGCTTTTCACTAGTCCTTTTGATGTAACATTTGCTTCCAAAAACTTTGAAGTATGTTACTGTAGGAGTCTTACCATACCAAAGTTCATGAGGAGTTTGAGTGCTATTTACTCAAATGTTTGTTTTGTTGAGAATAGTAACGGCAGCAAATGCCACTTCACCCTAGAAGTTTGCAGGAGTTCGAGACTCATCAAGAATAGCACGAGCCATTTTTTGAGCCATTCTGTTCATCCTTTCTACCACTCCATTTTGCTGAGGAGTCCTTGTAGTAGAGAATTCCCTTCTTATTTCATGTTCTTCACAAACGTCGAAAAATTCATCCAAGGTAAATTCCCCTCCTCGATCAGACCTGAGACATTTGATTTTGCAATCTGATTCATTTTCAACGAAGGCTTTGAAAGCTTTGAACTTTTCGAAAGCTTCATCTTTATGCTTCAGAAGTCCTATCCAACACATCCTAGAAAAGTTGTCAATCAACAATATAAATTATTCTTCTCCTCAAGGTTACTTTTTCCTTGATGAACCACATAAATCAGTATGGACAAGTTCAAGTGGCTTACTAGCTGATCCTTCCTTTTCGGGAAAATGTGTTCTAGTTTGCTTACCAAACTGACATGATTTGCATATTGTATTGTCTAGTATTCTGATGTCTAGAAGATCGCGAACAACCTGATATTTGCATTCTTTCCTTATCTGAGGGAAGCTCAGATGCCCCAATCTTCTGTGCCATAGCCAATTTAGATAGCGTTGTTGTTGTCCTTCCTTGAGTATGTATAAATTATTTGGACTTCTTATGCCTTTGATCATTGTTTCTCATGTATGAAGCTCACGAACAATACATCCATTTCATTGAAAGACTACGTCATTTCCTTGATCACACATTTGACTAACACTCAATAGATTATGCTTTAGGCCATCAACATACATAACATTTCCAGCTTTGACCTTTTCTTTTAAAAGAATAGAGCCTTTACCTTTTATGAGAGCAGGGGTGTCATTTCCAAATGAGACCTTCCTTTCCTTTTCTAAGGCACTATATGACTGAAGTTTTTCTTTATCACTTGTCATATGTTTCGAGCATCCACTGTCGATGTACCACAGATTTTCTTGTCCTTCCGCATATAAGGCTATACCACATCTTTCTGGTTGTGTTTCTTTCTTTCTTGATGTTTTGGGACCCAATGAAGCTTTCTCCTTCTGAGATGTTTGCCGAAACCTACTCCTGCATTTAGAATATTCAGGACCAAATTTGTTACAAATAGAGCATTCTATTTCATTTTTAGGAGATGAAAAGTTATTGTAGGTCCTCTGCATGATCCCAGTCATAGTCCTTTGATTTCGTGTTTCTCGAGTCATGATGGTCTTGTAGGAAACACATTGAGCAGCTTTGTGTCCAAAGTTATGACATGAAAAACATTGGCCATTGAAGAAATTCCTGCGATTATCAAATCTACTGTCCAAGTGATTGTAGTTTCCATTGACATTCATTCTTGAGGCAAATTGAGAATGATTTACCTACGGTTGGTTGTAGCTTTTGTTCATCCTTGAAGTAGATTGACCTTGATTTACTTGGTGATCTCTATTCATCCTTGAGGTAAATTGACCTCGATTTACCTGGTGATCTGCTTTATACCTTTGCTACCAATTGTCAACCTGTTTACTTCTACTTGCTGCATCAAGATAACTCTTGGAGGTGGATGGCCTTTGTGATTGAGATGCTTCTTCAGTATATCCAAGACCTGTCTTTATTAGAGGAGAATGCTGCACTTTGATAATCTCATCTAAAGTTTCAGATCCTTTAGCAAATCTAAGATTAGGAGATTTTTTTTTTCTCAATATATTTTCTAAGACCCAAAATTTCACATTCTAACTTTTCATTATGTTTTTTTCTTTCAACAAGTTGGAATGTCAGAATATCTATAATCATACTCTTTTCTTATAAACAAATTTTAAGTTTAGAAATTTCTTCATAAAGATCATCTTCATCTATAGCATCCAGGAAATCATCATCTTCAAAAGCCATCAAAAGTCTATAATCATTACCATGTTCATCTTCATCAATATTTGAAATTCAATCAATGTCTTCATGTGTATAATAGCTCTTCTTAGTTATATTCTGTTTTCTATTCCATTTAACTGGTTCCTTACCTTTATCAAGCTTATCTTTATGAGGGCATTTGGCTGCATAGTGACCGACTCTTCCACAAGCAAAGCATTTGAAAGGTAGCATACCTCTGAATCTTCCAGAACCCCGTGGAAGGTTTTTGACAAAGTTTGATTCTTCCTCTCCTTCTGACGTATGTCCTGACTCATTGTATTCTCCTTTGAATGCGACTTCTCTTATGTCTCAAGGACCCCCTTTTCTCATTTCAAAAGCAATTAGGATTCCATGTAGCTATGACATGGTAATACTCTGAAGATTTTTCTTTTCTTCTATGGCAGAAACTTTTGATTCAAACTTAGAAGACAAAGATCCTAGAACCTTTTCAACCAAAGTAACTTATTTTATCTCTTCACCCAAGTTTTTCATGAGATTAACAATCTCATCTATACGTAATAAATAATTAGCCACACTTTCATCATTGTGCATTCTGAGAGTTTCATATTGAATTCTGAGAGATTGTAGTTTTGCACGTTTTACCTCATCGTCTCCTTCATAGCTCAGAATGATCTTGTCCCATATTTCTTTGGCGGTTTTGAACTACATCACCTTGATGAATTCTGATTGAGATAAACTCCCAATAAAGTATTGACAGCCTTTGCATTTGTTTCATACTACTTTTTACCAGCCGTATCTGTAGGAGTTGCTGATGGAAATGTGTATCCTCCTTCCACGATATCCCAAACTTTTGTACCAAGAGATTGAAGATAGGTTGTGATTCTTACCTTCTAATAGACGAAGTTGCTCCCATCAAAGATTGGTGGCCTGATAGATGCCTCTTTTTCATAGTTGCTCATGATGATAGATATTCCTTCAAGCGATCAAGCTCCTTCTGAAGGACATGCTCCGATACCAATTGTTGGAAATAATACTGAGAGGGGGGTGAATCAGTATTATCAAGTCAATTATTTTTCATTTCACAATCAGTTTTGTATATGCTACTTCAGTTAGTGAAAATTGCGTATATACACAACTACAGTTAAGGAAACTAGCATATAACCTGCAAAATTATAGTTTAATTTATTCTTCAGATGTTGATCATTAATATATGCATCAGAACCATATAAACAGTAACTAGGAACAATAAAACAGAGCAGACAATCACACACAAGAACACAAGATATAAGGTGGAAACCCAATGTGGGTGAAAACCACGTGCTGCAATTCGTCTCTATCTTATTTTAATTAGAAACTTCTTTTTACAATGTTTCTTTACTAGTGTAGTCTTATACCAGTACGCAGTCTTCTACCTGTAGAAGGCTACAACCTTCTCTCGTTCTCGAGCTTCTCCTGGAAGGGAGCTACAACCCCCTTAGCTCTTGTACTAGCCGATGTACTAGTACGTAGGTGCTGACCTATAGAAGGCTACAACCTTCTCTTTTCTTCCAGGGACCATGTTTCATAAATTTTCAGACTGGATCCATCAATAACATCAATCAAACATCAAGTATATCTGCATCAACTAATCTCCTTTGCACCAAACAAAAATGAATCAAACAGTCACTTCTCTGAATGTTGTACCCAGAAAATAGTAATAGTAATCAAACACCAATTATGAACCCAGAACACTACAGCAATAAACCGAAGTAGCTAAAACCTATTTTGTGAGACATACACTACTTCAATATGTGAAACCTTCATGCATACGCTTCTGTATTAAGGCAATCCAGTGTATACATTATTCTAAATTACTTAACCAGTGTGTATACACGCCTTTGCTATGCCGAACCTGTGTACAGATCTATAAAAGATAATTTACCCTTTTCACTTATTCAGACATCAGTTATACCCAGATTATCAGATTTATAGATCAAGTCATGCGCCAAATATAATAGATCAAAATCACAAAAAAATACTACTATTCAAGCCTCAAGATCTTGACCCATCAATGGAACTTATCCTTCTTCTAGCGCTCAGGTTCCTCCTTGGTTCAGATCCAGCTATGCACCATAACCCAATGACCAGTATTCTAGATCTTGCTCTTCATAAGATATTCAATGCTTGAGTGAATGCCTTTGCCTAATGATCTCCTTCCCTTTTATAGTCTTAGGCCTTACTCAATACCATGGTCCAAAACCATAGAGAATCAATACCATGGACCTAATACTTGGGTTCAACACTTTGGACAAGATACCATGGTCCAAAACTGTAGGTCCAAATACCAAGGACTAAATACCATGGACCAAAATAAGTTTTCCCACATGTACGCGCTTTTCCTTGCATGAAAGTGTGTGCATACGTATATGCGCCTTTTGATCGGTGATCCCGCATGTATAGGCGACTTGGTTAACAGGAACTTGCGTATATCTATTTTTTCTTCATTCTAAGAGCCTGAACTGTGATCTGTCATTTGAGTGAGTTGCCATCAAGGACAATACCTGTCTCATAGCACCAAACCTATGTCATAATGCCAACAAAACTATTTTCTTGTCATACTCCTTTATGTCTACATAATCCCACATGAAAACATTAGAAAATTCAAACAATAAATGAATAAATTTCTATTTTACCTATGGAGATAATGATTTGGACAACTTGATCATTTTTGGTTTTTCTGTTGTTCTGATGTTCACGTCTTCAACAGCTTTCTTTGTAGGAACCAATGTGGGCTTCCTTGCTACATCATTCTGATCAAAAAATTCTTCAAAAGGTACAAGACCTTTCAGAATATTGTTGTCCTTCAGTTGTAGTATATCAACCTGAGTTGCCTCGATGACTTGATCATCTTTGTTGTAAACTTCATCCATAGAACAATTCTCAATCTCTCCTTCACTTTGAAGAAATTTATTTACCTGCTTGTCATCCCAGAACACTTCCCAATATCACAAGTTGTCAGGAAAAGAGGGCCGGTGCTTTACATGAATCTCAAATTTATTGTTTGAAAAGATGGGGATTTTGAAATTGCTTGCAGTTGTAGCCAATAAATATGCCATAAGATTCTGACTCCTTGGTACAACTGAAAGTGTATACTCCAGAAACATTCTCAAAATATCTAAAACACCATTTCTATATTGTCTCCTTCGTGGATGGTGAGCTTGATATTCACCTTTAACTTGCTTGATCACAAGTTCTGAATCACCATACACAGAAATTCTTCGTGCACCCAATCTTCAACATCTTTAAACCCGTGATCAGTGCTTCATACTCCACCTCATTATGAATGCAATCAAAATATAACTTGTATGAGCATAATCTAACATTCTAAGGGACATCACCTTGCTGATGATGTGGACTTCAGATCCAAATACCAATGCATGTGTCGTCTTTCCTGAGAGAACATCAAAGTCCATGGTCCAAAGACCATGCTCCTCTTCCAAGGGTTGTAAATCTGGTTTCTGCTTTGGCTTGACTTTCTGAACTTTCTCTTGATGTTTTTCTGAATTTTCCACTACCTTTTCTTATGGTTTTTCTAAGCCTTTCTCTGCCTTGTCTGATGGTTGTTCTGATGAACTTGGCAGATTTTCATTTCCCTAATCTAAAATTGTTCTTATACAATTGGAAATCTTCGGTACATCTTTTGTTTCCACAAGTTGACTATCTACATCATTCAATCCACTATCATTATATAAAATAAATGATTCTAAATCTATATTTACAACATTTATAGGATGATTATTCATCATCTCCTTACTAGTTATCATGAATTTCATTTTGCTTTCTCGGTATAATTTCCTCAATTGCCCGAAAACCAGGATGGTGGCATAAGAGAAGTCTAACTGTAGTGTGCCTCTTATTTTCGCTCCCCAGTACCTTGATAGTAACATACCAAACCATGGTGATATATCAGCTACCACCTCATTCATTAAGTAATTCTTTGCGGGGATTTTGTCCAGGGATACTACTAAATCTTTGATTAGATCAAGACAACACACCTTACCAGAATCAAAAGAGTAAAAGTCATGGTATTCACGAGTTATATCTATACCCAAATTTTCCATGATGGCCTTGGGCATTAAATTATGTGAGGCTCCGGAGTCAAGAATGGAGTTATGAAGAATGTACTGGTGGATTCTTAAACTCGGGTAAAATGGAGGAACCTCACTATCTTCTGACTGACCATCTATGGCTGGACCAAAAATTAATTCAAGTTGGTCATCTTCAACATTAACCATGTTGGACAAAGGATCAACTTTCAACATTTTAACTATATCAGACTTGTAATGGCTATTTTTGACTAGTTCAATAAGAGGGATTGACACTTTCAACTTTGAAATTTCAGTTTCTACATTGAATGAGCCATATTTTTCTACCTCTTTTTGGATGATGTCTCTCTTCTTGCACAGATATTTTGATGTTTGATCCTTCTTCTGAAAATCATGGTCCTTGTTTGGATTTCTTGTAGATGGCAGATTTACTTTGTTTTGGTTAGCTCCTACCAACTCTTTACCTTTACTTTGATTACCTTGAGGATTTGTCTTATGTTGGATATCATTCTATTGCAATTTCCTTTTCTGAATGGGAGTGATCTGGACATCCCTATTTCTTAAGGAATATTTCTTCTGCAAAGAGCTGAGTGCATTCAAGCATCCACTTTGATAATCATCAGATTCAGTTTCCAATGCATCTTCATTCGCTAGTATGTAGTCTTCATCTTTGGGTTCTTCTGTCTTCTCGACGTACTTATCATTTTCAGTCAAGAAAATGGGATGGTAATATTCCCCGAAGAAGTGGTTTTCTTTGACAATCAGGTATGTTTCATCCTCTGATTCTCCTTGAGCATAATTTTGTTGCAAGGGTGTCTGAATTTGCAGTTGGAATGTTGATGCCTCGGAAGCTTTCTTCTCTCTTTGTTTTATCCTGTACTAAAGTTGTTGTTGGTTCCTGAAATTCGGATTTCTGACTTGTGGCTCCTATTGTCTACCTGAATTTATCATTTGGTCGGCCATCTTCTCCATGGTTCTGATCAGTGCATCTAGTTTAAGATTGGTGGAAGAAGAGGGTTCTTCTTTAATTATCACTTTCTTTTATGGTTTCACGTGCTTCAACTCAAACTTTTTAATCGTCAAATTTGCTTCCACACTCACTGCATTATTCTGCATTTTTTCCAGAGTTGTAGGATCTCTTTCACTTAGCTGATAAGCCATCTTGGTATCAAAGGCATCTGGATAATGTTGAAGTGCCAAATCAGGTGGAGGTTTCTTGTTATCTGGAATGGAGTTGTAGATCTGATTGAACCTTCTACTAAACGCTTGAACTGTCTCATTAGGATTCCTTTTCAATGTATTGTATTCCACTAAGATCTGAAATGGATTTTTCTTTTCCTTTGACCTGGCTAAGAACAACTAATTTAGCCTCTGAGGAGTATCAATGGAGGGAGCTACAAAACCACAGAACCATTTTTTCACATCTCCAGAAAAACTTTGATCCATTAGTCTCATTTTGGCATCATCTTCATCAACCTCCTCTAAATCAATGAAATCAACCATCTTGTCAATAAGTTGTTGTGTTGTGATTCCTGGGTTGCCATCAAAAAGAGGAAGTCTCTAGCCATAGGTCTAAGGTAAAGCTACCAACGGTCCAGGTAATTGTAAGGGAGAAAATATCACCATGACTAATGGGGATGGATGTACGGGAAATACAATGGGTTGTGTTGGTTGGGATGAAGATGGAGGTATAGATACGGATGTTTTTGAAGGTGCGGTAGAGGGTATGGAAGAAGATAAGCTTTTAATTTGATACTAGATATAGGATATTTATGGAGTAATTTGTAATTGATCAACTAGGCTTTGAAGTTTCTCAAAATTAGACCAAACCTTGTGCTCAATTTTTGAAAACTGAGATGTAGCAGAAGGTTGATTAAACAAAGATTTTGAGGCGGGTAAGTATGAATCAAACTTTATGGGATCAAAAAATATCTTTGTAAGAAAATACTCAGACTTCGAAAAAAATAGGGATAGCTCAAATTTAATATCAAAAGGAATATCCTCAACACTTAATATCTGATATGGCAAGGAAGTGGTCCTTTCCAATTTTTTTCTTCCAGTCTTGGGAAAGGGATTTTAGTTTTTCTTAACAGTTTCTCAAGATCATCAACAGGAGAAGGAGGGTTTTGGTCAGGGTTTGACCTGGCATATTGTTTTGGAGGTAGAATCTTAACAGGGTCAAAGACTATGTCCAGTAAAAGACTTCAAACTTGAGTGGAACAAAGAGAGCTTCAAACTCACAACAAAGTAATTTCTTCAATAGAAAATTTTAAACAGTTAACGATCAAGAGCTTACTAATGAAATGAGATTTGATTGAACTTGTGATTTGTAAACTTCTTCACTTTTTGAAAAAGCTTTGAAAATCTCTGACTGAATCAGTTGGATCAGGATATGGATTTTGATCTTGTTTCTCTCCTCAAAGCCAACTCTACAACCTTGACACTGCAATTCTAGAATCAACCCTCTTGTAACTTAGTGCTATCATCCAGAGGACCAAATTACAACGAAAAATTGTCATACACCCAAGGAATATGAATCTTTCGTCCCTAGAAATGATGCCAGTATGTTATCACTCATCTGGATCTCCAAGGTTGAGGAAGAGTCCAGCCGAGGTAACCACAAACAAAAATTTTTACTTGGTAGCTAGCCCTACCAAGTAGGAGAGGGCTCTCTCCAAAAAAGCATAGCCAAGAGGGTTCGATGGATTAGGGTTCTAGGCTAGGTATAAAGTGCAGAGGTTATTTTGATTTCATTTGATTGGGTTATTGTTGGATGAGGGTATTAGGTCAAAGAGGCTAGGTAAGGTAAAATGGGACATGGTTGCAGACATTCAAAGGGGAAAGGTAGGAACAAGTTTCAACATATCAAAGGTTATTTGATGAGATGGTTTAAGACTGATGAGGAGTTACAAAGATCATAGGAGATGTATTCTTCCTAAACTGAAGAAAAATGGACAAATTATGATAACTTTCCCAAAACAGAGCATGAGCAAACATGTATTCTTCCTATCAACTTGAAAATTACCATATAACAAACATGAAATGGTTTATGAGAATACAAAACATTCATACAAATGATCATAAAGAAGAAAAAATGCTAAACATCCATACCACATGTATCCCAAAGGAATAGTTGCGACTCTTCTATTAATACTAGCCAAAATTTGATACAATAGTGTCTATGTTCACTAGTACAACATCCAAATGAGTCCATCCTTTGAAAATAGTGAAGAAATTGAAGATATAGAAATAAAAAAAAAAATATCCAAACCTTAGGGGTTGAATCCATGAGAGGAGGAGAAGTTCCACCAAAATCTGAACTGATAGCTAGAGTGTAGGGTGGTCAAAGTGACTCATCCCTAATTTCATTGAAATTGATTCATTCCACTTGGTGGAGTCTATTTACCTAATGTATTTACCCCTAGGTAGTATTAAAAGACCATAATTACATTTACAATATCAATTACATCAGTAAAAGGATGATTTCCATAGGTGAAAATCAAAACTGGAGAAAAACAATGAAAAATTAGGCAAATTGTCAAGTGTGCCATCTTTCTGTGAAGTGTACCCTCACAATGTCAAGTGTGTAGTGCTATATTCAAACCAACTTTTGAGTGCCTTCACTATCTCCAAATTGAGCCTAGGAGAGATCGTTTTAAACCTTGTCTTGTTTTGTATGTAGATATGCCTTCAGTTTTCAAAATGGACCTGATTTGACCCTCCAAAACATCATTCTCTTGAGACTGGTCAAGTGTGCAGTGCCCAACTAAAAAAGAGGGCAAAAATGTGATTTTTTGCTAGTTTTTTACCCTTTTCACCTACCATCTTTGCAAACAAGGGCTAGAAACATGGTTTTCCTAGATCTATTTGTCATTTTGCATCCTAGCATAGTCTCCATTTCTTCAAAAAATTCTCGAATGCGCTCGCGTTTGACCATGTGGATGATATTTAAATTGCCTAAAAGACACATAAAATATATTATTTACAAAAATGAGTCAAGAGGCTTCAAATTTGGCTAAGGAGTTGATGTTTGATGTGGCTAGGCTTTGAGTGAAGCCTCTGCAAGTATATCAAGATTCCTCTTCTCTTCTTGGTGATTTAGGGCTTTAATTTTTGCCTTTGTAGCCTTGAGCTTTTCCCTTGCATTTCTTTCTTTGTTTGCATAGTGTTTTTCCATCTTCCTCTGAATATCATTTTTCTGATTGGCCTTGTCTAGGAGATTATCTAAATGCTTATTGACTTTATCAAGCCAATGCTCCCGATTATCATTGATCAAGAAGGAAAACTTCTCATTCCATGTGAGCTCATTAGCAAGATTAACTTCCCTTTGTTTCTCTAGTTCTAGAGCTCTTTTCAGCCCTCTAGTCCTACGTCTGCTTCTAAGTTCTTGCTCTTCTTCAGTTTCACCATATCTTTCATAATCCTCATCAAGCAATGCATTGTCTTTCATTTCTTCCTTCTTTCCCTTGATGAGATGAATCTCCATGACATCATGTTTGTCTTGCAGCTACTCATTCTCTTGATCATAATAAGAATTGATGTATTTGACCTCTCTAGGTTGATCTGGAGCTCACTGATGAGTGCATCCTTTTCCTTGATGACAATGTTGGTGTCCTTGTTGTCATCATGCTCCCTTAGGTCAACCAAGTAAAATTCTGCTCTATCTCACAAAGGTCCTTCTCCTCATGTTGAATCTTTGTCTTTGACATATTTTCATTGCCCTTATATACCTTCTTTGCTGGTGAAGAAGGTAAGGCCCCTCCCACAATCTATGGGGAAAACACCTGCCTATGGCAGCTCTGATAAGTGTGAGCCAAAGTGTTCAAATCTACCCCTTTAGGCATGATATCCTTAACCTGTTCAATCTCCTCCAACTCACTGATTTCGTCTCTGCTAGGTGACTGAATATGCATATGAAATGGTGATGATGGAGGTGATGGTGAAGGTGACTGATCTGATGATGATGAATGATCTATGGGCTGAGATGGAGGAATAGAGGTGGAAGGATGAGATGAGAAAGGGACATTTTGAACATTCTGAATAGATGGATTAGTGAATATGGGATTGGCTATGAAGGTGCTCCATGCAATGTTCAGCTCTTTGAGGTGATAAAGGACTATGATTTTAATGAGGGAATGATGAAAAAGACTCTTCATTTGATGTTCATATTCCCTTTTCTCGATAATATAGGCCATCTTATCAATGCTCTAGAAAAGGTAGTAGGGTATGTTGAGCAGTTTTACCCTAGTGAAATGCATTAAGAGTTGGATGTGATAGGAACATAGCCTAGAAAATCTACCTACACATGAAAAATATTTCATGATAATCTTCACCATTGGAGCATATCTATCCAAGAGTTGAGTAAAAGGAAAATAGCCCTTTGTTTCATTTCGGTACCCTGGTTTTATGAAAGGTTCATAATAATGCTTCTCTGGCTCACCTTGTTTAAACCATTTCTCCCCAACATCTAGGATCCCGGTGGAAGCTGATATAATGATAGTAGATAGACTAAAATTGAAACCAACTAAATTGATTTGGCTGTCATGGAGTTTGGTTATTAAGAGTCTAGACAACATAGGATGGTGTTGGACTACTTGAATTTGCTCACAAAAATCATAACAGCCTATATATTTGAAGGATGTCACAACCATAGGAGATTCCAAGAGTTCTCTAATATATCTTGGCTCAAATATGAGTATTCTGCCCCCTTTGTGTATTTTCTTCACCTTTTTTTCTTCTCCCTCATTGTATGGTTTATATTCCTCTTCTGCCATGGTGTTTTAATATCAAACCCTAGGGAGGTATTAGGTTGTTGGAATGAGGTTGTTTAGGAGTAGGGAATGGAGAAGGTAAATTTGAAGGAGATGGGTAAAGGGATGTATGTAATGGAGGAGGATAGGGAGTATTAATATGATAGATTTTTGGGATGTGGAAATGGTTTACAATTTTGGGGGTTTGGGACCATAGGTAGTCATAGCACATAGGTCTTTGGGTTTTGGGGTAAAGGTTAGGGAGTATGGGATACATGGTTTAGGGAAGGGAATGAAAGTGTAGGTTTAGGGAAAGGGAATGAAAGTGAAGGGGAGTGTATGAAAGGGTAGGGGAGTTTAAATTTGGGATTTGAGAGTGCAATGATAGTTTTAAGGGATATACTAGGATTTTAATGTGAGAAAAGCACCAAATATTCAATAAACTTTGAAAACACCATAAGTGTGAATTTAGGAGGTTGGATCAAGCTATATTTAGCTGTTACTTACTTGTGGGAGGTTGAAAACAAGTTCGGTTGAGCCTTGGAGGCGATTTGTTGGTTTCCAGGACAAACACGCAGTGCCTAAAGGAAGTGCGTCCTTCTCTGGCAAGTGCGTAGTGCTGGTAGCAAGCACACAACACCTAAATGAAATGCGCAACATCTGGAAGGTGCGCAGTTCCTGAAGGTAACATGCAGCGCCTAAAGGAAACGCACGATGCTGTTGTATTTTTTTCAAATTTTCCCATAATCATGAGAAATGATCAATTGGGGTTTGCTCAGTCGATCGTAGGAGGCAAATGAAGGTGATTTAGATGTTAGGAATTCCTTTATACTTAAGTGAATTTGAATTTTCAACATTAAAATCTACTTTCTAATGTTTTAATTCAGCTTTTGAAAACTTTGTTAATTACCCTTTACACTTTGATTTTCTTCTTTGCAGGTTGAGGATGTTAGAGTTTGGCACTCTTTACATTTGAATTTTCTTGGATGAAGTTCACACATAGAGTTTGAGTTAACAACTTAGGAATAGTAACTTGCTACATATAATGGACAATAAATTATATAAATTGAAAAAAAATATTACATCTCTGTTTTTTGGAATAAAATTACAATTTGAAATAAAACTCATACTTGGAATGAGAACTAGAACTTGGGCTAGCATAGTTATATGTTTGAAAATCCTCTTTAAATGAAAAAGGGACATTATTTTTCTTACTCTCATACCTTTTTGCTATCCTTATGTAGTGAAATAGTGTATTATTGAACCTTGGAAAAAATAAAACCTAGATACCTTATGAAAACCTTGAGTGAACAGACTTCATGGCGACTTGACTGACATAAACACATGATGAAATGAGCTTGTGATTGATGTATGCTCAGTAAGACATGAAGGTGGGCTAAAAAGTATTGATTTTTGAGGGAGAGAGGTTTTTTTACTAGGGCTACCATCAGTGAGTAAATATTTTAGTGAGGACCTAGGTGGAATGAAAAAAATTTCAAAATGGGATCGTAATATGATATACACAAGAGGAGTTTTGATCACTGATGGCAGTATGCAAATACCGACTCTAACAGATACTTACCACAATCTCGTGAGTCCTGGTACTTGTGACTTCTTGTTATGCTTCACAAATTTCTTCTAGTACACGGGACTTCTTGTTATGCCTCACAAATTTCTTTTGGTATATGCAACTTCCTGTTATGCTCCAAAAATTTCTTTTGTGGTTTATTAATAGCACCACTCCCTTCTAGAGAGATCTCATCAGCTCCACAAGTACCTAATTTAAGAATCCACAATGGAGGGCTCTAGAAAATGAGTGCCACCAACCCTTGTATCACAACCTTCCAGGAGCCTGACTTGCTTCACTCGGTTTTTGCAAATTTCACAAAATTATCCATGATGTGATTTTTTGCACATCAAGGATGATATTAGAATTCTCAATGGAATGGAGCAAGGGTGGAGACTTGTACAACTCTCACGGAAGGTGTTCCTAGAAATAATATTGATAGCACTAAACTTATAGTAATTTTACTGATTATGAGTGAATTGTTTTGTTCTCGCTGAACTAGAGAAAGAGTAAGTGAGGTGTAAACAATCCCCTCATAAGAATAAAGATGAGATTATCCTCATATCTTATTTTCACCTAATCCAGGTCAAATATATAGTAAAGGGTCATCTAAAAAACTCTAATTTTAGAAATAAAATGCGAGAGAATGTCATTTTTGGCCTTACCACGTGAAGCTTACTAAGGATGGTAAAACATGTATGTAATTGCTTGGTGCTAGTGTATTTTCTTGAATAATTAGTATCCAATGCATTCAATTGAAGAATTAGTATAAATAGGTAGGTGGACTCAAAAATTGTTTATGAACTACATGAAACTACCTAGAATAAATGAGTTCAGTGGCCACACCTCTTTTTTTAAGAAAGAAAGGACTTTTATTTTGGATATATCATCTTGAATTAAGTTATTAGTTTATATGGAAGGCTATTTGTTAGAGTTCCTGGTGTGGGAGAGAAACTCAAACTACCTGTTTATTAAACTACTTAAAACTAGCTAAAATAAATGAGTTCAGTGGCCATATCTAATTTTATTTAGAAAGAAAAGTCTCTTATTTTCAAGATATCCTCTTCACTTATATTATTATTTTATCTTGAAGGCTATGTGTTATATTTACTACTGTGGGAGAGAACCTTCAGAAAGAACTATTTCCTAGTTGCCTATCACTTCTAAGGTTAGTAACAGATTGAATAAAAACCTTGATATGTATGAAAGTACAATTCCATCTAAAGACAACAAATGTATTACACTCAATGGCCCTGATTTTGCACCTGCAGGGGTGTTCTTACCAAACAATTCAAGTCTCAATTACTTTCCCTACCATGAGTATCATACTTTTTCTCTAAAATAAAATTACAGCTATATAATATCCTAACCCATTTTATCTCGTTGCATGGAAGCCACAACTAACCTAGAATTTTTTTTCCATTAATCAATTTCTTACATAAGTACACACTTATAGAATGAATCACTTGTTCTAAATTCACTAGAATTACAACTCTTTCCAATTCCCCATTTATATCAGAGTTAAATTTGCGTTTTGTTGCTATATGTTTATGTTTGAAACTAGGACTACAGGCTCCATGGGGGACAACTTGAACCCCCACTACAAGAGAAAAAGGACGTTGGTGAGGGTAAAAAAATGTCAACATAAGCTCATTGCTGATGGTCAAAAGAGTCTCTGCCACAAAAAAATGAACGTCACCAAAGGCGGCGGCGAGAAAAGTATAGGTGTTGTGGTGACATTCAAGGTATGTCACCAAAAACGATTTATAATGATGGATAGTGACTATCACCATTTCATATGAGCAATGGTGATGGACATTGGCCTCCATCACCAAAAAATTTAGCATCACCAAAGATGGGGTTGCCAAAATTATAGGTGTTTTGGTGACATTCAAGGTTTGTCACGAATAATTATTATAATGGTGGATAGTGATCGTCTCTATTGCATATGAATAACAACTATTTATTGTGATGGACCTTTTATGGCTATCTATCATTATTGACATATATATATATATATATATATATATATATATATATATATATATATATATATATATATATATATATATATATATATATATGGCGACATTCATTGACTGTCACCATTTAATATTTTGATGACAGTTGAAAAATGTCACCATAAGCTCATTGGTGATAGTAAAAAAAGCCTGTCACCAAAAAAGTATAGGTGTTGTGGTGACATTCAAGGTCTTCCACAAATAATTATTATAATGAGATATATTTAACATCACCATTTCATATGACCAACAATGATTTATGGTGATGGACCTTTCATGGTCATCACTATTGATGCATATGTATATATATGGTGGCAGTCATTGATCGTCACCATTTCATATTTTGGTGAGGGTCAAAAAATGTCACTATAAGCTCATTAGTGATGGTCGAAAGAGCCTTTTTCAATAGAAACTAATCGCTAGCATTCCATATGAATATTAGGGCATGATGGAATCGAACCACCAACCTCCTACTTCTAAAGTAGGTGCTCTTCCATGGGGATAGTGCTCTTTAAAAATTATACTCTAAAATATTAGACCTTGAAACTCTATAAATTTTAAATTCTACAACTTTCGATCAATTATAAAACTTTGTAAATTCTTGGAAATTTTTTTCCTAATCAAGCAAAATAGCATTGAAGCTTCAATTCCCTACCTAATGGTTATGAAAGTTATGAAAAGTGGGTGCAGGGAAAAATAGTTATGTATAACATACTCAATATGTTTAGTTGAATACTAAATTAGAAGTGAAACTTTCATGACATCTATAGCCTATAAATGAGCTATAATTATCAAACTTAAAATCCACAATTATATCAAAGATTGATTTCTCACCTTACGAATCATGTAAATATGCTACGACAACATAAAAATATGACTCTAAAAAATTGATTTTCATGCAAAAAAAGTAAAAAATAATGAATACATATGATGGAATTATGAATAATGAGCTATATGCTTGAATCCAACTAGATATGGACTGTAGAAAACTAATTGGCAATCATTCTTGTTATCAATTAATTTAAGATGTCAAAATAGAATGATCAATAACAATGATTCTGAAATGTAACCACTAAAAAGATGTTAAAATTGTAAGCACAAAGTTTGGCTAATATTCGTTACAACAACAAAATATTCAAGAGGTATTCAAACACTTACAAATCCGCACCAATAATGAGTATCGAAAGATGCAATTTCATGGATACAAGGAAAGCACATTCTACCTCTTAATGATAACCATGTCCTCCCACAAGTACTACAACTAGCAAAAGGGTGTGAAGACAAGAACCTCAAAGACAAAAGAACTACATAATACAAAAATAGACTTGGGGGATTTTTAACCCAAGTATCCATGTAAATACAAAGTCTAATTACCTAACTTCTTGCCTCTAGACCACACTCCCATGGGCTCAAACATTTTAGTTTTAAATGGAATCATCTTAAATTTAATTTGATTATCTACATTACTATTGGTAGTTATTACGAGTAAACAATAAATTTTAAATAAGACAAATATCATATGCTAAAACAACCAACATACAAAATGGAACTAGGCATATGACTCACTCTCATACCAATCATAATTTTGTTTCTTGTCTCTCCTTCATGTCGTGGTAATGGTTCAACTATTATAACTAAGTCCTTCCAGAACCTACTCATCATGGGGAGAGATTTAGCACCAACAAATAGGATTATTATTATGATGACCTCAAAGTCTAAAAGGAGATAGAACTCCATATCCAGAGTATTCAATTGGTGAGTCTTGCACTTTAATGTGAAGATTTATTTATTTTTTTGTTTAATTTATACATTACAAAATTATACTCTAAAAAGACATATTAACAAGTTTTCACATATATGACCATCGCATATAACTTGAACATCAAACAAAAATTATATATTATCAACACGGTACATGGGAAATATTACAAAAGAAAAAAATAAAAAGAGAAGCAAATGCAAGAAGAAAAAAACAGCAAAAAAAATGGTAGAGAGGTAATTTAGTAACCTCCAAATGAGTCACAAAGAAACCTAGCAAGCTTTGAATCTCTTATAGAAATCTGGGGAACTATTTTCAACAAGTGCATTGATGTGTTGTGAGGGAAAGTTTAATGGATTTGGCCTATTCCAATGCCTAACCCTCACTACTTGCGAAGCATAACCAAAATTTAATTAGAAAAGGTCCAAGAAGAGTCATCCAATGTTGTTGTAAAGCATTGTATTAAGAACAAACCTATATCATATGATATATATATACATATACATATATAGTATATATATATACTATATATATACTATATACATACATACATACATACATCATACATACATATATATATATATATATATATATATAACAAGGCAAGCCAGTGTCCCAAAGTTGTAAACGCCAAAATTTCTAACATTGTATTAACAACAAACCTATACCAAAATGGTTATATATATAGTAGCATTCCCCAAGGTGTAAACACCAAATTTCTAGCAATGACAACGAAATACCTTCAGTTGTTCAATCATTAATCTCTAGCAGCAAACATTGAGTTTCAAATGATAATAAGTTTGCCACCAGTTTTTCTAGCAACCTATATGAAAGAGAAATCCAGTAGACAAGGAGCATTGCTTCCAATTGGTATTTTGAGAAAAGAAAAAGGAAATGAAGAAATAATTGAAAAGGACAAAATAGTTGCATTGTCTTGACATTAAAATTATAGAAACTCAATTATATGGTTATCCCAAAGGGATAAAAATAGAATTTTACTTCTATGAGATAGGGAAATTGAGACTAGTAACGTGAGACTTGAATTCAAAAAAGTTATAGTGACTTGAACATCATCTTGAATTCTTGACTAAGGAAAATCTTAGAAAAAACCAGCAAAGCTGTTGCTAATATTTTTAAAATGCATTTTTTTTCTTTCAAGTAATTATATACTCCATTCATGAACACCATGTCCCCCCTCTATTGGAAGAATGAAGTGAAGTTATCATTCATGAAAATGAAATATGTAAACAAAAATGGGAAAAATGAGACCCGGAAGGTCAGTTTAAGATTTAATAGGTTTTTTCCTCCTACTTGTGCAACTTTCTTAAAAAATTGGCATAGAAAAAAACCAGCAAAGAACTTTCTAAGATATTTAAAATGAAAAAAAAAATTTTCAAGTAATTATATCTTCCATGCATTAACACCATGTTTCCCCTCTATTGGAACAATGAAGTGAATTTCTCACTCATGGAAATGAAATATGCAAACAAAATGTGTAAAATGAGACCCAAAACGTCACTTTAAAAATAGATTTTTGCCTCCTACCTTTGCAACTTTCTTAAAAAAAATGCCACATTCCTAATTTTTATAAATTGTGAATCTGCCAATTCTGCAAGCCTAATTCTCATTTTAACTTGGCCATGGTGATTTATCAACGAGTCCTGCAACGTTGAAAGATATATTTCACAACCCACAATATTCCCATTATATTATAACAAATGCATCAGGAAGTTTTCATCTATCATACTCACAATCAATCATATTACTTTTTGTGATTAAAAGAATGTATATTAAAAAAAAATCATCAACCAAGACCATGCACCTTCAAAACATGTTCTTGTTGACTTACTTATAGCCCAACATAAACCATCTGAGAGTGATTCATCCTTTTCCTTGGAAAAAGGGGAGGAGATACCTAAAGGCATGAAACCTTTACAGTAAAATTTTGAGATTGCAACTTCTAGAATTGTAATGGGAAGACACTTTTCTTTAAATACGAGATCGGTTACAAAACTGTAAAATGGAGCCATAAATTATCTTTCTTGAAGCACCAAATCCACAAAGTAAAAACATACTCCAATGAAAAGGCTTGTATGCCTTATCAATTTACATTCAAAGCGGGTTATCTTCCAATTTGGAGAGTGTGGGTATCAATTTAAACAAGGAATCTACATAGACAATGAGATGGAATATTTATGAACATTATTGATATGAGCACTATACCAACAATGTGAATACTCACAAAATAAAGTATGAAATTATCAGAGGAAATTTTTGAAACTGTTCACATCTCTATAATTATGGGAGAGTAAAAACTATGGGAGAGTGGTCATGTTTAACCCATTATATGCAACAATTGTTTACAGACAAGGAAAT
The DNA here is from genome assembly GCA_031772625.1 of Pinus tabuliformis. Classification (NCBI taxonomy): domain Eukaryota; kingdom Viridiplantae; phylum Streptophyta; class Pinopsida; order Pinales; family Pinaceae; genus Pinus; species Pinus tabuliformis. Next base: position 1,004,483,308 of record CM062820.1, on the reverse strand, counting down.
ATGTTTATTCAAAAGTAATAGTTACATTTCTAATGTTCCACGTAAGTATCCACTTCACCTATCCATGAGTATCCTAACATGTGATTACATGGATACAAGGAAATAACCCTCTACCTCTCAATGATAATTATGTCTGCCTACAAGCACTTAAACTAGTAAAGGTGTGTGAAGGCAAGAACCTCAAATAAAAAGTAACTACATAATACAAAAATAAAAAGTATCCAAAGATGCAATTGCATGGATACAAGGAATACAAAAATACACTTCATCGCCCCTCTACCTTTAGAGAATATCTCTAGGGGAATAAAAAGAAGATCCATAGAGAATAGGATTATAATGGGAAAAATAAAGATGATAAGGAAAAAAATAATGAGCAGCAAAATCTACTAATTTGAACATGTGTCCACATGTACTACAAAATTAGAGGAAACAAAAGAACCCATCTTGATTGATTATGCACTTGATAAAATGGTATTTACTTCTTTAGTACAAAGGAAGAAAATCTCACCCTCTTTTCTATTATACTTTGGAATAAATCCTCTATGTATGGAATTGAGGTTTTGTGCTAAACTCTATGCTTACTCTCCAACATTAAAATAATAGTTACAAAATTTGTTTCTAATTATGCCAGATTTGTTTGAGCTTGGACCAAACCTAGTCAAATCTTATCAAGTTCGACCAAGATGCAATAAGCTTAATTATGTTTGCCTAAACTAATCAACAAGCTTGACCCAAGATTTTGAAAAGTAAGTTTGATAGAGATGACTGCTCTGACATATTTTGACAAATTTTCCCTTTTCGTATGTCTCAAAGAGAGAATCTGAGCTGGTCTCCTCTTACCACAATGTTGCTAGATAAACGAGGAAATTCAGAACCAATAATATCCACTAAGAGATTATGAGTGAGGAGCAATTAATCTGCCAAACGATGCTCAGAACTTTCATCTGACTCCAGCCATTGTTTTTTGCGTTGTTGCATCCATAAGTTCAAATGCAATTTTTCCATCAAAGATGCTTGAACATTGATATGGGAAATTTCAGCACTTGACTTCATACATACCAAAATAATTCATACTTCATGTCTTTTATCCACAACCAACCAACAATTCATACAAATAAGTGTTTAAAATTGTTTATATGCACATTTGGTTTTGTTGTACTTACACGTGGACTGGTATTCTAGTGATTTGACTGTGCTCATACTATGTGTTAAATTTAAGTTATGTATTTGATATTAATACAATGTTATTGTTGGTATCGTTACATGATTATGCATTTGTTGGATTATGTTGTGGTTTATGATTTGTGAATTAGGGTTAATTGTGCCTAGGTTATTTATGATTTTGTACAATTGTGATTAAATTATGCCTATGTTTCCAGTGAAATTGTGAAATGTGGAGCTTGGGTGAGTGATGTCACCTAGTGGGAGCACTGAGTGACATTACAAGTGGTACCGAACCCAAGTTGCAACATTTAGCCTGCATGGGCCAGAGATAAAGCACACAAACATAGCACAGGGGAAAAATTTTAGAATGGTTGCCATCTACTTGACCATTATCAAACAAGGAACATGGATTTTTTGGGTCAATTGCACTATTCATTCACAAACAGGGGGCAACAGTTTGAACCAATCTATTTTAAATTATCAATATTTGGTTTTGTAGGGTATTTTCAACATTTGAAAAAGGTAGGGTTTCTATAAATTACAAGTATGGGTCTTTGTTTCGATAAGGGATATTTAGAATTTTGGGGAATTTATGACAATACAGGAGTTGTTAGGAATGGTTATGTTACAAAGGCCTAGACACTATCACTAAAATGCATGTGTATGGTATCAGGATAAATGATTCCATGATGGCTAGTGTGATCTATACCTATGCAACCCTTTCAAGTCTATAAAAAGGAAACCCTGCTCATTATGATATTCATAGGGCGAGAGCCCAAGTGGGACTACATGGCCTAAAGACAAAGCATATGGGAGAAATTTTTAACAGGTTTATAAATTGTTTGACAAAATATGCCTAAGGGATGTTTTCTTATGGAATCTAATGATTAAAGAGTATGTGAAGAAATTTATAGGTGAGGAAGTCCTTTGCCTTTTCTCTCAAATTATGGAGAGAAATATATAGCAAGACAATGTCACCTTTCCCATTGTTCTCCAGGAATGAACCATAATTTTGTCCCTACAAGAGGCTGAGGGGATTCATTATTACATAGCTAAGAATGGGTTGCAAACATTATTTTCCTTGGTCCAAAAAATTAATTAATTTATATTAGTCAATGTCTTATGTGAGATGACCCTACCATTTAGAAAAGAGTCGTTAAAAGAAATTTTATAATATCAACCACCTTTAAGCTATAACCTAAGGACACCATTTTAACACCAGCATAGATCTATCTCAAATACAAATCTAACATGAGCCGAGAGGGATCCAATTTCTTCATGTGAAATTTGTTTTTATGAGCCCACATTATTTAAATGTTTTTTATAGCCATTTCATTTTTTAAATTTTTATATTTTTTAAAAAGATTATTTGGGCCAACATGAAAAAATTTCAACTTTGATGATGAATGAACAATATTACACATCATACTGGGCTATAGAATGAGCCTCTCTTCTAAAAAATACTCAGGCTTAGAGATTTATGAAGCTATGTGCTTCTTCTTTCTCTTGTTTCTTAATGGAAATTTCTCTATTTTCTTATCCTTTGTTTCATCTCTATGTTTTGCATTCTGCAACTCATCCCTTGTTTCCTTAATACACTTCATATGTCATTTTCCTATATTGAAACCTTCAAATATTCCCATCTTTCAAACATGCACCATATTCAAACCTCCAAATATCTCTTCCCATCCTTATGTATTATCACATTTTTGTTAACTTCTAGTTCTCCTTTTTCCTTGAGCTAGTCCTACCCTTTTGTATAATCTTGTCATTCTTCATTTTCCTTGCACATGGACACTATACTTCATATTTATAGAGATATTTACTCTGTTTCCTCTTATTTGAAGTTTCAAGGTTGAGATTTGTTTCACTGTCAAGTACTATAAGTCCAAGAAAATCGATTTTGACCTACCTTGCAACCCATAGAGTGTTGGACCTAGATCATAACATAAAATAACACTTTTACCCTTCTCATCATGATGCCAACTACATGTTCAGATTTAACAGTGAATTTTATCATTATTATCTACCCAGGAAACCTTTACAATTGAAATTTCACCTACAAACACCCCTTTAAGTCCTAATTAGATAAAACTCTCTGATTAATGTCTCCAAGGATCAAAGCTAAAATGGTTTCTAACCGAGGATTGAAAAAATGTGTATTGGTAAAGGTAATGATAATGCTTGGCAGAGCTGCAAGGTTAAATTATCACTCCCCTCATGTTAACCTAGGTTTGCAGCACAATAATGTGACATGTGACATTGGGGTTTGTAACAAATTAGGGTCACTTAGTGTTTCAATGGATACATCTACTGCATCACTAATAGACTAGAAATCCTTAAATCTGCAAGAAATTCTCCTTGGACATCAAATATGGAATTTTTTTCCACTTATCGTCAAGTTAATTTGTGTGAGTGTGATAACTAAGTTAAATAACATTCATCTCAAGAATTCTTATTAAATTTTACTTAAATATAAGAGTCCTTACCTGACCTACATGGGGGCTAAAAAGGAGCCATTTTTTATGGAAGTGATAAAATAGTAGTTAGAACAATAATCTAAACTATTTTATAGAGTACCAAAAAGGACATAACAAATTAAACATGGTTCTAGCATTTATACAACACCTTAGTGTGTGATGGCAAGAAAAGAAGAAGATAAATCCAAATCCAACTAATACACTAGATATGTAGAAATATGCATGCAATTCTCGTTGGACACTTCAAATATGGCACCTTTTTACACTTACAATCAACTTGATTTGTTTCATTCTGATCATTCTTAAGTTAAAGCATATTCATATCAACATTATTGTCGCAATTTACTTAAATATAATAACCCATAACTGGCCCACATGGGGGTAGAATAGGAAACCTTTTGGATAGAAGCAAATGAATCATAATTAGGACAATGGTTAAACTATTCTATAGAGTACCAATGAGGATATGAAAAATTAAACATGGTTCTAGAATTTATAAAGTACCTTTGTGAGTTATAGCCAAGAAAAGCAACAGATAAATCGAAATATAACTCCAATATTTGTGAAACTGTCCATCAAAGTCTCCATAGAACTCAATCTAATGTGGAAAACTAGAACAAATAAGCAACACCAATGAGTTCAATGCATATTGGATTTTTATAGAATTATGTAAATATAGATATAGGTTGACTCCTATATAATAGAAAAATATATATATTATATGTAAGATCGCTTTTGAAGAAGAGATAGAAGTACAACCACATAGCGAGATAGTTTTGGCCAAATAGAGGTCTTCACTTGTAAGTTCTAGCATAGACCCTACAGAACCCAATTTACTATTGAAACAAAATTTACAAGCACTCCTAGATCAAAGCATGTGAGTTTTCTAATACTTCCTATAGAGCATACAAAATATTTTCCAATACTGTCCACTGTCTAAAAACAACACTACAAAAACTCTCCTTAACAAGACATTAGAATATCCAAATACATTGTTAGTTCCATACAAAATTTAATCCAAGTAGATGCCAAAACCTTTCAATTTTGATGCATCAATGACAGAGGAATTTTGAAATTTTTGTATAGCTCCTTATGTTTTCATAGAAACTCGTTTTCAAGATGACACATGTACATATAATCATACACAATTTCCAAATTACTAAGGACTCTATTTTTAAAGTCTTCATCCTTTTGTTGGCTGCAATCCAAGCTTTTGATAGAAGAAACAATAAATTCCAGGAGATTGATGGCTTTCTGTTAAAAAATGGTGTGATATTGAGCTTTCATTTCCTCCCACTCCATGGTAAAAGCTTTTAGCTGATGGAGTTCAGCCAAATTTCTTTTGTTGGAGAAACTTTGTTATAGCTACGGGGACAATTATCCAGGACTGGATGCTCACTTTGGCATGCTGAGCCATGAAAGCAACAAACCAATCTTGTGAATTAAAAGGATTTCCCTCTTGGTAACTTCTTGTTGCAACCAAGGCTTGTCCACTGGCGAGCTTGATCTCAATGCATAAATCACTTAGCCATCTTCAAGGGAAGAGAATTTGACACACTGGGAGATAGTTGAAGAAAACAAAGGTGGAAAATTGTCTTGATATTGAGAATTTGAGGAGGGATGGATATCGTTAACCTTTAGGACATATTTTTGGACATTTTTGTCTTTTGTGTCTAATTTTACTTTTCCATTAGGTTCACATAACCTGATTCTATATATATAGTCACATGTGATTATCTTTTAGGAACTTATAATTTTTTTATTTTTCCAACTACCTTGCTTACCCTGCCTATCATTTGTAATCTATATATTGGAGGTATGTGGAGTGCATTTTGTAAGAGAAATGTGACAAAGGTTGTAGTTGTCATCATGCGCCATTGAATATTATTTTATAGAAAAAATATATTCCCATACCCACTTTCTAATTGCATGTTTTGATGTTTTGATTTGAATTAGCAGAAGATCATTTCCACATTGACAAACAACAACAACAATTGGAGAGAGATGGCACACTTGTAAGGTTGGTCCTCATGAGTTCAATTTTCCTTATGGGCCCTTCCTTATATTTTGGATTTGCAGGGGTTATTGTGCATTCATGAGGTAGGGAACATACCATAGATCATCTTCTCTTGTAAGATAGTGGGGCATACATCCCTCTATGGAACATTTATGCCTTGAAGTTACGATTTTTTAGTAGGGTTTAACTTATCAAGGAGCATTTATTGCTAAGCAGGTGGCTTCATTTACTTTAGGAGTTACACTCCCTAAGGGATTTAATTAGCCAAGAATGGTGCACTCCTTGAGGCCATTAATGGCCAGTTTTTAACCCCCTCCTCTTGGCTTATAAAAGGACAGAGGGCACACTAATATTTTAGACAACAAAGTTGTCTGTGTTGTATCTTTCAGACATGTGTAGAGCTTGAGCATGATGCCAAGCTGCTATAATACTTTATTTTTTGAGTAATACAAAAACCATGTGATTGTTGTTGGAGCTTGTCCTTGCCATCCAGAACATTTCATATTGTTGCATGATGTTATATCAAGCCCTATTTAGTTGCTATAGCTTGTTGTCATAATTTTCAAATTGTAGAATTTATGTCGTGTAGACATTATTTATCTGTTGTTGTAAATTAGCTCATGAAATGCAGTCTTTGCACTCCTGAATATTTTAATATTTTAGTATATACTCATATAAAGTTTTGATAGGTGCAATCTAAATGTTAAAGTTTTAGGAGCTGTAAAGTTCATTCTTTGAGTAAATATCTGAAATATGGTGTAGAAAATTGACATGGTATCAAAGCTATGCATATGAAATCTCTCAACAAATCCATGTATGGATGGGACTTTTTCCTATGAGATAGAGCTTAAGTCTATTTTGAATCAAATCTCTTTAAATTTAAAAGAGGTTTTCATCTTAGATGATCCCTCTCGACCTTTGTTAGATCTAGAGTTAAGATAAATCTAGACTGGTATAGTTTGTGTAATGTTCTATAGAGTAGATTCTGGCTTGAGGTACGTCACTCACCAAGAAGTAAGTCAAATAGTTGTGCAAATTTTTATTTATTTGTTTTTTTCATCTTAAATTTTATTAATAGCATATGGTTTTATTTTGTTAGATTATTATTGTGAAATAAATATATATATCTTGATGGTGTTTGTAAACAAAACAAAATAAGGGGCACTTCAAAGGAAGGTACACTTAGTTGGGTTTTCGGTAATGGAAAGAGGAATTGCCTCATCCTCTAAACGTAAACATAAGAAGAATAAGCAACTCATATTCGACCATCACTATGGTTGGGTGTAAGTATTTACGAATGCTAACATTATTATAATCATCACTATGTTTATGCAATGACCATGGTACTGAATGCATTGCAGATACGATGACTGGAGGGATCCTGGTGAGGTTGCTCTACTGGGAGGCAGAGGAATGTAAGGAAAAGTTGTTTCACTCTCCTACAATTGTGTTATTTTTAATTTTGTTATTATCTTTGTTGCCAATGTTATAATATTTTTTTCCATTTGCAAGTTTTGTGTTGTGCCTCTTACCAAATCCACTGTGAATCTCTTATTTCAACATGTAAGGACTATAATTACTAAGTTTTATATTCTAATGGTAAATTTGTCTCATTGTGGCCTTCCTCAAAGTCACACCTATAGGTAAAAATTATAACTATTATATTGACCACAACATAGTGTCATAAATATAGATTAACTAAGTTCAGTTCAGAAAGTACCCCAGGTACATATTGTGTTTAATCAGACACAAATAATATTAACTCAATGTTTTTTATTGACTAATAAAAATATAAATAAAATCTCAAGTTCTACGAACTCTATGTTGTATGCCTTGTTGCGTGAGTTCTCTTCATTAGATTCCAAAGAGGATTGGGTGGGGGTGTTATGGAGGTTACTGTTCAATTCTACCTCATCATGGTCATGTATTTTAATTCTCAGTGTTCCTATATTATTTTTGTTAATGGGGATGGATGGGTGATGTGATAGAGCATTTTACACTCTTATAATGACAATACATGAAGAGGTAAATCATTTACTAAGGTCAAGCATGATAAGGTTGTAACTTGCACTTCAGTCAAACCAAAGCAACCTTCCCCAGTGCTGATATAGGATCCCATTCAGCATATGTGTTAATATCATTAAGAGTTTTTGTAACTGTAGCAGCATGTTGTCTAGATTTATCTATCTCAATTATCTTCACAACACCTTAATCCACTACCAAATGTTGATAAACTAGGTTCACAAAAGTGAGTCTGTCTATCACCCTTTTCAAGCATGCAAATTAAAATATAATTTTAACATGAATTTTTCCCTTACCTTATGTAAAAGTGGAAAACATTTCTGATAAAGAATGTGTTACTCTATGCAATAACTTCCTACATGGATCTCCTATGAAAGATGGGAAAACAAGAACTTCAGCAAGAGAGATGATAGTTTTTCCTATATTTATATTGTACTGTTCATTATTTAAAATCTGTTAGTTTTTTATTCTCTAGAAACTAATGTTTTGCAGTATGATGTCAGAAGTTTGGCATTGTTCAAAGAAAACTCTACTTCAAACAGATATTGGATGGATCCCATAATGAGTCAGCATTCAAATGATTCAATCTTTGCAGTTGTACCAAAGAGATAAGGGTTATGTGTAGATCATGGACACACTTTACCAAATGCTTGATGAGTACATTAATGTTGATACTGCTTTTGATAGGAATGCACTTCTAGTTGTGAGTATAGCTTAAAGATATGCCAAGATATCAGAGGGTAGATAAAAAAATTTCTGCCATGATCAGCCTTCAGGTAGTGTGAATGTGACAACTCAACATGGGCAAGTATTGAACTTGACACATGACATGTTTAGGCATCACTGTATCCGATATTTTTCACAAAGGGAGCCATGAAGCTCCAGCTCAGAGGGAGCCATAATCCCCAAACATCCAAAAGGGTTGATTTCAAATCTCATTGGGTAATGTTACCAGGAGAGCTGTGGTGTTCAATCTATAAAGTTTCATGATTTCCTTCAAACAACATAGGTAATGAAGTGAGGGTTTGCAGGGTAGAAAATTGCCAAACATCCAGAGGTTTTCTTTCAAATTGCATTGGGTTTTGTTACATAACATGAATTTTATTTAACATTCCGGAATTCACCACATACTATTTGTTCAAGATAAACATTCAAAATATAAGAGGAATTAAGTAGATATATGCGGTAATTTTGATGGATGCATGCGATCTGGATTGAGCAATGAGAAAATGCATTAGAAAAACTATGGAAAGAGGCAAGAGATATGAATATATTTTCCTGCTCAAGTAAACTTTGGGCCACCTGAAGCTTTGAAATCCATCCATCCATTTTTGTGAAGCAGATCCGCGATCCTCAACCTTTAATCTTTCAATTCTCTGTCTAGTCTTTCCTGACGCAAACCCTTGAACAAGGGTTCGAATTGAGTATTTTCAGTGTGAAAAATTATGGGAGGTAAGGAACTGAGATGCGAATAGCCAATCTATATTATACAACAAATACAATATACTGCCATCGAGCCATTTTTGTGAAGTAGATCCATGATGCTCAACCTTCCATCTTTTGATTCTATGTCTAATATTTCCTTACGCAAACCCTTGAACCAGTGTTCGAATTGAGTATTTTTAGTGTATAAAACTATGGGCAGTAAGGAGCTACGATGGGACATAATAGAGTATATGAGTCGTTGATATATGCTACATAATAAAATATCTAATTTCAAAAAGAAAAAGTCAGAAATTTTACAATATCCACTTAAATGGCCCACATTTTCAATTGGGAAAACGGATTCGAAACTCAACTACCACTTAAATGGCCTAGGGTCTCAATTGGGCAAATAGATTCGAAACTCAACTACCAAAAAAGAAAAAGAATATGGTTTGACAACAAATTTTGTATATACTACTTCAAATAGGTAATACATTAACATAAAGGGTACGAGATTTAAACTCAAAACTAGTCTCGCAGTCTCAATTGGGATGAAAAACAATAACCAAATTAACAATCACTCCATTAGGTGACCTAGCACTATATTATTTTTAAAAAGTGAAGTGATTTTTTTTACATATTTCTCTTTTTATAATTTAGTTCAATTTATCTTTAAATATCTCAAAACATCATTTATTTTAATGAAGATGAAATCATCCTTACTAGAGAAAGCATAAGTCTCAAGCTAGATGTTACACACTAATAATATCATGAATCCAATAATATCATGAAAATTTTATTTATGTCCATTCAAACCATCTTGGGACTCTTCCCAAATTAAACTTTGAAAAGCTCAAGGAAAAAATTGTTTCACCATAGAAAATGTCAAAGTGCCTTTTGGATGTTTTTAATCCCCTTGCTATCCATACATCTAATTATTGTGGAAGAAATTCAGTATCTATCATACTTTGAAGGAATAGTTTCAATAATAACATTGATGTGACCCTCAAGAACTAAATCCAAGAATTATTCTTTACTTAATATGATAGGGAAATTCATCTTCTCTTATCATGTACCCACCCCCCTAAGTGGCATTAAGGAGGTGACTTAATGGAGTTTTTCCTCTTTAAGTACTATTTTAGGGTCTCTTTCGAACTTGTAAATGTTTTATTCTCAACAAGAACTTTCCAACCATTGTATTCTTGCTTAATTATGAGTCATGCATCGAAAGATATGACCTTCTAAAAAATTCCTCAAGTTTTATTTTTCTTAACCACACTAGCAATAATACTAGTGATGTGGCAATAAGTTCATCGTGCATCTGTATTTTTCCATGTCACAACTAGTATAATTCACCCTTGTGTTCACACTTGTTGAGACATCCATCTTTTCTTAATGGTTTATTGGGTTTGTTCTTTGCTTAACATGATAGGAAAATTCATCTTCTCTTTTCATGTACCCATCCCTCTAAGTGGTTTTCTCTTTGCATAATATGATAGGAAAATTAATCTTCTCTTATCATGCAACCATCCCTCTAAGTGGAATTAAGGATGCGATTTAATGGAAATTTTCCCTTTGTATGTACTATTATAGGGTCTCTTTTTAGATTGTATACATGTTTTGCTCAATAAGAACTTTCCAACCATTATAATATGGCTTAATTATGAGTCATTCATAGAAAGATATCACCTTCTAAATATTTCTTCAAGTTCTATTTTTCTCAACCACTTCAATTTTCATAATGGTGATGTTACAACAAGTTTACTAGGCATCAATATTATGCTATGTCACAACTAGTATGATTCACCATTGGGTTCACACTTGTTGAGACATTTATCTTTGCTTAACTTCTTATTGGATGGGACTAGCTAATCTATACTATACAATAAATACAATCTACTCTAGAAATAATAGATTATATAAGTTTTCGATATATGATACCTATTAAAGTATCTCCTTTTGAAAATGAAAAGTCAAAAAGTTTACAATATATGCTTAAATGGACCACATTTTCGATTGGGAAAATAGATTTGAAACTCAACTACCTCCTAAATGGCCCACGTTTTCAATTGGGAAAATGGATTCGAAACTCAACTACCACAAAAGAATATGGTTTGACAACAAATTGACAACAAATTTTGTAGATACTACTTCAAATAGGTAATACATCAACATAAAGGATACAAGATTTAAACTCAAAACTCGTCGCCTAGTCTCAATTCGGATGAAAGACAATAACCAAATTAGAAATCACTCCATTAGGTGACCTAGCATAATATTTTTTTTACAGAGTGAAGTGATTTTTTTACATATATTATTTCTCTTTTTATAATTTAGTTCAATTTATCTTTAAAGATCTCAAAAGATCATTTATTTTAATGAAGATGAAATCATCCTTAATGAAGAAAGTCTAAGTCCCAAGCTAGATGTTACACACTAATAATATCATGAGAAATTTATTTAATTCCACTCAAACCATCTTGGGACTCTTCCAAAATTCAACTTTGAAAAGTTGAAGGAAAAACTTATTTCACCATAGAAAAAGTGAAAGTGCCTTTTGGATGTTTTTAGTCCCCTTGCTATCCATACATGTAATTATTGTGGAATAAATTCATTATCTATCCTAATTTGAAGGAATAGTTTCAACAAGGACATTGATGTGACCCTCGAGAACTAAATCCAAGAATTGTTCTTTGCTTAATATGATAGGGAAATTCATCTTCTCTTATCATGTACCCACCCTACTAAATGGCATTAAGGAGGTGAATTAATGGAATTTTTCCTCTTTAAGTATTATTATAGGGTCTCTTTTGAACTTGTATATGTGTTCTCCTCAACAAGAAATTTCCAACCATTTTATTCTCGCTTGATTATGAGTCATGCGTCGAAAGATATGACCTTCTAAAAACTTCTTCAAGTTCTATTTTTCTTAACCACATTAGCAATCATACTAGTTATGTGGAAACAAGTTCACCATGCATCTATATTTTTCTATGTCACAACTAGTATAATTCACCCTTGGGTTCACACTTGTTGAAACATTCATCTTGACTTAACGGCTTATTGGGTTTGTTCTTTGCATAATATGATAGGAAAAATCATATTCTATTGTCATGTACCCATCCTTCGAAGTGGTTTGTTATTTCCTTAATATGATAGACAAATCCATCTTCTCTTATCATGTACCCATTCCTCTAAGTGGCATTAAGGATATGAGTTAATGGATTTTTTTCCTCTATACGTACTATTACAGGGTATTTTTCTAGCTTGTATACATGTTTTTCTCAATAAGAAATTTCCCACCATTATAATATGGCTTAATTATGAGTCATGCGTAGAAATATATGACCTTATAAATATTTCTTCGAGATCTATTTTTCTCAACCATGTCAACAATCATAATGGTTGTGTGACATCAAGTTTTCTAGTCATTTGTATTATGCTATGTCACAACTAGTATGATTCACCCTTGGGTTCACACTTTCTGAGACATTTATCTTTTCATAACTTATTATTGTATTATAAAGATACTCCTCCACAACTCTATTACATTCTCACCAATCTTCTCATCACGTCAATCATTTTAAACCATGCGACACAATGCACATGAACATTTTATCTACGCAATATGTCACATAGGGGAAAATGTTACCCTATACAATATCACATTGCACAACATTTCTTTGTACACATCATACTTTTCCCTATGTCTTCTATGTCCCCTACCTCTTCCTCCTTACACTTTTCTTCCTCTATCTCTTATATTTTCCTTTAATTTTCTTTCTCTCTTTCTTCATTGCATGATGAAACTATTTTATTTTGTGGAAATCCCCTTTCCTCATATTTATCACATCTACAAATACTATAGAAATTTAACAACCAACCATAGTGCGCCATGTGTCAACCTCAAAGTTTACAAGAGGTACAACAACCAATTAGAGCAAGCCACATGTCCTCCTCAAAGTTTTTTAATGATACAACGATGTGATCCATGCCACGGGTCAAATATTTCCCAAATCATGATATTACAATGAGGTTATACCACATGTCCCTTAAAAATTATATGGCCTTTATCATATTGCATGATTTTTTTATGTGCAATATAGCCTATATCACATATAAATAATTCCATGGAATATAGAAAAAGAATAAAGAAAATCTTGAAAAGCTTCCAAATTTTTACTAACTTGTGCCTGAGTGTTTTCCATAAGGTGAGGCACAAGACCCTGCTTATGATAAAGACCTAGGCTATATGTCAACCACAAAGCCAGTAGTAGGTCCAAGGAGAGCGCGTGGCTTATCACCCGTTCTCCTCAGTCACAAGTGGCCATACAACCAGGCGCATGGGTTTAGGAGGTACTTTGGCCCAACGATTAAAAAATATATATAATAAAAAGAAATATAACCTCCACCACAAATTTCAGATCAAGCCTGAGACGAATGGTATGACATTAAGACAACCCAACCAATTGACCTATGTCACTTTTGTTGAAACTTTTGTAGAGCGAGACCTGTTTGTAGAGAAGTTTGCAGGCAGTCTGACAGGGAGTGTCCACAAGTTCTAGGTGTGTTAAGGAGGGAGTGACGTGGTATGATAGGAAGTGCCAATTCATGCTAGAGTCTCGGGCTGACATGTGACCAAGATGTGCCAGGTGCAAGGGTGTGCTAACATGTGCTAGGAAGTGTTAGGGTGTGACAAGGAAACACAAGGGAGAATTAGGTCAAATTAATGCATGCAAATGAATGAATAATAGTTTGTGACAATAAGTGTCAGTGAGTTCTGGGTGTGCTAAGGAGGGAGTGACAAGGTATACTAGGAAATGCTAAGGTATCCTAGAGGCCAGGGTGACATGCGAAGATGTTTCAGGTGCTAGGGTGTGCCAATGCATGTCAAGGAGTGTTTAGGAGTGTTAGGGAAACACATGGGAGCATTGGTTTCAAATGCATGGAAATGAATGAATAAGTGTGTGTGACAGGGAGTCTCAGTGGGTTCTAGGTGTGCTAATGAGAGAGTGACAAGGTATGCTTGGTAGTGCCAAGGAATTCCAGAGTATTAGGCTGACATGCAAAGATGTGCCACATGCTAGGGTGTGTCAATGTGTGAGAGGTAGTGTTAGGGATTTCCATGGAAACACAAGGGATAACTAGTTCAAAATGCATGGAAATCAATGAATAAGAATGTGTGATAGGGAATGTTAGTGAGTTCCAAGTGTGTTAAGGAGGGAGTGACAAAGTTATATACTAGTTAGTGCCAAGGCGTGCTACAGAGTTAGGGCAAATGAGGGTGTGCTTAGGGTGTGCTAGGGAGTGCCAAACAATGCAAGGGACACTAACATATTGCCAAGGGATTGTTAGAAGTGCTAGTTGCTATGGCATGTCGAGATGTAAACTATGTTTCTTACTTTATTTTATGGCCATAGTACTTGGTAACTTGTTAAGTGGGATGATTTGAGATTGGACACGAGTAGAATAAGATGAGTTATAGGCATTTCTTAGGTGAACAAGGAATAGTATAGTTGTAGTAACTATTATTTGGTGAAATTGTTGTAGTTGAGGTAGGACTTGATTGGGTTCCCACGTCTCGAAAACATTAAGGGTAGTTATGAGGGAATGCTACCTAAGGAGTGTGAGGTCATTCCAAGGAATGAAAATGTGTGTAAAAAAATGTTAGATAATTTCAATGGAGGTTGAGGAGTGTTAGGGATTGCCAAGCAAACACAAGGGAGAACTAGGTCAAAATGCTTGGAAATGAATGAATAAGAGTATGCACCAAGGAATGTCAGTGAATTTCATATGTCCCAAGGATGAAGAGTTTTAAGAGTAGTTCAGAATAGGACTTGCAGGAGGAAAGCCTATTATTGTGGTAAGGTGTGGAAAAAGTAGTTTCAGAGAAAGGGAGACTTTGTGTTGCGAACAACATTATTTTTCCAATGACTTCGTTGGGTTCACAAGTCACAAAAAAAGGCTATCTATGAGGGCATGATAGCTAGGTTGCTCGAAGGTGTTCTAGGGAATGCCAGGAAGTACTAACACATGTTAGATAGTTCCAAGGCATGTTAGGCATCCCAATACATGGCAAGTGCTAAGGCATGCAAATATGTGTCAACTGTCTAGGTATGGCACCAACACATTCTAGGGTGTGTTAGGGCCAAGTGTCAAGGAAACACAAGGGAGCACTAGCTTCAAATGCATGGAGATGAATGAATAATAGTGTGACGGGGAGTGTCAGTGAGTTGTAGGTGTGTTAGGTGTCAGGGAGTGTTGGATGTGCTAGGGAGTTCCAAATCATGCCAGGGAATGCATGGGATGCTAACACTTGCCACATAGTGCCAAGGGATTTTTATACATGCTAGGTGTTATGGCATATCAAGATGTAAACTATGTTGCCTAGTTGTTTTACAACTACGATTGGATGTGAGCCTTCTCTTCAAAACTTGTTAAGTTGTATTGAATTGAGATTCAACATGAGTACTCTAAGATGAGTTATAGGAATTTATTAGGTGAACAAGGAATATTCTAGTCGAACTAATTATAACTTGGTCAAGTTCTTGTAGTTAAGGCTAGATTTGGTTGGAAAGTAAGGGTAGTTGTGTGGGCATAATAGCCAAGAAGTGACAGGGCATGCCAAGGAATCAAAAGATGTGCTAACAAATGCAAGATAGTGTTAATGCATGTTGAAGAGTGTTGGGGAGTGTCATAGCATCACAAGGGAGAACTAGGTCAAAATGCGTGGAAATGAAGGAATAAGAGTGTATACTAGGAAGCGACAGTGAATTCCAGGTGTCCCAACGATGAAGTCTATTGAGAAAACTCTAGAATAGGGCTTGCAAGAGGGAAGCCTACTCTTGCAATAAGGGGCTAGACAAAAGTAGTTTTAGATAAAGGGAGACTTTGGGCTAGGCACAAGATTATTTTTTCAATGAATTGGTTGGGTTCCCAATTCACAAAAAAAGTAAGGCTATCTATAAGAGCATGACAATTATGGAGTGCCAAGCTGTTCCAGGGAATGCCAAGAAGTACCAACACATTCTAGACAGTTCCAAGGCATGTTAAGCATGCCAAAACATGCCAAGTGTTAAGGCATGCCAATATGTGTTAGGTGCTACGGTGTGGCGCCAACACATGCACAACAGTGTTAGGGAGTGTTAGGGAAACACAAGAGGGCACTAGTTTCAATTGTAATATGGAAATGAATGAATAATAGTTTGTGATATGGAGTTTTAGCGAGTTCCAAGTGTGTTAAGGAGGGAGTGACAAGGTAGCTTAGGTAGTGCTAAGTCAGGCTAGAGTGTTAGAGAAGCATGCCAAGATGTACCAAGTACTAAGGTGTGTCATTGCATATTAAGGAGTGTTAGTGAATTCTAGGGAAACACAAGGGAGACTTAGCTCAAAATTCGTAGAAATGAATGAATAAGAGTGTGTGATAGGGAGTGTTAGCGAGTTCCAGGTAATCTAAGGAGGGAGTGACAAGGTATTTTAGGCAGTGTTAAGGCATGTTTCAGTGTTAGGGAATCATGCAACTAAGATGTGCCATGTGTCAATGTTGGAAATACTGAGAGGGGGCTGAATCAGTATTTCTTTTAAATTGTTATTTTTACCAGTTAGATCACTTATATTTAGAACACAAAATAAACAATAAGAATAAATTATTTTATTAATTTCTTCAATAAATCAAGTATGATATATGTAGGGCTCCAACCCTAGGTGAAGACACCAATCTTCAATCTCCCAGGCTCCAACCTGTATTTGCCAAGCACTGACTTGGACTTCCAAGGCTCCAACCTTGTTAAGTTTGAGGCACCAACCTCAAGGGCTCCAACCCTATATCGGGTTCAGGCTCCGACCTAGTTTATTGAGGACTCTAATCCTCTATGGATCCAACCCTATCTTATCCAAGGCACCAACCTTGAGTTAGGACCACCAACTCCATGGAAACCAATCCTATATTTTCCAACCACCAACTTGGACTCTCCAAGGCACCAACACCAAGGGATCCAACCCTATAGCTTCACTTTGTCAAGATATGTTTGCTTATACTTCACGACTCCCAATGTTTTCTTCAACAAGCCTTATCAATCTTGAGCTACACCTTCACTTAGTCTCCATGTCACATCATCAATGACAGCCTTGTTCTTCACATGAAGGTGTCACCATTGCTCTTCATGTTACCCAAACAAAACTTCTTGAAGATCACCTCATAATGACTTCAATGCATCATGGTCTTCAATGATCTCCACAAATACTCAATATTTTGCTTCACAAAGCTCTCTAACTCTACCCTATTATGTTCTCAAGAGAAGACTTCAACAAACTCTATTTGTCCAATCGCAATAAATCAACACTTCGACCACGACAACTATGACAACTTCGACCATGAAAACTTAAACCATGGCAAATACAGCAACTTCAACCATGACAACTATGGCATCTTCGACCATGGAAACTACGAACTTCGACCACGAAAACTATGGCAGCTTCTACCACGACAACTACGACAGCTCTTCGACCACGACAACTATGGTAGATTTGAGCATGGCAACTACGACAGCTTCGACCATAGCAACTATGGAAGTTTTGACCATGGAAACTAAGGTAGTTTCGACCAAGACAACTATGATATCTTTGACCACATAAAATATAGTAGCTTCGACCAGGATTTTATGCCCAAACAGAGTTATCCTTATTTTTTGTCCTAAACAATAGTCTCCTTGTTCTCCTCGGCCTTCTGCCTTCTATTGTACTTCGTATCTCTGAATTCTTGCCTGAATTGCTAATCAAAATGAAGTGTTCAGATGTATATTTATAGATATTTTGTTTATAACTGAAGGGACACATTTATTTTAAGTGACGTCGACTTGTATCACTAAGTGTAGGTCGGCTCACTGTTAGGAATAATTTCCTTAACTTAAAAATTCAATATCTCACAAACTATTGGGAGTTTCAAGGAAAATAAAGGCTTGTTAGAAAGAGGAAAAAATCCTCTTTAAGATGGTCTAGGATCCATTTTCAAAGGATTCCTCCAAGGTGTCCAAAATAATTTTTCTTTGTGACTGTCCTTAAATTTTATGCATAAAAAGTTTGGGACAGCATGAGGAATGTTTGGGACAACGTGGCTTCTTCATTCTTTGGGTTCTTTTTTGTTATCAATGTCATCATAGCATCATCGAGTCATTATGTAGGAGTGCAACATCCATGTAGCTTGACGCATCAACAATGTCATGATATACTAGTGTAGTCATAGTGCAACATCATTAGGATAACTCCAAAATAATCTTCCAATCATCAAATGAACTCCAACCATGTTATCAAGACCTCATCAAGTGCCATCATCAATTGTGTTCATTCATCAATAATATGACTTCATCAAATGTAGTCCTCCATATGTCATCAAGGGCATCTAAATACTTGGTACTTGGCACTTCTTGGGACTTCTTCATTAGTTACCTGACATATTAATTGATGGCATTCTTATGAAACAAGAGTTATGACATCATCATTTGGAACCAGGCATCCCAACAATATTTTCCATCTCGTCTCGTGCCATATTGACATCAATGATAACCTAGATTAAAAATATACCCCTTTGTCATTGATGGAAATATTCTTGCCCTTTCAACATTCTCTCGCCCTTTGACATCAATGGAAAACGGGGTGCCCAAGTAATCCCCCTGTCAAGTTTCTTCTTTTCTTTACAAATAGTATTTCTTCATAGGTATGTTACTCCCCCTGTCATGGTGCTCTTCTTTCTAGCAATGTGGTCCATGATAGATGTGCTTAAATTCCTTCATGTGATGAACCAACTCCCCCTCATGAAATATTACCTACTAATGATCAAGTGGAAGAGATCTTCAATAATAATCCATTAGATGAATAAGGATTATATTCTTCAAGGAGTGTTCCTGAGAGATGATCTATCAAAGAATAATTGTCCATATAGCTCATCAAGGATTTCATAAGAGTCATTCATGAATGGCTTCTATAAGAATGCCTAATCATCGTAAGCTCCCCCTAATTGTATGCATGGTCTTCCTTTTGGTAGAGTTTCTCCATCAAATTCTTAGATTATCAAAGATCAGGTCAAAAACATGTGTTGTTGGCTAGAGAGTTCAAGAGATTTTCGGATTGTATTTGCTTCCTTCTCCATACTTGTGTGAATTTCTTTTCTAGCATAGTTTTATCTTGAGTAGGGGCCAAAGTTAAGTTACAATTACATGGCATATGTCAAATTTTATGACACTTGAAGCACTCTATGTTGTTCGTGAATAATAATTCATGACTTCTTACAAAATTTCTTCTCAGATATTAACAGGGAACATTATAATTATCTTTATGATATTCCTTGCAATCTTTTTTAATGTGCCCAAAGTTTGTACAAGAATAGAAATAAACAAGTAATATGCTTTGGTACCTGGGAGAAGAAGGTTTCCTTGATGTACTTCTAAAGTCTTTTTTCCTTTGGATCCTTTGATGATAACCATTTCTTCTAGCATCCTTGACACCATTTGCATTTCTTCTTGGAGGAAGCTTTCTTCCATAGTTGTCTTGACACTTCTCCTTGCCTTTGTTAGAACTGGGAGCATCAACTTTTCTTGAGGATTCACCGACATAGCCAAGACCTGATTTATCGATGGGAGACATTTCATGATTTAAGAAGTCATCTACGGTTTGAGAGATTTTGAAGTTCATATTCAGCAAGTCAACTTCCTTTTTAACAAAGACAATTTCTCCTTTCAACTTTTCAGAATCTTCATCTTTCATAACAAGTTGCTTCTTCATTTTTTCCATCATCTTGGTTCCTTCACATGATTGGGCCTTAAGAGAAGTGATTTCTGATTTTAACTTTGTGATGTCATCATCGTTTTCTTCCAGTTGGCATATCATGGTGTTTCTCTCCTTTTCTACTTCATCAACTTGTCCTTCTATGAGTGTCAAATATTCCATAACCTTCTCAGCTCCTTGTGCTTGTTTCCTTGCTTCTTCTAGTTGAGATCTAAGGGAGGAGACCTCTTCCTTGTATTGACCAATCTCTGCTTCAAGTTTTTTCAAGATTTTGTGCCTTTGTTTAAGGTGGCTTGACAAGGTATCTTCCTATTTCTTTGCCTTATCCAATTGATTTGTCATGGATATGACTTCTTCATGATGCTTTCTCTTGTTTTGATGAAATTATTCCTCAATCTTGGTGAGTTCCTCATCATTTTCTTGTACTTGAAGCTTGACAAGGTCAACTTCCATCCTTTTCTTGTCCTGGTCACCAACTCGCACTTTCTTCTTAAGTTCCTCATTTTCCTTTTTCAAATTTTTAATCTCTCCCATGGTAGCCATATGTTTAGTGAGGAGATCTTCTTCAAAATCTTTTTCATTCTCTTCATCTTCTAGCTCTTCCTTAGGCCTAATGTTATCACTCTTATCTTCACCTTCCTTGATGGGCTCTAGATTTCCTTCTTGTTTTTCATCATTTTCTTGACTAGAGATCATTGTCAATGCTCCTTTTGAGTGAAGATCATCAATTTTATCCCATATGCCTTTTGCTGGAAAACATTTTTCAAAATTGGACTTAATAGAATAAGGTATCCCATTCAATATTTCTTTCATTTCTCTTGTATTATGTTCCTTGGATTCTTCATCCATCATGCTATCAACAATCACCGATTCCCAAAATTCAATGCCTTGAGTCTTTAAGAAATTCATCATTCTTTCCTCCCATATATCAAAGTTTCCATAGAATAATGGAGCCTTCATAAATTGATTGACTTCAATTTCGGTGGTTGATGGAGACACATATTTAGGAGGATTGGAGACTTTCTTCCTTGGCTTCTCCATTTGCGTTGTAATGATCAACCTTCAAGTTGTTAGGCTTTGAGTGACGGTAATGACTCTGATACCAATTGTTGGAAATACTGAGAGGGGGGTGAATCAGTATTTATTTTCAATTGTTACTTTTACCAGTTAGATCACTTATATTTAGAACACAAAATGAACAATAAGAATAAATTCTTTTATTAATTTCTTCAATAAATCAAGTACAATATATGTAGGGCGCCAACCCTAGGTGAAGAAACCGATCTTCAATATCTCAGGCTCCAACCTGTATTTTCCAAGCACCGACCTGGACTTCCAAGGCTCCAACCTTGTCAATTTTGAGGCACCAACCTCAAGTGCTCCAACCTATATCTGCTTCAGGCTCTGATCTGGTTTCTTGAGGACTCCAATCCTCTAGTGCTCGAACCCTATCTTATCCAAGGCAACAACCTTGAGTTTAGGAGCACCAACTCCAAGGACACCAATCCTATATTTTCCAACCACCAACTTGGACTCTCCGATGCACCAAACTTGTCAATTTGGATGCACCAACCCCAAGGGCTTCAACCCTATTTCCAAGGCACCAACCTTGTCAATTTTGAGGCACCAACGCCAAGGGCTCCAACTCTATAGCTTCACTTTTTCAAGGTATGTTTGCTTATACTTCACGACTCCCAATGTTTTCTTCAACAAGCTTTATCAATCTTCAGCTACGCCTTCAATTAGTCTCCATGTCACATCATCAATGAAACCTTGTTCTTCACATGAAGGTGTCACGATTGCCCTTCATGTTACCCAAACAAAACTTCTTCAAGGTCACCTCATAATGACTTCAATGCATCATGGTATTCAATGATATCCACAAATATTCAATATGCTGCTTCACAAAGTTCTCCAACTCTACCCTATTATGTTCTCAAGAGAAGACTTCAACAAGATCTATTTGTCCAATCCCAATAAATCAACACTTCGACCATGACAACTATGTCAACTTCGACCATGACATATTCAACCATGGCAACTATGGCAAGTTCAACCACGACAACTATGGTAGCTTCGACCGCGACAACTGTGGAAGCTTCAACCACGACAACTACGAAAGCTTTGACCACGACAACTATAACACCCTCTACCATGGAAACTATGATAGCTCTTTGACCACAACAACTACGGCGGCTTTGACCACAGCAACTATGACAACTTTGACCATGGCAACTATGGCAGCTTCAACCACGATAACTACAATAGCTTCAACCACAGAAAATATGACAGCGTCACCAAGATTTTATGCCAAAACATAATTATCCTTCTTTTTGTCCTAAACAATAGTCTCCTTGTTCTCCACGGCCTTCTGTCTTTTGTTGTACTTCATATATCTGAATTCTTGATTGAGTTGCTGACCAAAATGAATTGTTTAGATGTCTATTTATAGATATTTCATTTATAACTGAAGGGACACGTCTATTCGAAGTGAGGCTGACTTGTATGACTGAGTGTAGGTCGGCTCACTGCTAGGAGTAATTTCCTTAAGTTAAAAATTCAATATCTCACAAACTATTGGGGGAAATAAAGGCTCATTAGAAAGAGGAAAAAATCCTCTTTAAGATGGTCTAGGATACATTTTCAAAGGATGCCTCCAAGGTGTCCAAAATAAATTTTCTTTGTCACTGTCCTTAAATTTTATGCATAAAAAGTTTGGGACAGCATGAGGAATGTTTAGGACAACTTGGCTTCTTCATTCTATTGATTCTTCACTATTATCAATGTCATCATAGGATGATAGAGTTATTATGTAGGAGTGCAACATCCATGTAGCTTGACGAATGAATAATGTCATGATATACTAGTGCAGTCATAGTGCAGAATCATTAGGATAACTCCAAAATAATCTTCCAATCATCAAATGATCTCCAACCATGTTATCAAGACTTCATCAAGTTCCATCATCAATTGTGGTCATTCATCAAGAATATGACATCATCAAATGTAGTCCTCTATATGTCATCAAGGGCTTCTAAATACTTGGCACTTCTCAAGACTTCTTCATTAGTGACTTTACATATTAATTGATGACATTCTTATGAAACAAGAGTTATGAATCATCATTTGGAACCAGACATCTAAACAATATTTTCCATCTCAGCTAGTGCCATATTGACATTAATGACAACCTGGATTAATAGTTAAGGTGTGCCAATGCATGTTACGAACTGTTAGGGAGTGCAAGGGAAACATAAGGGAGAACTAGGTCAAATTAATGCATGGAAATGAATGAATAAGAGTTTGTGACAGAAAGCGCCAATGAGTTCTAGGTGTGCTAAGGAGGGAGTGACAAGGTATTCTAAGCATTTCTAAGGTATGCTAGAGGCTAGGGAAACATGTCAAGATGTGCCAGGTTCCAGGGTGTGCCAATGTATGCCAAGGAGTGTCTGGGAGTTCCAGGGAAGCACAAGGGAGCATTGCTTTCAAATGCATGGAAATTAATGAATAAGAGTGTCTGACAGGGAGTTTCAATGGGTTCTATGTGTGCTAATGAGGGAGTGGCAAGGTATGCTTTCTAGTGCCAAGGAATGCTAGAGTGCTAGATTAACACACCAAGATGTGCCAAGTGTCAGGGTGTGTCAATGCATGCCAGGGAGTGTTAGAGAGTGTCATGGAAACATAAGGGAGAAATAGTTCAACATGCATGGAAATGAATGAATAAGAGTGTGTAATAGGGAGTGTCAGTGAGATTCATGTTTGTTATGGAGGGAGTTACAAAGTTATATCGTATGCAATGCCAATGCATGTTAGATTACCAGGGCATATCTGGGAATAGTAGTGTGTGCTAGAGAGTTCCAAAGCATGCTAAGGAATTCAAGGGATGCTAACATGTGCCACATAGTTCCAAGGCATTCTAAGATGTGCTAGGTGATATGGCATGTCAAGATGTAACTTTATTACTTAGTTTTTTACTGTCATGGTTAGATGTGAGCCTTGTCTTGGTAACTTGTTAAGTGCGATGACTTGAGATTCGACATGAGTAGCATAATATTAGTTATAGGTAGTTCTTAGGTGAACAAGGAATATGTTGAATTTCCATGACACATGAGAACTTGGGTTTGGTCTTAGAATATTTAATGCAAACACACTCAAGTTCCACAACACATCTACTTTAATGCACAATGAAATATACAAACATCAGGGAATCAAATAGTGCATATGACAATTTTTAAATGCTTCAAAACCTTATTCATTATATTACAAACTATAATACAACAAGCTAGAGCTCTTGTACCAAGTATTGCGGCCCTTTACAATCACAATGATAGAAGGAATACTACTATGGTTTTGTGTTAGTACTTTGACAACCAATCTATCCTTAACAAGACAACACTTCACCTACTTGTTGATGGTGGTCACACACAACCCTTTTAGCCCACCTGTCCTGAACACGTATGTCAGGTCCTCTTTCCACCCATTATGAAACTCCTCGATCTTCCTCTATCAATGAGATCAACTCCTTTAGGTCACTGAACTTGGATCAACAAACTCCATCCTCTAGTTACCTCCTTTATCCTTCAAGTTATACAACACTTAACGCCTTCTATCAACTATTCACAACTCCATTTTTCAACATCTCTTTGGTCTGCCCACTTTTTCCATACTACTATTGCAAGATGTCAAGTTTAGGGCTATGGAGGATACCCTTCTTCTCACTAAATTATTCATCTGAAATACAGTGAACTAGGGCTAGTTGGGTGGCCCACTTGACTGCCACTTTAGTCCTTCAAAGTATGCACAACCGTAGGCCCAATACACCTGCCTTTCTACCACTCTTGTTGTCCTTCACAAGTACAGGACTTAGGGATCTTCTTTGACATTCACCTAACAACCCTCAAAATGTATTTGGAATACCATCAATCTACCCAATCACATTCAATTATTTTACTGATCTAGGACCCATAACAGTGTCCTCATCTAGGGCTCTTCAAATCTACCACCTCACAATGATTTGAGTCCTCCCAAAATCACTGCTCTTGTGTGCCAATTTCTTTTTTGTCCAATCACTGAAAAAATCTTCAATAATCCTTTTATCATCCTTCTAACAATTTGTAGATGACAAAACTAGGGTCACAAATCAACCACTAACAATCCATTGACTAATTGTTTATAGGTTTCTTCAGATGTATGTCAAAATCTCTATGGACAGTCCACCAAAATCAGCCCCTCTTCATGTTAATCCATTCTTCATATGGAACATTTCCTCTACTCAGTATTATGCTCAGGTTCCAACCTCCTTTGAATCTGCTATATCCACACATACTTATGGAAACCATCTTCCATATTTGCGGTCTATATTGTAGAGATAAACCTCACTCTAAGGGTCACAACCTCTCTTCTTCTACATAGATTTGTCACAATCTTAAGGGCATACCTTATGGACTAAACATGGTAGAAAACCACCCTATCTAGGGAATTGTACTTATTTTCCAATTAATTTATAACAAACCCTGTCCAACCATAGAAAAAGAATAACTCTTGCTTCCATAAGACACTCAGCCTAGCTCATATGCAATGATAGATTTTGGGCATTTCTTTCACTGAATCTTGACATGAACTTTAGATCTCTACGACCCTCCAACTAGGGTTACCTCTAACAATATTATGCATGTGGCTACTTCTATTTTGGACCTAAATTCCAGTGTAGGCCCTCCTCCATTTGTATTGGTCTTTATCACAAACTTTGTGGCCTAGTAACCACCACAAGTCAATGTCTCAACCTTCTCCGCTGTTTCAGAATTTGTTGTGGCCTTCACAAAGAGAATCCACTGAAATCACATTCCTAAATTCTCATGAGAAACCTTTTTTGAGCTCGATCTATGAGAAGAGAACTAACAATATTTCATCCTAATTCCTATCTCTAACCCACTCAGGAATGCAACATTCGTGTGAACCCTCACATGATCATCTGTCTCTTAGTGGATGATCATGGCCTCTCTTAGGTAGTCCTTACTCAACCCTCGAACTTGGCCTACTTTAGGACTACATCTCTCTTGGCCTCGTTGATCAAATGAGCTCTGTTGGGATGGGGTCCCATGGGTCAGAATGGAATTAATTAGTCCTTTTTTGTATACAATTTTGTAAAAGATGTAAAGTCTCCACGATTTGTGGAAGAGGAGCACTTGGATGAATAAGAGCCAAAGGGGCTCAGCCACTTGTTTTAACTAAATTTTTGAGTCAGTTTTGAGATTGAACCATGGTCTGTGTACCATGCCATTGTATGTAAAAATTCTATAAATAGTTTAGTCTTAGAGAAATAAAGAGGGAACTAGAAGGAAATTAGATAGAGAATTGGGTTCATTGAAGAGTCTTGGGCAGAAGCTAAGGCAGGAAGGCTTTGCTTCCTATGCTTAGGAAGAGGAAGGAAGGCCCTGTAAACTAAGTGTGCAGAGGAATAGATAGAGTATGCAACTGAGTGTGTGGACCCCTCTAGTTGTGTGCGTAGGGAAGTTTTAGTCTGTAATCAGTGAATTGAAGATCAATAAACACATTTTTCCAATGAATTCCTCAGTATTTCTGTTTATCTATGTTAATGTTATATGTTGTTGATTAATGAAATGTTTTACGAATTAGTGATTAAATGTTAGGCGACTATATTAAATTTATCATAATAATATATGAAATGAATGCTTAGCCACTTCCACAAAGATTCTGGTGATTTCTCTTATGTTTTCTAGTGAATTAAGTAGATCTCTGTGAACTCTAATTTAGGATTGCTTTCTAATGTGCATAAGTAGTTGAATCGACTACTAAAGGTTTGCAAGGACTGATCGTGGGCCTTCATGAAGGTCTGAAGGCCACTTTAACCGATTTGCAGTAATGTGCCCTAGGAGTTTATCGATCTATGTGAAGGTAGATCCAAGGTGCCGGAAGACATCACACTAGTCTCTGGATGGAGAAACTTAGTTCTTGCATCCCCCCATACTGCCTCGGGTGATACTACAACTTGCACTATGAGGGTTGTTGTTAAAAGGGCCAGTAGTGTAGGGTTTTGCTGGTCAGCACAATTAATGCTGAACATGGGTCATGACCCCCTAAGCCAACAAATGGTTTTGTTGCCGGTACCGAGATCTACTTGAAAGAGATGTGTGATGTCGCATCATTGGAACCCAACCAAGAAATAAATTTAAAAGTGGTTGGATCATAAGATTCACGAGTTCACGGTGCATGAAAATAGGAATCCACACCTATCAAAGGAAGATTGGTTGGATAGATATCTGTATACGGAGATACACGAAATCTTCATCTGCAACATCCCCATTGAACTGTATGAGTGGTTAGCCATGTTGATAGACAGTCAATGAAGGTGAAAGCTTGACATTCCTATAGTTTGGACTCTAGAATTGGTTCGATGACTAGAAGCTTCTAAAAACAAGATCGCGTGAGCTGTTCATCACTGGCTCGATCAAATTGTAGGAGGATTTGTTATAGAATTTGCAGTTGATACCTCAGTCAACTATAGTGAATATTCTTTAAAGGACTGTAGGTAGGTATTTAATATCATTGAATACTTGGATAAAAATGCTATGATGTGAAAAATGGGTGATTCCATTACCTTGATGTTCGGAGTTGTGCGAAGTGGAAGATTCTTTGGAAATCACGAAGGATCAAGACCAGAGTATAGTCCGTTGGTTAGACCTCCTTCAAGTGATGACAAAGGGGTGAGGCAAACTATGCCGTGCAATTCTTTTCAGCTAATCACCTAAGGGATGCCTAAAAAAAGCCATCCATCTACTCCACCGCCACCTCCACCTCCACCACCACCTTTCAACATGGTGAATGCAATGAAAATGTTGATCTTCAAGGGCATAGGAAGTGAAGATCCTGAGAAGTTCTAGTTTATTGCGAATGTGGTATGGACAACTCAACAAATCAACGATGATAACATAAAGAAGGCACAGTTGGTGACTGCTCTGTGGGATCGCGTGATAACCTGGCACATTAAGTATTACGCTGATAATCCTCTTGGGACACTAGAAGAAAATAAGATGGATTTGAACAAAGAGTTGAGTAAGCCTAAATCTAACTCATAGTTAGTCATTGAACTTAAAGAGATCACGACGAAGGTTGAGGATATGCCTTGGGATTTTTATCAGAGGTTGAAGTGCCATATCAGACAGGTTAACATGCAGATCACAGATCACCAGCACCATGACTAGTTTATCGCGTCGCTTCTACCCCATTTGAGGATCGGTCTGCTACAGAAAAAGATAGATACACAGGTAGAAGCCTTGGAGATCACAATGAGGCTGCATGCAAAAGATATTCAGGATACTAATCTAGGGGTATAGTATATCCACTCATAGATATAAAGGTTGTGGAAGGCCTGCGGGAATTAATAAATAAATGTGCCAATAAGGAAAAGGCACCTGATGAACACCGTGTGGCCAGAAATATTTGTAAGCATAAGGCATGAACAGGGTGAGAGACGAGGCTAATAGTGTAGATAGGTGATTATGAGACGGACCAGGTCATCTTGGATTTGGGGCCTGATGTGAATGTTTTATCGAAACATATATGTCAAAGGATGGGGAGATCTTCGCTACAGTGGTCTCTAATTCAGATCAGGATGGCGAACCAGCAGAAAATCATCCCCATGGGACGATTATATGGGGTAATGGTGGATATTGGAGGTGCGAGTGCGTTGGAAGACTTTTAAGTATGGAAATTGTTGATGACATTAATCCTTACCCCACACTCTTGAGAATTGATTGGGCTATTGATATGAATGGGGTCATCAATTTGAAGAAAAGAGTGATGTCATTGGAAAGAAAGTTGCTTAGGTTTATAGTGCCAGCAGACCCTGCAGAAGGGGCACACCATACTAAACCAGTCTGTGATTATGAAGAACGTGACAATGAGATGGATTATATTTACAAGATAACGACGTGAGATCGGGACTAGATTAATCCGATGGCAGATGGGTGAATCGCATGGGACTGGGAGAGTTCCTACACCTATGATTTAGACGAGGAGTTACAGCATTGGCAGAATCACTTACATGAAGTTTCCACATTGCGTTGCAATATGATGATGAAGTCACTACACTGTGCTTCATCAGAGGTAATAAAATTACCTTATTATGATGGTTTAACATACGTAGATCTATTTTTGGATGAATTTTTCTGTGAAGTCCCTAGGGACCACTGCTTCCAAGCATTAGAGTTTGTGCTGCGGTATGCCTGCATGATGGTGGGGTACGCATAAGGATAGTTTTGTTGGATGGCGAGATTACAAAATAATGATGAAGCTATGATTTGGGCGTGCTAATACTAAAATTACTAAGAAGTATAATGGAAAGGTTGATCTGTGCGATCACTTGGAGAAATGGACTAAGGCATGGGGCACAAAACCATAGTGAGAGTGGGTACACATATTTTTTCATACCTTGGATACCATTCCCATGAACCGTACCTTGAAATGGAGCTCCACCATGGCACTGTGGAATGGGATGTACTGAAGGAAGGGTTCTTATTGGATTTTAGTTTTGAAGATGATTTTGTAAGCATCGATGAAGTCTTGCAAGAGATTAAAGAGGTTATCTTTAGAAAACCGAAGGAACCTATGGAATGGACCCAACCTGACTAGAGCACCCGTCTACGTCACACCTTGGAATGTCATAATGTGACCGCTAAAGAGGAAGAAGAAGACCCGAGGAACCTCAATATTCTGGAGGCAGAAGGGCATCGTGAAGTAGAAGGACCGGAAATAAAAAACAAAGAAAGTAAACATTGGCACTGAAGAAGAACTGAAGCTCGCAAAAATTTGAGATTATTGGGATGATGCCATAGTAGATAAAGTTGCTGAATTACTCCGTGAATACCAGGATCCCTTCCCCACCAATTTTTTATACTTAAAGGGAATAATTGGTTATTTAGATGTTAGGAAGATCACATCAAAGCCAGACGCGAAGCCTATTTAACAAAGCCCTTATTGCCTTAATCCTAAGTATAAGGAAAACATTTGCCAAGAGCTGGATAAGATACTGGAGGAAGGCATCATAGGACCTGTTGAAGAATCCAATTGGGTAATTCTAATGGTGGCTCAAGAGAATAAACAAAGAGGTGAAATAAGGATCTGCGTAGATCTCCAGAAGCTTAATGATGCATGTGTGCACGATCCATTTCCGACATTGTTTACAGATGAAGTGTTAGACAATGTTGGAGGGCAGGAGGCTTATTCCTTTACTGACGAGTTTTCAGGGTATCATCAAATCAAGATCGCGCTAGAGGATAGGAATAAAACAACCTTCACAAAGGAGTGGGGTTTTTTTCAGTACACTATGATGCCATTTGGACTAAAGAATGTTCCCACGATATTTTCCTGTGGAGTCTTGGTAGCATTTAAAGAGTTCATTCATAAGTTTTTGGAAGTGTACTTTGATGACTAGACGTTGTTTGGATTAGTGAAGCGCCATGTAGTGAGTTTGCGCCTGATGCTGGATACATGTCGCAGATACCATATAGTGTTAAATTTGAAAAAATGCATATTCTATCTCCCTTTCAGGATCTTGTTGGGCCATGTTGTGTGCAAGCAAGGGTTAATGGTGGATCCTGCAAAGGTTGTGATAATTGTGAACTTAGAGGGCCCTAGGAACGTCAAGTAGTTGCGCGCAACACTGGGACATATGGGATACTATGGAAAAATTACCAAAGATTATGTTCAAATTATTGCGCCCATGGAGAAACTTCTGAAGAAGGATGTGACATTCTTTTGCAATGAAGAATTTCAGTGCATCTTGGATGTGTTGAAAGACAAGATGGACACTGCACCAATCTTGGAATTCCCCGATTCGGAAAAGGAGTTTCATGTACATGTGCATGCTTCTTGCATTACTCTAGATGCAGTACTAACATAGGCCAGTGAAGGAGAGCTAAACCATCTGATCGCCTTTACAGGTAGGAAATTATCGAAGGCTGAGAAAAATTATTCAACCAATGAGTGCAAAGTGTTGGCCATGGTGTTCACGCTACAAAAATTCATTCATTATCTATAGGAGGGAATTTCAAGATTTATATGGATCATTCAGCCTCAAAATACCTAGTCAACAAGCCTATGTTGTGGGGGGGAATTTGCAGATGGCTATTATTATTTCAGGAGTATGACTTTGAATTCATTGTCAAGCTGAGGAGGCTAAATTTGGGCCATGACCATCTGTCATGAATTGTGATAGGCGAAGAACCTAGTAACTTGGAGGAAGGGTTGCTAGATGCGCAACTCTTTGTGGTGTGGGTAGTGGATGACCATTTTGATGACATTATTCACTACTTAACTACAAGGATGGTGTCGTAAATATACACACACTAGTAGAGTAAGGAATTAGTAGTACATGAAGCCGACTTTTCAATTTTTGTGGGACATTTGTACAAAATGGGTGCGTATGAAATATTACGAAGGTATGTTTTGCACTTTGAGCATGATAGAATTCTCACTTAGGCTCATGGGGGAGCTGTGGGAGGAAATTATGCAGGAAAAGCAACTGCGCATAAGATTTTTCATGCAGGCCTATGGTGGCCAACATTGCATAAGGATTCCAAGGCATATTGTAAGGCGTGTGATGCTTGTCAAAGAACCGATAGACCTTCGTGAAGAGATGAGCTACCGCCACATGCTCAGATATCTTTGCATCCCTTTGAGAGGTGAGAAATTGATTTTATTGGGCCAATTCAACCCCGTGGAAAGAAAACGGGTGCATATTACATTATCACTGTGACAGAATATCTTACCAGACGAGCAGAAGCACAACGTGTAAAGGATTGTACATGGGCTACGGCTGCAAAATTCTTGTTAGAGTATGTCTTAACAAGGTTTGGATGTCTAAAAGTATTGATGAGTGACAGGGGTATGCACTTTCTGAATGAAATGATCCTCGCATTGACTAATGTTTTCCAAGTCTACCATCGGAAGAGTACACCATATGACCCACAGGAAAATGGATCTGTTGAAGCCTTTAACAATATTTTGTAGAACACGCTGACAAAGATCTACAAGGTGCAACAAAATGAATGGTATTTATGCATACCTGTAGTGTTATGGGCTTATAGGACTACTTGTAAGAAGCTCACAAGATAAACGTCATTCAGATTGGTCTATGGGGTGGAAGTCGTGATGCCGACGGAATACATTGCGACTAGTCTGTGCATAGCATCTTTGACGAATATGGCGGATCGCGAGGCCTTGGAATAATGGCTTGCGTAGCTCATAGACCTTGAAGAAGAGCGATTTTTGGCAGGATTCCATCAACAAGTATAGAAGGAACACGAAAAATCATGGCATGATTTCCATAACAAGCTTCACACATTCAAGGTAAATGATCTTCTCCTATTATAAGATATTAAATTCACTAAATTTTCATGTAAATTCCAGATGCATTGCTTAGGTCCATATATTGTCAAAGAAATTGCAGATGGCGGCGCAGTTCAGCTCGTGAAGCTGAATGGGGAACCCTTCCCGAGAAGAGTGAATGGGAGGAGATTGAATTTGTATACAGAGGATCCTGCGTAATGACTATATGGCAGCAAGATAGTCTTAGTGCTCCAGGAAGTTACAAGGGAGCATGGAACTATAAGCTACACTACCTGGCTTGGTGGATAATGCAACGAGTAGGATACACGAAGAGTGATGAAGATGCAACTACAGAAGCTGCACTCAGGAAGCTACATTAAGGGGGAAGGTACCACACAACCCAACAAGAAAATGACCATTGGAGTTACTTTTCATGACTTGACGGCCAGAAAATAGCTAAGTGGAGGAGGGTGGCGGAAATTAAGGAAAAATTATTTGAAGATATGCTTCCAAAACAACATTTATTATCAGAATTTGAGGGGAGCGGTCAGATTTGAACTCAAAACCCCCTATAAATTATGTGTGCCAGTAAAAAAAGAACACTTTGCACTCTAAGAATTGTTAGTGAATTTTGCTGTCTGTTTCCTATGAGCCGAGCATTCTGGAAGAATTTCTATCACGAGAAAATCGTTCTCCGATAGCCTGAGAGTTATTTATGGAGAGGATGACTGCCACTAACACCACCGAAGCCCTATGTTTGGGACAAAATATGTCTCATGTGCCAGGACTGGAAGTTTCTAGTGTAGAGGATACCCCTGTGGTGCCCACATTGCTGAGGTCAGCTAGGCCAAAGCAGACTATGGATAAAGAAAAGCAACCTCCTACGAAGGAAAAGCAAGCAGTCACAAAGGAAGAATCGAAGAAGCCGGTGCCAGTGCATGTGTCACCGAGGAAGCATATACTAAAACATAGGAAAAGACGAGAAAGGATAAGCAGCTAGAAAAAGTAGTGTACTTGGAGGAGGAATAATTCTAGGGAATGGAAGATATTTATGTTGAACAAGTGGAGCCTATGACAAGGCTTCCTGAGTATATCACTCCACAAAAAGGAAAATTTAAGGTCATGAAGGACCGTGATATGGGGAAATTTACAGTCTCAACACCTTTGTTGCCAGGGAAAGTGGTGTTCAAGGGTCCTAGGCTGGTGCACATTCCATTGCTCAAAATGGAAGATTTGGACCTCGCGGACCACACAAAGTTTCCACACTTGGAGACTAAAAAATACATGCTGAAAATCTACTTTTAAGACATGGAGGTTACAAATTTGGAGCACATGAAGTGGGTGCATGGTGTTGAGTAGTCAGGATTGCTCAATCTTCTGTTGGTGCCACATTAGCACCGCACCTTTATTAATATAGTATGTGTGCATCAACTCCTCATGCTTCTACATGATGGGTTCCTATGGATAGGAGAGCCTATCTTTATCACAGACATGTTGATCCATAGGATCATTAAGTTACCTTAGAAAGGCGTGAACCTTGCAAAACAATCTGGAGGAAAAACGGGAGAGAAATAATAGGTCGATAAAATGAAGAAGGAGCTTGGTCTGATTAAAAGGTCGCGAGGATATTCTATCACATCCATATCAGACCCAACAATCCACTTGGCTGGCCAAATCCTAGAAGGCAACATCATGAGAAAATGTCGTGTGGATGAAGTTTCGACGCCGGTCATATCGCTCCCATCTCAGTGCGCGAAGGGGGTTCAGTACAAATGGGCCAAGTATCTATGTCAGGAGTTCCTCACAAACTCTCGCAAGGCCCAGGAGGAGAGTAGGCCATTTCATTATGCCTCATTGTTATTATCAATTGTAGTGGTTTCTTGGAGGTTGCCGGAGGATAGCAAGTTTCATTCACACAAAGAGGAATTTTTTGAGGCTACACGGTTTGCCTCATTATGGGTCTCAAAATATCCAGAATGGGTTAAGTAGACAAACATATTTTGGTTTTTGATGGAGATGGACATGCAAATGGAAATTATCTAGCATCCAAGGTTTTCCCCCACCTTGTACGCACAACTCTCGGCTTATGCAGAATTTAAAGCCAATTTTCACAAGGTCTCAATCAAAGCACATAAAGACCCTGAGTAGAAATGGTACGCGCTGCCTTATATGGTGACATACACAAATATTTAGGAAGTTGTGGGCATTTGGCCACGGAGATGGTGCATGACTATGGAGTTGGATGTAGCAACGGGCATAGGTGCAAAAAGATATGTTGTGTAGAAGAGAAGGATTCCGCCAAGGAAGCTGCATGGACATTGGCTGTGAAAAAGAAGGAGGTTACTATGGCAGCTGTGGAGAAGGCCCGCATGGAGAAGGAGTGCACTACCAAGGCATAAGCAGAGCGTGAGTAGAAGGATGCAGAGGATAGCAAACAGACTTCTTCTGACCACACTGATCAGAAAGAACTGTCCAACCAAGGAGGAGGTGGTGGTGAAGAGAAAAAACTCTTTTCATCTTGAAGAAGCGCATGTAGGAGCAGCAGAGTGGCCAACGAAAAAAACAGAAGTCTAACAAGAAGACACATTTGGATCTGATTGTGTTAACAGAGGGCGATCTTGATGAGATAGATGATAAAATTCGGGACACAATGATAGATGTGTTGTAACAATTCGAGAAGCAATACATGCAGATGCTTGGGGACGTCTAAAAGGATCTATGTGAGCTACAAATCCAAGCAAAGAAAAATCAGGTAGATGTCAGGAAGGCGAGCGATGCGCAAGCTAGTTTGACACGAGGAAAAAGTGAAGTTGCAGAGATGGACTGGCCATAGGATGTCAGAGTCTTTCCTTTACCTGAAGGGTTAGTCCGTGTGGAGTTAGATGAGCATTGTGTGATGCTTCATAAAGTGAAAGACATGTGATTGAACCTTGTTGTCCTACCACTAGAGTCCTTTCATGTGCTACATTGGAGTGTCGCTAATGAGGTACGAATTTGAGAACAATATGCACTCATGCTCTGAAGGAGTAGGAGGAGTTGCGCACGCAACGTCACAATCTGGTCACAGCCATTGAGAAAGCCTGCAAATTCGTACTTGAGTTGGGTATCCCTGATGATGTAGAGGCTTCCACCAAGGTAACAAAATTGGTTGCTGCAGTGTTCACTTCGAAGGAGAAGGTTGACAACGTGACTTTTGACCTCAGGATGCAAATAGCTGAGCTACAACTAAAGTTGCAGCTGACCACACTGCTAGAGGTGTGGGAACAAATGAACGTGACAATTAAAGGATCCATGGCCCAGCTAGATGTCACCGTTAAAGGCTGCGAAAGGATCTTCACTTAGGCACTGGGCCTATGCAATACATTACAGGAGGATCCTACGCTGCAACAGTTAATCACAGAGCTTATGGAAGTACAACAACGGTATGTTGAAACCAGCACGACAACACGGATGTTGACGCTAGTCCAGTGTTTCACATGCTTATGAGAAGGTAAGGAAAATTTGTTGTACATTTAGGAATTGCAGAAGAAGAAGTTTGTTCTCAATGCACTGCTTGAGCCCTAGACAGAGGAAGCTAACCACTTCTCACAGGCCATTCTAGAGAAGATGAAGGCTATGCAACAGACACAGAGGATTAAACAACTAGCAGTAGAGGGAAAAACCACAAACAAAATTGGTTCAGGAGGTACAGGAAGTAGTTGAATAGAGTACAATGGAGCTATAAGCATTAGCCAAGGCATTCAGCGAACTCTGCCAGAAAGTAGGACAACTAGCTAAGTGACTCAAGGGCGAGTCATGATCTTTGTGTTGGGGGCCTATTGGGATGGGGTCCCCTAGGGCAGAATGGAATTAATTAGTCCTTTTTGTATACAATTTTGTAAAAGATGTAAAGTATCCATGATTTGTGGAAGGGGAGCGCGTGGATGAATAAGAGTCAAAGGAACTTAGCCCCTTGTTTTAAGTAAAGCTTTGAGTTGATTTTGAGATTCACCCATGGTCCACGGACCATGGCATTGTATGAAAATGTCTATAAATAGTTGAGTCTTAGCGAAAGAAAGAGTGAACTAGAAGGAGCTTGAATAGAGAATTGGGTTCATTGAAGTGTCTTGTGCAAAAGCTAAGGCATAAATTCTCTACTTCCTGTTCTTATGTAGAGGAAGGAAGGCTCCGCAACTAAGTGCATGGAGGCCTATGTAGAGGTTGCAGTTGGTTCGCAGACCCCTATAGCTATGTGCATAGGGAAGTTTGAGTCTGTAATTAGTGAATTGAAGATCAATAAAGACAATTTTCCAAAGAATTCATGAGTATTTCTATTTATCTTTGTTAATGTTATATGCTTCTTATAAATGACATGTTTTATGAATTACTAATTAAATGCTACGTGACTGTATTAAATTTATCTTAATAATATATGAAATGAATGCTTAGCCACTTTCACAAACATTCTGGTGATTTCTCTTATGTTTTCTAGGAAATTAAGAAGATCTGCACGAACTTGAATTTAGGATTGCTTTCTGATGCACGTAAGTAGGTGAATCGACTATTAAAGGTCTGCAAGGACTTATTGTGGGCCTTCACGAAGGTTTGAAGGACAATTTAACCAAGTTGCAGTAACATGCCCTAGGAGTTTATTGATCTGTGCAAAGCTAGATCCAAGTTGCTGGAAGACATCACACTAGTCTCTAGATGCAGAAACTTGGTTCTTACATCCCCCCATAGTACTTTGGGTGAGACTGAAGCCTGCACTACTCGAGTTGTTACCAAAATGGCCAATAAAGTAGAGTTTTGTTGGTTGGCGCAACTAACTCTAAACCTGGGCCAGGACCCCCTAAGCGAATAAGCTCCTTGTCTCTCGATTTTCTTACCTTCACCCTAAGGCCTCCTTGACTAGATTTTCCTAAACCTCTTAGGAAAATTCTACAACATATGAATTTTATCCACTTAGACCTTAGGAAATATTATTTTTTCCTTTTTAGTTGTATTCTAGATTTAAACTACATCTTCGGTCCAAAATGCCTTCACTTCGGTTCTTTTCACACAAAGCCTTTTGTGACAAAATGCACACAAACCCATCTCACTAGGCATATGGAGGACCTCCCAAACTACACAATTCAACAACATAGCCTACTAGTAGTAACCATAACTTGGTCAAGGTCTTGTACTCAAGTGAGGAATTGGTGGGGTTCCCAAGTTCCGAATTAAGGGTATTTGTGAGGGCATGATAGCTAGGGAGTGTCAGGGCATGCCAAGGAATGAAAAGGCATTCAATCACATGTTAGACAATGTTAATGCATGTTGAGTAGTGTTACGGAGTGTGAAGGCATCATAAGAGAGAACTAGGTCAAAGTGCATGGAATGGAATGAATAAGAGTGTGTGTGAGGGAGTCTCGAGGCATCATAAGGAAGAACAATGTCAAAATTCATGGAAAGGAATGAATAAGAGTGTGTGTGATAGAGTGTCAATGAATTCAAGTGTGCCAAGGATGAAGTGTGTTAATAGAAGTTCAAAATAGGATTTGCAGGAGGAAAACCTATGGTTTTGATAAGGAAATTGACACAACAGTTTTAGACAAAGGGATACTTTGTGTTGGGCACAACATTGTTTTTCCTTTAGCTATTATTTTTATATGTCATGTGGCACACTTTCACTGCATGATCATGTTTTAAACTATTGTAGATAATTTCATATTGTACATTTTTGTGTATAAGCTTTGGGGTGATTAGTTTGTGTCAGATTATATCTTGTGTGCCTTGTTCATCATTTTTTTTCCTGCAAACTCTTAGTTAATTCTGTATTATTTATATGAACTAGAAATATATGTGAAATATTTCCTATGTAAGCTATGTTTCTTAGTTGATTTATGGCCATGGATAGATGTCATCCTTATCTTTATAACTAGTTAAGTGGGACAAGTTGATATTGGACATGAGTGACCTAAGATGAGTTATAGGAAGTTCTTAGGTGAAGAAGGAACAATCTACTTGTAGTAGGTGCAATTGGTCAAGTTCTTGCAGCTAAAGTAGTCCAATGCCACATGAACTACAATAGCCAAGGAGTTGATTGGGTTCCCAAGTTCTGAACAAATGTAAGGCTAACTAGTTGTGAGGAAATGAGTGCCAAGGAATGCTAGGGAATTCTAGGGCATGCTAACATGTGCCAGAAAATGCAAAGGCATGTTAGACATGCTAAGATATGTCAAGTTCTAAGGCATGCCAAGATGTGCAATGGTGTGGCAATGCGTGCAAGGGAGTATCAAGGAATAAAAAGGGAGAAACAAGTTAAACTATAAGGAAATGAGCACATGATACGGCTAATAAGTCATCAATTTTCCTTTTCCAACAGGGGCGTGCTAGTCACACCAGCACTAGGTGCAAATATGTGTGAAGTTCCAAGTCTTAGTTCATTCTAAGTGCCAAATCTTCCTTTGTTGCTTCTCATCTACTTTCCAATAATTGATCTCGAATAAATTTAATATTAAACCATGTCAAAGCATACCAAGGCATCTCAACACATGCCAAACATGCTAAGACATTCCAAGCGCCAATGCGTGTGAAGTGCCAATGTGTTTTAGGGAGTGTTATGCATATTATGAAGTGGCAGCGCATGTCGAAGAGTTCTAAGATGTGCGAGAGAGTGCAAAACATGCATACTGAGGAGTGTTAAGGAATACTAGGACAACACAAGGGAGAATTAGGTCAAAATGCATGGAAGTTAATGAATATGAGTGTGTGCCAGGGAGTGTCAATGAGTGCTAGTTGTCATGCCAATGTATGCTAAGAATTGGTAAGCCATGCTAGGGAATATCAGGGCACATAAAGAAGTACCAAAGTGTGCTAGGGAGTTCTAGGTTGTGTTAGCATGTGCCAAATAGTGCCAAGGCATGCCAAGACATGCCAGGTTCTAAGGCATGCTAGGATGCAATGGGTGTCAAGGTATGCCAATGTGTGTCAAGGAGTGTCAAAGCAACAAAAGGAGGAACCAAGACAAAATGAAAGTAAATGAACACATAAGATGGTTAATAAGTCGAGACATTATCTTTTTCAAAAGGGGCATGCTAGGCACACTAATAATAGGTTCCAATACATGAGAAGTGCCAATTTGTTCCAAGTGCTAATGTATATAAATGCATGGCAAGGTGTTCCAGGGAATTATGGGACTACAAGTCATTCCAATACATGCTAGGAGAGTGCTATGTTGTGCTATGGCATGCTAACATGTGCTTGGGTGTCCTATTCATGGCAATATGTTATAGGTACAAAGATCTTCTAAGACATGCAAGGTGGCAAGGAATGTTAGTGTGTGCCAAGACTATTGAGGAGTGCTAGGTCTCTCTCATTAATATAATTGAGAATTTTGATTATGTATTAAATAATATAGTTCCTACACACACTAGTGGAACTTTACCTAAAGGGAATTCTGTATATAATAATCCTAATAGATATGAATCATGCGTTGGCTCATAGGAAAATTATATTCTCATTACTTGAGGGAAATGATACACACAAATCTTCTTAACAAATTGACCGAATCTAACCACTATGGTTGATCCAAGATTTGTTTGTTTATATATGCATCAAAAATTACATGTAACTGAAATTATTAAGAACCATGAAACATAAGCTTATAAATGAAGAGTAAATACATAATCATGCATGAGATAAAGAAACAGATATTTTATTCCAGAGTTCATCCAATTTGGACTATGTCTCCAGGCCCATCTCAAAAGTGGGTAGGCCTTCATTTATGAAGTGGCATGAAAAGAGAAGAAGTACAAGTAGATTTTACATAAACACCCTTATACCTCCAATATGGAAGATAGCTAACAAATGGAGAGCCTGGCTCTAGAAACAGGGAGCATCACTAAAATCCTAATGAAAAATCATCGAGAAATGCCTATTCGAATGCCCAATTTTGATAAATGGGCTTCCTGCTTCTCTCGAAACCTTTAGATACTTGAGACAATGTTTCAGCCACCTTCTAGGAGCAAGTGCCACTACTCTACAATGGTATTCTGAGAAATCCCATAACTACTACCCCCCTTCTCACTCTGTGGATGCCTAATATATAACTTATTCAGGAAGAATAACAAGTTTATCTGAAATGATAAATTTAGGTTGTTGGTTTCAACAACCGAGAACCTCAGTCCCTGAATAGTGTGCAAGTAACATCCTATTTAAACATAGTAAGAACCATCGGAAAATAGTTCCCATTGTCTACTTCCCACTTGATTCCTTAACTATGCATTTAACACTTCAAATGGAAGATTTTAACATAGAAACCAGTGTATTAAAAAATTTAAACTGGTGAACAGACCTTGTGCCTTTACATTAAGCATAAGCATCCTGCGATAAAGACGACACAATGTAATTATTAATTGAAACACATAAATTTTCAGATCCGAGGAAAGACTTCACAAATCACAATTGGTAGAGGCAGGCAGGGGGGTGATTCTCCATATGGGTCGTTACGTAGTGCGAACCGCAATTTGCGAAATGACGGACCTGGCGCATTATAGGCTACAACTCTAAAATGGTATCACGTCCAACAATTTTACAGTATATCGTAATTTATTGGTTGGGGGTGATTCTTATTCTATGTGACTTAGCACATTGCAATATGATATCTGAAAATATCGCAATCACAACCCAGCTTTTCCTGGGGCCAATTCTTAAAATGTTCTCGCTTTTCACTTGTCATGTGTGATTTGTGATATCGCATCGTACTCCGTGCTTGCTCAAGGGCCGATTATTATCCATTATTCCTTTCGATGTGCAATCGCATCGCACTCGGCCTCTACTTGGGGCTGATTCCTTAACCTGCAAACCTCTTCCTTGTGCGATCAGTGAACTGTGTGACCAATGGCACCCTACCACTTGGCACATCCCCTTTTGCTGAAGAGTTCTGCCACATCATTTCCTCTTCCACCTGTCCAATTCAAACTTGAACTTTGACTTTCTCTCACTTCTACATACAAGCTCATATTCGAGTGTTATTCACACTGTTGGGTTCAGGGGGGCAACACTTCGATCTGATGCTATGTTTTGTAGAGATTCTGCCACTTTGAATTTTTGAGCCTCTGTACCATGCCACTGGTACTTTTGAAGATACTCCTGGCTTAATGGCCTTGGACGCATAATTTAAAAGACTCCATAACAATGGTATTAAATCATTATTGTTTGACAACAAATATAGTAACAAGCACATAAAGTCATCAAAAACTCATTGAAATGAGCAATGATGATGAAAATTTTTTGAGCATCACCAAAAGTAACCGAAAACAGAATTGGTGAGGGTCAATAAATGATCGTCACTAGAAGTGTCACCAAAGAGAGAATTAGTGAAGGGCCTTTAATGACCCTCACCAAAATTGTCATTGAAAGTGGATTTGTTGCCAAACCTTAAAGGAACATCACTAAGTACACTTACAACAACATTTTTTTAAGGACCATCACCATATGTGACATTGGAGATGGACCTTAAAGGTCCATCACAGGCATGACCCTCACCAATGTCCTTTTCTTGTTGTAGTGCCCCACCCTTTCTATACCACTTATGTTTAATTGGTGACCATTAAACACTGTACAATCCACTTCCCCTAAGTTTATTTTTTAAATGCAACCTCTACATTTTCATTCAATAATCAATTAATGTTTGATTTGAGTCATTAATATAAGCCACACCCCCGTGGCCTATACTCTGCCCCTCTCATTCAATCGCTGAGATCCACCTCAGCAAGGACCATATGGCCCTCATATTTCTGGGCTCAGTTCATTTGTAAGGGTTGGTAGAACAATGTTAATGGTGGATATCATTTTGTCTTGGATCAACGGTTCTCCTTGATTGGTGGCATTTCTAACCCTAAAACTTACCCTAACTTATCAAACTAGGAATTAATTTTCTTATTTCTTTCTAGCGACCTCAGAGGCGAATACCTAGATCTCCTCTTACTCCTTCATGGTGGCTCTCGCTCTCCTAGTACCCTTCCCCAATGCCCTGCAATATGCCTCCACTTCCTGCTAAATACCCCTCTAGTCACCCTTTTATTTTTGTGTTTACCAGTTTTAATCTTACTGTTGTGCACGAATCACATTTGATGTTGGATTTTATGTAGCAATACTCCTGCTATGATGGTGACCAGAAGACATTTTGGCATTGATGTCCCCTTCTTTCTAATAGTCATAGCTCAATTGCAGCTCTGGGGTGAGTCTAGCACCCCTGCTTCTCTCCATCGAGCACATAGTGGCGCACAACCTCATTTGACTAATGCGTTGGTGATTTGAATTTGCGTATCTAGTGAACCCTCCTTCCTACCTATTGCTCGCTTTAGATCTGTATTCTATAAGAGAGACGTTTAACTTATAGTTACCATCGAATAATAGTTTACCTTACTCGTTCCCCAACCTTTATAATTATTATACTTTTTGCTACCTTGTTTCCTATAGCTTACATGATACTAGCTCTCCACCTTGCTTGCTAATTTTTTTTATGTTCATTGTTTGCAGGGGTTCGATAGACCTCCATTCTTATGTAGGATTCCTTATAGGTAAATCTCCCTTTTTTTTGCTACTCTCATATTTCTGAGTTCACGCCTCTTTCGATTTCTACCGCACCAGCCCTAAGGGACTTGTATACTTATTTTGTTGACAGGTAAGGAATGTTGTGTGATTTTTCTTCCATTACGATTTCAGATGGAAAAGGATGTGGGGGTTTTCTCACCATCCCATCATTGTCTCACAAGTGGGTATATTTCCTCTGCTAGTCGATTTACTATGGCTATTTGAAAATGTGTCTTATTGATTCAGGATCACTCTGTGATTTCAATATTGGTCGGGTAAATAATTCCTTTGAGTCTTCATTAACTCTCCTAATGACAATTGTCATTAAGATTTATTTTTATAAATATTCCAAATGTATGTGGCAGTTTAATGCACCAAGATTCCATATAAGTTTTTTAATAGGTTTTAGAGTTTCGACCCTTCCTTTACAGGTTTGATGATCCATTGTTGGTTTGGTTGTTTCAGTACATGGTGGTTCTATTATGTACACAATGCCTCATTACTCATTTTGAAAGTCCGAATTTGGGAATTTCTTGCCACTGTTTTGTTTCCCTTATTGTCTCCAGGCATATTTACAGAGTTGTCATTTTAATATTTATCTACACTCGGTCTTAAATTAAATCTTACAGTTCTTGTCTTATGAATTTA
The DNA here is from genome assembly GCA_031772625.1 of Pinus tabuliformis. Taxonomy (NCBI): domain Eukaryota; kingdom Viridiplantae; phylum Streptophyta; class Pinopsida; order Pinales; family Pinaceae; genus Pinus; species Pinus tabuliformis. The sequence continues at coordinate 1,004,439,868 of CM062820.1, read as the reverse complement.
TTTGTCTAATGTCGTAGATATTGCATGAGGATTTTTCATCCTTATATATTTCTCCCTACTCTGTGTATTTGTATTCATGCATGTAAATTTACAGTTATTCATTTATTTATGAACTATGAAAGAAGTTCTTAGAGAGGTTTACATGGATGATTATAGTTTTAGGTTTCCATTAAAATTTTGTTAATGAATACATGCTAATATCACTCAAATATTCTCATGCTAATATTTATGTTCTCATGCATTCAAATTGTTGAAGAATTTCTCAGTCCAAAAATGGAATTTGTATGTGCTCGTATGAATGTGTTATTTAAAATAATTACAACCTTCTACATTTATGTACTTTTCCTAGATTCAATAGATTTATTAACTTCCAATGACTTAAGGTTATTACTATTTACCTTGTTTATTACAGCATAATACTTTACCTGATTTGCGTGCTTAGAATCTACACAGCATGCAACATAATCTTATCAAACCAACCATCATTGGCTATAGGGAGTTGAGTGTCTTCTCTTTCTATGAACCTTGAATTTATTACTATTTGTATTCTCAATATCCATGTTTATCAATACAATAAGGCCTGAACTGCATTATACGGGTCCTTTGACTAAATACTTTATGATAGTCGTATGTCTCGCTGATAAATTTTCTATTGCGGAGATGACTAAAAATCTACAGTCTATTATCAATTATTTATTTCCTTTCCAATAATTACAAATTATTCTTATAGTCCTATAACTGCTTCCTTCGCACAGGGAGTGAGTAAGATAATATCTATACGTATATCTAGTGCTTCTCTCATTTCTTGATTAATCCCCTGTTTTATATTTTATATTTTATTACAAAAAGATAGGTTGTTTTATGAGTTTTATCCAGATTTACAAAAATACTCCCACATCCAATGAAGGCAATATTTCTACGGATTAGCTACTATCTCTTTGTGAGAGGAGAAAGGAGCCCTACAGAAATTTCTTTCCAATTCCCCATCAAGTTCTTTTATGTTCTCACTTGGGATTTCATCTCACGCTTATTCCCACCACTAGTCACCTTACCTCCTCAATAATTAAACCATATTTCAATATTATATCAACTAGAAACAAAAACAAGAATCAAAATTAGTCTTTCCATACAAACTAGATAGACACTTACTATCAGTAATCCTTATAACTACTTCTATTCGTACCAAAGACAACCCACCTCTAATCACGATGCACCTAGAAGTAGTACACCATATAAATATACGTTGCACAACAAATTTTAACACTAACTGATAAATAAAAGAAAATATTCATAAATATATCCATGCACTAAACATCTAAGTACCATGTAAATCCATTAAATACTCAAAGTATTATCAGTAGTTTCTGTAATCCATTATAGTTAAGATAAGGGTTCAGTGATTAGAACTTTCATTAGCCAATTCACCCTATGTGTTAAGACAAGAGACCTACAGGAATATCTTCCCATTTCCCCATCATGTTTTTTTCTGTTCTCGCTTGGGATTTCATCTCACACTCATTCCCACAACTAGTCACCTTACCTCCTCAATAATTAAAGCATATTTCAATAGAGGATCAACTAGAAACTAAAACAAGAATAAAAGTTAGTCTTTGCATACAAACTAGATAGACACTCACTATCAATAATTTTTATAACTACTTCTATTCATACCAAAGATAGCCCACCTCTAATCATAATTCACCTATAAGTAGTACACCATATAAATTTGCGTTGTACACCAAATTTTAACACAAGCTAATAAATAAAAGAAAATATTCATAAATATAGCCATGCACTAAACATATAAGTACCATGCAAATCCATTACATACTCAAAGTATTACCACTTATTTTTGTAATCCATTCTAGTTAAGATAAGGATTCACTGATCAGAACTTTCATTAACCAATTTGTGTTATATGTACTCGTACATCAATCCATGATGACTGCACACAACTCTAATTATACTTTTAAATTCAAAATCCTAGATGCAGAATAAGAACTTAGTTTAGAACAATAGTAGTAAGAAACCTCTGACTCGTGCTTTGGCTGGAAATTGCAACAAGGAAATGTTTTTTCCTCCTAACCTTGAACCAATCCTCTGGTTCCCCCAAGCTGCGAATCCTCTTTCCTTCCTTCTGCAACCTTTTTCTGATTCTAATTCATGTTTTAAATACATGATTCGCATCCAATGTTTGTTTGTTTGCATCTTACCTTTCAGGGATCTACTTATCCCTTAGCCCAAGTTGTTTCCTTTCCCTTTGGAAAGGCAAGAAAATTTTTTCCTTTTCTCCCACATATTTTGTTTCCTCAATATTTATCATCAACTGAGTGGATAATAATTTTAATTTACATTTTTTCCAAATTGGCAAGCTTCTCTTTCCCACATTTTCAACTTAAAAAATTAATTATTTGTTATTCAAAATATCAATTATCATTAACTTTTTCTCCCTATGTCCCACTGGCCATTTACAACAGTAGTGTTTTAAATACTTTGTAAAAAGAAATATTTACATGCGACAGAGGGGTGTTACATTTCCCCCTTTTGAAATAACACCATCCTCATTGTTTTATCCATCTACCTCTGATTATAATAACCCCGGGTATGCTTCCTTCATAGAATCCTCCTGCTCCCATTTATCCTTCTCAGGAGTAAATTACTTCCATTTTGCTTTAACCTGAGTGATGACTCAATTTCAGAGCACAGTGTCTCTCCAATCTACAATAAAGAGTGGCTTTGGTATGAAGTATCCTTCGGGTTCCACCTGTATCACATTTCAATCAACCTGAGAAATATCATGGATATATTTTTTAATAATGATACACGAAATACATTATGGACTTTAATATGATTGGGTAGAGCTAATTGGTAAGCTATTAGTCCAACTCTATGCAATATTTCGAAGAGTCCATAGTAACATGAAGCCAATTTGGCACAATTACCTGTTCAGAGTGTGCTCTTCTAGTGTTTTACTCGTAAGAATACATGGTTGCCAATGTTGAATTATCTATGCACTCTTTTCTTTTCTGCATATCTCTTTTTTTGGTCTTGAGATTCTTTGATATTTTTTCATATCCTCTTCACCATGTGTTCCATTTCCTGTAAGGCATCCGAACCCAGCAGTAGATTATCTTCTAGTTTATTTCGGCTAAGAGGTGTATGGCATTTTATGCCATACAATGCCTCAAAAGGACTCATCTTAATGGTAGCTTGGTAGTTTTTGTTATAGGAAAAGTCTGGAAGGTGTAGAAAATATTCCCATTTCGTGGGCTGATGCATGACATAAATTCTCAAAATATCTTCAAGGATCTGATTTGTTCTTACTGTTTGGACATCACTTTGCAAATGATATGCAGTGTTGAATATCAACTATGTACACAAACCCCCAAAGAGTGCCTTCCAGAATTTGGAGGTAAATTTTGCATCTCTTTTGGATACAATGGCTTTCGTTACCCCATGTAGCCGAAAGATATATTTCATAAAAATACTAGCTATTTGAGTAGTCCCAAAAGTGGACTGTACTGGTATAAAATGAGTTGCTTTGGTTAAAACATATACCACTACCATAATCGATTCATGCTGAAGTTTTTTTCGTGGTAGTCCCATGATAAAATCTATCAAAATGATTTCCCATTTCCACTCAAGTACTAACAAGGGGTTCAACAACCTATCTGGATGCTGATGTTAAACTTTAACTTGTTGGCATTCCATATATTTGGTTAAATATTCTGCCACACCCCTTTTCATAACTGGCCAAAATAGATTATTTTTTAGTGCAATGAGCATTTTTTAGTGTCCGAGCTGGCCTACATAAGGCTTCTTGTGATATTCATCTATTATGGTCTGCTTCAATGTATTCACATTATGAACTTATATTCCATTACGATATGTGAGTAACTTTTCAACAGTCTCTGAATATCCCACAACTTCCCTTTGTTGTAATTTTTGTTGCATTTCCTGGTTCTAGGTGTCTTGAGATATTACCTGCTTAACTCTCCCAAGTAAATTTGTGTTCATTATATTAATAGACATCCCAAGAATCGTGTGTGCATGTCCACTTAGAGCATCTTACATATTGTTTTCTTTCCCTTTGATATGTTTGATTTCAAAGGCAAAGTCAATAAGAAATGTCAACCACCTAGCTAACCTTGCATTCAAGTTAGGTTGTCTACAAAAATAATTTAGACTGATGTGATCTATCGCCAAGGTAAAAACAATTCACAAAAGGTAGTGCCTCCATAATCTAAGTCCATGTATTACCACTGCTAGTTCCAAAACATACATTGCATAGTTTTGTTCATGTAATTTCAACTTTTTGGACCCATAAGCTATTACTGCATTATCTTGCATTAAAATTCTTCCAAGACCCTTCAAGGAGGCATCTGTAGATACCAAAAATGGCTTATTAGGATCTAAAATTTTTAATATAGGAGTGGTAGTTAACAATTGTTTCATCTTATCTAAAATTTCTTGACACGTGGTTGTCCATTCAAATATTATACCCTTTTTCTACAAATAGGTGATAGGATGATCCAGTTTAGAAAAGGCTTCAATAATTTTGTGGTAGTATCTTGTAATTCCCATAAATGAGCATACCACCAATACGCCCTTTGGTATGGGCCAATTCATGGTGGCCTTAACTTTGTTCGGGTCCACAACCAATCCTTCCTTGGAAATTATATGTCCCAAATATTGTATCCTATTTTTATAAACTTACTGAGTTTTGAATACAATCGGTGCTCTCTTAAGGTTTTTAGCACTATTCTCACTCCTTGTGTTCTTAATCAATACATGTTGATATCGCCCAAATCTTCTCACGCTGATATTTATGTTCTCATGCATTCAAATTGTTGTAGAATTTCTCATTCCCAAAATGGAATTGTGTATGCGCTCATATGAAGGTGTTATTTAAATTAATTGTAGTCTTTTGAATTTATGTACTATGGCTAGATTCGATGGATTTCCTGACTTCCAATGACATTAGGTTATTACTGTTTATCTTTTATATTATTTCATAGTACTTTACCTATTTTGCGTGCTCAGAATCTGCACAGCATACAACACAATCTTATTAAATCAGTCACCGTTGGCTATAGGGAGTTGAGTCTCCTGTCCTTCTATTAACCTTGAATTGATTACTATTCATATTACTAGTATCCCAATTTATCGACATAGTAAGGCCTGAACTATATTACACATGTCCTTTGACTAAATTATTTATGGTAACCATTCGTTTCACTGATAAATTTTCTATTGCAGAGATGATTAATAATCTACAGCCTATTATCAATTATTTGTTTCCTTTCCAATACTTATGAATTATTATTATACTCCTATAACCACTCCCTCAACACACGGAGTGAGTAACCTAATATCTATACACATATCTAGTGTTGCTTTCATTTATGAGTTAATCCCTTGTTGTAGATTTTTTTTTCCTTATAAACAAATGCGTTGCCTTATTCCCTTTATCTAGTTTTACAACAACACTCCCACATCCAATGAAGGAAATATTTCTATGTATTAACTACTATCTCTTTATGAGGGGAGATAGGAGCCCTACATGAATTTCTTTCCAATTCCCCATCAGATTTCTTTCTATTCTCACTTGGGGTTTCATCTCACACTCATTCCCATAACTAGTCACCTTACCCCCTCAATAATTAAAGCATATTTCAATAGCACATCAACTAGAAACTAAAACAAGAATCAAAGTTAGTCTTTTCATACAAACTAGATAGACACTCACTATTAGTAATTTTTATGACTACTTCTATTCGTACCAAAGATAGCCCACCTCTAATCATGATGCACCTAGAAGTAGTACACCATATAAATCTGCATTGTACACCAAATTGTAACACAAAATAATAAATAAAAGAAAAGATTCATAAATATATCCATGCACTAAACATATAAGTACCATGCAAATCCATTACATACTCAAAGTATTACCACTAATTTCTATAATCAATTGTAGTTAAGATAAGGATTCACTAATCATAACTTTCATTAACCAATGCACACTATATGCACTCATACATCGATCCGTGATCATTGCACACAATTCTAATTATACTTTTAAATTCATAATCCTAGATGTACAATCAGAACTTAGTATAGAGCAATAGTAGTAAAGAAACCTTTGACTGATGCTTTGGCTGGAAATTGCAACTGGTAAATGATTTTTCCTCCCAACCTTGAACCAATCCTCTAGTTCCCCCTCAGCTCAGAAGCCTCTTTCCTTCTTTTTGCAACATCTTACTGATTCGAATCCATGTTTTAAATGCATGATTCTCAATAGATGTTTCTTTTGAGGTTTCCTACCTTTTAGGGCTCCACTTATCCCTTAGCCTAGGCTGTTTGTTTTCTCTTTGGAAAGGCAAGAAAAAACTATCTTTTTCTCCCACATATTAAAAATCTATCTTTTTGTCCCACACCATCTTGTTCCCTCAGTTTTTATCTTCAACTAAGTGGATAATAATATGAATTTATATTTTTTCGAGATTGGAAAGCTTCTCTTTACCACATTTCCAACTTAAAAACTTGATTATTTATTATTCAAAATGTCAATTAACATTAATTTTCCCCCCTATGGCCCACTAGCCATTTAAAACAATATTTTTTAAAATACTTTGTAAGAAGAAATATTTACATGCGATGAAGGGGTGTTACATCTTTAAGCATGTGTCACTCCTCCATATACTTCTTCATCATCTCGCCATAGCATGATAACGTACCTTTTTTTCAATTCACTCATGATGATATAACATCAATCCAGAAACCCCCTAGTCTAAGATTGAGCATATTGATCAATTGATTATGCCAGAGACAGATGGAAGACTAGAAAAAGAGCTCAGTGACTACAGAATTGCATAGTTAAAGTAGGTAAGGGGAGGCTTGAACCTTGAGACTACGTAGCTCATTGTTCAAGCTGGGCTGAGGGGACAAACTATGCAATTCCCAAGGTGGGTGTCACAAGCTGAGGGGAAGAGCACTCAGTGACCATATTGCACAATGATGGGAGATAATAGAGACTAGGGCATTGTACATTTATGCAGTTGAGTAGCTCAAGGATGATGTTGAGGCTAAAAAATATGCGGTGCACAGTTAAGACTAGGCTGGGATAGAATATTGCGCAATATTGGGAGTCAAGGTCAGAGCTTGAGCACAAAAAATATGCAGTGTAGCAGTCCTGGGTGGCAAGAATGGAACATTGCATAGTGAAAATAGGTAAGATCATAGCTGAGGACTAATACTACAGAATACACTTTCATGGAGGCTGAGTGAAGCTAGGTTTCTTGATCGAGAAGCTTTCTAGAAAATGCCTAAGTGTGGGCTCAGTGACACTAATGTGAACAATGATAAAAATTTGATTCTGGTCACACACTTAGAATACTTGATGACACAACAACATAGGTCATCTATGAGACATGAGAATTCAATTCCTTTCGTGTGAAATCTTTATGACAACTTTGCGACAAGTGTGACACTTAAGATGCGCTTTGTAATGATGGTGACAACACTTATGTGACAATGCTTAAAACTTTTGAAAAGAGTGTGACAAATATTTACATGGTTAGAAAAACTTATTTACATGAAGGTGGCCTCTTGAAACCACCAAAATAGACTTATATACATGATTTGATAGTCGACATCCAAAAAGACGACATTTTTCTTATCTTGCATAGGGGACAAAAAAATTCTCAAGAAAACACATGAAATTAGTTTCAATGCTTGTGATGACAATATACAAGACCAAAGAAGGCTCTAAAATTGAGCATGAGCCAAAAATTTTGAGGTGTTGGTGGCTAGAATAGTCCTACTTTTTGGTCTCTATCCTATCCCAAACATACAACCTTAACCTCTATTTTAACCCCAAAGGAATATATATTCCTGCACCTTTTCCTAATTGCACACATTCCTGCACTTCTCTTATGTTTTTCATATTCAAAGGTTATATATGTACTTAATCATCAAATTACAGGAAAGGAACCAAAGTGTTAAACTATGTGAAAGATTGGGTTGGTGCAAGAATTGTCCTTGTATAGGTCAGCATTCCTTCACTTTCGAGGCATTTGTCACTTCCTTGTTCAAATCACCGCTTATGGAGGAGACAGCTCAGCAAACCGTGCATATTTCTTGCTAAGAGATAAGTTTCCTTGCTGGGCTCATCATTTATAGAAGAAGGCAGGATATGATGCTGGACTTCGACTGCAAAACCCCTGTTTAAACATTTTGCGAAAAACTGAAAGGCTTAATATATCATGTTGTTATGTTTCTTGTTGCACCCAATAGCCTAAGTATGTATTTAATAAGGTTTCTCTGTAGATGTTGGGGAACGATGTTGTATTAAACTTTTGCTACTATTTGTAAAATCTAAGTATCACCATTTCTGGGCTGGATCAAGGGATCGACAATGTGTATTTGCTATTTTAGAAATTTAATACAAAGGAACATTCCAGTTGTGAAGTTCTCTATTTCAATATCATTTTGATGCTCCATTTGAGCACTTGAAGTTTCCCATTTGTTACAGGAAACGAGATGGTCGGCTAAGGCCCAACCAACACAACTCATTCTCCCTTTGTTAAAGGTTTGTTAGATTTATTCTTTATGCAAGGTTAATGAAGGAGATCATCTTTGGATTCATTATAGCTAATGAACTTTAATTTCTTGCAAGCTGTGTGATCTGGCTCTAGGAATGTGCATGGTTCTTTTGCATTCACTTTTATTTTCCTTCCATTCTTTCCTGCAAATGTGTGCTTCCTTTTTCTTTAAAAATAAAACGTACATTAAGGTTCCTACACTGGTGCGTTTTTGTTTCAACAAGATTGAAAGTTTCCTTTATTGATTGCAGCTAGTCATTCTTATCTCTGCTGGTATATTGTTATTTTACAAAAAGTGTTTGTTTTTTTCAGTGAATCTTATTCTAATATTCATGTTTATATTCATATTTGATTAATGTCTATAAGCTTTCACTAAACCATAGTTACAATAAATGGGTTTTTACCTGCACTCATTGCTAGATTTAACGTCGAATTTATTCCCCAAGTTAAAATGATTATTTGTATAAGGTTGCAGATATAATTTATTCAATAAATAGTCATCTTAGGAAAGAGCTTGCTAATGTTTGAAGTCAAAGTAGTCTCCTAGTAAAACGGTTTCTTATTTAAATATAAATTTCATTTGGCTGTGAAAGCACTTTCTATTTCTGAGCATGAGATTAGTTATTGGTTAATTTTTCTTATAGAAGTACACTTTACAGTTATGTTTTAACCTTGAACTTATTTTCCTTAGTTAACACGCTTTTATTTCTTGCAACCGATTTGGAAACCAAGTACAGAAACTCTGGTTTCCTAGTACAAGAATCTTTGTTCTGGTACACAAATCGACATTCCGAGTATAGCAACATAGTGCTCTAGTACAAAGGCTTAGATCTCTTGTATGCAGGTCAAGGTCTTCAGTAAGGGCCCAATATACATGCTTCCATTACAGAAGCTTCACTCTAGTACAAGAACAACTTTCGATTAAAGGAATGTTGTTGCGGTACATGAAGGAAAATGTTAAGGGATATAGGCATCTTGATTAGTTGGATCATTCTTATGTCTTACAACCATACTGAAGAGAATATCGAATAGTTATTTTATTGATTCATATTGTTTATGATGAATAGAGAATTTCCTTTATTTTGAATTTCTGCGAAGCACATTCTTTTCATTCAGCACCAGAATTTTCTTAGTATTCATTGCCATGTGATCTATCCTTTTGATCCTACAATTTGTAATCAAAGAAATAGGAATACAATTGGAGAAGGTTCATATCATTTCTTGGCATTTTCTATGCTATGCATCGAAGTGTATGAAACCCTGAGTTGAAAAATTATGTGTTGAAAGGAGTTTACTTAATTGCAATTCTTGCACCCAACATTTTTGGGTCGTTGTCGAGGAGGTGTTTCTAAATATTGGTAACAACTTTATTGTTTTATTTCCTTTGTAGTAGGGTTAAGTCTACTTTTATTTTTTATGCAGTTTTCTTCTATTGTTGAAGGATTTCATAGTGTCGATTTATTTATTCATTTGCAGCATTTGATTTAAGATTCTTTTTTTGTAAATTTAAAAGTTTTTTCATTTTTTATACTTTATTTTAAGATGAATGCCTAAAATGGGTAAAGGTCTGAAGCTCAATAACTTCCAAGCGAACACTGATAAATTTGAAACTTTTTCTCGTATTGGACCTTCTTTTCTAGGCAGAAATTCTAAACAGACACAAACTCATCATGTAGGAACTGTCCACTTGGATTCTGGAAACAATAGTTCAAGTGTGACACAACTCAAGAAGGGGAAAAATGAAACTAGTCATGCTCCATAATCTAATTTTAGCCATAGTCAACCTTCTCACTCTAACGACAGTGATTTGATCTTGGGAACAGCACGAGGATCATGCTGAGGATACTACTGAGAATCAGCTAATTTATGAAAAATCCACCTTTGGATTTCCAATAGTGGATCCCAAAATAATTACTCAAATGAAGAACATTCGATCGTCGACTCTACCTCATTTCTATGGTAAGGTGCAGGAAGATCTTGATTATTTTCCTTTTGAGTTTGAAATCCTATGTAGAAGATATGATTACTCTTTAGATGCCGAGAAATTAAAGTTGTTCCCTACAACTCTTAAGGACTTAGCCTTACGCTAGTTCATGGGACTCAGAGGAAGAATTATAACTTCTTGGGACCAAATGAAGAGGGCGTTTTTGACTAAATACCAGGAATTTTGTAAAGCTAGAGAAATGTAGGACAAAATCTCTACCATTGTGCAAGGTGATGATGAGACCTTGGAGGATTACTTAGGGAGATTTTTATACATCCTCCTGAGGTCAAAATATAAATTTGACATAAGTACTATTAGGACCTTGTTCTTACGTGGACTTACTGAAGATTCTAGGCATAATTTGAATTTACTAGGACAAGGGGATATTGATCAGAAAGATTTTGATCAAATTTGTGACTTGTGCAAGAAATGTTCAAGGAATCAACCTACATCCAATAGAGGAAATCGAAATAAAACTAGTAAACTTGGATCTATATATGCTATGATTATTAGGTTGGAGAACAAAATGGACAATATGAAAAATGAAATAATGAATATTGTTAGCAAGCAAATAGACTCTTTGAAATTTGAGCATAAATTGGTAGATGAACAAGATACTTTGTCTATTTTTTGTCCTAAATGTAGGAAAAAACATATTTTAAGAGAATGTCCTGATAATTTAAAATGTTTGATTTGTGCAAAAAACCATGCCACCGAGAAATGCCCCTCCATACCAAGATTAAAAGTTGTATTTGAAGGGGAGAATTCTGAACCTCAACGATTACATGCTATGGGAGCATAGATAAATTGGCCTCAGGTAGGTGTAGGTATGGTTCCTGAACTGTCACCACATTTTTTTGGTCATAATGCGCATCCATACTCCTATTATAACACTCAAAACTCTCAATCTGGGTAGCATGGGAACCATTATTACTATGGGCAACCTCCTCAATCCTGGCAACAAGGATGGAGAGGGTCAAACCATTCACATTAGTCCTATCCTGCATAGATGTCATCATATCCTCGTACATATGCACCCCACCATATGTCACATCCATCCTTTCTTCCCTTACCTCAACAAAGAAAATAGATGCCACCATTACCTTTACCACAACCTTTTTGACCACCCCAACTACGTGCTCAATTTAGTACCAAATCCTAATAATAAGGCGGTACAATTGATCCATTCTGTTGAACCACTTCCTTCTCCTATTCACCAAACCTTGCCGAATGGGATACATGAGCTTCAATTGAGATCGGGAAGGGTAGTCAAACCATAAAAACAAAACAACCCGTGGTGATCATTGAGGAGAAAAACAAAGAGGAAACTCCTCGTTGTTTGAAAAAAATGACACAATTCAGCCCATTCCTACACCATCAGAGTTACCATCTTCTTCAAACTGACCTCCCTATCCAGAGAGGCTAGTTATGGAGAGGAATGACCGCGAGTGTAGTCTGGCTTCTGAGCTGAGGAATATTTTCATAAAGGGACCTTTGCTTCAGGCTATTAGAGATATTCCCATCTACATGAAGATCATTAGTGAAACTTATCTCAAAAAGGTAGGGAGGAATACCATTCAATTTTTTGGCCGAGAAGGTAAGTTAATGACAAGGTGTGCACAAATGGTAAAGTATACCGATGCTAGAAACCCAGTTGTCTCTATTCAGATCGGTGATATCCTTGTCCCCAATGTTTTAATAGGCCTTTGTGCAGCCATCAATTTCATGACTAGGCAAACCATTGATCAACTTGGGTTGGTCCATATTCATCCTACCCTTATTGTGCTTGAACTTACAAATAGATCAAAAATCCAACCAGAATGTGTACTGGATGATGTGGTTGTCTCCATAGACTATTGGGAATACCCCATAGACTTTATTGTCCTTCAACTAAAAAATCTTGTGGGTGGACATCCCTTGATTCTAGGATGACCATGGCTTTCCACAACTGATGCTTCCATTGGATGCCTCTCTAGTGATATGTGTATTTCACATGGAGACTCTAGGAAGAAATTCACTTTATACCCTCCTGCTAGATCTATTCAAGAGCTCAAGGACACTTTGTGGTTATATTATGAGAGCAATGACGAGGAGACTCAACTTTTTTATTTGATCCACCATCATACAGAGTCTACCCAGGAGGGCGAATTACAAGATTTCTTGAATAACTTAGACACAATGCCTAATTTTTACATGTTTCACCAAATCTTTAGTGAGGATTTTCAAGGAAATTTTGATCCTTAACCCTTCTCATCATTATTCTTATTAGCATCTTACTTCACTCTTGAACCTGAGACTACTCTTGTTGAAATTAGTCCAGGAAAATTGTTACATATCAGTTCAGACCTGGAATCATCTCAACGAGAGAAGATTTTTGATTTGTTGTGTGATCTCCTTGATGCCTTTGCATGGAGTTACGGGGACATGAAAGGCATACCTCCTGAACCTGTACTCACCATATTTATATTTAGGAGGGAGCCCGACCTGTTTGTCAACCCCAAAGGCGCATGAACCCTGTGCTAAGAGATGTTGTGAAAGGAGAATTACAAAAACTCTTTGACGCTAACTTTATATATCCTATATCTGATAACTAGTGGGTCTCCTCATTGGTAATAGTATCAAAAAAGGATGGGAGATGGTGCATCTGCATTGATTATCGAAAACTTTGTAAAGCCACCCTCAAGGATTACTTTCCCCTTCCTTTTATTGATCAGGTGCTAGATACCCTTGCTGGTAAAAATTAAGTTTCTTTTTTAGATAGATTTAGTGGGTACAACCAAATTCATATCGCACCCATAGATAAATATAAGACCACCTTTACATGTCCATTGGGTAAATTTTCCTACCAAGAGCTTCCCTTTGCACTATGTAATGCCCCAACCACCTTTCAAAGGAATGTGTTGGCCATTTTTTTTGATCTCGAGTGTGTAGAGATCTATATGGATGATTTTTCAGTGTTTGAAAACTCATTCCATGAAGCCCTGAAAAGCTTAGAAAAAGTGCTTCTATGTTTCCAAGAGGCTCACCTTGCTTTGAGTGATAAAAAGTGTAGATTAATTCGCAAAGCAGGATTAGTCCTTGGAAATTTGGTTTCTGACAAAGGTATCCAGGAAGACCCGACCAAACTAGAATTTATCTTCCATCTTCCTGCACCCAAAACACAAAGGAAAGTAAGAGGATTCTTGGGACATGCAGGCTATTACAGGAGGTTCATTGAGAAATTTTCTAGGATAGCTATCCCCCTTTTCTGATTGTTAGCTAAGGATAGTGAGTTTTTCTAGTCCACAACTTACCAACAATATTTTGAGACATTAAAAGAAAAGTTAGTGTAGCCACCAGTTTTGACAGATCCCAACTGGTCCCTCCCATTCCACATTTCCTCTGATGCCTCACATACTTCCATTACCATAGCTTTAGGACAAGAAGAAAAAAAATAATCCTATGTTATTTGCTTCATTAGTAAAAATTTGTCACCAGCTAAACTGAACTATAAAGTGACCGAGAAAGTGTTTTTAGCTGTAACTTTTTCTATTAATAAATTTAGACACTACATCACAAGATATGAAGTCTTTGTGCATACTAATCATTTTGCAATAAAATATTTAATGAATAAACGATTGACTGGTGGTAGAGTGACTAGGTGGTTACTGTTGTTATGGTAATTTAATGTTATTATTGTTGATAGACTAGGAAAATCTAATGTTATAGCTAACTATCTTTATAGATTGAACAATCCTAGTGAAGTAATTCATGTTGATGATGATTTCCCTGATGAACATCTTTTTTTTGTGTCAACAAAGTCTCCATGGTTTTCTGACATAGCCAACTATTTAATCACCAGAAAAACATCATCTCACTTATCAGATCGTGAAAAGTGGAATATCATATTAAAAAGTGTTGCATATTCTTGGATCCAAGGAGACCTCTTTTACACTGGACCAGATCTTATAATTCGTACATGTGTAAGAGAGGAAGAAGTGTTTGATATACTAAAATATTCCCATGATGAACCTTGTGGTGGTCACTTCACTAATAAGAGAACTACATATAAAACCTTATGCACAAGACACTTTTGGCCTTCTTTGTTCAATAATGCCAAATTGTATGTCAAGTGATGTGATAGCTATTAGCAAATGGGTCCACCTATTCAAGCCAATGAAATTCCTTTATGTCCTCAGATTATGATGAAGCCCTTTTAAAAACGGGTTATCGATTTTGTAGGACCAACAAATCCAACATCTATGAATGAAAAGCATATATTGGTTTGCACTGATTGTTCAGTACATTTAATGTCTTAAATTTCTAACATAAATTATCGACCAAGGTTAGTAAACTGATGAAGTGTGGTGGACAATATGTGCTTAGTTAACCTTCTTTCTTACTTTATTGAGTATGTTTTTGTATTGTTTTGAGGATTTTTTCTTTTATGCCTAATGATTTTAATGGATGTTAAGTGTCAATGATCAACTAAGTCTAATGAATGTTTAATATAAAAAGTAATTTCTAAGAAGTAAGAAAAGGAAATGTACTTCAACTAATTTAATTTTCATAAAATCAAATCAAAATCTTGAATGGTTAGTCTAATCTTGGTCGGCACTGTGTCTATGAAAGGCAGAGCATTATTCTAGATACAATTGTATTCATTTATAAGATGAAAATGAAATCACTTCCTATCATATCCTTGAAAACTCTTGATAAAAAATAAAACTAATCCTATTCTATGAAATGAAAGCAAGCAATATAAAAACAACTATGATCTACCGCATGGTCAAATACTATTGTGAACATTCAATATAGGAAGATGTCGAAATCATCTTCTTGAAATGACTTAAACAATTGAGTATACATTAGATGTGATATAATGAAGCATAATAAAAGCATGGAAAGGAAAACTTGAAGCTACTATGTGATCTAATTCCTCTTAGGAAACCCAAATTGGAATAACTACCTTCTTAGACTTGCTGATCATGAGATTACACATTAGATGAAAGCTTAATCTAAAAAGCATGACAAAAGCATAAGGAAATAAACTAAATCACTGTTTATTCTTAATGCCTCAAGAAACCAATATTGGAAAAGAGCTTAATTCTACCTTCTTAAGAAGCTCTTTAGAAAACATAAGGTTAAACAATGAATGTAAAACTGAATCTAAGAAAGCATTGTAAAGACATGTGAAAGAAAACTAAGTCATTGTACGCTCTAGTGCTTCAAGCAATCCAACTTTAGAAAATAGATAAAACACTACTTGCTTGAGATGCTCTTAGGAAACATAAAATTACACAGTGAGGTAGATCTACATTTGAAAAATACAATAACATTTACAATGGAAAGCTAAAATATTTGCAATGAATCAAAGTAAAACAATCTAATTAATCTTACAAATTTACAAAGGGATGCACATGGTTGATGGGGGCCCTTCCATTGTCCAATAGCATTCCAACTTGCAAAACTCACGTTATAAAATTCAATAATACAAAATAACCTTCTTTATTGATAAACTCACAACTTCACACAATGAAAATCTACACTCCTAATCTCATTACATCAATAGCTCTTCACTTTACATCCCACTCCATATGAAGCCTTGTTACAAAACATTCTATAATTATTTCTCTTCTTCTCCTGCTTTTCACTCCCATTATAGGAGAAAAATTCCCCTATTTATACAAAAGGATGAGAAGCTATTTCATTAATGAGAGTCCATGAATCTCTCCCTATATCTCTAGAGTTACAATTAAAATAGGAAATGATAAGACACATGTCTTTTTAGAGTTTCAATACAAATAGGAAATGAGACACATATCCTTATGATCCCATGATTTTCTCCACTCAAATTCGAATTTGGTTTTGGGAGGCAACATAAAGGTCTTTTAGAAGCTTCCTTTTGACCTACACATGTCAACAATCTCATCCCACTTATTAGGTATAAGCGTATGCACATTATTTTCTAATTTCTAACCATAAATTAATTTAAAAATGCTAAGAATTAATAAAGTTTGGAAAAACATAAATGTGACCCAATAATGATAATGGTAAGGTAAATGTATGAAATGGAGGTAAATTTAATGAAATAGAGGTGGAATGAAGGTGACAAAATGGAAATATAAGTGAAAATGTAATGGAAGTGAATGATAATTTCAAGGCCCACCACTGATTTTGTTACAAAATGGGTAGAGGCTAAAGCTGTTTCTTTTCCTACAGAAAAAGTTGTTGTTGAATTTTTGTTTAGTGAAATTTTTATTAGATTTGGTGTTCCTAGAGAGATTGTTACTAACAATTGAACGCAATTTATTTCTAATATCGTACATGAAGTCATGGATCAATACAAAATTCGGCATAGGAAGTCCACTCTGTATCACCCACAAGCAAACAGTTATGCGGAGTCTACCAACAAGGTGATTGAATCCATCCTCACCGAAAAAGTAAATCTGCATAGGAAGGATTGGGCCAGCCAGTTACGTAAAGCCTTATGGGCTTACCGAACCACTTGGTGGAACATCATAATACGTACACCATATGAGCTGGTATACGAGAAACAAGTTCTTTTTCCAGTAGAGTTTGAGACAAAAAATTTCAAACAATAGTTCAATTTGGATTAGATCTCTCAGAAGCACAGTAGCAATGTCTATTACAGTTAAATGAGTTACATGAATTTCGAAGAGATGTTGTTCAACATAATGTGTTAGTACAACAACAATGCAAAAAGTGTCATGACAAGTCTATGAGGAAGAAACAGTTCCAACCAAGTGATTGGGTGCTTCATTATGATTCTATATTTAAACATTTCAAAGGAAAATACCATACACACTGGATGTGACCTTATGAAGTAGTCAAATTTTTTTAAAATGGGGTTGTAAAGATCAAAGCTATTACTAGGCAAAAATTAGTATTCCTTATGAATGGGCATAGACTCAAGATATATTTTCAACCCCTCACAAAGGAGGACTTCATGCAGCAAGTGGAGCAGCAATTTGAGCTATAGATGGTAGGTGGCTATGCCAACCTATTACAGATCCGATTCTCTTTTCAAAAATAAAAAAATAAATAATAAAAAGAGAAAAATATGAAAAATGACAAAAACTAAAAATAAAACAAGAAAAAAATATTTTCTTGTGATTGTGAAAATCAGTTCGCTGACATGGTCACAGAAGGATCAACCTAAAAACCAGCATGCTGGTAGGAAGATCAAAATTCTAATAAGATGGAAATGTTGCTTGATATTTATGTGTTCTAACTATCACCAAGAAGAAGCAGGCTTTTAAGTGCAGGAACGAAGCCCTTATCCAAGTTTGGGACAACTAACATGGAAATTTTATGCAAGCAACACTCAATTCCCGCTACATTTAATTTTGGTTTGGCACTATTCACACATATTTTTTAGGTCGAATTTTGCCCTTCTTATATTTCCTTTTTGGTAGATTCCCTTCTATTTTTTCTTCTACGTCGTATAAAAATGAACCTTCCCTTTCTTCTAGAGAAACGGCCCCTATCCAATTTCATTTTTCCCTCTTTTCCCTTGAAATTATTTTCCCTTTCCCTCTTTCCATATGCCCTCTTGATGGTTTCACACTTGAACTCCCTATTGAATTTCCTTCCCATTCTGAAATTTACTCCTTTCCAGCTTCTTTTCTCCCTCATGGATTGTATTGAATGATCTAATCAAATTCATGGATTAGATCAGAAGGCATGTATCATTACCAAGAAACTGGCGAATAAAACATCCTTTGGAAATTTCACAAATCTTTCAAGATTCAACCCATAGATTGTATTTTTTAGAAACCTTTTTCAGATTTTCCGCAACATCAGTTAGTGCAGGAACAATGATGTCCCTTGGTACAAGAATGTATGTTCCAGTGCAAGAACAATAAATCTCAGGTGCAGGAACACACACTGTTGTGTGCCCTAAGCACAAGAACATGTGTTTAGTGTAGGAACAATAGTAGTCTTCAGTGTAGGAATGTATGTTTGAGTGCAGGAATGTATGTTCGAGTGCAGGAACTAACAATTCCTTTAGTGAAATAATGTATGTTATGGTACAGGAATGTCTAGTGCAGGAATGCATGCTTGAATCCAAAGTTTTAGTCCATGAATAAAAAGGGATTTATTTTTATGTTTGGTACAATCGCGCTCAAGCACAACTAACTGCACTACTTTATGATGATGTCATGCAATGATTTTCTTTCGTAGATGATTAGACTTTGTTCATCGTTACTAATTAGGAAATATTTTTTTAAGTACATGGACATTTAATTATGAAAACCTATCTTTATGTAAGTTAACATGTGTGCCTTGTATGAAATCATGAGTTGATCAAAGGATGTGTGTGAAAACTCCCCAAATCCAACATTCATTTTTGAAAAGCCTGTTGTTAATTAAATGATGACTGCTCATATATACCACCTTGCATTTTCTCACATAACTTCCTCCATCACCGCCTCCCACCACCAATCATTATTACTACATGCATGATTAGATCAGGTCGTATCATATCCTTTCCCAAGAACTGAGATTTTCATGAGTGTGGTTGTTAAAGAAAATATTAATATAGTAGTGTCCAGTTCATTCTGAAATTTCAAACTTCTCAGTCCTGAACCCCCCCTTATAATTAACTCTCCCAAATTTTGAGTAGTTGAGCAAATTCAAACAAGAAATGGCACTTGTTCAAATTTAACCATGGTCTATGAACGAACTAGAGAAAACGACGAAGTACAAGAACATTCTATCCATGATGCAGGAGGTAGGATTTCTCCTGTTCTTGTTAAAATTTGATGGTTTTGATTCAGCCGTGGCATTAGAATTTTCCCAAACCTTTGATGGACACAGAGCCAAGGTGGGGTCTTTAGAGTTTGAAGTGATAGAGTAGACTATTTCACAAGTTACAGGGCTGGCGGTTGCAGGTGAACAGCGGTTCAACGAAGGAGAGCTCGAAAAATGGGCTTGGTGTAGATTTATAGTCAATAAAAGCAGAAGGTGGACTAGAAGCAAAGGTTGCAACAAACTGCTATGGTCGAGAAATGGAAGCACCTATTGTACATTACACACAAATTTCTCAATTGTGAGGGACGATATTCTCTAGGCTACCTATATCACATCCACTTACTCTTACACGTTGAGTCCGGTAAGTTGATTAACTTTCCTTACTTCTTGCCTAAAAGTTTGGAAAAAATGTCAAAGGGTGTTCAGAAAAGTCAAGAGAGTTAGTTTGGGTTCAATCTATATCATTACGGGTTGATCACAATTTTTCTTAGGAAGAAATTAGAGGGTGAAAATGTGACTTGGGAAGGGCTTTTGAAGGAGTTACAAGGAGGAAACATAGTGGAGTCACCAGGGAAAAAGGGTAAAAGTAGGAATGAAGAATCTGAATAGACAGATAAAACACTCATCTCTCAAACTAGTAAGAGGAAAAATACCCTAACTAAGGAACCAGTGCAGGAAGAGAAACAAACACCCATAGCCGACACCCCACACACTTTGAAGAGAATAACTAAAAATTTTGTCAAGAAGAGGTTTTGCTCCTCGAGAGGAGGCCATACTCAGTCAAACTATCTAATAAATATAGATGACTCCCATCATAGTTCACCGAACGTGAACAATCTCTCACTCCTAGTATATGTGGCGGTTCACACAGTGTTTAGTGCAGGATACCTCGAAGAGGAAGATGTTACTGCTCTGTCAGTATTAGTTGGAAAGGTGAAAAAGAGGAAGACCTCTAAGACACTAGATGTTAGTGCAGAGAAGGGTCCAACAGAGGATCAGGGTAATGAAGTGCAATGTAATGCTGAAGAATAGGGAGATGAGATACAATGTGATGATAAAGTGTAGGATGATGAAACACAATGTGATGATGAAATGAATGGTGATGAGACACCCTGTAAAATCTCGGATAGTAATACATAGGATGATATCAGTCTTGGCGACACCAACACTTGCTTTGAGTCAACTGTTGAGAAGATTCTGATGTGGGAGGAATTCGTTAAGGAGGACTCCACTCTCAATTTGAATAGTCAGATCGAGGAGATAAAGAAACACATTTATGGACTTGAAATTCTAAATTTTGCCATGAAAGAGCAGGGTGTAGTGCTGAAGAATAAGAATGTTGAATTGGCAGAGGAAGTGCAAGAATGAAAATGACAAGAAAGAGTGTGGAAGTTACGAGCTTCGAAGTGCTATGGTTGGCTTAGGAAATTGGTCAAATGGTTCAAGGAGGCTCAAACTAAGAAGAAGAGGATGTTGAAGAAATGAATTAACATACAGATACAATACTGAAGGAAGGTCTCCATGTGATTTTTTGCAGAGGTAAGGGTGACGTTGTGTGAGGACACACAACAAGATAGGGATGGGAGGATGTTGGTGGCGAGAATTATCATGCTTTTTAGTCTCTATCCTATCCCAAACATACCACATTAACCCTTGTTTTAACCCCATAGTCCTATCTATTCCTGCACTTTTTCCTAATTGCACACGTTCCTACACTCCTCTTATGTTTTTCATATTCAAAGGTTATATATGTACTTAATCATTAAATTATAGGTTTTATATATCTTAAAATATCTTTGTAACTAATATGTTCCTTAACTAAGTAATTCGATGGAACCAAAGTGTTAATCTATGTGAAAGATTGGGTTGGTGTAGGAATCATGCTTGTACCACTCAACATTCCTGCACTTTCGAGGCAGTTGTCACTTCCTTGTTTGAATCACCACTTATGGATGAAACAAATCAGTAGGTCATGTGGATTTCTTGTTAAGAGATCCGTTTCATTGTTGGGATTGGTGTTTAGAGAAGAATGTAGGATATGAAGGTTGGACTTCGGCTACAAAACCCCTCTTTATACTTTTTGCAAATAGCCAAAAGGCTTAATATATCATGTTGTTATATTTCTTATTGCAGCCAAGAGCCAAAGTATGTATTTAATAGGGTTTCTCAGTAGATGTTTGCGAGCGATGTTGTATTAAATTTTTTCTACTATTTGTAATCTCTGAGTATCGGAATTTCTGGGTTGGATCAGGGGATCCATGATGCGTATTTGCTAATTCTGAAATTTAATACAAAGGAACATGCTAGTTCTAAAGTTCTATATTTCACTATCATTGTGATGCCCCATTTGAGTGCTTGAAGTTTCCATTTCGTTACAGGGAAACGAGTTGGTCGTCTAGGGCCCATCCAACCCAGCTCATTCTCCCTTTGTTAAAGTTGTGTTATATTTTCTCTTTATGCAAGGTTAATGAAGCAGATCATGTTTGGATTCTTTATAGCTAATGAACTTTAGTTTCTTACAAGATGTGTGATCTAGATCTAGTAGTGTCTGTGGTTCATTTGCATTCACATTAATTTTCCTTCCATTATTTCCTCCAAATGTGTTCTTCCTTTTTCTTTACAAAGAAAACATACATTTAAGGTTCCTACACTTGTGCGTTTTCATTTCAGCAAGATTGAAAATTTCGTTTATTCATTGTAGCCAGTCATTCTTATCTCTGCAGGCCCGTCTTTATTTTGTAAATAGTGTTTTTTTTTTTTTTAGTGAAGCATATTCTAATATTCAAGTTTAGATTCGGATTTGATTAATGTCTATAAGATTTCACTAAACCACAGTTACAATATATGGGTTTGTACCTGCACTCACTGCTAGATTTAATATTAACTTTATTCCCCGAGTTAAAAGGATTATTTTTATAAGGTTGCAGATCTAATTTATTCAATAAATAGTCATCTCAGGAAAGATCTTGGTGATGTTTGAAGTCAAAGTAGTCTCCAAGTAAAACAATTTCTTATTTAAATAGAAATTTCCTTTAGTTGTGAAAGCACTTTCCATTTCTGAGCATAGGATTATTTAATGGTTCATTTTTCTTATAGAAGTTCACTTTATAGTTTTGTTTTCACCTTGCATTTATTTTCCTTATTTAACATGCTTTTATTTCTTGCAACCGATTTGGAAACCAAGTACAGGAACTCTGGTTTCCTAGTATAGGAACCTTTGTTCTAGTACATGAATCGACATTCTGAGTATAGGAACATAGTGCTCTAGTAAAAAGTCTCAGATCTCTTGTATGCAGGTCAAGATCTTTAGTAAGGGCCCAATATACATACTTCCATTATAGAAGCTTCTCTCTAATATAGGAGCAATGTTGTAGTATAGGTGTTGTTGGGAAAAGTATCCAATACCGAATGACCCTATCCCACTCTAAGGGTGATAGTACCTCAGCAACAACCGAAGCAAAGCTATCTAAGATTTCTTCTTTATGAAAGTAAAATAGGGGAGAAAGAGATCCACTAACCGATGTCTTTTGCCAATGGTTGATCCAATCTTCTCTCCTTGCTGCTTGCTCCCAGCTTCTTGCTCTTTCACTGGCCCAGCAACACCAAGATCCTGCAAAATGGCAAGAGAGGGAAACTACAAGAAGCATACATTCATAATTGATTCAAGGATTAGAATAAATCAAATACACAAGTATGACAATACATCATTGAGACACATGCATATAGAAGAACCTCAAATGCTTTATTAATGGAAGAAGTAAAGTTTAGGAAGTGATACAACCATAAGAAGCCCAATCCAGCATCACCTTCCCAGCAGAAAGAAATCTCCTCTTCACCTCCTTCAAAGCAAATCACCCAATAGCTCTAAACTCAAACCAACAGCACTTCCTTACAGTCACAAGATTCCAGCCTCCCTAGACCTCATGAGAGAGCTCTATATATAGGAGTTTTGGAGAAAGGATGAGTCAGCTTGAGAGCTGACTAGTATCCTTTCCCACTTCAGTTATTCTTCAGTCCTTGAGTCGACTTGGAGATCCTTGCTTCCACTTGGAGATTAAGAACCTCTTACTCATCACTAGGCAAATTCCTTGATCCAAGTGTCACTTTGGAAGCTTCCTGGGCACTGACACATTGAGGAATGAGACTTCCACATGTCAAATCTCGCTCAGCGCAGGTAGCCTTTGTTGGAGTTGACATTCAACGCAGGTACAGAGTGGAGCACTTGACATTCAGCGCAGATGCTTAGTGGAGCAGTTGACATGATCTAGAATTTGCTTGTTTTTTAGTGTTTTCAGGTGGAGAACTGATATTTAGTGCTGTGGTTTGCTGACCTTGTTCCTCTAGGGGTAGGTACAACATGTTTAGGGACTTTGGATCCCTTAGATTATGGACATTTCATGCTTCATGCTGTAAGGCACAAAAATGTCTATAACAGTTGCCCCCTAAAGTATGAGGTCGTTTATCGGGTGAAATGCTTTATCAGGAGGATCTGAAGTTCATTCAATCGCTGAGAGGTGACCTGTAATAAAATACAATACAATACATTATTTTTCATTCTGCTTTCATGATCTAGCTGAGGCGGGCATTCCCATGCTCAGCTTTATAAATTCATTTTGGTACATAGAACAGACGATCGTCTGATGGTAGACTGATAATTCTCTGCTGAAATTATCATCCTTTGAGTAGGATGATCATCTGCTGCAATGATGTACATGACAGATGTCTTTATATCTCCTGAATATATATCGCAGCCCGGATGGATGAAACTAGATCCGGGGTCTTCAAACTCGTTCGATCTTCACTCTAAGTACAAGTCGATCCATGTGAGAACTGCGCTGAAGTCGAACATGGAAAGACATCGCTTGATTACCGGTCAATGATGTAAACTGTTAACAAGTGCGAGAGGAATCACCGATAATGATAATGACCCTCAAGGTACTGCAGTACAATTCACGTGATGTGAATAAAGGACTTGGCGTCGAACACCACGCAAAATCTTCTGGTCGAAGGTCATTGATGTATACCTGTCGCCGGAAGTGAGAAACTTGCCATTAAGGCATGCAAGCTTCAAAGTACTGAAGGGGTTGTTCCTAGATCAACTTCTTGGATAATGAACTGAAGTCGACAAGAAGCGATCCGTCAAAGGAGGGCCTTAATGAATCCCACATCAGTGACACGGAACGGAGCTAATGATTTTAGTGGAGGTGAAAACAATCTGTGACATATGATTCAGGGTGGCGGTCATGAATGGATGAAGGATAATGTATGGTAGTGGATGGGACACGGTTGACTCTTTCTGAACGACATCTCTTGAACATATAACGACACTGATGCGATGGATCGGTAGCATTACCCCAAATGTGGATGGTTTGGCGAATACCATGGTGATGAGACCGGTGAATGAAACAACCCAACCCGATGTGGTACGGAGGAAAAGTGTCATGTTCAAGAGCGACTTGCTACCATTAAAGCTTTGAGGTTCTCCCAATTTTTCCCCAGTCATTTCTGACCAGTAGCTCTTTATTTTTGTCAAGCTTGAGGAGGATAACATATGCTTGTTCTATAACCTGCCCTTCGGGCAAGCCCATCGATATGTTTTAACGAGCCTAGCGATAGGGAAACTCGTTCTCGTCTAAAGACAAGTTTGTCGCTATTTAATCATTTTAACGAGTCTAACGACAAGGAAAACTCGGTCCTTTTCACTTTTAGAGAGTCTAAAAAGGTACATAAAGTTAACTCCAAAATTCCTTTTTTGTCATCTAATCCCTTAAGTCCGAAAAAGTATAAAACAATACAGAAGGGATGAGTTTTCGGTACTTTTAACGAGCCGAACAAAACAAGCGCTCGATCTTTTTTTGCAATAATCCCTCAGGTCCAAAAAGATTAAAATCTAGAGGAGGGATAGCTCTTCCGGTCACTTTAACGAGCTGGAAGGCCAAAACTCGGCAAACTTTTCATATTTTACGAGTCAGATGAAAAGAGCTTAAAGAAGACTCGTCTTTTGAGGAACGAGTGATGAACAGGGATAGCAGCAGATTCCAGGTACAGGTTGGAATTTTCCAATCACGGCAGTGTCACAAGGGTGGCTAGGTGAAATCACTCTTCGCAGCTGTTCCTCAAAATGGGTAAACAATCATATGGAAGTGAACGATCGGCCAAATGACGGTGGAGGTGACAGGTGCAAACACGACCAAGGCTTTTATGGCTGATAAATTTACGATCACAATGGTTATTTACCAGTTCATTTTTTCTGGATGAGCTTGAACTCTAAGGGAAAGCCTGCTCACAATCTTATGTTTATTTTTTAACGAGCATGAACTATGTGCTAAAACAACTCAGATTTGCATTTATTTTTTAACGAGCATGAACTTTGCCAAAACGGCTCGTTCTTTGCATTCCCCCAGCATAATAACTCAAATCCAGGTGCATGCCCCCCAAGCTTCATTGCATTCAACTCGGTGGTTGGAATGAAGGTTTACCTTTGAGCTTTGAAAAGGGGATTTGTTTCATTTTTTTAATGAGGTTGACACAGTAAAAGAACCATCCTCAAGACTCCTTGTTTCATTTTTTAACGAGGTTGACACGAGATAAGAACCGTCCTCGGAGCCCACTGTATTTACAGTATTTCAATTAGGGCGATGATCCACGCTGACAAAATATTTAGGAATCTTCCGAATCCATTAGATATAGAAAATTTCATATTGTAGGTTTCCACTGTGGCTACTTCCGCCAGATTACTCGCAGGCGGTAGGGCAAAAGTACCCATTAAGGCAGGGTCTTTTAGGAGACCTACTCCAATATTTTGAAGCGAATGATCGCTTCCATGGATCATTGAGCTGCTTCCCGTAACTTGTGAACTGTTGGGGAGAAATGTTTGTTGGTCGACGATTGTAATTCTTCCTTGAAAGGGAAATGCAATCTTTCTGAAATAGGTCGACACAACAGCTGCCATGGCATATATCCATGGTCTTCCTAGTAGGATGTTGTAATCGAGGTTTCCGTCGATCACTTCAACATCAACTTCTACTGTTTTGCCCCCCAGTTCAACTTGCAAGTTACTTAAAATCCCGTATGGAGTGTATGATCATCCATCAAATGCTTTTAACGTTGTTGACGATTTCGACAAGGGTGGTGAGCCTAAATTTTTCCAGCAACTCATCGACATAAGACATGTAGATGCCCCCTCATCAATAATTGTTCGATGAACAATTTTGTTGAGGGCTTTCACTTGAATAAGGAAAGCTAGTTGAGCTGGTAACTGAGGGTCATATCCTTTATGATCAAAGGCCACAAGATTGGAATCCATTGGGCCAATCCCACCTATTGCTGATAATAAAGCTTGCTCTTGGGAGGGGCAATTTTGCGGTACCTCAAGTGTCGACATAGCGGACGGTGATTGAGCCAGGTCCTCTATTATATTATAATTCTGTGCTATTTTTGCACGAGGATTAAGTGTCGATTTGTGTACTAGTCCCTTTGGCGACTTTATCATCTATTCAAGAATGATGGGTGGCACAACTTTGGTCAAAGTTGTTGTTGAACTACTAGGTTGTTCATCAGCCTTGTTATTCGACCGCTGTGGATTCCCGTAATATTTATTCCTTGTCAAAGCATCATTCTGCTGCTTTGAGGTAGACAACATAAGCACTTGGGATCGGGAAGTATTTTGATTAGCAACCAGATTTTGACCTGGATTAGGAAACGAATCACTCAATACTGCTGGGGTTTTTGAACTCTTAAAGAGTTTCTTAACTTCAACTATATGTGGACAATCTTTCGTCCAATGATCCTCATCGCATATATGACACCCTGCCGGGGGTTTCCTTTTTCTCACTTTCTTTTTCTTCTTGCCCCCTGGTTGCTTCAGTTGTTTGCCCTTGTCGGTCGACATGGCATTTACTTCTGAGGCAAGAAGTTCTTCATTTGCATTTTGACTAGAAATTTTGTGTTCACCAATCACGCCATCACCGGCGTGATAGTCATTGTTTGATTTAGGAGGAGGAGGAATTGAGAATTCCGGTCTAGGGGCGTCAGGTATTTTGTCGTAGAGCGTGCTTGACTGAGTATAGACCAAGTCCAGATATTGCGCACGAGCGATAACCTACTCTTCCGTTACGACTCCCCCCTTTGCCACATCTTCCGTGATGGCAGGAAGTAATGACTTGATAAACCATTCAGCTAATAGCTGATCAGAAACGTACGTTTTTACCATCCTACGACGACGTCGCCACTCATGTATATGATCAGATATGTGGGTGGCAGTCGTTTGTTTGAAGTTGGTAAGGAGTTCTGTTCCCGTTTCATACCTTATCGGTAATTGAAAATGGGTTAAAAAGGTTGTGGCTAAAGTACTGAAGTTGTCGAACGAAGCTCTAGGCAATTCAATGTACCATTTTGCCGCTGGACCCGTTAACGTCCTCTGAAAGAGGCGAAGTCTTATCGAATCATCATTCAGGGTGTTGGATGAACACCATAGATGGAATGTCATCACATGATTCGATGGATCTTCACCTGGATTTCCATTAAGTTTAGGAATATCTGACGGAAGTTTATGCGGAATCGCTGGCCACCAAGGGGCATAAGCAATTGGGTCATTCGTTAGTCGGTTTAGATCTGGTAATTCTAGAGTTGCTACAAAGGGCAACTGCTGATTCAGGTTAGGCGAAGCATACCCAGGATAAGATGGGATCGCCTGAGCAATGGGTCTTTGCAAACCAGCATAATGCTGGCAACTTTGACAAGGTTGATGGGCATAACCATTATAGCATGGTTGCCCATTACTTACAAAGACTTGTTGCTCAGGTCCTTGATATGATTGCTGGAATGGCAGTTGTTGAGATTGACCCAGCTCTGGTTGTTGGACCATTTGTTGTTGACCAATACTGGATGATTGACTAAGATGAGGAGTCACAGTACTTGTTTGAGCCTGAGTTGCTCCAGATAAGGAGGCACTACCCTGAGATTGTGTTTGAGTCGCTGAGACAAGAGGCTGTTGTATTGCAACCTGAGAAACCTGGGGTTGACATACAACAGGTAGCGCTTGTACTTGCGACGCATTCACCATAGCAGGTGTGGTGGGAATATTCGGCACAGGGTGTACTGGTTGCATTGAATATACAACCCCTGGTTGTTGAGGCAGTATTGGTACCCAACCGCTGGATGTAATTCCAGTTTGACCTGAACCTTGTTGTAAACTCCCATATGGTTGTTCTCTAGGAGGGAACAATGAAAGAGCATACTGCCCTCCATATGGTGGAAATCCAGTACTCAAAGGGTAAGTTGGCCTTTGAAGACACATTGGATCCATTTGTTGAGTTTCAACATAAGAAATACCAGATGATAATCCGGATGAAGAAATAGGAACTAACCATGTCGTCGTCTCTGATTGGACTCCGGCTTGTTGTTGACAATTTGCCGGGAGAGATGGTATACCAGCGAACATCGTTGGAGTAGCAGCAGGAGGCTCTGCGGCTGCTGTGTCGGATGACACAGTCCTGGATGTTGACGATTGTTCAGACATATCTAGTCTATCCAAAAGATTTCTTAGCGATTCTACAAGAACTTACGATGCCAAAAGACTAACTTTGAAGATCAACGAGGGAATGGTGATGATTATTCCGTTTAAAATAGATTTTAACGACGCTCAGACACAACTTGCTTTTATTGGAAATAATACTGAGAGGGGGGGGGGTGAATCAGTATTATCAGATCAATCAAACTTTTCAATTTCATACTCAGAAACATATACGCTACTTCAATTAAGTGAACCCGCGTGTACACGCTACTGTATCTAATGAAACTCGTGTATATCCAGAGATCTTATAATTCAGTTAGCTTAATCTTCAGTAAATGCATCAGATCATTATTAAGCATATTAACAGTAAATAGGTGCAGAATAACAGAACAGAACATCACACAAGAGCCACACACATGAACACAAAGATATAAGGTGGAAACCCAATGTGGGTGAAAACCACCTGCTGCAAGTCATCTCAATCTTCTTCTTAATAAGAAAATCCTTTTACAATATTTGTACTGGTGCAGTCTTATACCAATACGGGAGCTACAACCCCCTTTGCTCTTGTACTAGCCGATCCATTTACTAGTACGCAGGCTGCTACCTGCTACAATGCTCCAAAGATCTCCTTTAGCTTTTGTACTAGCTTAGATACTAGTACGTAGGTGCTTGCCTACAATCTTCTCACCTCCAGGTACCACGTTTCATCAATTTTCAGACTGGATACACTGAAGCACAACACATAATCTGTAAGGCCACTTTTCATCCAATTTTCATACTGGACCCATAACTATCATTGAAGCTCAAACCAATCATCAAACTCTGAATCACTGAAACCCTGTTAACAATAGTCACCAGAACACAGAGCAGACACAGAACTCTGTAATAACCATCAGATCCATCTGCAACTTCAAATATTAATGTTTACAATGTATACGCTACTTCGATGAATCAAACCCGCGTGTATACGCGCTTTTATCAAAGCCAACCCGCGTACAGATCTAAAAATAATTTCTCATAACTTGCAGCTGTCCCAGACATCAGTCATACTCATAACACTTATAGAACAATACATGCGTCAGTATGTAGATCTAGAATAAGCATCATAAAGATAGTTCATTTCAAACCATTTGATCCCGATCTCTCCTTAGATCTTGTTCTCCATCAACCGATGAGATCTCTCCTTAACTCAGATCAAGCAATGCATCATCAACCCATAACCCTGCATACTGGATCTAATGCTTCATCAGATATTCAAGACAATTTAGATCTGCTTCCCTAATGATTTCCTTCTCCTTATATAGCCTTAGGCCTTGTTCAATACCAAGAGCCAAAACCATAGTAACACAATACCATCAACTTCAAAACTAGGGATCGACATGCCCGTCGAGACATAATGGTCCGAAACTATAGGCACAACTTCCAAGGACTAACCGCCATGGACCAAAGGTACTTTTCAACATACACGCGCTTTTGCTGAAGCCAACCTGCGTGTACACGCGACTTGGGCTTAACGAACCTGCGTGTATGAGCTTTCTCTTCTTCTTATAGTCTGATCATCAATTCCTTGCTGCTGACCTTCTGTACTATGATTTGTCATCAGTGAGGTTTGCCATCAAGGACAACACTTATCTCATAATGCCAACAGCTTTTTCACTTTTAAAGAGTCGAGAAAAAGCTAAAGATGACTCTAGTCTCCTTCGATGTTTTAACGAGCCCGAAGTGACAAATGCTCGGATGGACTTTTTCAGTTATAGAGTTTGAAAAAGGCCAAAAGAAACTACTCTGGAGTTCTAGGCAGAGGGTGTGCCAAACTTTTCGCAAAACCACAGAATACGTTTTACGGTACGGGTGGTCGATCTTCGTGAATGCTGTGTTCACTGCATTGCGATCAGTAGGGCGGCCGACACGGCTTCCTATGGATAAAGGCTTTGTTCCTATAGGGGTCTCCCAATATATACGCGATGGTACGTGGGAGCACAAGTCCGTATTGATACTTATCGTTTCACCGTGGAGGAATCACCCAACCACTCAACGCTAAGATATCACGTTTAACGACGCCGGAACACGTCTCTAGCTTAGATCTCTATGTGTTTGCGTTATGTTTCAAAGCGTTGTTATGTAAATTCAATTCATTTTAAGTTGATCTTGTTTAGCAGTTTGCCTTTATGGATCACCACGAGATGTATAATACAACTTCCTAAATGCAGTCTAAGATGATAAGCAAGCTTTTCAATCTTTCAACTTTGAAAATCTTAACTACTGAGAGAAAAGAAAGACATCATCTTTTCACACAGATCATAGAGCACACACTAATGCACTTTTCCCTAAATCAACATACAAGCTGTCAAAATGCACATGCACAATGCAGGTATTTCTTTTCTCTTCCTTAATGTTGATGTACTACAAAAAGAAAGCTGTTGTATAACTTTGAATTCAATTTCAAGTGAAAGCAAACAAGCTTTGTCCAAAATCAAAAGACACCTTAAGATTTACTTGTTTCAACACTAGAAATACATAAATTCAAACCATATGACGAAAGCAAAAGCTCAATCAGCTATGAACAACAAACAAACTAAGTCTTAAGATCAATACGACACTTATCACAGGTCTAGATCTAAGAGGCCACAGCAAGACTAGTTCACTTTTCGTTATGGGAAACTGCAAATGATATAAGAAATACACAAAGAACAAATACAGTTTCTTTATACAACCGAGGCGGAATAGTGGCAAGGAGAGGTGGTTTCAGATAGGTACATTGACTGATAACAGGCTGCAAAAACAAGGATGAAAATAGGGCAATAAACAGCAGGGAACCCCAGTTGCACAAGGCAAAACTGGTTCAGCGCAGGTAGTACACTGTCAGTTTGACATTCAGCGCAGGTAGCCCCTTCGGGACCTGCGATGAAATGTAGACTGCCTTCACAGTGCCTGCACTGAAGAGAGAAACTTGCGTTTCTCCTGCTTTCCGGGTCACAGATTGCTAAAAAATTCACAGTTTTTGGCCAAATCAGAAGCTATCAATCAAGTACACACTAAAGGGTAATTAGGAGGATGAAAAGCTATCACTAAGAGATGTTCAGAGTCCTTGTGGATCAGCTCTTCAAATCATAAACATGCCCAGAAACTGAGCTAGAGTAGTTGCCCTCTACTTTGCATTTGAAAGATCCAAATGCAGTTTGATTCGGTACTCCCTGTGTTTATGAAATGAATAGCAAAAACACAAACAACCAACAAGATACGATCCCCAGCGGAGTCGCCAATTTGTTGTTGGGAAAAGTATCCAATACGGAATGACCCTATCCCACTCTAAGGGTGATAGTACCTCAGCAACAACCGAAGCAAAGCTATCTAAGATTTCTTCTTTATGAAAGTAAAATAGGGGAGAAAGAGATCCACTAACCGATGTCTTTTGCCAATGGCTGATCCAATCTTCTCTCCTTGCTGCTTTCTCCCAGCTTCTTGCTCTTTCACTGGCCCAGCTACACCAAGATCCGCAAAATGGCAAGAGACGGAAACTACAAGAAGCATACATTCATAATTGATTCAAGGATTAGAATAAATCAAATACACAAGTATGACAATACATCATTGAGACACATGCATATAGAAGAACCTCAAATTCTTTATTAATGGAAGAAGTAAAGTTCAGGAAGTGATACAACCATAAGAGGCCCAATCCAGCATCACCTTCCCAGCAGAAAGAAATCTCCTCTTCACCTCCTTCAAAGCAAATCACCCAATAGCTCTAAACTCAAACCAACAGCACTTCCTTACATTCACAAGATTCCAGCCTCCCTAGACCTCATGAGAGAGCTCTATATATAGGAGTTTTGGAGAAAGGATGAGTCAGCTTGAGAGCTGACTAGTGTCCTCTCCCACTTCAGTTATTCTTCAGTCCTTGAGTCCACTTGGAGATCCTTGCTTCCACTTGGAGATTAAGAACCTCTTACTCATCACTAGGCGAATTCCTTGATCCAAGTGTCACTTTGGAAGCTTCCTGGGCACTGACACATTGAGGAATGAGACTTCCACATGTCAAATCTCGCTCAGCGCAGGTAGCCTTTGTTGGAGTTGACATTCAACGCAGGTACAGAGTGGAGCACTTGACATTCAGCGCAGATGCTCAGTGGAGCAGTTGACATGATCCAGAATTTGCTTGTTTTTGAGTGTTTTCAGGTGGAGAACTGATATTTAGTGCTGTGGTTTGCTGACCTTGTTCCTCTAGGGGTAGGAACAACATGTTTAGGGACTTTGGATCCCTTAGATTATGGACATTTCATGCTTCATGCTGTAAGGCACAAAAATGTCTATAACAATAGGAACCTTGTTGCAATACAAGAATGGAAACTTACTACAAGAAGGAAAATCTTAAGGAAGATAGGCATCCTGATTAGTTGGATCATTCTTCTGTCTTACAACCATACTAGAGAGAATTTCAAATAGTTATTTTATGAATTCAAATTGTTTATGATGAATATAGAATTTCCTTTATTTTGAATTTTTGCAAAGCACATTCTTTTAATTCACCACCAGAGTTTTCTTGGTATTCATTGTCGTGTGACCTATCCTTTCGATTCTGCAATTTGTAATCAAAAAAGTAGGAATACAATTGGAGAAGGTTCATATCATTTCTTGGCATTTCCTGTTCTACACCTCAAAGTGTAAAAAACACCAGGTTCACAAATTAAGTGTTGAAAGGAGTTTTCTTTATTGCAATTCATGCACCCAACATGAGGGTGTTGTAGGAGCATCAGAACTTGGTGGCGCACTAGTAGAATTTTAGCTTATCTACCTTGATTAACACTTTTGTGTAGGTTCTTGGTTGTTCTAGGAGTATTGATTCATCATTTGTATTACCTTGGTCTCCCCACTCACCTTGTGAATAAGCATGGTCCACTCCATACCTTTATTGTCTGAGCACACCATAAGATTAAACGATATCGCACAGTTTCGAGTTGGGAAGGGTAGTGAAGTTAACAAGTTAAGATTTTTAGAGTATGTTTGTCATATTTGGTGTTTCTCTACTACCAAAAAGACTCAATAGTACACAAGTGGAGTCACTACAAGAAGAAAAAAAATTATCTGTTGCCAATGAGCCTGGCCAATACCCCAGTGGAGTTGCTTACTTCACCTCTCTACGCAAGGAGCCTTTCTCTTCTTTTGCCTTTATTTATTTATTTTATAAGAATATGCATTGACACTTATTCATTTTATTGGTGGAAGAGGGATCTTGACTTATTGATAGTATAAGAGGTTGTTGATGCCAAGGATACCCCCGCTTACACCCATAGTATGCATGTAAAATGCATAAACACACTTGTCCCAGGTATTTAACTAACCAAGGAGTCAAATATTCAACCATCAATGGTAATAATTTATAGACTAACCAACATAGTCTAACCCTTAGGAAATATTCACTTATCGGGACCTCAATCAACCCTCAAACCTTCAAAAAAGATTTTATTAAAGCCTTTCATCTATGACTTCCTATCGAAACTTTTAAAACCCTTCATAACCTTTATAAAACCTTCACTAACCCTTTAGTTGCACATATATAATCTTTTCCTCTTTAAACCTTGGTTACATATATTTTAACGCATAACCCTTCTATCGGCACTATTTTCTTAATAAACCATTTACAAAGGAAATATATGCACACAATACCTTTTCTGCCTTGGTACGGCCTTAGCACATTTATAGAGGTTTACCTTTTCGCTTATCGCAATCACTATATTCCACGAGTCACATTAACATGTGGTTCCCCATCTCCTCCGATATGCGATTAACTTCTGAAACTCAAAACATATTAACTACACCATATAACCCCATCGGATTCGCTTACCCTGCATGTTGCATTCTCCTCCTCCCTTCTTCGATCAAGTAACTTGCATATTAATCTTCTGTCGTTGATCTACACTTAGTAGATCTGACAGTTCACCCTGATTTCAGATAGACCACAAGCATGGGGTTTAATCACTCGATGAAGCAGTTTCCCTTCCCCACTTCTCTGCTACGTGTCGCGTTATGAATGGAATCGGAGCTAATTGGTAAAAACCGCTTATGGCCCTTCCTTCCACCCAAAATCCACTTTCTTGCCTTTGAATACTATTCTTCGTTGATTATCCTCCGCACTCCTTCAGCACTCGATGATCGTCGATCTACGAGATCGATGGTTCTCATTCCTTGTCTCCTGCGCCATTAATCTGAAAGATCCAATGGTACTTAAACTTCAACAACTCGCTTCTTCCCTCGTCCTTTTCATTATGTTTTTCATTGTTTCCTCAACGTTTCTCTATGGTTTTGGGTTATTTATTCAAGGTTTTGACATCTGCTCTTCCACTGCTCAACTTTCTCAGAGATTAACCCCTCTGCAAATTCTCTCTTCACATCTTCTCTAGAGCTTCACTCTGATCTTCAACTGGATTCAAATATCCCTTTATGATTCCTCTAAATAATTCTGCTCCTCTGCGTGTCCTTCAGAACTCTGCCTGCAACCCCTATTACAGAACCTACAAATTCACAACTTATATGTAATTCATTCATTAAATACTCATTCACACAATTACACAGTTACGAATAAACCTCTGTATATATAAATATGAACAATTGATTACATATCGAGACTCTTTGTCTCTCACAGGCCTAATCTTTAGTATTAGTGACCTCCTCCCCTTCCTTCACTCTGCCCGCAGGCTTACATTATACCGGAATGGCTCTTTTGAACTAATTTTCGTTCCAATCATAAATCTGCTGAACTAACTCCTAAATCCTCTATGCCCACTTCTAACTTCATTTAATTCCTAAGAACTCTCTCTAGTTCCTTGAATCATGAAACTACCCAGAGAGTTATAATTGACTTCAAACACTCTCATCATTATTAACCACTCATGTTCTCCTTTATTCGAGAGCATTTACAAACAACCTCACACCTCTAATTAATTCCTATTCTACCCACTCAAAAGCCTAAATATTACATTAATTCAACACTTAGTACACTAACTTCTCTAAAACACATGACCCCCTATATCTACTAAAGTAAAATGATTTTCCTTGGGTAGAATGCTTCTGCATCAAACTCCCAAAGTAGAAAATATTCATGATCTCCTAATCATGTGTTTTCATGTGTTGATAGAAACCTCCTGGGTCCCAAACTTTACCTTGTAACTGTTTGAAAGCTTTGCACCTTTGTTGCTGTTGTATGTCTACTATTTTCTATTTCATCTTCCTCTCATTGTCAATTAGGTTCAAATTCTGATTGATCATGCTTCTTGTTGCTATCATTTTCCTCCCTATGGTTTGTTTCATCATTACCTGCCACAATTCTTCAACTTCTTTTTCCATCACATCTTTGGTCTAGTCTATATTTTGCCACTTACTTCTGCTTCTTTCTCTTTGTTTCAGGTCGTTACTATTTTCCACCAACTCTTCAATCTATCGTTCTTCTTCTTCAAGTTGTCAAATGCTATCACTTACTCTTACTCTTCCTCTCATTCTTACTTGTTCTGTTATTCTTGCTTTTGCTACCATTGTAGACATTTCTCT
Source organism: Pinus tabuliformis (assembly GCA_031772625.1). Lineage (NCBI taxonomy): Eukaryota > Viridiplantae > Streptophyta > Pinopsida > Pinales > Pinaceae > Pinus > Pinus tabuliformis. The sequence continues at coordinate 1,004,403,459 of CM062820.1, read as the reverse complement.
TGCTCTTGCTCCAACTTTTGCTTTGACTCCTACGCTTACTTCCTCCCTTTCATCCTTACCCTCTTTTGTGATTATTTATGTCTGCACTGAATCATGACTTTCCAGCATTCTCTCCAGCAATTGAGCATCTCTGTTCCATGGATTAAATTCTTCCACACAATCTTCTTCTTCCATTTTTATTTGTCTTCTCATCTGTGGAAAACTTCCTCCAGCATCTACAACTAAACCTGCATTCACAAAACATTTGTTAAAATAAAAAACATAAGGCTTTTTTGCCTTATCCTCCTTTGGCAACAATTTAGTTTGTTTCTCTCTTTATTTCTCCTCTGTCAGCACATTAGTATGCTATTTTGAATTCTCAAAAGAATCCATGAGACTGTTAACTAGTCTCTCCTCCACACCATTTGTTGTAATGATGTCTTTATGTCCTTGTTCGCTGTAGTGAACTCCTTCTTTTGCAGTGTCAATTTGTTGAACTTTCATTATCATCTCCTTTTTCTTATGATTTTCATTCATGACAATTTTTTTGTCTTCCTTTTTCAACAATATATCTTGAACATCTATCCTCTGTTTTTCCAACTCCCTTATTTGAAAGTCTAATTTTTTATATAGCTCAATAATTTCAATTGGAGTAGAAATTTGAAATTTTACACAATTTTCCATACCTTCCTTTGTTATTGATAAATCTTCAGATTTCCTTTTTCCCTTTGCTAAGTTTTTTGCATAGACTTCTTCTTCCTTAACATCTTTTAGTAGATGTCCTTCTTCTTCAGTACATTTTTCCTTGTTGTCCCTCTGTAACTCTTCTCCCAGAGCTATCCTTGTCTTATCATCTTCATTAATATTCCCATGCATTTGTCTTTCATCAATAACATTAATCGAACTCATTTGATTACCTTTCTACGACAATATTCCTTTATTATTAATTAGAATAAGGTCTTGATTCCTCATCTCTATGACAGCTTCTATAGACTCATCCATAGACTTTTCCTTCTGTATGCAGTCAAATTCTTCTTCTTCTGAGAAGTTTTCCTTGTCACCTTTTACTTCTAGATCTCCATCTACTCTGATGATATCTTCAAAAGTTTTATTTTCTCCTGCAATACCTACCATCGTAGACAAACTATCAGTTTTAAAAACATAAGACCTTGTGGTCTCACTTGATGCTTCAACCATCATATCTCCTCATTCTTCCAAGTTCTCTTTATGACTCAGAAATTCTTCAATGTTACCCTCTTCAATCTCCTGAAGCCCTTCACTTGGTTTCTTGATATCTTTCCCCAACTGTATATGAGACCTATCTATCTCATCTTCTTCCAGAACATAGTTTAGATTCTGCTTGTCTTCTTCCTCCTTTATGACAATATCAGAAAATTGTCCTTCTTTACATGTTTCACCTGCAAACATACACAAATTGTCAGATTTAAAACCACGTGACCCTTGGGCCTCACTTGAAATTTCAGTCTTCAAGTCTTCAGCTTCACTTTCTCCCAGAATTTCTCCCTGTTCTAGTTCACAAATGGACTCTTCCATTTCCAACTCAGCTTCTTTGATCTTTTCCATCAGCCACCTTACGTGACTCTGCTGTAGCTTCCTCTGCAACTTATGCCACTTCACTACCTTCTTCCTCAAGACCCAACCTAGTCTCTGGCTTTCCTTAAGTATTCTCCTTAATGGATTGAGTTGTTATTTTAACTCTGCAATCTCTTTGTCAATTTCCTCTTGACTCATCCTCTTGCCATTTGCCTTGGCATCCTCTTTCTTCATCTTTCTTCTAATATGGTCTTCCTCAGAACCTCTGCTATGACTATCATTAGCCGTCTTCTTCTTCTCTATCTTCATGAGCTCCTTACTCACTTACTATGAGCTGCATTAAAGCCTCTGTAACAGCAAGTCCTCCTTGTTGCAACTTACCTCACCAAGCTTTCCTCTGTACTTGGTCTTTTGGCAAGCCCTTGGTTCTCTATCTCTAGAACCTCCTTTGAGCACTTCTCTCTGCTCCTTCTAGGCTTCAACTCATATATATTTCTCAAGAACACAACTGTCCTTTTGTATTACAATAACAATGAAATACTTGGTTCTGACCACCTCTTCTTTCACTTAGAAAGTCTTACCAGCTTCCTTCATTACCTTAGAAATTCTACCCACATCCTCTGTGGAATTTCCCCTTTTATCTGCAACAATAATTCTACAGTAACAAGTCTCCTTCTTGCTACATGTGCCTCACTAAACTTCTCTCCTTCGAGCTTAGTCTTTTTGCATCTCTCTGGTTGTTTCCTCTGGAACCAATTTAGCACTACTCGCTCTAGATTACTACAACCTTCTCACCTTTATATGTGCATTAATGTACAAACACACATTCTCAAATCAAAACAAAACATATCACCTCATGTTCAAGATCTCAGCATGATATTGTTTCACCATTCCACCTGTACCTTGAATGGATTGTCCTTTGTCTCTTGCATCTGCAAGTTCTACTACACATCCCCTCTGTGTGCCTTCTTTCTGTCAGATTAGAATCTAATCCTTCTTTGCCTGCATAAACATCTTAACACATAACTTGTTCTCAATTCTTTCACATATTTCTTTGTTCTGTTTCAACACCAATTGTTTCAATTACAATTCTACTCTGATACCAAATGGTGTTAGGGATACCCCTGCATACACCCACAATATGCATGTAAAATGCATAAACACACTTGTACCAGGTATTTAACTCACCAAGGAGTAAAATCTTCAACCATCAATGGTAATAATTTATAGTCTAACCCTTAGGCAATATTCACTTATTGGGACCTCAATCAACCCTCAAACCTTCACATAAGACTTTATTAAAGCCTTTCATCCATGACTTCCTATCGAGACTTTTAAAACCCTTCATAACATTTATTAAACCTTCACTAACCCTTTAGCCACACATATATAACCTTTTCCTCCTTAAACCTTGGTTACATATATTTTAACGCATAATCCTTCTATTGGCACTATTTTCTTAATAAACCATTTACAAAGGAAACATATGCACACCATAGCTTTTCCACCTTGGTACAACCTTGGCACATTTACCGAGGTTTACCTTTTCACTTATCGCAATTGCTATAGTCCTCCAATATGCGATTAACCTCCGGAACTCGAAACATATTAAGTGCGCCATATAACCCCATCGAGTCCGCTTACCCCACATGTTGCATTCTCCTCCCTTCTTCGATCAAACAACTTACATATTAATCTTCCGCCGTTGATCTACACATAGTAGATCTGATGGCTCGCCCCAATTTTGGATAGACCACAAGCATGGGGTTTAACTGCCCGATGAAGTAGTTTCCCTTCCCCACTTCTCTGCTACGTGTCACGTTATGAATGGAAACGGATCCAATTGGTAAAACCTGCTTATGGCCCTTCCTTCCACCCGAAATCCACTTTCCTGCCTTTGAATACTATTCTTTGTTGATTATCGTCCGCACTCCTTCAGCATTCGATGGCCTGTCGATCTATGAGATCGATGGTTCTTGTTCCTTGTCTCTTAAGTCGTTGATCTGTAAGATCCAACAGTACTTAAACTTCAATGATTTTCTTCTTCCCTCGGCCTTTTCTTTATGTTTTTCATTGTTTCTTCAGCGTTTCTCTATGGTTTTGGGTTATTTCTTCAGGGTTTTGACTTCTGCTCTCCTGCTACTCAACTTTCTCTGAGCTTAACTCCTCTGTTAATTCTCGCTTTTCAGCTTCTCCAAATCTTCACTCTAATCTTCAACTGAATTCAAAGATCCCTTTATGATTCCTCTAAATCATTCTGCTCCTCTTCGTGTCCTTCAGAACTCTACCTGCAACCCCTATTATAGAACCTACGAATTCACAACTTATATGTAATTCATTCATTAAATACTCATTCACACAATTACACAGTTACGAATAAACCTTTGTATATATAAATATGAACAATTTATTACATTTCGAGACTCTCTGTCTCTCACAGGACTAATCTTCAGTGTCAGTGGCCTCCCCCCCTTGCTTCACACTGCCCGTAGGCTTACATTTATACCAGAAAGGCTCTTTTGAACTAATTATGGTTCCAATCCTAAATCTACTAAACTGACTCGTAAATCCTCTATGTCCACTTCTAACTTCATTTAATTCATAAGAACTCTCTCTAGTTCCTCGAATCATGAAACTACCTAGAGAGTTATAATTGACTTCAAACACTCTCATCATTATTAACCAGTCATGTTCTCCTTTATTCGACAGCATTTACAAACAACTTCACACATCTAATTAATTCCTATTCTACCCACTCAAAAGCCTAAATATTACATTAATTCAACACTTAGTACACTAACTTCTCTAAAACACATGACCCCCTATGTCTACTAAAGTACAATGATTTTCCTTGGGTTCAATGCTCCTGCATCAGTTTTTCCTTCAGAGAAGCATATAAAGACCTTTAATTCAGGTTTTCTCCTTTAGAATTTTTTCCTTTCCCTCCTCTACTAATTGGATAGGAATGACGACACGAAAACATAAAAACCAAGTTTGATCAAGAGGTTTTGCTAAAGAGACACATGTTTATGGTTTAACCAAAAATCTCCTTATGGACGAATCGTATTTTCCATCAGAACTTCATCGACCAAAATATATAACCAACATGAGGATGGATAAAATCATAGCCATATGTTGAAGTGTCACAAGACTCTGTTTTAACATAGTCACATTCAAAGAATCTAAGAAACACATTGACATGTAACATTTATTTATGTAACACATAGGAAACTAAAAATAAATCAAACAATCAATAAAACACTATGTAAGTATGTAGGGCACAACCACAGATCATCATTGAAAGTAATGTTTTAAGTCTTATCCACTGGCAGGGAGAGAGTCAATCCTTCAGTGAAGTGATTACAGATGATACTTGTGCTGGCCAAGCTTTTCGTGAACTGTGAATGGTCCAATCTACAGGGATTGAAACTTGATGTGTTTTCCTTTGTCCTTGTGGGATTTGTCCCACCTCAGGACTAATTCATCCACACTAAAGTTATTCTTCCCTGCGGACTTCTTGTCGAACCACCTCTTGATATAGTTTTGATTAAGTGAAAATATTTCTTTTGCTTTCAGCATTTCTTCCTGTAACTTGTGAAGAGTGTCCATCCTACCCTACACTAATAGGCATGGTTTGCCTTGGGATTCTTACAAAACTTGGAGGGAGGGAAATTAAATGTTAGGAGGGAGGATGGATTCTTTTCCATATGCTAGGAACTAAGGGGAGATGTTCAAAGAGGGCTTTGGCGTGAATCGATCAACCCACAAATCATTTACCAAAGTGGAGTTCTAGTTCCTTCGTTTAGAGAATATGGTCTTTTTGATGATACAGATAAGGTTCTTATTTGTGGAATCTGTAAGATCATTCCCCTGCAAATAATAATTAGTTGAATGATTCAATAAAATTCCATTTTATAATGCATAATCATAGAATTTTAGTGATGAGAAATATGTTTCATTATTGAAAACAATTGAAGTACTAATTCGGAACCTGGAGATGATATTTTACTGAAGGAAATTGATGACTTCCTTATTATTCACCTTCTTAAGTGGAACTACTTTTGTCCACTGCGTAAAGTAGGATGCGGATGTGAGAATATAATAGTGTTGCTTTGATGAATGTGGGGATATTTCTCTGATAATATCCAAGCCACAATGTTGAAAGGGTTCTTCCACTATGATAGGTTCCAATTGGGAAACTAACTTTTTGTTTTGGCCTGCACACTATTGGTAGACTAGACACTTACATGCATAAGCATGAGCATCTTTGAATAATGTGGCCCAATAGAAACCACCCCACGTGATTTTATGCATAGTTGTGTTTCCTACAAAATGTCCCTCGGGTGGTCCATCATGGAGGTCACACAATACATTCTCTGAATCATGCACTTCAAAAAAATTGAGAAATTCTCCATTATGGTTCTTTCTGAAAAGCACCCCATCCACCAACTGGTAAGATAATGCTTTGATTCTAAGTTCCTTCTTCTACACTATGAATAAATGGGAGGAAACAGTTACATGATTAAGGTATTGGCACACATCTTCATCCCAAGAGTCTGTGATAATAGTGGGAGCAGTTCGCTTTAAATTATACATTTCTATTTCCTGTTCCCATCCAGGTTGATCTATTTCTACTTTTGCATCCACTGCTTCTACTGCTAGTTGACATAGACCATGGCCCTTGATTTTGTGAACTAGTTTGAACTCTAAATAGTACTCATGTAACCCAGTCATCCAGTTCACTCATCTCTCACCCACCTCTTTTTGAACAAACATTGATATGACTGTTAGGTGGATAACAAAGATAATACAGTGATTTTTTAAAACATAAGGATGAAAGTTGTTCACCACCTTATATACTACATAGGCGTATTTATAAATGGTGGGATACTTGAGTTCAAGTCCTTGAAGACAAGTGCTCATGAACGATATTGGTCGCTCGTTGTTCTAATCATCATTTTGCGTAAGCGAAGAGGTGAGAGAAGTGTAATAAGCAAAGTTGTAGAGCAGAAAATCCTTGGTGAAATTTGGGTTGTATAACGTAGGCCCTTCTACAATATCTTACTTGATATGGGAAAACACATACTTTTCCCTTTTATCCCATATGTAAATTTGATCCTTCTTTACCACATCCTATATTGGCTTCACAGTATGAGTGTAATCGAAGATGAACTTTCAAAGGAAGTTGATTTTCCCCAGGAAGGACATCATAGATTTCTTATTTTCTATGAAGGGAATTTGTGTGATTTCCTTGACCCTCTCATGGTCTACATTAATCCAATTTTTGGCAATGATGTGGCCCAAGAGCTTACCCACAAACACTGTGAAAATAATCTTCTTGGGATTAAGGGATATCCCATACTTGCGACACTGCTTGAAATTTTTTCACAAATGGCGTATGTGGTCTGAACTCTTCTTAGAAAATATCGTGAGATCATCGAGGTAGACCATCACACTTTGCCCAATAAATCCATGAAATGTAATCTTCATGTTGTTCTAAGATGTCACACTAGCATTAATCAACCTGAATGTCATTCTCTTGAATGTGAACGTACCTCACTTATTATGAAATGTTGTTTTAAGTTTTCCACACTTTGAGACTAGAACCTAATTGTATCTTGAATACCCATCCAATAAGGAAAAGATTTTTGACTGTGATACATTTTGCATAATTTTCTCTTTAGATGGCACGGGGTAGTTTTCTTTGTCTGTGGCACGGTCCAAGTTGCAGAAATCAACACACAAGCAGATTTCCCCAGACTTCTTCCTTACTGGGGCCAAGTTTGACACCTAGGTAGAATGTTGCACTTTCTAAATAATCTGAGCATCCAACATCTTCCTTAAATCCTTTTGAATGAGAGGCTCAAGCATAGAGTGTAACTTCCACAACTTTTATTGGAACGACTTGGCCCCTTCATTGATTGATATTACATGATGGGTAATCCATGTGTCATAACTTTTGAGATTGTCATATGTCCACATGAATACATCTCAGTATTTATTGAATAAGTGGATAAAATCTTGTCGCTCCTATGGTGTGTAGCAAGTACAATATTGATATACTTCGAATCCTTTTCTTTTCCCAAATTTCTCTACTCATGCGGCAACGTTGATCTATGGGTATTTTCATTGACTAGACCTTGGAAGCGATTCTGCAAGTCATACAATTTCTCTAATGATACCATGTCTTTCGGCATGAGGTTTCTTTTTCTCGTGTTAGCTACATCTTACAATTCCTTCTCGTGATCATCTTTACTGATCATTACATATTTGAAAACATCGGTGTTTGCCACAAAATGAAATGTCCACTGGTCACCATTGAAAACACACAAGTTAGTATTATTATTAGGGACAGATGTCTTATAAATAATTTCTACAGAAAAATTGTCCGTACATGGTAACAACTTAGCAACAACATTTCCCAATACATCTCCAACTACGTTACACATTCTAGGAACAGATATAATATTGAAATCTTGGAAATGTGAAATCAAATGCCATACCTCTTATGGCTAACTTTTTAGATGAGGTGACAAATGGTGTATGGTATCACGTAAGTGTCGTACAATAATTTTTGAGTCACCTATTTCTTTGAGGATCACAATATTCAAGCTGGTGGATCTTGTAAACCCAAGATAGGTGTTCATATTCTGCAATTTTTTTCATGCACTCAAATTCCGAGCGGCTAGAGATAAGAAGTTTTCTCTATTGTAGATCTATTAAAACACAACCAGCTCCAGAGCCCCCCTACGTTTCAGAACCATAAAAATATGAATTCAAGTTATCATATGTACAAGGGCTACATACTACCCTAGTATTATTATTGTTACCACTACTATCTATACAAACATCATTTTCATGAGTTGGACTAGGAAGGAACTCCAACAATGTATCTGGTGGGACTGGGGATGGTTGAGTGAGATAACACCCGAGTTCGATTTCCAAAAATTAATTTCCAAAGATAAGGCCTCAAATCTATTGGCTCATTCTCATCCTCTAAGGGAGTTATTGTGTGTTTCATATAATCCTCTGAGTTCACCTAGATCTCATTGTTTCTTCCATTATACAAAAGCCACAAATGTGGCCATTTCATCGCAAAGTACCCTTGTAACTTGCTGGACTAGTATTTGGTCAATGACACACCATATGCTTTCTGAATGTCCACAATTACTATGTTTATACATTTTCCAACTCGGTGATCGGATGATAAGTTAATAAGCACATTTTTTAGCTCACTAATTTCATAGAAAATAGTCATGTCTAGCTTAATGATATTTGCATCCATTTTATACCATTCTATGTTGATTTTATCTGTGACACGTAGAGGAATTACATTTACATATGAACTAGAATAAACTAAGAAATTTTGTAGATTATAATTGAAAAATTAAAATATCAACAAAAATGGAGAGTAGAGAGCATTTACATTGAAAGTTAAAGATTAAGTACGGACTCTAGTGAACTAGAGGACTTACCAGATTCGGCTCCCTATTGTGAAGAAGAATCGTTACCTAAGATAGGCTATCCAAGTGTGTGTAGGAGAATGTCTTGCTGGCTCGCATTCTTTTTTAGGTCAAAGAGTGAGATATTCACATGAGCCTTATTCATTTCATCAACAATGTTGTAATCTAGTGTGAGATAAATTGACGAAGTGTCTCGGGGAATTGACTTGTCTTCTACTTCCATAGTGATGTAATTCCTTTTGGTACTTGTAGAAGTGATTTTCGATGTGACTTCATTCCCAAACTTGTTCTGAGTATTCCACATTAAGTTAACGAGAGGAATTATCTTCTTCAAAAAAAAATTCCTCTAATTTTTTCTTTGTTAACTCGTGTGTAGGACCCGGCCCTTGGCTTCTTAAGTTATATCATCTGGTCTTCTTCTGGGGTAAGTCATTACTCAGTAGTTCCTTCTTGGAATTTATTTTTCGAAATATGAGTACACAAATGAATGTGTTCACCACATGCCCCATGCTCAGAGTACCCTTAGCCGTAGTAGTTTCTTCCTTTTCTTCTGTAGGCTCAGTCTTCTTGTTGGTAAGCACTGTGTCTATAAAGTGCACAGCCAAAGCGTTCGTGTTGTTGTTCCATTGTGGACATGATTTCTCTGAGTGATATTATTGATGAATAAATAATATTGATCCATGCCCATACTTTCAATATTTAGCACAATTTTCTAGCTTTTCATGGACTTGGCTGGCTAGTTATTGTTGTTGTCGGAGTTGGAAGTCCTTCTCAGAAGCTTCAACTTGGGAAGTATACTACTCATGGAGATCTCTCTTGAATTTGTTTTCAATTCTGACAACTAATTAGATAGATATTTGATAGTGTGTTTCAAGCTCTCAATATCATTTACTTCCTTTTCTTTATCCTTTTTTTGGATTATTTTGGTACTTCATCATCAACGATGACTCTAATCACACGTAGGTCCTTCTGAACTACGATTACCTCTTCAAATGTTTCAACCAAAGTTGGTTTCAAAGTTTCTTTTCATGAACTGCAAAATGTTTGATAGTAAGGCAGATGTGAAAAGATCAATTGTGATGGAGTCATGAGGCTTTGTGTTTGGTGGAACTTTGTTCAAGATATAGTTAAACCTCTAACTAAAATATTTCACTTTTCTATTTGGCTCTATCTTCATATTGTCCAACTCTTTCAAAAGCATGGCAGGGGTTTTATCATTAACGATTTTTTCAAGAAATGATTTCTTAAAACCCCTCCAATTTTAGATCGAGTTTGGAGGAAGGCTATGATACCATACAACTGCTCTGCCATTTAAGGTACATGTAAATAATCTACATTCAACATCATCTTAATGTACCTTAAGTGTTTGTAACTGTAGGTAGAAGTTGTCTAGATATTCATCCGCCTTTATTGCTCTGTCAGGGTCATAATATGTTAGTATCTTCTTCAGGTGCCTAGGTGTCTTATGTAACACAACCGACAATGCAAGTTGGACTTGAGTGATCCAATCCAGTTCTTGGTCTGTCGTGTCTTTGTCATTGTCTTCCCGTTCTTCTTCAGAATATTATTGGTTTTCTTCTTCTTCTTCTTCTTCTTCTCTTCCCAACTTGCAGAAAGTATCGTCTAAGAGCACTACATTATCACCATCACCAATGTTGAAGGTTGGAGGTTGTTATAGTTTATTTTGTTTTATTCAAAATCTATTAACTCTTCAATGGTGGCGGGAACCAATTCTTCAACTGTTGACACTAGTATCTTCTTGGGAGCGGTTTAGTTCCTCTTTGGGAGATATGGTAGAGTTTTTACTACCGATATCAATCTAATAGCTCTTTCAACTTTTGGGTGATGTGGTGGATGGTCGAGATCTAATTGTAAGAATATTTGTAATTTTGTGTAGTTCCGAGATGAGAAGAATTACCAACTGAAATAATGTACATAGGTGAGTTGTTGAGAATGTTACCACCTTGACCATAGGAAGTAAGATTGGAGTTAGTGAGGTTACCAACCATAAAAATCTAGCTTTCCTCCTTCTAGCTCAAGACATTTTGATGGCGCTGGACCTCCCAACATTCAAGGGGTCTCCCTGGTATGTGGTCCCAATTAGATCTCACACCGTTTGGGATAGGAGCCCCATCCGGAATATTGCCCAATTGATGGTTATCTTAAATATATGACTTGGCTCTAACTATCAGCAAGAGAGAGGAATGAAAATGTGCCTCTGAAAGGCAAGGGGCGTGTTGATGGTGAGTGTTCGATCGTATGTGTGTCAAAGTTCTTTCACTACAGAGGGGAGAAAATGTGAGCCTCTAAGAGAGAGGTAGTAGTATCACCCTAGTAGAGACACACATAAACGAGAAGGATACATACAACATCAAGAAGAAGAGTCCATAGATATTTGACAATTGGAGTAACCAATGTAATGAGGAGGGTCTATCTAATATCCAGTTGAATAGGCCATGAAGATGTGACAATGGTACTATAAATTACAACACATTCTCAATATGATAATTACCAAAATCACTGAAATATTTCATCTTCTTTAGCACAGATGAAAGAAAACATGAATTATAAACAATCACATTATAGTCTTAGAAATATCCATACTCCATGCCTGAAGAATGTGTTGGCCCATAGGGCTTCTTATATTAATTTAAATTTCTAATAAACATGTATACAATGAATACCACTAGCTCCAATAGTGGAGCATTGCAGCCACTCCCTACTCCTCAAAAGAACTAGCTTATCTCTCTAATTCCTTATGGGAGGATCCAGGTTAAAAGTCCTTTTCTCTTACAATGAGGGTGTATATAAAACAATGAGGAAGTGATGGTTCATATTCCTTATGACTCTTCATCTACCCTAATGAATATTTGAATTCCTATGACTTTTAAAATTTACATGAATCTTCATATTTCATACATTTCCTTTGGACTTCCACCTTACATTACATTTTCAAAACGTAATTTACATCATTAATCATAATGGTGTGGCATGTGACAACTCATGACATGACATGACATGAAACTGCTGACACAGACTTGGTTGATGATGTGGAAATATCAAGCCACGGCTGCCACTATGTGTTGCAGGTCTTCTTCTTTTCATCTTTGCATGGCTTGGTAATAAGGGATCTTCAACGATCTCAAGTCTTAAAATGGTGATTGTAAAATAATGTCCCCTTAATTTCTCTTGATTGATTAGCTTGCGTATTCAACTACCATATTGTCTTAGAGTATGTTTCACTCCTCCATATTATTCTTCATCATCTCACCATCACATAATAAGGTACTTATTTCTACAATTAACTCATGACAAAGACGACATGAGTCCCAAAACTGCCTAGTCTAAAATTGAGCATGTTGATCCATTGACTAGCTAAAACTAGATGGAAGGTTGGGAAAATGGATCAATGACTACATTGTTGCACAGTTAAAGCAAGAAAAGGGATCCTTGAGCATTGAGGTTGTGTATTGCACAGTTCAGGCTTAGCTGAGGGGACAAACTGCGCAATTCCTAGGGTAAGTGTTAAGGATGATGGGATGCGAAATGGGTGACCATATTGCATAGTTCTTGGAGACAAGAGAGGATGAACCATTGCATAGTTACGTAGTTCAGGAGCTCAAGGATGAGCTTAAGCCAAGAGACTATTCAGTGCATAGTTTAAGGTCGGGCTAGGAGAAAAAAATGCATAATTATGGGAGTTAAGGCCAGAGAGTGAACACAGAAACTGTGTAATGCATTAGTCCTGGGAGGCAGGAAATATGCATTGCGTGGTGACAAGAGGAAATGTCATAGCCAAGGACTAATATTGCACAATGCACAATTCAGGGAAGTAGGGTGAAGCTAGGTTTCTTGGTCGGGAAGCTTTCCATAAAACGACTAGTTGCAGGATGAGTGAGGCTGATGTGAAAAGTGATAAAACTTCGATTGTGATCACGCACTTTGAATAATTGATGAAACAACAAAATAGATAATCAAGGAAACATGAAAATTCATTTCCCTCTGTTTGACAACTTTATGACAAATTTATGACAAGTGCGACACATGATATACACTTTGCGACGACCGTGACAACAGTTCTGTGACAGTGCATCGAACTTTGGAAATGAGTGTGAAAGATGTTTGCATGGTTAGAAGAAATCATTTACACAAAGGTGACCCCTTGAAACCACCAGAACAAGATTATATACATGATGCAACAACGACATGAGAAAATACGACATTTTTCCTATCTTGCAAAGGGGACAAAAACGCCTCAAGAAAACAAATGGAATGAATTTCAAATTTTGTGACGACAATGTAGAAGACCAAAGAATGCTCCAAAATTGAGTGTAAGACAAAACTTTGGAGGGTATTGTAGCAAAGAAAACACCATTATAGGCCTACATGAAAAATTTGCATACCCATCACTAAACACGGAGTCTTTTCAAAAATCACTAACCTTTGATGACATTAATGGTACATGAAAAAGAATATCTTGAGAAACAAAAAGTTCTCCAATTTAGAACCCCCTGTGCCAACAAGTATTGTCAAAACAGGTCATTGAAAGTTATTGGAATAGGAGGCATTATGTTCAAAACATATGGATGAAACATGTCATGCACATACATTCAATACTCCAAGTGAATCAACCTTGTTGACCATATGTTTCCTCACCATGAACCAAGTACCACGAGATTAAACTTAAATGTAACACTTCACTTAGTTTCTAAGTTTGTACTTTACAGTCCTTTTGTCAATGGCACAAAATCATCCTATGCTCAAGCCTCACCCAAGGCAAGGACTTTCTTCCCTACAACTCCCCTTTTTTATACTAGGGAATAAATAGGGGTTCATCATTTTGTTCTTTTATATGCGAATGCAATAAATGGGGGTTCATCTTTTTGTTCCTTTTTATGGGAATACAAGAAATGTAGGTTCATCATTTTGTTCTTTTCTAAAAGGAATACATTCATTTCCATAGTAGTTAGTTTTCCCATCTATTTTTCAACCTTTCTCTCCATCCAGGTAGGGGATTTATTTCTTTATTATTTTGACTCCTTAAAAAAATTAATGTCTTCTTTTCTCTTCAATATATTTATCCAAGAATACATTCATACCATTGTGGGTTTTAATCCCATTTCTTAGTTGAAATTCTTTCTTTTTAATCATTAAGGAGCATTTTTTAGTTCTTTTATGCTATTTGAAGTCTACATTAGTGAATAAATCAAAGAGCAATTGATTAAATCTAATATTAAATCACATCAAAGCTTTCTGCAATTTGAATTACACACTAACATTTCGAATTGAGGGCCCTATTTGGTAATCATATTGGATTGCCAAATTCTAAGAAGGAACTAAGTAGGTGAATGCAAGTCTTGATTTGAGAAATGTTCTTAGTGTGGACTAATCAAGTTTGAAAGGAAGCACAAGAGTACTTGAAGAAAAATTAAACTTAAAAGAGTGCAAACATGGCAGGTGTGGTAGGATCTAATAATTTGTAAAGGATTTTAAGACGACTAAATTTTGATATTGGGCTCAATCTCCAATTTGGTCCTCATCCACACAACAAAAGGAAATAAACGTGGATCTCTATTTGAATATTTAGATAACATAATAATTTGGAGGCAAGTCAAGTGACTAATGAAAGAGGGACATTGATTTGATAATTAAAGTAAAATAGATTAAAAATAAAATAAACTCAAAAGAGACCAAAACTCAATTATTATATTCAAATTACTTTTTCTTTAATGCAGTGACGAGAATACCATTCATAGAAAACATAAGAGAGAAAATGGCATTAAGTCTTTTTCATATACATATAAGATTATAAAGAGTCAGTAATAATTTAAATAAATTATTATATTAAGTAGCATAAATGATTGTGTCCACTATAGTATTATTCTTCAAACATATTATATTTTCATTTAATATCTAAAATAAATAATCATAGTTAGTTTTCGTAAGAATTCCGAAGCATATTTTGATTCCTTATTCGAATGATGATTTAGACAATTACAAACAAAACATCACACCATATAAATCCTTCTTTTTTCAATTATCCATCATATTCCTAAGTCAGAGGAAATTCAACCTTTTTTTTTATTTTTTTTAAAGAGCTAAAAGAAATAATCATAGATATTTCTCTTAAATGTCGAGAAGTATCTTTTAATGCATTTTTGGACTAACGATTTAAAAAATTACAAATATTAGACCATATAAATTAATTTAATTTCAAAGAACTATGTTATTCTGAACGAAGAGGAAATTGAAAACACCTTCCTTCTCTATTACAGGGACTACAGAGACTATGATACCATTATTCATCTATAATAAATATTTTTGACTTATCATAATATTCCTGGTAAATATCAAACATTTTAGATATATTATTTTAGTATGTAGCAAGCAAATTTCTAGCTTGAATTTGATTGCATTAGTTTAATTTTCATTAATATGTATTCCAAGAAAATATGAAATGATCTAACCAATTTATATTTTGAAGAAAAAAATGCAGTTTAGTTTTTTCGAAGCCATTCAATCATAAAGAAATGTTAAAACTTTTTTTTACAACTTTTAACAATTGAGTAGTAAGCTTGCATTGATAATAATTGTAACAGGTATAATTGAAATTTATTTTTGAATGTTTTCGTTTGTTTGTGATAAAATAATTCAAGAATGATAGAAAATAAATGAAGATCAGTCCATTTAGAGGGAGAAACCTAATTTTACATTGAATCCTATACAAAAGACAACGTATGATGTTCCTAATACTAGGGTTCCTTGGTATATATAGAGAGACAAGGAACAATTATAATGAAAGGGTATAATAAAAGGTTTTAGGATACCTACTAATATAACATATAAACTAACAATGAGTGCTTATTACAATATTACCATAGGATCTATAGAGCATTAACATAGTGCCCCTCCTTCCCCCACCAGCTTCCCCCCTTCAAAACGATTTTCCCTCAAATGTTGGAATTTAGGGTGTTTCTTGAAGCACTGTTCAATTTCCCATGTCGCTGTGTCTACAAGAATATTTTTCTAGTTGACTGGGTACTTCATTATGGTTCCATTCAAAAGAGACATAAAATAGAAATCTATAACGTTTTCTAGTTCAAGAGTCAACTTCCATTCTTGACATAATTATGAAACTTTTGTTTAGATTTGAATAGTTTGTCTGAAAACCATTTTTAGGAAAGATACATGAGAAACCTTATGAATGTGGGAAGAAGAAAATTATAACTCATATTCCGCTTCTCCATCCTTGCAAATAATCTTGTAGGGTCCTTAAAATTTTAGAGCTAATTTTTTGTTCTTATTTTGCTTTAGGGTAGATTGTTTATAATGTTGTCATTGTAAAAGTAGCCAACTCAACCTCCTCAAACCATCTTTCACTTTAATGTTCAATTGATTGATACTTTTGCAACACTTGAATATTCTCCTAGAGAATTGTAAGATTTTCTTTAGTCATCTCTAGATGTGACTCTATTGACTATACTTTTTACTTGTCTTGGAACAAGTATGAGATATTAGGAATTGGATATACTCCAAGAACCTCAACTAGGGACATTTTAGCAGATGTGTGATGGGTATAATTAAAACACGAATTTTGGAGAGGAAACCACTTCATCCTTCTTGTCTAAAGAATAACATCATAAATGTCCCTCTAAACATTTGCTAGCTATTTTTACTTAACCATCTCTTTGTTGATGACTTGATTCTTAGAGTACATATTATGACAAGTGAGATAAAATATCAAATGGAAAGTCCCAATTAGAAATTTTCTAATTTTCTATCATAATTTCCAACTGAGATGTAAGACTAGTCTTCCAATTAAAAGAGATGGAAAATTAATTCCAAGTCCACTTGGGAGGAATCCGATTGAATCTTTTTGTTACTTAAATAATTATTAATATAATTAGATAAAATAAATTAAAATATAAAGTATTTACTTATATATTGGTATAATCGAGGAGTGATCTAGGTCCGGGTGTGAAGAAGGACCCTGCCAAGACCTTTTACTTTCGTGATGTGTTAAAATTACTTTTTAAAAGAACATTAACGAATACATTTGTATGCAGAAAGGAAGATGAACATAACAATCATCAGCACATGAAAACATAAGCCGTTGATAACGGAGTTCGTCCAGGAGGGACTACATCTCCGGGCACTGGTGTCAAGATGGTGTAGGCCACTGCATTATGTGTTGGAAATAAAGATGATGTACACAGAGATGATGTCTCGATCATACAAGGAAGAATTCCCTCACGCAGGAGTGGCTCTAAGAGATGTTCCACAACTAGAACTCTCAATCAAAAGACTCCTATTAGTATGACACAAAAACAAGCATGGTGCACATCCCGCCAACATGGCACAAAAGGGATGTCAAAGCAAAACACATGCATGACGACAACAAGAGTATCCCAACAACATACAACAAGGGATCTCAAAACATAACATGAAGAGTTATGACAGAAAGTACATCATGTGAAAGATTCTGTGTAACAACAAGATCCTGCATCAACATTAATCATGGATCTATACAACATAATGCAGAAAGAAGAAGTACATGAACAGATCATATACCTCACAACCAAGGGCCATCTAAAGAAGTGGATGTCTCACTGCCGAAGCTTCTCGAACCATTGCTCTCAAGGCATCAATATCATGAAGATGGCTGCTTGCACAAGAATGTGGACATCTGCACTGGAACTTAGAAAAGTGACTAGAAGAAGAAATGAGAGAATAAGAAATCTGAAGCCACCATCAGCTTTGTCGTGTATAATTAAAGTGAGCAGAATGAAGTCAACCTAGAACTAGAGTAGAGATCTCATCTTACTAATTTCAATGGTGCAAACGGTACTTCAATCCGAGTTCGGATGATGGAGTTATTGCACAAATAAGGATTCTTCGATCCTTAAGAAAATGAGGATTTTCCTTCGAAAATGGGTCTTAAGCCTTTAAGGCCAAATCGCAATCGGGGGTTTCATAGAAGTAAACTTAAGCTTTGGGCAGTGAAACCCCTGATCGCCGATATCTGATTTGATTGGATTGGCGGATCGGAGGCAATCGCAATTGGCGGACTTACATGTATATCAGCGAGCAGGTAGTGTGATCGACAATTAATCGGATTGGCGGAATTGGTATCAGACACCTGGGTGATATATGTGTGGGATGCCGACACGATCGGCCGACACCAATATCGGCGATCAGCGATGGGTGGTCAGTCATTCTCGATAACTAGGATAGGGACACCCCCGATATGCTGATTTGCGACCTCAGCGCGGACCCGATAGGGAAAGTAAGCCTGATTTAATGATTTTGAGGTCCGAGTATATGGTTTTTGGGCCGATTTGTAGTGTTTTTTAGAATTTCTGAAGCTTTATCATTTCAATGATAAAAAACAATTTTTGACAGGCTGTTGCACCCACCCATCATTCCATTCTACTAGTCTCTATTATGAGCCAGACAAGCCCCGACTTGGATGGGATTCTGTCTAAAGAATCTTGTATAAAACACGATCAATGGAAGAGCACAGGAGGCGCATTGTTTTGGTGGTAGCATGTTGTTTCACAGGAGGCCAAGAGCATATATATATATATATATATATATATATATATATATATATATATATATATATATATATATATATATATATATATATATATATATATATATATATATATATATATATATATATATATAAGATATATGAAATCTTAAGCCACCATCGCGGGAACTACCTCTAAAGAGGGAAATCCAACACGAAGTCCACTTGTTGCATGACGACCTCTGCCAAATATCAACATGTAAAGGATGTCGGCAGTTAAAATGGAAGAGATTAAGCAGCAAGTGCAAGAATTTTTTGACCAAGGCGTAATCGGGCTGAGCTCCTCTCCCTGTGGGCTGCCGATTGTTCTAGTGCCCAAGAAGGATGGCAGCTAGAGGATGTGCATGGATTACCATGCTCTCAACAAAATATCAGTAAGAAATCACTATCCCTTCCCATGCATAGATGATTTATTGGATCAATTAAAAAATGTTGAATATTTCACAAAGTTGAATTTGCATAGTGGCTATCGCTAGGTCCAAATTGTGGAGCAGTAGGTGTGGAAAACCGCTTTCAAAACCAAGTAGGGGCTGTTTGAATGGATGGTAATGCCATTTGGGCTTTCCAATGCTCTAGCCACCTTTATGCGGTTATGAATAATATATTTCAACCTTTATTGATGAGTTTGTTCTTGTATATTTAGATTATATACTAGTTTTTAGAAAGAATTGGTTTGAACATGTGAGTCATGTAAAGAAAGTGCTTGATGTGCTGAAAGAGGAAAAAATCTTTGTAAAATTGTCAAAGTGTGAGTTCAGGAAAACCTCTTTGGGTTACCTAGGTCATATTGTTGGTCATGGTAAGTTAAAAATTGATCCCGCTAAAGTTGAAGCAATTGTAAATTGGCTAAGCCTACCAGTGTAACTGAGTTCCGTAGCTTTCTAGGTGTAGTCCAGTATTGGAGGAGATTTATTGATAATTTCTCTATTATTGCAGCACCTTTTCACACATTTACAAGTGTGAAATAGGTCTTCCAATGGGGAGGAAGACAACAGAAGTCCTTAGAAACATTGAAGGAAAAAATTAGCACCGTGCCAGTCTTAGCCTTACCCGTTCTCCAACAGCCATTTGTGATCGAAACCGATGCTAGCGGTTATGCCATGGGAGTTATACTGATGCAGCAAAAGAAGCCAATTTGTTACCATTCTCAGAAGTTTTCTCAAGCTGTGATAAACTATCCCACCTATGACAAGGAGCTTTATGCCTTGGTGCAGAGTGTGAAAAAGTGGAAACAATACTTGATCGGCAAGGAGACCATCATCCATACAGATCATCAGCCCTGGAAGTAAGTTTAGTCACAAACCAAGTTGTAGCAAACTTGTCATTTCAAGTGGATGGTATTTCTTCAACAGTTTCATCTGGTAATAAAGTATAATAAGGGCACTAGCAATAAAGTGACTGATATGCTATCTCGCCATCCTATTTCTGCTTCTGTTATTTTGCATAATATTTCGTTGTCTTTTGAATGTTATGCTGAACAATATGCTAACGATGATGACTTTAAGGAGGTTTATGCAAAACTAACCCATGGTTCATAGGTGGACAACTATCAGTTGCAGGGGAAATTATTGTATCACCTTGGTAAATTGTCTATTCCCACAAGAGAAAGAGTGCATGTAATTTGAGAGGCCCACACCTCTCTTGTGTTTGGACACTTTGGTGTCGAGAAGACTTTATGTCATGTACAAAGATTTTGTTTTTGGCCTCATATGAAAAACATTGTGACTCGCTATGTAAAGGGTTGTGTGATTTGTTCTGTTTCAAAGCCCTCTAATAGAAAAATTGGGTTCTACACACCACTCCCTATTCCGAGTCATCCATGGGAAAGTGTGTCAATGAAATTTGTAGGAGGTTTACCTTTGTCTAGGAAGGGTCACAACTATTTGTATGTCGTCGTTGACCATTTTAGCAAAATGTGTATACTTATGCCTTGTAAAAATCAGATTACTACAGAGCAGACTGCTTCTTTTTTCTTTCAGCATGTTTGGGTCCACTTTGGATTACCCATATCAATTGTGTCAGATCAAGACTCTCACTTCCTTGGGGAGTTCTAGACTAGATTCTGGAGGATGATGAACACCAAACTGAAAAGAAGCACGACATTTGACCCGTAGACCAATGGATAGACAGAGGTTGTTAACCGTACCATGGTACACCTATTACGAGGCTATTATGGGAAACATCCCAAGTTGTGGGATGAACATATCCCCTATATACAACATTCCTACAACCGAGCAGTGCATTCATCGACGCAGTGTTCACCATTTGAGACATGCTTTGGCTACCTACCGAAAGACCCTTTTGGTATGGTGTTTGGAAGGGAGGATGGCTCCAGTGGACATAATGATAAGGACAAAGCTCAGCAGTTCGTTTAGCAAATCTAATGGATTCACCAAGCAGTGCAAGAGGAGTTGGAAAAAGGTCAAACTTGTTATAAGGCTCGACATGATAAACACCGGGTTGACCATCAATTCCAAGTGGGCGACAAGGTGTGGTTCCACATCAGCAAAGACAAGATGAAGGGAGAAGGAAAGAAGTTGCGGCCAATCTGGTATGGACCATTCACAATATTGGAGAAGATTGGGAACAGTGCCTTTCATCTTGACTTGCTGGTATATATGAAGATGTACTCAGTAGTGAATGTGGAGAACCTAAAGCTGTATGAACCTCCTTTGATCATGGACACTGATGAGGTGGGCACAGTTCCTACCATCGATGATTTCACACCAGAATATCTCAATGAGTTGCCCAAAGAAATCATCCTCAACAGAAGAATCGAGACTTCATGGCGAGGAGATGTAGAGTATCTTCGAGTTGGATTCAAAGGAATGCATCCCAGCAAGGCCAAATGGCTGGAGAAAGAGAAAGTGAGGGAACAATTCCCTCACATGCCAATTGACTAATGAAAAGCTTTTGGCAGTCGAAAAGCTCCTCAGTGGGGAGGATTGATCCTGGTGAATCTTCAGATACAATGGCATGGGAAAACTCAAAAATTAAAGTAAGCAGAATGAAGTCAACCTAGGACGAAAAGCTCCTCAGTGGGGAGGATTGATCCAGGTGGCTCCAAAGAGACACAAGACAAAGATGGCTCAAAAATCAAAGTGTTTGGATTGTGCTCGAACTAGGACCAAATCAAAGACCTCGTCGTCCTGATCATGGTGGGGCAAACAGTTCGTCAAACCGAGCTCGTATGCGAAATATAGATCTCTTCAAAGTTTGACATGACAGGGGAAAAGTGGGGCCCACAGTATGCCACATGGCATCCCAGTAAGAAAATGGGACCCACATGGTAGCTCATCAGCCATTGACATTTGGCATTTTCTTATTTGTCTCCTAAACTACATAAGAGACAAAATCATGGGAAACAGTTATTCATTTTAGTATATAGTTATTAATATAACTATATAAAAGCAATAACCCCTTCAAAACCCCAAAAATTGCATTAAGACATGGCTTTAGGATCGGCAACAATAAACCCTGCCAAACCCTTTTAAAAGCCTCATCACAAGTGGCTAAGACATGGTTTCAGGATCGGCAACAACAAACCCCACTGAACCCTTTTAAACCACTTATCTCAATAACCGCATGAATATATATATATATATATATATATATATATATATATTTCGGTCAGCAGCCATAACCTCCACCGAACCCTCCACAAAAATCGCAACTTGATTATAACAAAACAATGTATTAAGGGGCGGGTGTGGGCCATCAGTGGTGGACCCGGCCCGAACCCCAACGGGCCAAGCATATGTGATAGCGCCGATTATAATATTGCCGATAATAATCAGTGGAAACACCGATGAATGCGTCGATAACCTCCACAGCACAGATTCCGATAAGTGCGATAGCCGATCGGTGAAGATCCAGAAATACGGCCGATATATGCGCCAAACACCCATTCTAGTCATCGGTTACAACTGCCGACTGCCGACTACGATTTATGCACACTGTTATATGCGCCGATGTGGATTAGTGCCAGGTTTAAGGGGACTGTTGCCCCTATTTCAAATATTTTATGGTTGTTAAAAGGTTCATACATGGAAGAGGTGGGATTTGATCCCCCAACCTCTCGTGAACCATCTGCCTAATATTACCGATGCACCAACTACTCCCATTGGGAAATCTGCTGATGGAATTTTATTTAAACTCAGAATTTCACCTCTGCACTCAATTCAAGACAGGGAGACACTGTAGACACGAATTTTGAGGCAGAATGCAAGCAAAAATTTCAAGGTGGATTAGTTAATATACTTTAATGCAGGAACCATGAATTTTGTACGAGGGCAAAATTCTCACTTTGTCAGAATTTGACAAGTTTTATATGGTTTTTACACCTCTCATCACCACGAACACAATGGTGTTTTTCATTTCTTCATCAGAGGTCTGCATTTTCCAGTCAGTTCCAGAATTCATGTGGAACCATGATTTTAGCAAAAACCATGGAGCAGAACCATGAGCCATGAAATTTCCCAAGGAGGTAAAGTTTTGACATTTCAGAATATAGTAAAGTTTATACTTGTTTTTCATGGTTTTCCGTAGGGAGCATAATGGAAAGATCAGATTCACCTTCTGAGTTGCAGATTACAGTCCATCCATGGAATAGAATTTTTGAGGAATCCCGGGGGAATCTAGAAGATTCCTTGAGCCCAGAATTCTCAACTTCTCAGAATTTGAATTTTGGATAGTCGATTCAACACTACTCGACGCCAAAAAGCTGACGGTGGCTTCAAATTTCTTATTCTCTCATTTCTTCTTCTAGTCACCTTTCTAAGTGTTAGTGCAGATGTCCACATTCTTGTGCCAGCAACCATCTTCATGAGATCGATGCCTTGAGAGCAATGGTCTGAGTAGCTTCAGCAGTGAGACATCCACTTCTTCAGATGGCCCTTCATTGTGAGGTATACTTATTCTTTCTGCATTATGTTGTAAACATCCATGATTGATGTTGATGCAGGATCTTATTGTTATGCGGAATCTTTCATATGATGTACTTTCTGTCATAACTCTTCATGTTATGTTTTGAGATCCCTTGTTGTATGTTGTTGGGATACTCTTGTTGTCGTCATGCATGTGTTTTGCTTTAACATCCCTTTTGTGCCATGTTGGCGGGATGCGCACCATGCTTGTTTTTGTGTCATACTGATAGGAGTCTTTTGATTGAGAGTTCTAGCTATGGAACATCTCTTAGAGCCACTCCTACATGAGGGCATTCTTCCTTGTATGATCGAGACATCATCTCTGTGTGCATCATCTTTATTGCCAACACATAATGTAGTGGCCTACACCATCTTGACATCAGGGTCCAGAGACGTAGTTGCTCCTGGACGAACTCCGTTATCAACGGCTTATGTTTTCGTGTGCTG
Source organism: Pinus tabuliformis (assembly GCA_031772625.1). Lineage (NCBI taxonomy): Eukaryota > Viridiplantae > Streptophyta > Pinopsida > Pinales > Pinaceae > Pinus > Pinus tabuliformis. Next base: position 1,004,379,496 of record CM062820.1, on the reverse strand, counting down.
ATGATTGTTATGTTCATCTTCATTTCCTTATATAGATGTATTTGTTAATGTTCTTTTAAAAATCAATTTTAACACATCATGAAAGTAAAAGGTCTTGGTAGGGTCCTTCTTCACACCCGGACCTGGATCAAGGAGCATAAAATGAATTAATGGATTAACAGATATAAGAAGGAAAAATTATTGGTAAAGAAGAGCATGAGAATTTCAAATTTTTGTATTAATAATAGTTTAAACACAACAATATCCACTAGAAGTGACGAATCAGAGAAAAAGTATAATTTTTTTCTATTGGTATATCTATAAATGATTTGAAACTAATTTAAGGAGAGAATTTATTTCTAAAACTATAGCAATAAATTAATACATGTAAATTACATAAGTGTAACTCAAATAAAATTCTAGTTACATAGATATTGATTCATCTAAAATTTAGTCTTCAGAAATTGTATTTCAAATTGATAATAATATCTAAATATTCATAGACATTTTCTAACAGACAAAATAAATTAGTAAACTCAATACATTGAATAATATTTCTATAAAGGAAGAAAATTTTCCTCTTCCTATTAGCTAATATCTAAAACTAATAAATCAAACAAACAGGGGTATTAAGAAAAAAATCTACCATGAATTTATAGGATTCTTCACTGAAATTCATTTCTCATTATTCAAGATAAGATTTCAACCTTGCAATGCTTTCAAATAATTGAAAGATATGGGTAGGATGTTTTCTAGCCCTGGGAGTTGCACACACACTTAACTACGTGCACATAGTAGGAGACATATGCAATGCATAGAATGTAATGTTTATGTCAGATTTATGGGATTTAGGGTCAAGGGATCCTACATGAATGAGCATGCACCAATGAGGGCCAAGATAGGGAATACATGCCATAGAATGGGTTCATGTAAGTGAGGGATCCCGTGACAAGACGTGAGGATTTAACTCGTTTTGAGATGAGTAGACAAATAGATGATGTGAGGTGCCTTGGCTAAGTTTAATTTAGGGTGTCTTGGTTGCAACATCTCAACTTTGGGTGTGAATGACATACCTTGGGTTTTTGGTTGGGTTCAAACAATGAGTCATGTATAAGTTTGGGCAAGCTGATGTAGTGAGAAGGCGAGAGAAATAGAGGATGCATGACATGCAATGAGCGAAACATATGTTCGTAGGGGAGATGCATGAAAAGAACTAGACATGTAGTAAATCATTTGAAGTTTGCCAAAAATAAACATGATGTGTAGGTGGGTTGTAGAGTATGTTATCCAGAAGAAGACCAACATGAAGGCCAATTGAAGGGTTCAATCAAAATGAAAATAATTATACATTTTCAAACCTCATCTCATATCAGTAGATGTTAACAAGTTTAGTTGGGAAGCAAATCAAAGGAAGACAAGGAGTAAAGTAGCATGAGTGGTTTGTTTGAGAAGCGAAGTAGACTATGGTTGGTGGCTCAAGTAAGTCTATGGTGAGGGAGAACTACACAAGTTTATTTCATAGAGGTATTGTCGGAATGAATTTAAGAGTTTTCTAATTGCAGGTTTAAATTTGGTTTATTTTCCAATAGAACTAAAATTTAGTTCTTTTTCCAATGGAACCGAAATTTGGTGTTTCTTCCAATGAAACTGAAATTTGGTGTTTTTACTTATAAGAAGAGGGTTTCATGATGGAGGGATAGGAATACCCATATTTTAATAATTTTACCTATGTAAATAAAATTTAAGGCTTCAGAGCTAAGTTTCATAAAATTATGTGCACATTGTTCAATTGTGTTGTATATTGAGTTTCATGGTTTATTTATTTAACTGCAAGTATAATTGTTAATGAAGTTGATAAACATGAAAATACAGTCACTTGGATTTATAATAATATTTTGATACTTCTACTAAGTAACATTAAGTTAGTGTAGCTTAGACAAGTATTATGTTATGAGGTGTATTCCAAATGAAGTATCATTGTGCTAGTATTAGTCGATTTTAAAACACAATGATGTTGCATGCTCAGGAGGCATGGTGCACCACAAGCTCCATGTAAACATGTGTTGTAGCCAGGGTTTTCGCATGTGGTATTAGATTACAATAATATTAAAATAAAATCATTTGGTATTTAAGTAGATTTCATGAAAAGGCCAGAGTTGAACTTAGAGATAGTGATAGGAAGTGACGTTGGTCTTTCACAAATTGCAAGTATGGGAGGGAGGATTTCTCTCCACATTTCTCTCTCTATGTCATTCTTCTTACCTCCCTCTCGATACCCTCCCCCTTAAAGTCTATATCTCTCTCCATCCCTCTCTCCTCTTATATTTCTTCCTCTCTCTGCCATTATCTGCCACCTCCCTTTATCTCTTCCCCCCATCTCTTTTTGTCTCTCTCTCTTTCTGCCCTCCAACTCTATCACTATCTCCCTACCTCTCTTATTCTCTCTCTCCCTCTCCATATCTATGTCTCCCTCTCTCTTTCTTCTCCTTCTCTATCTCTCTCTCTCCTCTCCTTATCTCTCTCTTTTTCCCTCTCTCTCCCCCCACCATCCATATGATCAAGAATTGTCACTCTATGTAATAAATAATATATGTAAGGTCTAATATAATAATTCTTATAATGGAGATACTTATTATTAAAATATATTGCAATAATGATACAAATCAATATTATTAATTATTATACCAATAATAATATATAAACAAATGACTTTTTAAATAAATAGTATTATGTTAACATTACATTATAGATAGACCAATCTCTTCTAATGAAATTGGTAGCTTAGTTCCTTACATTTTATATTTTGTATTTTACATTACGGTAATTTTAAATTTTACATTTTCATTGCCCACTATCATTGATAACTCTTAGTATTACTATATCATCATAATTTTGTTGGCATTATGATGTATGTGTTGTACTTGATGGAAACCCACTTGTAGCAGAACAACTCACTTGCATATGATAAAGTGACTTGGTGTGGTTGTTGCCATCAAGTCGAAAGGGGGATATTGTTGGCAATATGATGTATGTATTGTACTTGATGGCAACCCACTTATAGTAGAACAACTCACTTGCATATGGTAACTACATGACATAAGAGATATCAGATGTGATAGAATTCATGAGAGTAGTGTTTACAAATATGATGAAATGCAGGGCAGCTTCAAGGAATCAGTTTAGAAGGAAACTCACTTAGATGAAAGATCACAGTATAGTAGGTAAACAACAAAGAATTATAGATCAGTCTTCACAGAATGAAGAAAGAGAGGTATATGCAGGTTCACCATTGACCAAGCTGCATATACACGTAGGTTCACTATATACAAGTCGCGTATACGTAAACACGCACTTTCACAGAAGGGAAATCATGTATACCTTGGAAAACTAAATTTTTGGTCCGATGTATTTGGTCCATGGTATTTTGATCCATGGTATTGGTCCAAGGTATCTGGTTCGAGGTATTGACACCAGGTATTGGGTCCAAGGTATTGGTCGTAAGTGGTTTTGGTCCATGGTATTGAGAAAGGCCTAAAACTATAAAAGGAGGAGAAGGTCATTAGGCCAAGGTGTGCAAGTATCGAATATCTGATGAAGTGTGAGATCTAGTATGCAGGTTATTGGGTTATGGTGTATTGCTGGATCTAAACCAAGGATGAACCTTAGCTGATGATGAGAGATCAGATCTAATGATGGATCAGGAACTTAAGGCATAAAATTAACTATCATTATGTGTTTTTTCTCATGTATATTCTAGATCTAAACACTGACACATATATTATTCTGTAAATGATATTATCTGGGTATAACTAAAGTTTGGAATAGCTACAAAACTCTGAATTTATATTTGCAGATGTATACAGTGGTTGGCTTTGAGGAAAGTGTGTGTACATGGAGGTTCGACACATCGAAGTAGCGTATACCTTATAAAATATATTTTAGTTGTTTCTCTTTACTGTTGCAGAGTTCTTGGTTTTCGTTTGGGTTCTGGTTAACTGTATTATGGTGACAACATTGTGAATGATTTGATTGATGGGTTGTCAAAATGATTGATTGATTCGGTCATGGTTGGTTCAAAAAATGATTGGTTGATACATATATATTTGATGATTGAATGATGTTGTTGATGGATCCAGTCTGAAAATTTATGAAACGTGGTCCCTGGAAGGAAAAAGAAGGTCATAGCCTTCTATAGGTTGGTGCCTACATACTAAGCAAACATATCAGCTAGTACAAGAGCTATGGGGTAGTAGCTCCCTTCCAATAGAAGCTAGAGAACGAGAGAAGGTTGTAGCCTTCTGCAGGTAGAAGCCTGCGTACTGGAATAAGACTGCACTAGTACAAAAATTTTAAACAGACTTTTCTTATTATTAAAAGAAGACAGAGACGATAGCAATAGGTGGTTTTCACCCACATTGGGTTTCCACCTTATATCTTGGTGTTCATGTGTGTTTCTTATGTGTGATGCTTTATTCTGCTTTTACTGCAATGTCTAATGAATACCTGATATACTGATTAAAGTTCAACACATGATAATTTGGGTAAATCAAAAGATCTTTGTATATACGTTGGTTTCATTAAGCACAGTTGTGTATACACGCTAGTTCACTGAGATGAAGTAGTGTATACAAATTAGTTTTGAAAATTAGATTATTAATTTGATAATACTGATTCACCCCCCCTCTCAGTATTATTTCCAACAAATTTGAGTAATGAGTATTCAATGAATTTGAATAGATTTTTAACAACTGACAACAATTAGTAGGTTACATTATTTTTTATATAATGACAAAATTTATGGTGTTGTATCAATGCCAAAAGTAATCAAATTTAGTATATATATATATATATATATATATATATATATATATATATATATATATATATATATATATATATATATATATATATATATATATATATATATATATATCTATATATATATATATATTATCCCATGAGGCTAACCCAATCAATTGATTCTTAAGACCAAAGTGATTGGGATTCATGTTCGCTAAAGTGTATGCAAAGCTAATGTTTCCATATGATTAGGGTTTGTTATGCAATTAGATAACATCACATTTGGAAAACACATATGTAATCTTTGCACGAAATGTCCACCTTTAATGTGACAATTACTAGTATTATGCTACATATATTACATACTCTAATTCTTATCTATCATCGTATGCATTCCCAAAGGACGATCACCAACTCACTATTCAATCTTTCACATTTCTACACTATAATTAATAACTAAATAGACAATGTAAGAACATAAATAAAGAAACATTTGAAAGCCAAATATAGTTTTTTTATGAAAAGACAAGGTGTAACAAATTCATGGGTATTGTATTCCATTTATTAGGAAATTTTATTTTTAAAGAAATAGATAGATATTAATATATTAATAAAGGTGGGATCTAGTCGAGAAATGTTACAACAAAGTTAATTATAGTGCTTGAGGATTTTGAATTGAACACATAGGTTCAATCCAAGTCCTGAAATGAGAAATCCATAATACAAATAATTTATTCCCATTCCTTCCAAACTTTTTCCAATACACATCTAATATGCAAGTGTATTTGTGGCCAATTCTTATCTTCGTTTGATTTAAACTTTAAGTGGCTTCTTGTTAGCCTTGGAGAGTTGTTTTCCATCTTTCCCCCAGTTCCATCTATCCCAAGTTTTCTGGTGATTTTATTTCATCTCCATTCTTGGGATTATCTATATAACCAAATGCGTTCTGATGTCCTTCCATGTCTACATAATCATCCCAATAGAGGTATTTCCTAATATGATTTTCTAGAGCAATATTCTTAGTGTAAATTGTATTAGTGTCATAATTATTTCCTTTATATATTATTAGAGGAGCCCCATGAGTCTTTTTATCAACAGTATTGTCCAATAAAGAACTTCTAGAAATGATTTTCACTAACATGTCAAAATCTTGCACTCCACTATCTGTCATCACTTGAGTTTCTACAGATTCAAACATGATTTCTGAACCCTTTTTTATCCTCTTCTAGATTATCCTTGTTGCAAGAAGTTGGGGGGAGATCCTCCTTGTAAACCATATAGTGGTGAAATGAGGGTCGTCACACCATATTGTTTTATGTCTAAATATCTTGTTTTTATTCTTCCCTTATTTTGGACATTTTTTAATGGAGTTCCCCGATTCATAAAAATCTCTTCATATGAAGGAAATTTTTTCATAATCCAAATTTCACACCCATAGATAGTTTCAACAAACTAAGTTTATTTCAGTTGGAAATTATTTTTTGAAATCCATCTCCACACAAATTCATGTTGCACAACTCCCAAAAAAATATTTCTATACTTAAACACGATTATCATACCCTTGGGACATACCAATTGTTCTTGTTTCAATGAGATGGAGTGGGTATTCGTTACTTCTATCTTTATTTACCACATATTCACATAACTTTAGTCACTTAGCCACACTCTGTATTTGACCTTATGTGTGTGTGTGTGTGTGTGTGCGTGAGACAACTAATCATTTTTTCATGTATATACACCCCCTTGTATTCTTGAGGATATGATTCTGATGTAAATGTAGGTCCCTTTCGACCTTGGCAATGGTGGTTGGTATTAAGTGTTGTGTACAGTGTTATAAAATTTATAGTTCATGTGCCCTATCATTCTCTTAACCTTGGCATTCACTTGATTTTAAATTTGGTTTCAACATGGGTAGGAATAGTGTCAGGGTTTCCCCTTTACCCATCGTGAGCCTAAGACTTAGCAGATGGTGTGCATGATCTCAGGTTTGGTGCCCAAATGATCTGTGAACATGTACCCCATTTCCATGTGATGTTCACCTAAATGGTCAGACTCCATTCGTATGAATGGTGGGATGAGGTTTCATCACATATACGGTGGTTAACACTTATCAAAACCCTTAGATTATCCTTGTGTGCGGTCTTAGGTCTATTCGTCAGTTTGGGGCAAAGGCTACCTGTTCCACCTGCGACACTCCCATTCAACTATGAAGGTGGAAATTGCCTATGGTTGGAGTTGTGGCACTCTTCGGCCATATATCAATGGTTAGCTCTACTTCCAGTGTTAGTATTATCAAAGCGGGGCTTTCCCTATATTGGTCATAGCTCCTTCATTTTGTTTATTATTTCCTTTTTTTACTGTGTCTACAACCTTCATCAATGTTATTAATTATTAATATGATTTTTTGGTTTCTCTACTACAATATAGAAGGCCATATGCATGCCCTATTTTCTGAAACCTATGCATATGGAGCATTTGTGGGCCAACCGGTCCACCTCATCGCAATCCTTATATTTTCAGGTAACACACTATTGGTTGTTTTTTTTCTTTGTTGTAGTTGCTTCTTAGTCATTTTCAATAATATTCATTCTCTTATGTGCGTTATATATCCTCAGCTATAATTTCTGTCTCCTTCTCTTGCTACTAGGTTTTTTTTTTCATTTTACAATTTAATGGATCCACCAAGCTTCTATCCCTTTGCGAAAGTTTTTCATTCTTTCTATCCTTTGGCTCAAACAGAGAATGTAAGTAGTGTGGGTTCCTCGATTAAATTTCCTTGATTTATGGAGGGGAAAATATGAAGTACTTTAGGTAATATTGAAGTATTCTCTATTTTATTTAAGGTTTTAGTAATTTATAGGATATCGCGAGTTGTTAGAAAATTTCAGTTTTGTTACGAGGGTTATCTACAATTCATTCCTCCTTCATAATTGTTGAACTGAATCTAGAGCTCATGTCTTCAACTATTACTTTGCAGAGGTGCCGCTATGAGAAGGTGTGCATTAATTTGTGTACAGCCTTCCATATCCACGCCATTCATGAGTAGGTACAGGTTTGCTAACCCGTATTTTTTTATTTTAAGAATTTCATATTTAAATTAGTTATGTATAATTTAGTTTCATACTGCAATGTTAATGCCGAACCCACTATTCTTGTAGGTGCATCTTGAACCTTTTAGGAAATTTTACTTTCAAGCTCAACCAAAAGGTCTATCTCAATGCTTATATGTCATCTCTGTGCTTCCACGTTGGTTAACCTTTGCTCTCGGGATCTAATTGTTACTACGCGTGAATGGGGTTTCTATGCAAGGATAATTTAAGTGTACAACTCGTTGATGTACTTATAATGTGAGAGACTTGCAGGTGAATTTTATTAAATTATCACGAGATATGTGCTCATAATTCTCTTCACTAGAGACTGTTGGTCCTGCTTAAGTTACACCAAGTTCTTGCTTCTTCTTTTTTTCCAGGCTCACAGTAATGGAAACCCTACATAGTGATGGTGCAATCTCTAAACTGTTGTGCCACTGAGCATGGTTTTTATACCATGCAAAAGCCCTTATGTAATTTATGATAATAATAGGGCATATAAATTCTTGTATATGTATGGGCTACATTTTGGTGATGGCCTTCTCCAGGTGATTTCTTTCCTCTTGTTCCGGGTGACCGTGATGTAATATTTATCCTAAAGTTTCACATATATTTATATAATTATTTAGATTTGTGCTCCCACTTTTTGTGTCGTATGAGTTACATCGTTGTATACATACGTTGATAGGGTTTTCTCTACATCTGTATTGATGTCAATTTATAATGGTAGAATTCCACCACTTCAGTATATGCATCTCAGTGAAGTGATTTTTGTTGAAGTTCTAAATTATTACTTGTAAACATTTTTATAGATGTGTATCTTTCTCTTTTGCAAAGCAATAAGAAGAATTGTTCATTTGTTATCACTATTTTTTTAAATCTAACATCACTTCTCTGTTTACCTTTTAGTATTACTAGTTGGTTGTTTTAGTTAAAAATTTCTGTAAATGTAGAAGCATATATTTTAGTTATTATGGCTTGTTATTTGAATTATGTTGTTAGTGCGCTAGTCTATTCATGCATATCCATAGATGTTACCCAATTTGTATTGAGAAATACATCTAGAGGTAGCACTAGAATTTTGGTTGTGTAAAATTTGTTTTATAATGAGTAGAGAAATGAATTTTGACTAAGTTCCTATATAGCTTTCATATGCCTATTTCCTCTCTATTCATGTACTTTTCTCTTAGCATGTTGCACCTTGGTAACTATATGTTACTGGAATTAAGTTTTCTCGGTATTCAAACGAAAACATTAATCACAGAATTGTATATCTAAGATTCAGAAAATTGTTTATAATTTTCCATGTCAACTTCCTTATTGACCTATTTCCACACACCTTCTTAATAGTATGCCTCCTTTGAATGTATAGGCTTATTCTTTGCATTACCAGAAGAAGCTGAAAATCCTGTAAATACTAAGTACGACCCTCAGTTGGGTAGTTTAATACTTTAATTCCTATTTTTTTTTTTAACACCAAAGACTAATGTTAGTCATTTATATGCACTATGGTAACATATTCCCATTTCACACCAATAATAAGAAATAATAAAGTACATGCAAACTAGTATAATAGTAAAACTCAGCATTTAAACAAAAGTTCATTTCTAATCAATAAATACCCACGTTTATGCGTTAAATTTAAATTTCTAGCAAATAAATTGGTACTTTTAATAATTTTGAGTGTGGTAACTTCTTAAATAATTTTCATATAACAATGCTAAAATAGAATCATAATCAAGTGAAAGAAAATGAAATAAATTACATAACAAAGTAATCCAACCTGAATAGCTGGTAGGAGAACACTTGGGAATCTCACACTTTTCACTAACCAACCTTGAACTACAATCCTCCAGTTCACCCTCGAGATGAGAAGTTCTTGCCAGGGTATCAGTAACCTCTATTGATCCCTTGAGTAGGTATTTTATACCTCTCTTTCATTATAATTTTTTCCATTAGCGGCGTCCCAATTTTGTGGTCCTTAACATCCACTTGCCTAGACTTTTTCCTAAAAGACCACCTTTCTCTATCGTGGTGCTTTATACTTATCCAAGATTAGCATATTTCCCTAGCTAAGAAATTTAATGGATTTTCTCTCATTTCTATTGAAATTATCTAGAATCTTATCATGAAAGAATTATCCCAATCTCATTATCCCAATCTCATTTACCAATGAGATTTTTATTTTTCATTCTTTGCAAGAATCTCATATTCAAATGTTTCATTCCCAAGTACTTCAATTCCATTTATTTATTTATCAATAAAATTATTTATTTATTTACATAAACATTTCAATGCACTTCATGGCTTTTCTGCCATTACTACTAACATCATTCAATCTTAACAAAAAAAGAACATTACAACAACAAAGGTTATTACATTCTTCCCCACATTTAATTGACACCATCCTGAGTCTTTATTTCCCAGGGAAATTCCCTCTGGAATAGTGTTAGATAATTTTTCTTCAGTTCATATTCCCACTCCCATGTAGTCCCTTCAGGAGTAAAATGCTTCCATTTCACTTTAACCTGAACGATGACTCAATTCCAAAGCCATATCTCTTTCTGGTCAAGGATACAAAGAGGCTATGCTAGAAAGTCTCCTTCGGGTTCCACATGTAGCATTTTCCAATCAATTATGTGATACTTGTCATGTAAATATTTCTTAAGTAAAGATACAGGAAAAACATTGTGAGCTTTAATATGACTGGGTAATGCTAATTGATAAGAAATTGGTCCAACTCTATCCAAAATTTCGAATGGCCTAGAAAATCGCGGTGTTAATTTTGGATAGGTTCTCATTCTTAAATTACTTTTTCTCGATTTCACCCTTAAGTAAACATGATATCCAGTTTTAAACTCCTTGTGTGTTCTTTTTTTGTCTTCATAGCTTTTCTATCTGCCTTGTGCTATTTTAATGTTCTACTAGATCCTCCGTGTCATTTGCTCCATCTCCTGCAAGGCATTTGGTCCTAGTATTAGCCTATCCTCTAGGTGACTCCAACTGAGAGGTCTATGGAATTTTCTACCATACATGGCTTCAAAAGGACTCATTGTGATGGATGTTTGATACCTATTATTATAGGAAAATTTTGCTAAATGCATAAGTTCTTCCCATTTAATAGGCATATCCATGACATACATCCTTAGAATTTCCTCTAAAATCTGATTGGTCCTTTCCGTTTTCCCATTAGTTTGGGGATGATAAGTACTATTGAAATTTAACTGAGTTCCCATAACTCCAAATAATTCCTTCCAAAAGTTTGAGGTCAATTTTGCATCCGTATTAGACACTATCATCTTGGGTACTCCATGTAATCTAGAACTCTCCTTCATGAAGATATTAGCAATATATATTGTACCATATGTGGATTGTACTAGTATAAAATGGTTGCCTTACTTAAGGTATCCACCAGCACCATGATGGAGTCTTTGTTAGGTCCCTATACTACTAGTGTAACCACTTATTTTTATTAGTGCAACCCCCTTATTGTATTACTGTGCCCATATAGTCCCCATGTTATTATTATTATGCCCCATAGAAGCCCACTATTGTTATTATTGTCACCTTACAATATTATTTTTATGTAGGATCGGATTGTGTTGGGACCCCTTAGACTCCTATATATAGAAAGCAAGTCTTGTCATTTGTATCATCCAAGAATTGTTCATTTTTGTAATGTAAAGGAGGTTTCCCCCTTGAATAGGCTGATTTATAAGTCATTGATCTATCTTTTCTATCTTTTTGTGAGCTGATTTCATAGCATTTGGTATAAGAGCTTTGGATTTCAGGGTTTCATTGCTCGAAATGGGTCATCATGGAATTTTTGCTATAACCTTTTCTCTATGAAGTTTCAGAAGATAAAAAGAAAAACCCATTTGAGCTGAAATCTTTCTGAACCTCAGTTCCAAATTTCAGATCATGTCTCACTATATTTTTTGAGATATGATCTGAGGAATTTAGGGTTTTTGCAAGCTCCAAAATTCCATCTCAAATAGCTCATCATGGATGTTTCTCTATAAGTTTTTTCCACGAAGGTTTAGACTCTCAAATTAAAAACCATTTGAGCTGAAATCTTGTTGAAGCTCGAGCCCGAATTTTAGATCTGTTTCGATATATTTTTGGAGATATGGTCCAAGACATTTAGGGTTTCTGTAGGCTCCCGAATTACATCCCAAATAGGGGATCTTGGGAAAATTGTGATAAATCTCTCTCTGAGCATCAGGTTGAAATTTCGTAACAACTTACATTATTATGTGTATTGGTTGAGGTCTGAAGGTTGAAACAGTGACACGTGGTACTTCGTATAAGTTCTGTCTACTAAAAACGTATATAATGAGGTCATCTTGGGAGATTGGGCATAAATCTTTCTTAGAGAATCCAATTTTGATCAGACAGGTGGCACTGGAAAGAGGAAACAGAGGGCTACTACATTTCACTAGTTCAAACCTTGGGGATCTAAAATTTTATGGATACAATATATTCAAGATCAATCTACTAAAATCAAGGAAAATAATGACTCCAATCAAGAAAATAGAAACACCTAGTAAGAAAAATTCGACAAATGATTTGAAGAATGTAATCGAAGCTAAGATAAATAGTTTTATACGTGACTTGGAAGCTAATATAGATGATATGAAAGAAGATTTGAATAAAGGCATGGAATATTTGAAGAAATACACGGAAGGTTTGAAGGAGGGTGGGACAAAGGTGCTACAAGAAAGGCCTCCTAATGACAAAAAGGTAGTAGAGGAAACTCATGATGAGAAAAAAATAAATGTTAATCATGATTTCGTAGAATCTAACATTGGATTGAAGACCCACCATATTCCAAAGATCAATGTGGGTAAGTTTGATGGCAAGGATCCCATAAGATGGATACTACAGATGGAGAAATATTTTGATCTACATGAGGTGCAATTGTTACAAAAGGTACATATTTCATCTTTATATTCAAAACCAAATCAATTTTTATGGTATAAAAGGATTTTTTCTCGTCAACCATTTGTCGCTTGGTCAATTTTCATGGAGGAAATGATATCACATTATGAGGATACAGAGAGCAGAACCTTTTTGAGCCAATCGATAAATCTCAAACAAAAGCGTTCAATGGCAGAGCACATTCAGGACTTCCAAAAATTGAATGTAAGGGTAAATGATATTCCAGAGGAGCAGATTATTAATGTCTTCATAGTGACTTTAAAGGATAACATTCAAAATGAGGTTCGTCTTTGGGAACCTAATTCATTGGAGAAGACACTAAGGTTGGCAAGGAAAATGGAAAGAAGAATTATGGAAACAGGTAAGCCTACCACTCACAATTATAAAGATGGAAGTTTTGTTGTTCCTAGCCTTTCACCACCTACAAGGTTAACACAACAACAATTGGAAGAAAAAGAGCAAAAGGGATTTGTTACAATTGTGATAGAAAATACAATAACGGTCATAAGTGTGATGAGAAGAAATTAATTTACATAAGTAGGGAACAGGAGAAAGAAAATGATCAAGAAACATCAAAAGAAGAGGACATACACTAGGAACAAATTCTAGAGAATGAAGAAATGCATATGACCATATCTTGTAATGAATTTACATGAATTACCACTCCTCAAACTCTCAAGAAAGAAGGGCTTATCAAGAAGAAAAAGGTAATCATGTTGATTGATTTTGATAGTACCCATAATTTTATTCATTGTAAGATAGCCAAGGAATTGAATTGCTTCCTATATCCCGCACCATAGTGTCAAGTAAGGGTTGTAAATGGAGGAACCATAAATTTCTATGGAAAGTTCCATAATATCAAGCTATCCATGGGAGAATATGTCTTGAATAGTCCAATTCTTTCCATTCCGATGGGTGGTGGAGATATTGTATTAGGAGTCCAATGGGTACACTCTTTGGGTATAATAGCCTTTAATTTTCAAAAACTTTTCTTGATTTTCTTTGGGGAAGGAATGGAAGTTGAATTAAGGGGTATCGCAGGGATGCTAGGAAATATAATTAGCTCTAATAGCATGATAAAGCTTCTAAAGAAATAACGACGGGGCATAATTTCACAATTATGTTCACTAGAGGTTACCACATCAAAATCATCTATTTGTCTAGATCTCCAAAACATTTTGGACAACCATTCCAAGGTATTTGAGACTCCCAAAGGTCTCACACCTATTCATGATGATTATCATGCTATTCATTTAATTCCAGGAAGTGTTCACCCAAACATCAAGCCTTATAGATATTCATATGCCCAAAATAGTGAAATTGAATGTATGGTTGTAGAAATGATAGAGTTTGGTATAATTCAACCTAGTCAAAGTTCTTTCTCTGCTCTAGTGGTATTGGTACAGAAGAAGGATGGATCATGTCGCATGCGTTCGGATTATAGGGAGCTCAACAAGCTTACTATTAAAGATAAATTTCCCATTCCTGTCATTAACGAATTATTTGATGAATTACATAGAGAAATTTACTTTACCAAGTTGGATATTCATTCAGGATATAATCAAATCAGAATGAAGATTGAAGACATTCTGAAAACAAAATTTAGAACTTTGGAGGGTCAGTATGAATTTTTGGTCATGCATTTTGGCCTTACCAATGCACCTTCTACATTTCATGGTTTGATGAATTACATTTTCAAACCCTTAGAAATTTTTTGTTAGTTTTTTTTGATGATATAGTAATCTATAGTATGTCTTGGAAGGATCGTGTTCAACATGTTGACAGGATTCTCAAAATATTTAAGGAGAGACAATTATATGCAAAAAGTCTCGAAATATTTATTTGGAGTAGAAGAGGTGGAACATTTGGGTACTCAGTTAGCTCATAGCTCATCTTATCATCCTAAATCTAATGGAAAAACTCATATAGTGAACAAATGTTTGGAAGCATATCTTCATTTCTTTGTATATGATAAAAAGACACAATGGGTCAAGTGGTTGCCTCTCGCTGAATGGTGGTACAACACTTCCTTCCAAATTGCAGCAAATATGACCCCATTTATGGAACTTTATGGATATCATCCACCGTCCATCACATCATCTTTAAAAGGAAATTCTAAGGTTCAAGCAATGGAAGATCATATCAAGCATTAACAACAAGTTCTCAAACTCTTGAAGGACAACCTCAGTTTGGCGCAGAATACAATGAAACAACAGGAAGATCAACATGGCATCAAAAGAAGTTTTGATGTATGTGACTAGGAATTTCTATCACTACAACCATACAAACAAATGTCCCTCAAGCAAGCTAAGAAGGATAATAAATTATCACCAAAGTATTATGGTCCGTACAAGGTGTTACAAAATATTGGTACTATGGCATACAAACTAGAGCTTCCTACATCTTCCTGAGTGCACCAAGCTTTCCATGTTTCATGCTTAAAGAAGGTTATAGGTAAGAAGATCCCAGTTTAAACAATATTGCTAGAACTTGACGAGGAGGGAAAAATCATATTTGGACCGGAAACAGTCACAAAAACAAGAAATCGATAGCTATGTAATCGATCAATTTTAGAGTATCTCATCAAGTGGAAGAACTTACCTACTGAAGATTCCACATGGGATGATGATAATTTTATACAGAAGCATCCATAACTACTCAAGCATTGATGACAACAATTTTTGAAGGAGAGGGCATGTTAGGTCCCTATACTACTAGTGTAACTCCTTCTTTTTATTAGTGAAACCCCCTTATTGTATTATTGTGCCCATATAGTCCCCATGTTGTTATTATTATGCCCCATAGAAGACCACTATTGTTATTGTTGTGCCCTTACAATATTATTTTTATGTAGGCTTGGATCGTATTGGGAACCCTTAGACTCTTATATATAGAAAGGAGGTCTTGTAATTTGTATCATCTGAGAATGATTCATTTGTGTCATGTAAAGGAGGTTCCCCCCTCGAAGAGGCTGATTTCTAAGTCGTTGAACTATCTTTTCTATATTTTCTATCTTTTTGTGAGTTGGTTTCATAATAGTCATGTTGCCTCTTGGTTCTCGATATTCTTGTGATAAAACCTAAAGAAATTATTTCTCACTTCCATTCAAGAATAGGTAGTTGATTTAGTAACCTGACAGGGTGTTGATGTTCAACCTTTACCTGATAACACTAGGCATTTTGATAAATATTCAATGACCTCTTTCTTCATACCTAGCCAAAATAAATTCTTCCTTAATGTCGTAATCATATTTTGGTACTGAGGATGTCTTGCATAAGGTTTCTTATGATATTCGTCAATTATCATTTGTTTCAGGCATGTACATTAGGAACATAAAATATATTTTGTAAATCAACATTTTCTTACAATTTTCTGCATAATCAAAAATGTTAATCTGACATATTTTTTGTTGAATTTCCATTTAATTTGGGTAACTAGTTATGAAATTCCTAATAGTCTCTATCAAAATTGTATTAACACTCCTAATAGACACTTTCATTAGAGTGTAGGAATGTCTTCTCAAGGTGTCTGCTATCTTGTTTTCTTTCCCTTTTATATGTCTGATGTCAAATTCAAACTCACTAAGAAATACCATCCATCTAGCTTGCCTAGAAATGAGATTAGGTTGGATTAAAATATATTTTCGGTTAATATGATCAGTTACTAGAGTGGATTCCTTTTGTAACATATAATGCCTCCACATCTTAAGGCATGTATGACAATAGCTAGCTTTAAATAATATATAGCATAATTATTTTCATGTGTTTTCAACTTCCTCAATTCATGAACTATCACTCAATTTTCTTGCATTAAAACTCCCCTTAGACGCTCCATGAAGGCGTTGGTGCAAACTCTAAATTATTTTTTTGTATATAGTTTTAATATGGGTGCCACTGTGAGGAGATGTTTCAACTTATCAGAACTCTCCTAACATTTTGTAGTCCATTTAAACCTTACTCCTTTTACTATAAGGATGTGACAGGATATGCTATCTTCGAGAATCCCTCTATAAATCTTTGGTAGTATCCTATGATTCATATAAATGAATAGACATAAGATACATCCTTTGGTATGGCCTAATTTACCATGGCCCTAACCTTCTCAGGATCCACTGCTATCGCTTCCTTAGAAATATTGTATTTTATTTTTGTAGAATTCACGTTTGCTATATTTGCATATAAATAATGTTCCCTTAAAGTTTGCAACAACAATTTTAAGTGTTACTTATGTCCCTCTTCAATCGTTTATAAATATCAGCACAAACTTGTCCAAATATTTGCTAAATATATTGTTCATTAGGCACATAAAGGTTGTTGGGGCATTATCAAAGTCGAATGGTAACACTATAAACTCGTAGATACAATATTTGGTCCTGAAGGTTCTCTTGTGAATATCCTCATTTTTTATTGTCAATTGATGATATCCTATCCTTAGCCAATTTTTGAAAAAATGGTTGCTCCCCTTAATTGATGAAACATATCATCAATAGGGGGAAATGGATACTTATTTTTAATGCTTAATCTGTTTAGTTGTCAATAATCAATGCAAAATGTAAATGTGTCATCCTTCTTCTTCACAAATAGCATGAGAGCTCCCCATGGTGACACACTCGACCTAATGTAGCCTTTGTTCAACAGTTCTTGTATTTGATTTTTAGCTCTAACAATTTACGTGGACTCATTCGGTAAGGCACTGTAGACGCTAGGGTTACACCAGGTACTAAGCCAATGGAAAAATATGTATCTATGGGGTGTAAACTTCGAATTTCATCACGAAAGACATCACAAACTCCTTAATAATCAGAAGGGTCTCTAATTTTGATTCTTCTCATTGTTGTTCGCTTACTTGTACATGAGCCATAAATAATTGACACCCCTTTCATGTATCCTTTTTCATTTGTAGAGATGATATTTTCCTCACTGATATAAGTTTTGGTATGCCCTGAATTGTTAGATTTTGTCCTTATTGATTCACACAACTCACAACTTTTTCTAAACAATGTATAATGGCCCCTTTCTTTTCCAAGCAGTCTATGCATATTAGTACATCATATGATCCTAGGAGAAGTACATTTAAGTTCCCTGTTGTAGAATATGCATTTAAATCAACATAACATTGTTTTTCTTGGCCAGTTATGTTGGGTGTGGAGCCTGATTATCTTCCTTATTCAGAGGTATCGCCACATTGGACCCCCTTTCGTAATGTGGTGGCAATGCCACTCGTAAAATGTATGCCATTAGGGGGGTCCAGGGGGGGATGATGACAATTATTTGGAGCTCCCCTTGGTAGGGAATCGTGGGCAGCGCGCCCGAAGCTAAAAATAGATGTAAAATTGCCTTGCAAAATGTTGTAATTCGTTGTCAATATGGGCCGTTGATTAGGTGGAGATCTGACTGTAGAAGTTATGTTTAATTTAGGTTTTTTTTCCCTAGAAGGCAACCCTTTGCCATATACGATGGAAGTGTATTGCGTCTATGTAGATCTGTATTCTGGGAGAGAAAGAGAGAGGATATTGTGTGAGAGTAAAGAGGGAATTACAGCGGATCTGTTGTAGGTTGTATCCCTTCATTTTGCTAGATAATATAAAAGGAAGGACTGGCTGTTTCTTCGCGGATGTAGCCCAAATTGGGTGAACCAAGTATATCAGTGTCTCTCTTGTTTTATGTGTTTTCTGTGTTTATATTATGCAATATTTTATGTGTTCCATTGCTCTGTAATATATAATTTTCTAACAACTAGTATTAGAGCTGAAGGTCTATTTGGCTGATAAACTTGTAGGAGAGAAGGGTTCCTAGTTTGAGTGGGAGAAATGGAGGATGATGGTAGGTTTAGGGTCAAACATTTAACGGCCAAAACTACCAGCTATGGAAGATGCAGATGGAATATTATCTGTATCAGAAAGATCTGTACCTATGATTGAGCAGAAAGACAAAGAAGTCAACGAGTATGATAAACACAAAATGGTACATTCTCGACAGAAAGGCACTTGGAACAATACAGCTATGCCTAGTGGCGTCAATAACCTTAAATATTTCAAAGGAAACAACAACAGAGGGTTTAATGTCAACATTGGAGAAACTATATGAAAAATCCTCGACATCAAATAAGGTATTTCCTATGAAGAATTTATTTAATATGAAGATGTCAGAAGGTGGATCTATTGTTGATCATTTAAATGAATTTAATACAGTTACCAGTCAGTTAAGTTCTATAGGGGTAACTTTTTATGATGAAGTTAGGTCTCTGTTATTTCTGTGCTCATTCCAAAAAGTTGGAATGGTTTAGTTATGGACATTAGTAACTATGTCTCTGGATCTAGTACTTTAAAGTTTGATGGTGTTGTCGGTGCAATCCTTAGTGAGGAAATGAGACAAAAAATCTCTGGTGAGACATCAGGTAATGCTTTGACTGCACAGACTAGGGTAAGAAAAATGGAAAGAGGAAATAGCCCAGGATATCGCAGTAAGTCAAGGAAAGGAAGATCTAAGTCCAGATCGGGGATAGTGTGCTAGAAATGCAGGAAGAAAGGACACCTAAAGAAAGACTGCAAGTCTCAGAAGGGTAAAGAAGGAGACATGCAACAAGAAAACAATCATGAAGTGAATGTGAAAGGTGATGTGTTGCAAGATGATTTGATTCTTTCATTAAAAGATATTATTGATGCCTGGGTGGTAGATTCAGGGGCCTCATTTCATGCCACACCTGATAGGAAAATTTTTCATGATTATGTTCAAGGAGATTTTGGACTGGTTTGATTGGGCGATGATAAACCCTGTAATATCATTGGAATGGGTACAATTTTCATAAAACAACAGAATGGAAATCAATAGCTATTGAAGGAGGTAAGGCATGCTCCATATCTAAAGAAGAATCTAATTTCAACAGGGCAGTTGGGAGGTGAAGGCTGTGTGACTACTTTTCCAGATAAAACCTGGAAGGTCACTAAAGGAGCCCTGGTAATAGAAAAAGGAGAAAAGGTTGGTACATTGTATTTATGCAATGGTATTTCTAATTATGTTAATGCTTTAGCCTCTACAGGAGAAGATATGACATTGTGGAATCATAGGCTCAAGCACGAGTGAGAAGGGCATGCTAATTCTTCACTCAAGAAATTTTTTTCTAGGTTTGAAGCATGTTGATTGAAAATTCTGTGAAAATTGTGTTTATGGAAAACTAAAGAGAGGCAAATTCCTCAGAGTTGGGAAAGAAAAGAAGAGCGAAAAATTAGAGCTCATGCATACAAATGTATGGGGACCTTCTTAGGTATCATCTCTCGGTGGCTCTCATTATTATGTTACTTTTATTGATGATGCATCTAGAAAAACCTGGATTTATTGTATTCGAAATAAATATGATGTATTTGATACTTTCAAGAAATGGAAAGCTTTGGCTGAAAATGAGACCGGAAAAAGATTGAAGTGTCTCAGATTAGACAATGGAGGTGAATATTGCAACAAAGAGTTTTATAGGTATTGTTTAGATAATGGAATTTAGAGAGAGAAGATAGTTCTAGGAGCACCAAAAGAAAATGGTGTGTCAGAAAGGATGAATAAGACAATCATAGAGCATGAAAGGTGCATGAGATTGCATGAAAGATTGCCTTTACAATTTTGGGCAGATGCTGTAGATATTGTTGTTTATCTAATAAATAGACGGCCTTCAAGTTCCTTAGATGGTGGTATTCCAGAGGAGGCATGGACAGATAAAAAGGTAAACTACTCATTTTTAAAGACTTTTGGTTGTGAACCCTTTGTCCACATTAATAAAGAAAATAGAACAAAGCTTGAGAAAAAATCAAAGAAATGTACCTTTATTTGATATGGTTTTAATGATTTTTGGTTATCGCTTTTATGATTATGAAAAACACATAATTATTAGGAGTAGAGATGTCATATTCAATGAAAAGGTTTTGTGTAAGGATTAGATGTAGGAAAGAAACAGGAAAAAGAAAATAGAGAATGGACAATGCTTAATGAGATCAAAGAAAAAGTGAAGGTGCCTAAAAATCATAATGATCAATAGCCACAACAACAACAACAACAACAACCACAATAGTAGCAAGCACCCCAAATGCCTGAAAGTGGTGTTAGAATATCTACCAGGAGAAGTAGACCCCCTGAACGATACTCTCCATTACATTATGTATTGTTGACTGATTCTGGTGAACCAGAATGTTATGAGGAGGCAGTGCAGGTAAAACCAAGAAGAAGTGGGAGCAAGCCATGAAAGAAGAGATGGACTCCTTATAACATAACTAGACTTGGGACTTAGTTAGGTTGCCTAAAAGTAAAACAACATTGCAGAATAAATGGGTTTACAGGTTGAAGGAAGAAGATGGAGGTAGAAAAAGGTATAAATCCAGACTTGTGGTGAAGGGGTTTGCACAGAAACAGGGTATAGACTTTGATGAGATATTTTATCCTGTTGTTAAAATGATTTCAATCAGAACTATTTTAAGACTAGTTGTAGCTGAATATTTTCATCTTGAGCAATTAGATGTAAAGATAGCCTTTCTCCATGGGGATTTGGAGGAAGAGATATATATGCAGCAGCCACAACGATATGAGGTAAAAGGCAAGAAGAAACTAGTGTGCAAGTTGAAGAAGAGCTTGTATGGCTTAAAACAGGCTCCAACATAGTTGTATCTAAAATTTGACAGGTTTATGTTTAAACAAGATTATACTATACATCACTATGATCATTGTGTTTATCTCAAAAGGAAAAATGATGGAAACTATATTATATTGTTATTATATGTAGCTGAAATGCTTGTTGTAGGTTCTAACATGCAGGAAATAAATTTGTTCAAAATAAAATTTGCAAACTCATTTGCAATGAAGGATTTGTGTGCTGCAAAACAAATCCTTGGTATGAGAATAACTAGAGACAAGAAGAATAGAAAATCAACATTGTCTCGGAGTGAGTACATAGAAAAGGTGTAAATATTTAATATGAAGAATGCAAAACAAGTTAGTATACCTTTGGCTAGCCATTTAAAAGTAAGTAAGGAGCTATGTCCCAAGACTCAGGAAGAAATGGCTTATATGTCTAAAGTTCCATATGCATCAGCAACTGTAAGATTAATGTATGCAATGGTCTGCACAAGGCCTGATATTTCACATGCAGTGGGAGTTGTAAGTAGGTACATGAACAATCTAGGAAAAGAACATTGGATGGCAGTGAAGTGGATTCTCAGGTATTTGAGAGGTACCACAAATCAAGCATTATGCTTAGGTGGTTCAAACATTTCTCTACAGGGATAAGCTGATGTAGCTATGGTGGGTGATAGAGATAACAGGACGAGCACAACAAAGTATGTGTTTACTGTAGGTGGAACAACTGTCAGTTGGGTTTTAAAACTGCAAAGTGTTGTTGCACTCTCAACAATGGAAGTAGAGTATGTTGTTGCTGTAGAGGCTAGTAAAGAAACAATTTGGTGACAAAGGTTTCTGGATGAATAGGGTAAGAAGCAAGAGTTGGGCATGTTATAATGTGACAACTAGAGTGCCATACATCTTACAAAGAACTCTACATTTCATTCCAAGACTAAACATATACAAATTAAGTACCATTTCATACGATAAGTGTTGGAAGATGGACAGTTGAAGCTGGAAAAGATACATACTAGCCAGAATCCTGCAGATATGTTACCAAAAGTTGTAATCAGGGACAAACTGAGATTTTGCTTAGTTTGAATTGAACTTCAAATATGATGATGAATATGATAAATAGCCAGGTCCAAAGTGAAGTCATTGTCTAGCAAATGAAGTAGCAATGGAGTTTTTATAATCAGTCTCCAAGTGGGAGATTGTTGGGTGTGGACCCTGATTATCTTTCTTATTAAGAGGTATCACCGCATTGGACCCCATTTCGTAATGTGGCAGCTGTTACACAAAATATTGTCACCATGACTATTTGCAGTCAGTATGGGTCTATCATCATTCATACTATCCTCCTTAGCAAGTCTTAAACCTTAGCTCTTCATGTCAAGCTTTGAAAATGAGAGAAAGACTTTAAAAATCAATAAAGCTCTAGTTGCGCACTTTCTCTTATTGTTGCCTGCGGTCCCACACCCTTTGTTCATATTACCTGTGGACCTGCCCGCTCTGACTCTAAAGGAGTGGGTGCGGACCCCTGTGAAAGTCAAAAAGGTGCAAGTTTATTCTTAAAAACTCACTTTGGGTTAATTCTAGATGATTCTAGAAGGAATATTGATGTGGATGGTTCACTCCTAGGTGGTTCATGCATCCCAAAAGTGAAGGAGCTAATCCCTTGATGAGAGGATCTTGTCCCTTTGAAGGAGGGTTTTATCCCTTTGAAGGTGGACCTAGTAACTTCCCTTCATTGCACTATAAATTAAGGAATTGGGCTGGTTGCTAGGGAGGTTAGAAGATAAACATTTTTGAGGGTAAATGCTGGTGGAATTGAGAATTCCTAGTTAAACTTGAGAGGAGAGATCACATACCTTTTGGCTTCATTGGGAAGAGAGTGAAACTTGTCAAAGTAGAGGAGACTTCTTGCTAGAACCTGGGAGGAGCTTGTACAGCATCAAGGCACAGGTTGTAAAGTTCTTCTTTGATTTGAATTAATACAATCGGATTCATTTTTCTCAACAAATTGTCTTATGTAATTTGTTTCATGAATTCCTTGATCATCATGATAAGTATGCTTTATGATATTGGCTTTTCAGGTGCTATTTAATTTGTGTGCTTGTTTGTGTTTGTAGATCCTCTACAAGGGAGCTCATTTGGATCAACGGAGTGAGGCTTCCACAAACTTGCATTGGACCCAAGGTAGGCCTAAAACACTTGTTTGCCTTTGTTTATAAATTGCATATTTAGAGAAAGATAGGATTTGATTGGCTTGCTTGTCACTAGATATTGTTAGATACTAGGGAGGTCAATCTTGTCCACAAGAACGACTTATCCGCCTGAAAAAATGGTGACTCTGCTGGGGAACTTGAATTTTTTATTTTTCCTTTGCTTTTACTTTGACTTGAGAAACTGTGTCTTTGTTTCTGGTTTTTGACTTGATGTGTGTGGGATTGGGTAGGTTTAGTAGATCTTGAATTATTATTTTTTTTCACACTTTTGGGAGAGGACCGCACCCTTTGCTTGTAACACAGTGCAAACCTATCCGCACTTTTTCTTGACACACAGAGCGGCCTTGCACCTGTGTGGACTACGGGACTGCGGATCCTATCAAAATTTTGAAAAACTTAAGATTTTCTCTTTTAGTCAACTTAGGATTTGTTAATGTGTTTTTAGCCTCTGCCCAGATCTGCATGTGACTTGTCAGGAACTTTTCTTAGGTTAATTCCATTGGCATTCTTGTTTTAAGCTTTTATCAATTGGGTGTTTTGAGTCTCTTTTTTGAGACCTTCTTAATTTGATTTCCTTTGGTCATTACTTGGAGGTTTGTCTCAGTCTTTTCACAATTTTGCATCTTGGAGGGGGCTAAGTTGTGTATGAGTGTTAATTGCCTTTGAGTGTTTTTATTTTTTGATCTTTGGACTCTCACCCGATTTTCTTGACTTGCACTTGATTGGTTCTTAGATTACATTATAATCATCTTGTGTATGAGAATTCTCTTGCATAGATCACATTTGCATAATTAGAATTCTCATTTTCATAATATGAATGAAAAATGTGCATAGATTACATTTGCTTACTTTTCAAATGAATTGTGCATAGATTACAATTGCATAGTTTACATTCTGAAAAATCAATCGTAGATTTAGATCAGCTTTCTTTGATTTGAATTTACATATTTTTATGCTTGTTTTTAACACATAAAAATAAAAATAAAACATGTTTTGGAATTGATTTGCATTAGTTTTTCCTGATGAAATTAGTGCATTAGAGAATTTCTTATATTTTCTCTTAGTGATCAATTTTTTGCATTGTTGGAAGTGAATGGAAACTCTATCCTTACTTTAGTTAGGATTCATCAAATTGAAAAGATTACATTATCATATTCGATTGCATTCAGTTTTGGGTCGGGTCATAACACCATTGGTTTCATATCCACTTACCCTTTTGAGTAATAACAACCTAAATAACACAGTGCTTAATTAAAATTCATCTAGTAATTTTTGTATTTTTAGGGCTCTTTCCACCAATCTAGCTTAGGCTAGTGTCTTGGAATAAGTTTTAGTTAACTCTCCAAGACAGTAAAACAAACAAGTAGTCGATCTTGCGGTAGGGAGAAATTCTAATTGTTACATCTATGCTCTGGGAAAGCTCCTATTAAAGGAGAAGCACGAGATCATATCTGAACCAGTGAGGTAATCAATCTTCCTCATTGGGAACGATAGAAGATATTCACGTATTAAAAATGGTAAACCTCGGATTGACCATTTTCGAGGAGCCTAGGGTCACTTGTTGGTAAACCTTATATTATGTCAAGAAGCCTTCAAGGGAATTGAGCTTGTTACTCTGCCCTTGCGTGTGTATCGGATCGTAGACTATTCCCCCAGGTATATTTGTTTCCGTTGGTAACCTTAGTGGCCATAATCTATAGGATTCTTTCCTAAGGTGACGGTGGAGGGAAGATCCCACTGTACCTGGAGCAGACGTTGACTAGACTCACTTGGACTCTCTGGGGGGTTATCCTCACTCGAGATGGTTATTGTGGAGAAACCTGTGCCAGTCTGCTTCATTAAGCAAGTTGTCGGGGTAACTATTCCAACCGCCATTTCTGTATTGAATTCTGCGACGTTGGATTTCATCACCAACTAGTGTTTTCGGTACGGAAAGTTACTATTTGTGTGTGGTTTGACTCCTAGATTTGATAGCGCATGTTAATTTGTTTGTTTTTACTTTTAGGGACCATAGGTGTGAATTGTGAATTTTTAATTGTTAGGTGTGAATTGTCAATTGTTAATTTTAGTTTTAAATTGTTAATAAAATTCACTGAAGTTGAATATAATGGCAACCGTTTCGGAATTTACCAATGAAGGAACCCCTTTTAACGAGAATCCTAGTACTTTTCCTTTCTTTGGAAATGTTGGTCCTCCTTATATGGCTACTTTGTCATTACCTGGATTTACAATAGGTTTACTGATATGGTTATTTTCAACTTCGTTGCTCCAAATACTCCAATTGTTCCACCTCAACCGGATGCTTCACCTCAACAGAGTTCACCATCTCAACATCCCCAACCTTCTATTGACCCTTTACCTTCTTCGCCTAATTTTTCTTCCTCCATTTCTTCCTCTTTTCTTGGTAAAAGCCTTGATGCTAGTACCAGGTGGCTAAGAAGAAGAAGAAAGGGAAGAAGAAGAAGAAGAAGAAGAAGAAGAAGAAGCAAGATAAGAAAGAAGTCAACCAACCAACCATGGCTATAAGTGTTAGTTGTGTTGAGGAAACCTCCAACATACTTCGTAAACCAAAATACCCTTGCAGGCTTTGTAAGGGTGACCACTTCCTTATCAATTGTCTCAGTATTGCAAAGGTCTTGGAAGTATGGTCAGAAAAATCTCATCAACTTTCCATTGATCCATCAACCAGTGATAGTCAGGTTCCTGGGAAAAAGGGTAAAGTTCGGTTTCCTTGTAAGTTATGCAAAGGGAGTCATCAAACTCACATTTTCCCTCACATGGATGAAGCCTCAAAATTGTTGGAAAACCTTACTATTCCACAGCTAGAATTTCCAACTAGTTATCGTAAACTTTCTCCCAACCTACAGTCAACTGACGGAGTGATTGATCTAATTTCAAGTACAGTCGATCCCACTCTTCCATTGGAGAGTGAAGCTCATATCACTCAAGTTGATGATCCATTAGTTGATCAAGTGGTCGATTCAATTGCACAATCGGTCAATCCCACTCTCCCTTTAGAGAGTGAACTTCATACCACTTAGGTTCTTCTTGTTACATCAAATTCTTCTATGTTGGGGGGCATTTCACCTGTTTCTACAGAACCCCCTCCAAGTACTGAGGTCTTTTCCTTTGATTGGAATAGACTGACAGAACCTCATCTTCCCTCCTCCATCCCTTTCCAAATCATTGTCAAGGCTGATGGTAGGGACATACACCGCACACAGGTAGATGAAGGTGCTTCTGTTAGTATTTTATCCTCAACTTCTTGGAAAGCTTTGGGTTCCCTTCAGCTTGCACCTATTACACAAAATATGAAAGCTTTTAACAGAACCATTAGTGAACCTTTAGGGATCCTTCCTAAGTTTTCTATTACCTTGGAAGGTAAAACTATTTGCATTGATCTTATGGTAGTTCAAGGTCCCTTGGATTTCAATTTACTCCTTGGGCGAGACTATGTTTATGCAATGAAAGCTGTCGTATCGACACTCTTTCGCGTGATGTCTTTCCCTCACAATGGAAATATTGTGACTGTAGACCAGCTTTCGTTCCCTTGTCTTGTTTCAACTACCAATAATATGACACCCCTAAATGTTCCTAATTCTAAAGTGGTATCTACCCTGCCACGGGTTAATTATGTGGCAACTGGTCCCATGATTTCAGTTACTGATGTATGTGAGCCTCTCACTGTTTGCTCATCTTCCTTTAACTTAGATACGGTAATTGACATGGAAAACTCTATGGGATTACTTGAACATGATGTTCTTATCCCTTTTGAGTCCATTGACATGTGTTCCTTCCAAAAAAATATTCTTCCTTCTGATGAAGACCTCTTGGAAGCCATGATCATGGTGTGTCCATTGACATGTCTTTCTTCCAATTGGAAGCCATGATCAGTGGGTTCGAGGAAAGTTCCTTTTACATTGTCGACCTCGTTAAAAAATGAATCAGTAAGTGCGAGGATAGTTTTTTCCTATATCAACCTCGTCAAAAAATGAAACAGGCTGCTTCGAGGAAAGTTCCTTTTACTGTGTTAACCTCGTTAAAAAATGAATCAGTGAGTATGAGGATAGTTCTTTTCCTGTGTCAACCTCGTTAAAAAATGAATTAGTTGTGCGAACATAGTTTTTTCCTATCTCAACCTCATTAAAAAATGAAATTTGATGTTTCGAGGAAAGTTCCTTTTACTGTGTCGACCTTGTTAAAAAATGAATCAATGACTATGAGGAAAGTTCTTTTCCTGTGTCAACCTCGTTAAAAAATGAATCAGTTGTTTGAGGAAAGTTCCTTTTACTGTGTCAACCTCGTTAAAAAGTGAATCAGTTAGTCATGAGCATAGTTCCTTGTCTTGTGTGAAGCTTGTTAAAAAATGAATCAAGGATTTTAGAGCATAGTTCCTTGTCTTGTGTCAAGCTCGTTAAAAAATGAATCAAGGTTTTTAGAGTATAGTTCCTTGTTAGGTAGATTGTAGAGAGTAGTTATGAGCATAGTTCCTTATCTTGTGTCAAGCTCATTTAAAAAATGAAACAAGGGTTTTGAGGATAGTTCTTTTCCTATGTCAACCTCACTAAAAAATGAAACAACTCCCATGAGCCTTTCCAAGATTTTGAAAGTAAACCTTCATTTCATCCACCTGGTTGAATGCAATGAAGCTTGGGGGGCATGTACCTCGATTTGCGTCATTATGCTAGGGGCATGCAAACTTATAACAAGCATAGTTTTTTGTTTCGAGCTTGCGTAAACATGAAACTGGATCCGAGCATAGCTCTTTTCCTGTGTCAAGCTCGTTAAAAAATGAAACAAATCCTCCTCTAATTGAGTCGAGAGTTTGACTAGATCTCATAAATTTAAAGCTGTATATTTAGGTTAGTTATTTCAGTTTTTGCATAATTTTCTTACAGTTTTAGGTCGAGTCTTTCAAATTATCTCGTAACTCAACCTTCATTCTATCCAGCTATTAATTACTAGTAGTGTACTTAGTTGAATGAAATGAAGCTGGGGGGCATGCGCTCTAGCAGTTATGCTTAGGGGGCATCATGCGCAGTGTTCTCTCTGTTTCAAGCTTGTGTAAAAATGAAACTACTTTGAAGCATATTTCTTCTTTGTTTCAAGCTTTTGTAAAAATGAAACCTATCTCGAGTCAATTTCAGTTATTTTCAAGACTCGTTAAACTCATGAAAATCCCAAGATTATTTTGCTATCTTTCATTCTCATTATACAAATGAAAATGCCGAGTTCTTTCCGTCTTTTCCTGCCCGTAAATTAAATTGAAAGTCGGCCATATGAGTACATTTTTATCATTTCTTCGAAATCATTAAAACTTACGAAAAAGTGAAAAACATGAGTACATTTTTATCATTTTTTTGAACTCATTAAAACTTACGAAAAGTGGAAACCATGAGTACATTTTATCATTTTTTCGAACTCATTAAAACTTGTGAAAAAGTGAAAACCATGAGTACATTTTTATCATTTTTTAGAACTTGTTAAAACTTACGAAAAAGTGAAACCTTGGAGTTCTCTTTTAAGCTCTTTTTAGACTCTCAAAATATGAAAAGATTGCTGAGTTTTTCTTTTTAAACTCGTTAAAATGGAATTAAAAAGACAGTCCACTTACAGCTTTTTTCTAACCATATAAACATGAGAAGATTGCCGGACTTTTGTCGTTTCAAGTTCGATATTGGTTATAAAACGACGTGTCATTGGTCACTTTTTTACTTTTTCAGATAGAGGCACTAATTATGAAAAGTACTCCTTGGTCGTAATGATCAAGCGATTCTCTCAAGTATTATTTTATACTTTTTTGGGTTTGGGAGACACAAATTTACGAAAAAGGACAACCATGGAGTCTTTTTAAGTTTTTTCAGACTCTCTAAAATTGAAAAACGCTGAGTTTCTCCTATACTGGACTCGTTAAAATTTAACAGTAAAGGACCTGTTCAATTACAAACAGGAACGGACCACTCCTTCTTAAGGTTTGAATTTAAACTAAGTTGGACTCATCCGAAGGATGAGCTTATAATCAAGCAAATGTTATCCTCCTCAAGCTTGTAAAAAATAAAGAGGTACTTGCCAGGAATGGTGGGGGAAAGAGAGGAAAATGAGCATGTTTGTCATACTTTGTAACCACTCTTGAACTGGACACTTTTATTCACCTGGGTTGGGAAATCCTTTGCCTAACAGTTGATCAAACCATATTGAAAGTCTTCAGCCAGTTTCTGGGTATTAACTTTGGGTAAATTGTCACCAAACCATCTGCTGTGCCGTTATGTGTTCAAGAGGTTAGTGCATATAAACCATTCATCTACAAAATATTTTTCATCCATCTTGACCATCCCTGAGTCGGTCCTTGCAATTATATTTCTTCAAACTTGATCTATGATTTCGTGTTGTGGGCTTGCCTACAAAGGATCGCTTTCTATCGACTTCAGCTCATTATCTAGAAAGATGATCTAGAAATCGTCAGTACCTTGGGATCTGCATGCCTCAATGGCAGGTTTCTCGCCTTCGACGATAGGTTGCATCATTGACCTTCGATCAGAGGATTCCGTGACATGTTCAACATCAACATATCTATTCACATCTCATGGATTGTATTGAGTACTTTGAGAGCCATTGACATTACTGGTGGTTTCTCTCACACTTGTTAACAGTTTACATCATTGACTGGTAATCAAGTGGTTTCTACCATGTTCGACTTCGACACATTCATTCGCCTGGATAGAATCGTGTTGGAAATAATACTGAGAGGGGGGGTGAATCAGTATTATCAAATTCTTTTCAATATGCCTTCCAGATTTATACTTTAATTTATTCTTCAGATATTGATCATTAATTTGTATGTCACTACCATATAATAATGAACAAGATCCAGAAAAATAGATAAGCACACCAAAGAACACCAGATATAAGGGGAAACCCAATGTGGGTGAAAACCACCTGCTGCAATATGTCTCTACCTTCTTTCAATTTAGAAACTTCTTTTACAAGGATTTTGTACTGGTGCAGTCCTTTACCAGTACGCGGGCTACAACCTGCAGAGAGCTACAACTCTCTCTCATTTTCCAGTCTCTCCTAGAAAGGAGCTACAACCCCCTTTTCTCTTCTACTTCTTTAAGGACCACGTTTCATTAATTCTTAGACTGGATCCAAGAAGATCAAATAATCATCAAGTACATGCAAATCAGCCAATCTCCTTATACAACCAATGAATCACCCAACTACTCAGAATGCTGTAAACAGAAAAGTAATACCAGAAATCTAAACCCAGAACTCTGCAACAATAGATAAAAGACAGCTAATAAATGTTTCAAGACAGGACCGTAACTTCACCAATATAAACCTGCGGGTATCCGCAGCCTTTTTGTGCCTGAACTGCACAGATCCGCACTGTATCCTTCTACTGCTTTGCGTACCACCGCAACTTCCCCTTCTGCTGAACTGCGTACCTCAACTTAGATACGCACTGCACTGTGTGTTAGACCGCGTACCTCCGCACTGTTCCTTTTGTGCCTCTGCGTATCTTTGCACTTTGCTTTCTTCTGCACTACGTACCTCACACTATGCCTTCTGATGTGTTGCGTACCCCTGCACTACATCTTCTCTTGCACTGCGTACCCCCGCAACTACGCCGTGGATCGCCTGTGAACCTCTGATTAGGGCCAAATTAACAGTCCTCCTGTTGGGTCCCTATAATACTAGTGATTACCCCATTACTATTGTAGTTATACCCCCTATTTATATTGTTGTGCCCCTATTACCCCCATATTGTTATTTCTGTGCCCCATAGAACCCCTCTATTGTTATTTTTGTGGCTTTATATTATTATTGTTAGGTCGGCTGGATTATATTGTGACTCCTTAGACTCCTATATATAGAAAGGAGGTTTTGTCATTTGTATCATCCAAGAATTGTTCATTTATGTAATGTAAAGGAGGTTGCCCCCTCGAAGAGGCTGAATTCTAAGGCATGGATCTCTCTTTTCTATCTTTTTGTGAGCTGGTTTCATAACATTTGGTATCAGAGCTTTGGATTCTAGGGTTTCGCTGCTCCAAACAGGTCATCGTGGAATTTTCGCTATAACTTTTTTTCTGTGACGTTTCAGAAGTCGCAAAAAAAACCCATTTGAGAAGAAATCGCGCTGAACCTTGGGTCCGAATTTCAGAGCTTTTCGCGCGATATTTGCGGAGATATGATCTGAGGAAGTTGGTCTTTTTGCAGACTCCTGAATTACATTCAAAACAGGTGACCTGGGAAAATCGTCATAACTTTCTCTCTGGGGATCGGATTGAAATTTCGTAAGAAGGTACAGAAAGAGGACGGACTGTAGTTTTTTTATGTGTGTTTTCAGATTCAAAGGTTGAAACAGGGACTCGTGGCACGTCGTACAAGTTCGCTCTACTGAACCAGTCTAAAAGCAAGTCACTGTGGGAGATTTCACATAACTCTTCCTTGGAGAATCCAATTTGGCTCAGACTTGTGGCATTGGAAAGAGGACGCAGAGGGCTACTACAGGTAGTAATTTCAGAATTGGAGGATCCGAAATTACAGAGATACATCAGATTCAATATCAGGCTTCTATAAAGTGAAAAAAGGTGTGTAGTTTTTTTTTTAATTTTTGTGTAAGCTTGGTTTAACGGAATTCAAAGGGCATAGTAAAACATTATTATCGGTAACTGATGCCCCGAGGAAAGAAAATGCAAACACCTAGTAAGGAACCTGAAAGCTCTAGCATGACTCATGAAGAAGAGGAAGAAATGCTACATGATATATCAAAATTACAAGAACAAGTGCAACAAATGTCACGCTCACAAAAGCTAACAGAAGCTAAGATAAGTGGCGTGGAATCTAAGATAAATGGCGTGGAATCTAAGATAAATGGCGTGGAATCTAAGATAAAGGGCATGGAAGCTAAGATGGATGGCATGGAAGCTAAGGTGAATGGCATGGACGCTAAAATTGATGGCATGGATGATAAGATGGATGAATTGAAGAAGTTGCTACAAGAAAGGGTCACTAATGGTGAAAAGGTAGTAAAGGAAACTCATGATGAGAACAAAAGAAATGTTAATCATGATTCCATAGACTCTAATGTTGGATCGAAGACTCACCATGTTCCAAAAATCGATATGAGGAAGTTTGATGGCAAGGATCCCCCACATGGATATTACAGATGGAGCAATTCTTCGATCTCAATAATGTGCAAAACACACAAAAGGTACGTATGGCAACTTTATATTTGGAACCAAATCAGTTTGTATGGTATCAATGGCTTTGTTCTCGTAAACAATTTATCACTTGGGCAATTTTTACGGAAGAATTGATAGCACATTATGAGGATACAAAAAGCAACACTTTTTTTAGCCAATTGATAAGTCTCAAACAAAAGGGTTCAATAATGGAGCACATTGAGGAGTTCCAAAAATTGAACATAAGGGTAAAAGATATTCCAGAGGAGCATAGGATTGATGTGTTCATAGGGTCTTTAAAGGATAATATCCAACATGATGTGCGCCTTTGGGAACCTGATTCATTAGAGAAGGCATTCAGGTTAGCAAGAAAAATGGAAAGCAAAATTATGGCAACTAGGAAGCATACCGTTCACAACTATAAAGACGGAAGTGTTGTTGCCCATAGTCTTCCACAACCTACAAGGTTGACACCACAACAATTGGAAGAAAAAAGAGCAAAAGGGCTTTGTTACAATTGTGATAGCAAATACACAAAAGGTCATAAGTGTGCTGAGAAGAAATTATTCTACATAGATTGTGAAGAGGAAGAAGAAAAGGAGCAAGAAAGGTCAAAAGAAGAGGATATATTCCAAGAACAAAGCCTAGATGAAGAACAAATAAATCCGACCATATCTTGTAATGCATTGGCGGGAATTACCACTCCTCAAACCATCAAGATAGAAGGACAAATCAAGAAGAAAAAGGTAATAGTGTTGATTGATTCAGGAAGCACCCACAATTTTATTCATTGTAGGGTAGCAAAAGAATTGAATTGCTTCCTATATCCAGCACCAGAGTGTCAAGTGATGATTGCAAATGGAGGAACAATAAATTGTTCTGGAAAGTGCCATAATATCAAGCTATCCATGGGAGAATATGTATTGACTAGCCCAATGCTTTCCATTCCAATGGGAGGTGTTGATGTTGTACTAGGAGTCCAATGGCTACAATCCTTGGGTACAATAGCTTTTAATTTTCAAGAACTTTTCATGAAATTTTCTGTGGAAGGAAAGGAAGTTGAATTAAGGGGTATTGCAGGGAAACCAGGAAAGATAATCAGCTCTAATGGCATGACAAAGCTTCTAAAAAAGGAGCAAAGAGGTGTAATTGCACAATTATGTTCGCTAGATGTTTCCACATTGGAATCATCTATTTCTCCAGATCTCCAAAAAGTCCTGGACAATCATTCCAAGGTATTTGAGACTCCCAAAGGTCTCCCACCTATGCGTGATCATGATCATGCTATTCATCTGATTCCAGGAAGTGTTCCTCCAAACATCAGGCCGTACAGATATCCATATGTCCAAAAAAGTGAAATTGAACGTATGGTTGCAGAAATGCTAGAGGCTGGTATAATTCAACCGAGTCAAAGTTCTTTCTCAGCTCCAGTAGTATTGGTGCACAAGAAGGATGGATCATGGCGCATGTGTCCAGATTATAGGGAGCTCAACAAGCTCACTATTAAAGATAAGTTTCCCATTCCTGTTATTGATGAATTACTGGATGAATTGCATGGATCAATTTACTTCACCAAGTTGGATCTTCGTTCGGGATATCATCAAATTAGAATGAAGATTGAAGACATTCCGAAAACAGCATTTAGAACTCATGAGGGTCATTATGAATTTTTGGTCATGCCTTTTGGCCTTACCAATGCACCTTCAACATTTCAAGGTTTGATGAATTCAATTTTCAAACCATTCCTTAGAAAATTTGTGTTAGTATTTTTTGATGATATACTAATCTACAGCAAGTCTTGGAAGGATCATGTTGAACATGTTGACAGGGTGTTACAACTATTGGAGGAGAAACAATTATATGCAAAAAGATCCAAATGTTTCTTTGGAGTCCAGGAGGTGGAATATTTGGGTCATATTGTATCTCATGAAGGAGTTAAGGTAGACCCTAGCAAAATTAAAGCCATTAAGGAATGGAAAATCCCCACATCCATAAAGCATCTGCGAGGATTTCTTGGGTTGACAGGGTATTATCGCAAGTTTGTTAAGAATTATGGGAGAATAGCAGCACCTCTAACAACATTATTGAAGAAAGATTCATTTTCATGGACTTCGCAAGCAACAAAGGCCTTTGAACATCTTAAAGAGGCAATGTGCCAAGCACCGGTCTTAGCTACGCCGGACTTCACAAAAACCTTTATTGTGGAATGTGATGCTTCAGGAAATGGAATTGGTGCTGTTCTAATGCAAGATGAAAGACCCATTGCTTTTGAAAGTCGTCCAATCAAGGGAAAGTTTTTAAACAAAGCTATTTATGAGAAGGAAATGTTGGCAATACTCCATGCACTTAAGAAATGGCGACCCTACCTAATGGGAAGACACTTCAAGGTAAAAACGGATCATGATAGCCTTAAATACTTTTTAGAACAAAGATTATCCTCTGAAGAGCAACAAAAGTGGGTCACAAAGATGTTGGGTTATGACTTTGAAATCATCTACAAAAAAGGGAAGCAAAATGTGGTGGCAGATGCACTCTCAAGAAAGGATGAGGATGTGGAAGCATTGTTGTGTGCCATTTCTATTATCCAACCAGATTGGATAAACGAAGCAAGGGAGGAATGGAAGAACGACGAAGAAGTGTGGGCACTTATTCAAAAGCTACAACAAGATTCCAGTACTTCTGATACATTTAGCTGGAAAAATGATTCGTTATGGTACAAAGATCGCTTATACCTCTGTAAGAATTCCCAGCTAAAACAAAAGATTCTTATGGAATTGCACACTTCTCCCTTAGGAGGGCACTCAGGATTTTTAAAAACTTACCACAGGGTTAAGAAGGAATTTTTTTGGGATGGCCTTAAATCAGATATTCAAAAGTTTGTGGCGGAATGTTTGGTTTGCCAGCAAAATAAAGTTGAAACAATTAAGACACCAGGTCTATTACAACCTTTATCCATTCCAAGCCAACGTTGGGAGGAGGTTTCAATGGATTTTATCACAGGTTTACCCAAGTCTGAGGGAAAGAGTGTCATCATGGTGGTAGTTGACAGACTTACCAAGTATGCACACTTTTGTGCATTATCACATCCATTTAAAGCCAGTACAGTTTCTACTGCATTTATGGAAACAGTTCAAAAGCTACATGGAAACCCAAAGATTATTGTAAGTGACAGAGATCCCATTTTCACTGGAAATTTTTGGACAGAATTATTTTCTTGTCTTGGTACTCAGTTAGCTCATAGCTCATCTTATCATCCTCAATCTGATGGGCAAACTGAGATAGTAAACAAATGTTTGGAAGGATATCTTCGTTGCTTTGTATCTGATAAACAGACACAATGGGTCAAATGGTTGCCTCTAGCTGAATGGTGGTATAACACTTCCTTCCATACAGCAACAAAAATGACCCCATTTATGGCACTTTATGGGTATCAACCACCATCCATCACATCATATTTAAGAGAAAATTCTAAGGTTCAGGCAGTGGAACATCACATCGAACATCAACAACAAGTCCTCCAACTCTTAAAGGATAACCTCGTGTTGGCACAAAATAGAATGAAACAACAGGCAGATCAACATCGCAGTGAAAGAAGTTTTGATGTAGGTGATTGGGTATTCCTACGGCTACAACCATATAAGCAAATGTCCCTAAAGCAAGCTAAGAAGGATAATAAATTATCACCAAAGTATTATGGTCCGTACAAGGTGTTGGAAAAGATTGGTACTATGGCATACAAATTGGAGCTTCCTGCAGCTTCTCGATTGCACCCAGTTTTCCATGTTTCATGTTTAAAGAAGGTTATAGGTGACAAGCTCCCAATTCAAACAATATTGCCAGAACTTGATGAGGAAGGAAAAATTATATTGGAACCGGAAGCAATCACAGAAACAAGAACTCGACAGCTACGAAATCGATCAATTTCAGAGTATCTTATCAAGTGGAAGAACTTATCCACTGAAGATTCCACATGGGAAGATGAGAATTTTATGCAGAAGTATCCAGAACTACTCAAGCGTTGAGGACAACACTTTTTTGAAGGAGAGGGGCATGTTGGGTCCCTATAATACTAGTGATTACCCCATTACTATTGTAGTTATACCCCTATTTATATTGTTGTGCCCCTATTACCCCCATATTGTTATTTCTGTGCCCCATAGAACCCTTTATTGTTATTTTTGTGGCTTTATATTATTATTGTTAGGTCGGCTGGATTATATTGTGACTCCTTAGACTCCTATATATAGAAAGGAGGTTTTGTCATTTGTATCATCCAAGAATTGTTCATTTATGTAATGTAAAGGAGGTTGCCCCCTCGAAGAGGCTGAATTCTAAGGCATGGATCTCTCTTTTCTATCTTTTTGTGAGCTGGTTTCATAACACCTCCAATGTGCCACAGTCAGTCAGATCCACAGATCTAATCATGCGCCCGAGAGTTCACGACTTATCAATAGATTCAACTTAACATTTCTCCTTGATTTAGATCTTAGCTTTGTAAAACCAAAAACCCAAAATTTCAGATCTTAAGATATTCAATTTTTCACAAGTGACCAGCCAAGTGATCTCCTTCCCCTTTTTATAGTCAAACCCTTATCCACACCATGGGACAAAACCACCAAAAACTAATACAAGGGATCCAAACTGGCATTCAATAAATTAGATCCTATACCATGGGCCAAAACCATAGGATTGTAAAAGATGGGCTAAATATCAAGGGCCAATCATAGGATACCCCACGTGAGTGCGCTTCTCTGCATTGGAGTGAGTGAACTGGGGGACCACACCTTATGAATGGTGAACTTGCGGGTATGTCCACACTCCTTGGACGGTGAACCTGCGGGTATGCACCTTTTGAATGATGCACCTACGAACCTCTTATTTTCCATCATTTTAAGAGCCTGAAAAGAGTTTTTCCACTTGAGTGAGTTGCCATCAAGTACAACACTTGTACCATAGAGCCCAACGAGAATCATAATGCCAACAATCTCCCCCTTTGGACTTGATTGCAACCTCAAGATCCTCATCATCATTCTCCCCCTTTGACATCAAGGGCAAAGGGTTATGCTCCCCCTGAGACCATGCTTAAGTCTTTGTTCTGCTGATCATGCTCCCTCTGACTGTAAACCAGATCTGCAAACCATAATCCACCATACACCATGAATGAAAGAGACATATTGTAGCGATATTCAGATTAGCATCCATGTTCGCCTTTTGTGCTACCATAATGCCAAAAATGCATTACATGTGCTCCCCTGAACCAGTGCTATGCGATCTTCGACCAATACATAAATTAGCAAATGTACGTGTATACCCCATATGAACCTCACGTACATCCAACAATCTCTGGAACAGATGAGATTCAACAACAGGATGATGCATCAACAACCCCCAGCTTTTGCCTGAGGTATTCAAAGGTCTCCCTCAGCAATGGTTTGGTGAGTATATCAGCAACTTGTTCCTTAGAAGGAACATACTCCAACTTGACCTTTTGTTCAAGCACTTGTTCCCTGAGAAAGTGATACTTGATCGGTATGTGCTTGGTCTTTGAATTCATAACTGGGTTCTTTGAAATGTTGATTGCACTTGTATTGTCACATAAGATGGAGATAGGTGGAGTACAAGTGATCTGAAAATCCTGCAAGGTCTGCATCATCCAAAGGAATTGAGTGCAACAAGATGCAACAGCCACATATTCTGTGTTGGGTCCCTATAATACTAGTGATTACCCCATTACTATTATAGTTATACCCCTTATTTATATTGTTGTGCCCCTATTACCCCCATGTTGTTATTTCTGTGCCCCATAGAATCCCTCTATTGTTATTTTTGTGGCTTTATATTATTATTGTTAGGTCGGCTGGATTATATTGTGACTCCTTAGACTCCTATATATAGAAAGGAGGTTTTGTCATTTGTATCATCGAAGAATTGTTAATTTATGTAATGTAAAGGAGGTTGCCCCCTTGAAGAGGCTGAATTCTAAGGCATTGATCTATCTTTTCTATCTTTTCTTGAGCTGGTTCCATAACATTTGGTATCAGAGCTTTGGATTCTAGGGTTTCGCTGCTCCAAACAGGTCATCGTGGAATTTTCGCTATAACTTTTTTTTCTGTGACATTTCAGAAGTTGCAAAAAAACCCATTTGAGAAGAAATCGATATGATCTGAGGAAGTTGGTATTTTTCCAGACTCCTGAATTACATTCAAAACAGGTGACCTGTGGAAAATCGTCATAACTTTGTCTCTGGGGATCGGATTGAAATGTCGTAAGAAGCTACAGAAAGAGGACATACTATAGTTTCTTGTATGTGTGTTTCAGATTCAAAGGTTGAAACAGTGACTCGTGGCACATCGTACAGGTTCACTCTACTGAATTAGTCTAAAAGCAAGTCACTGTGGGAGATTTCACATAACTCTTCCTTGGAGAATCCAATTTGGGTCAGACTTGTGGCATTGGAAAGAGGACACAAAAGGCTACTACAGGATGCAATTTCAGAACTGGATGATCCGAAATTACAGAGATACATCAGATTCAATATCAGGCTTCTATAAAGTGAAAAAAGGTGTGTAGTTTTTTTTTAAATTTTTGTGTAAGCTTGGTTTAATGGAATTCAAAGGGCATAGTAAAGCATTATTATCGGTAACTGATGCTCCGAGGAAAGAAAATGCAAACACCTAGTAAGGAACCTAAAAGCTCTAGCATGACTCATGAAGAAGAGGAAGAAATGCTACATGATATATCAAAATTACAACAACAAGTGCAACAAATGTCACGCTCACAAAAGCTAACAAAAGCTAAGATAAGTGGCGTGGAATCAAAGATAAGTGGCATGGAATCTAAGATAAATGGCATGGAATCTAAGATAAATGGTGTGGAATCTAAGATAAAGGGCATGGAAGCTAAGATGGATGATTCGAAGACAGATTTGAAGAGAGACATGGTAGATTTGAAGACAGATTTGAAGACAGACATGGCAGATTTGAAGACAGATTTGACAAATTTCCTACAAGAAATACTTACTAATGGTGAAAAGGTTGTAAAGGAAACTCATGATGTGAACAAAAGTAATGTTAATCATGATTCCATAGACGCTAATGTGGGATCGAAGGCCCACCATATTCCAAAAATTGATATGAGGAAGTTTGATGACAAGGATCCTGCCACATGGATATTACAGATGGAGCAGTTCTTCGATCTCAATAATGTGTAAAACACACAAAAGGTACGTATGGCAACTATATATTTGGAACCAAATCAGTTTGTATGGTATCAATGGCTTTTCTCTCGTAAAAAATTTATCACTTGGGAAATTTTTACGGAAGAATTGATAGCACATTATGAAGATACAAAAAGCAACACTTTTTTTAGCCAATTGATAAGTCTCAAACAAAAGGGTTCAGTAATGGAGCACATTGAGGAGTTCCAAAAATTGAACATAAGGGTAAAAGATATTCTAGAGGAGCATAGGATTGATGTGTTCATAGGGTCTTTAAAGGATAATATCCAACATGATGTTCACCTTTGGGAACTTTATTCATTAGAGAAGGCATTCAGGTTAGCAAGAAAAATGGAAAGCAAAATTATGGCAACCAGGAAGCATACCACTCACAACTATAAAGATGGAAGTGTTGTTGCCCCTAGTCTTTCACAACCTATAAGGTTGACACCACAACAATTGGAAGAAAAAAGAGAAAAAGGGCTTTGTTACAGTTGTGATAGAAAATACACTAAAGGTCATAAGTGTGCTGAGAAGAAATTATTCTACATAGATTGTGAAGAGGAAGAAGAAAAGGAGCAGGAAAGGTCAAAAGAAGAAGATATACTCCAGGAACAAAGCCTAGATGAAGAACAAATAAATCTGACCATATCTTGTAATGTATTGGCGGGAATTACCACTCATCAAACCATCAAGATAGAAGGACAAATCAAGAAGAAAAAGGTAATAGTGTTGATTGATTCAGGAAGCACCCATAATTTTATTCGTTGTAGGGTAGCAAAAGAATTGAATTGCTTCCTATATCTAGCACCAGAGTGTCAAGTGATGATTGCAAATGGAGGAACAATAAATTTCTCTCGAAGGTGCCATAATATCAACTATCCATGGGAGAATATGTATTGACTAGCCCAATGCTTTCCATTCCAATGGGAGGTGTTGATGTTGTACTAGGAGTCCAATGGCTACAATCCTTGGGAACAATAGCTTTTAATTTTCAAGAACTTTTCATCAAA
This sequence comes from Pinus tabuliformis, assembly GCA_031772625.1. Classification (NCBI taxonomy): domain Eukaryota; kingdom Viridiplantae; phylum Streptophyta; class Pinopsida; order Pinales; family Pinaceae; genus Pinus; species Pinus tabuliformis. The sequence continues at coordinate 1,004,338,451 of CM062820.1, read as the reverse complement.
TTTTCTATGGAAGGAAAGGAAGTTGAATTAAGGGGTATTGTAGGGAAACCAGGAAAGATAATCAGCTCTAATGGTATGAAAAAGATTCTAAAAAAGGAGCAAAGAGGTGTAATTGCACAATTATGTTCGCTAGATGTTTCCACATCGGAATCATCTATTTCTCCAGATCTCCAAAAAGTCCTGGACAATCATTCCAAGGTATTTGAGACTCCCAAAGGTCTCCCACCTATGCGTGATCATGATCATGCTATTCATCTGATTCCAGGAAGTGTTCCTCCAAACATCAGGCCGTACAGATATCCCTATGTCCAAAAAAATGAAATTGAACGTATGGTTGCAGAAATGCTAGAAGCTGGTATAATTCAACCAAGTCAAAGTTCTTTCTCTGCTCCAGTAGTATTGGTGCACAAGAAGGATGGATCATGGCGCATGTGTCCAGATTATAGGGAGCTCAACAAGCTCACTATTAAAGATAAGTTCCCCATTCCTGTCATTGATGAATTACAGGATGAATTGCATGGATCAATTTACTTCACCAAGTTGGATCTTCGTTCGGGATATCATCAAATCAGAATGAAGATTGAAGACATTCCGAAAACGGCATTTAGAACTCATGAGGGTCATTATGAATTTTTGGTCATGCCTTTTGGCCTTACTAATGCACCTTCAACATTTCAAGGTTTGATGAATTCAATTTTCAAACCATTCCTTAGAAAATTTGTGTTAGTATTTTTTGATGATATACTAATCTACAGCAAGTCTTGGAAGGATCATGTTGAACATGTTGACAGGGTGCTACAACTATTGGAGGAGAAACAATTATATGCAAAAAGATCCAAATGTTTCTTTCGAGTCCAGGAGGTGGAATATTTGGGTCATATTGTATCTCATGAAGGAGTTAAGGTAGACCCTAGCAAAATTAAAGCCATTAAGGAATGGAAAATCCCCACATCCATAAAGCATCTACGAGGATTTCTTGGGTTGACAGGGTATTATCGCAAGTTTGTTAAGAATTATGGGAGAATAGCAGCACCTCTAACAACATTATTGAAGAAAGATGCATTTTCATGGACTCCAGAAGCAACAAAGACCTTTGAACATCTTAAAAAGGCAATGTGCCAAGCACCGGTCTTAGCTACACCGGACTTCACAAAAACCTTTATTGTGGAATGTGATGCTTCAGGAAATGGAATTGGTGTTGTTCTAATGCAAGATGAAAGACCCATTGCTTTTGAAAGTCGTCCAATCAAGGGAAAGTTTTTAAGCAAAGCTATTTATGAGAAGGAAATGTTGGCAATACTCCATGCACTTAAGAAATGGCGACCCTACCTAATGGGAAGACATTTCAAGGTAAAAACGGATCATGATAGCCTTAAATACTTTTTAGAAGAAAGATTATCCTCTGAAGAGCAACAAAAGTGGGTCACAAAGATGTTGGGTTATGACTTTGAAATCATCTACAAAAAAGGGAAGCAAAATGTGGTGGCAGATGCACTCTCAAGAAAGGATGAGGATGTGGAAGCATTGTTGTGTGCCATTTCTATTATCCAACCAGATTGGATAAACGAAGCAAGGGAGGAATGGAAGAATGATGAAGAAGTGTGGGCACTTATTCGAAAGCTACAACAAGATTCCAGTACGTCTGATACATTTAGCTGGCAAAATGATTCATTATGGTACAAAGATCGCTTATACCTCTGTAAGAATTCCCAACTAAAACAAAAGATTCTTATGGAATTGCACACTTCTCCCTTAGGAGGGCACCCGGGATTTTTGAAAACTTACCACAGGGTTAAGAAGGAATTTTTTTGGGATGGCCTTAAATCAGATATTCAAAAGTTTGTGGCGGAATGTTTGGTTTTCCAACAAAATAAAGTTGAAACAATTAAGACACCGGGTCTATTACAACCTTTATCCATTCCAAGCCAACGTTGGGAGGAGGTTTCAATGGATTTTATCACAGGTTTACCCAAATCTGAGGGAAAGAGTGTCATCATGGTGGTAGTTGACAGACTTAACAAGTATGCACGTTTTTGTGCATTATCAAATCCATTTAAAGCCGGTACATTTTCTACTGCATTTATGGAAACAATTCAAAAGCTACATGGAAACCCAAATATTATTGTAAGTGACAGAGATCCCATTTTCACTGGAAATTTTTGGACATAATTATTTTCTTGTCTTGGTACTCAGTTAGCTCATAGCTCATCTTATCATCCTCAATCTGATGGGAAAACTGAGATAGTAAACAAATGTTTGGAAGAATATCTTCGTTGCTTTGTATCTAATAAACATACACAATGGGTCAAATGGTTGCCTCTGGCTGAATGGTGGTATAACACTTCCTTCCATACAGCAACAAAAAATGACCCCATTTATGGCACTTTATGGGTATCAACCACCATCCATCACATCATATTTAAGAGAAAATTCTAAGGTTCAGGCAGTGGAACATCACATCGAACATCAACAACAAGTCCTCCAACTCTTAAAGGATAACCTCGTGTTGGCACAAAATAGAATGAAACAATAGGCAGATCAACATCGCAGTGAAAGAAGTTTTGATGTAGGTGATTGGGTATTCCTACGGCTACAACCATATAAGCAAATGTCCCTAAAGCAAGCTAAGAAGGATAATAAATTATCACCAAAGTATTATGGTCCGTACAAGGTGTTGCAAAAGATTGGTACCATGGCATACAAATTGGAGCTTCCTGCAGCTTCTCGATTGCACCCAGTTTTCCATGTTTCATGTTTAAAGAAGGTTATAGGCGACAAGCTCCCAGTGAAAACAATATTGCCAGAACTTGATGAGGAAGGAAAAATTATATTGGAACCAGAAGCAGTCACAGAAACAAGAACTCGACAGCTACGAAAGTGATCAATTTCAGAGTATCTTATCAAGTGGAAGAACTTATCCACTGAAGATTCCACATGGGAGGATGAGAATTTTACGCAGAAGTATCCAGAACTACTCAAGCATTGAGGACAACACTTTTTTGAAGGAGAGGGGCATGTTGGGTCCCTATAATACTAGTGATTACCCCATTACTATTGTAGTTATACCCCTTATTTATATTGTTGTGCCCCTATTACCCCCATGTTGTTATTTTTGTGCCCCATAGAATCCCTCAATTGTTATTTTTGTGGCTTTATATTATTATTGTTAAAAAGGTCAGCTAGATTATATTGTGACTCCTTAGACTCCTATATATAGAAAGGAGGTTTTGTCATTTGTATCATCGAAGAATTGTTCATTTATGTAATGTAAAGGCGGTTGCCCCCTCGAAGAGGCTGAATTCTAAGGCGTTGATCTATCTTTTCTATCTTTTCTTGAGCTGGTTCCATAACATTCCACTTCAGCTGTAGATAAAGAAATCGAACTCTGTTTCTTGCTGAACCAAGATACTAATCTGGAACCCATAAAGAATGCACCACCACTTGTGCTCTTCCTATCATCCACGCTTCCGGCCCAATCTGCATCTGTATAAGCATGAAGTGTGAGATCTGTATCTCTAGGAAACCATAAGCCATAGTTTTGAGTTCCTTGAAGATACTTGAAAATTCTCTTCACTTCCTGAATATGAGTTTCATTTGGATTTTCCTGAAATCTTCCAACTATTCCCACTGCATGCATGATGTCTGGTCGGGTACCTGTCAAATAAAGTAGACTTCCAATCATAGATCTATAGGTTAGTTGATGCACTGTTGCTGATTCATCATTTGCACTGAGGCTACATCCTGTGACCATGGGGGTACATACTGGTTTTTCATCTTTTATGCCATATTTCTTCAAAATCTGCTTGAGATACTTGGTTTGAGACAAGAAGATCCCGCCTTCATTTTGTTGGATTTGCAATCCAAGAAAATATGTCAGTTCTCCAAGAAAAGACATTTCGAATTCTTTTTGCATTACCAAGGAAAAGCTTTCACTCATAGCTTCTTCATTGCTGCCAAAGATAATATCATCTACATACACAACAAGTATTAGTAATTTTTCATTTTCAATTTTTATGTAAAGATTGCTATCTGCTGACCCCTTTGAAAAACCTTGTTGAAGAAGATATTTGTCCAAACGGTAGTACCAAGCCCTTAGAGCCTATTTAAGACCATAGAGAGCCTTGTTTAGTCTGCATACAAGATTTGGATCATTCCCAAGGATGAAACCATCTGGTTTCTCAATGTACACTTCTTCTTCTAAGTCCCCATTCAAAAAGGCTGATTTCACCTCCATTTGAAAAACTTTGAACTTCTGAAAGCTTGAGAGAGCAAGGAACATTCAGATGGCCTCAAGTCTAGTAATGGGAGCAAGAGTTTCTTCGAAGTCTATTCCTTCTTGTTGAGCATATCCTTTACACACAAGTCTGGCCTTGTTTCTAATTACTTCTCCATTTTCATTCAACTTATTTTTGAAGATCCATTTTGTCCCTATGACATTCTTATCTTTTAGTCTGGGAACCAACTCCCAAGTGTTGTTCTTTTCGATCTTCTCAAGTTCTTCATCCATTGCCTTGACCCAGCATTCATCTTTGCATTCCTCTCTTACATTTTGTGGTTCAGTGGAGGAGAGCAATGCCAAAGAGCTTGAGGCTTCTGCAATTGTTCTTCTTGTTTGTACACCTGCTTCTTTCTACCCCAAAATCTGAGATTCTAGATGATTCTTTTGAATGTACCTGGATGGAGTCTTCTCTTCTATCCTTATTTGCTCCTCAGGTGCCTCTTGAGGTTCTTCTTTATCATTTGTCTGATTTGGAGAGTAGTCTTCATCCTCTTCGATATTTTCATGATTTACTTGCCTAGGGATGTATCCTTTTTCATCAACCACTACATCAATGTTGTCAACAATTCTTCCAGGTCTTTTATTGTAACACTTATATGCTTTTCTGTGGGGAGAATAACCAAGGAGAATGCCTTCATCAGCTCTAGGTTCAAGTTTGCCAAGCTGTTCATCAGTGTTCTTGATATAGCATTTGCTCCCAAAAATTTTGAAATGCTTTACCGAAGGAGTCTTAGCATACCAGAGCTCATGAGGAGTTTGAGTGTTGTTCACTCGGACATTTGTTTTGTTGAGAATAACAACCACAGCAAATGCAGCTTCACCCCAGAAGGTTGCGAGAGTCTCATACTCATCAAGCATAGCACGAGCCATTTGTTGGACTCTTCTGTTCATCCTTTCCACCACTCCATTTTGCTGAGGAGTCCTAGTTGTAGAGAATTCCCTTCTTATTCCATGCTCTTCACAGAAATCACAAAATTCATTTGAGGTAAACTCCCCACCTCTGTCGGACCTGAGGCACTTAATTTTGTGATTTGATTTGTTTTCAGCCAAGGCTTTGAAAGCTTTGAATTTTTCAAATGCTTCGTCCTTGTGTTTGATAATTCCCAACCAAACCATCCTGGAGAAGTTGTCAATGAATAATATAAAGTATTCTTCTCCTCGAGGTGACCTTGCCTAAATGGACTACATACATATGTATGGACTAGTTCAAGAGGCCTGTTGGCTGATCCTTCCTTCTCAGGGAAGTTAGTTGTGGTTTGCTTACCAAACTAACATGATTTGCATATGGTGTTGTCTGGAATTTTGATATCTGGAAGACCACGAACTACCTGGTATTTGCATGCTTTCCTTATTTGTGAAAAGCTTAGATGCCCTAACCTCCGGTGCCATAACCAATGTTCATCATCTTTGCTCAAATAGCATTGTTGTTGTCCTTCTTCAAATATGTATAGATTATTTGGAGTTCTTCTGCCTTTGATCACTATTTTTCCTGTATCAAGATCATGAACGCTACATCCATTTGATCGAAATATTACCTCGGTTCCTTTATCACACATCTGACTGACACTCAGTAGATTATGCTTCAAGTCATCAACATATAAAACATTTCCAGCTTCGACCTTTTCTTTCAAGTGAGTAGTGCCTTTTCCTTTTATGGCTGCAGGGGTATCATTTCCAAAAGAAACTTTCTTACCCTTATCTAAAGCAGTATATGATTCAAGTTTTTCTTTATCACCTATCATATGCTTCGAACATCCACTGTCGATGTACCATAGATTTTCCTGTCCTTCTGCATAAAAAGTTATCCACATCTTTCTGGTTGTGGTTCCTTTATTCTCCATGTTCGGGTGCTTGAGGCTTGTTTCTTTATCTACCGAAACCTGCTCCTGCATTCAGAATCTTCATGACCAAAGTTATTACAAATAGAACATTCAATTTCATTTTCAAGGGCCGAAAAATTGTTATAGGTCTTTTTCGTAATCCCGGTCATAGTTCTTTGTTTTTGAGCTTCTCTAGTCATGATTGTCTTATAGGCAACACATTGAGCTGCTTTGTGACCAAAGTTATGGCAAGAGAAACATTGGCCATTGAAGAAACTTCTGCAATTATCAAATCTACCAGCCAAATGATTGTAATTTCTATTGTCATCCATTCTTGAAGCAAATTGAGAAGTTTTTACCTATGGCTGGTTGTAGTTTTTGTTCACCCTTAAGATGTATTGCCCCTAGTTTACCTGGTAGTCTCTATTTGTTCTTGATGTAATTCATCCATGCTTTACCTGATGATCTTCATTGGGCTTTTTCTCATTCCTCCTTGCTGCATCAAGATAACTCTTTGAGGTGGATGCTTGAGATGTTTCTCCATTATAACCTAGACCTGTCTTGATTAGTGGAGAATGTTGTACATTGATAATCTCATCCAGAGTTTCAGATCCTTTAACAAACTTAAGATTAAGAACCTTTGTTTTCTCAATTTCTTTTCTAAGGCCAACAATTTCACATTCTAACTTCTCAAGAGATTTTTCTTTTTCATCAAGTTGAAATTGCAGAGTATCAATGATCACATTCTTTTCTTCTAAACATGTCTTGAGTCTAGAAATCTCTTCATAAAAGTCATCCACATCTATAGCATCCATGTAATCATCATCTTCAAAGGCCATTAAAAGTTTATAATCATTACCTCGTTCATCTTCGTCACTATTTGATAGGCCATCACTGTCTTCATGAGTGTAGTAACTTTTCTTAGTTGCATTTTGTTTCTTGTTCCATCTAACAGGTTCCTTTCCTTTGTCAATCTTATCCTTGTGAGGACATTTGGCAGCATAGTGACTGGCTCTCCCACAAGCAAAGCATTTGAAAGGTAACTTACCTCGGAACTGTCCAGTACCCTGTTGAAGATTTCGGACAAAATTTGATTCGTCTTCTTCTTCTGACACGTGTCCTGACTCATAGTACTCGCCTTTGCCTGAAGCCTTGAAGGCAACTTCTCTCCTGTCTGATGGACCTCCTTTCCTCATTTCATAAGCAGTTAGAATTTTGTGCAGCTGTGACATTTTAAGGCTTTGTAGATTCTCTTTTTCTTCTATAGCAGAAACTTTAGATTCAAACCTAGGGGACAAATATCTTAGAACTTTTTCAACCACAACAGCGTCTTTTATTTCTTCACCCAAATTTTTCATACAATTAACAATCTCATCTAGATGAAGAAAATAGTTAGCCACACTTTCATCATTATACATCCTGAGATTTTCATACTGAATCCTGAGGGTTTGAAGTTTTGCTCTTTTTACCTGATCATCTCCTTCATAGCTCAGAACAACCTTGTCCCATATCTCTTTTGCAGATTTAAACTGCATTACCTTGACAAATTTTGATTGAGATAGGCATCCTAATAGAGTATTGACCGCCTTTGCATTTGTTTCATATTTCTTCTCCTCAGCCAGATCTGTAGGAGTTGCTGAAGGAAAAGTATACCCTATATCTATGATATCCTAGACTTCTATACCAAGAGATTGAAGATAGGCAGTAACTCTTACCTTCCAATAAACGAAGTTTGTCCCATCAAAAATCGATGGCCTGATTGATGCTTCCCTCTCGTAGTTGCTCATGATGCAAGATCTTTCTTCAAGCGATCAAGCTTCTTCTGAAGAACCTGCTCTGATACCAATTGTTGGAAATAATACTGAGAGGGGGGGTGAATCAGTATTATCAAATTCTTTTAAATATGCCTTCCAGATTTATACTTTAATTTATTCTTCAGATATTGGTCATTAATTTGTATGTCAGTACCATATAATAATGAAAAAGAACCAGAAAAATAGATAAGCACACCAAAGAACATGAGATATAAGGTGGAAACCCAATGTGGGTGAAAACCACCTGTTGCAATATGTCTCTATTTTCTTTCAATTTAGAAACTTATTTTACAAGGATTTTGTACTGGTGCAGTCCTTTACCAGTATGCAGGCTACAACCTGCAGAGAGCTACAACTCTCTCTCGTTCTCCAGTCTCTCCTGGAAAGGAGCTACAACCCCCTTTGCTCTTCCACTTCTTTAAGGACCACGTTTCATTAATTTTCAGATTGGATCCAAAAAGACCAAATAATCATCAAGTACATGCAAATCATCCAATCTCCTTATACAACCAATGAATCACCCAACTACTCAGAATGCTATAAACAGAAAAGTAATACCAGAAATCTAAACCTAGAACTCTGCAACAATAGATAAAATACAGCCAATAAATGTTTCAAGACAAGTCCGCAACTTCACCCATATAAACCTACGGGTATCCGCAGCCTTTCTGTGCCTGAACTGCACAGATCCGCACTGTATCCTTCTGCTACTCTGCGTACCACCACAACTTCCCCTTCTGTTGAACTGTGTACCTCAACTTAGATACGCACTGCACTGTGTGTCAGACCGCGTACCTTTGCACTGTTCCTTCTTTGCCTCTGCGTATCTCCGCACTTTGCTTTCTTCTGCACTGCATACCTCGCACTGCGCCTTCTGATGCGCTGCGTACCCCTGCACTACGTCTTCTCCTGCACTGCGTACCCCCGCAACTACGCCGTGGATCGCCTGTGAACCTCTGATTAGGGCCAAATTAATAGTCCTCTAATGTGCCACAGTCAGTCAGATCCACAGATCTGATCATGCGCCCGAGAGTTCACGACTTATCAATAGATTCACCTTAAGATTTCTCCTTGATTTAGATCTTAGCTTTATAAAACCAAAAACCCAAAATTTCATATCTTAAGATATTCAGTTTTTCACAAGTGACCAGCCAAGTGATCTCCTTCCCCTTTTTATAGTCAAACCCTTATCCACGACATGGGAAAAAACCATCAAAGACTAATACAAGGGATCCAAACCAAGGTTCAATAAATTAGATCCTATACCATGGGCCAAAACCATAGGATCGTAAAAGACGGGCTAAATACAAAGGGCCAATCATAGGATACCCCACGTGAGTGCGCTTCTCTGCATTGGAGTGAGTGAACTGTGGGACTCCACCTTATGAATGGTGAACCTGCGGCTATGTCCGCACTCCCTGGATGGCGAACCTGCGGGTCTGCACCTTTTGAACGATGCACCTGCGAACCTCTTATTTTCCATCATTTTAAGAGCCTGAAAAGAGTTTTTCCACTTTAGTAAGTTGCCATCAAGTACAACACTTGTACCATAGAGCCAAACCAGAATCATAATGCCAACAAATCGTACTATTTTGCGAAGTAGAAATCAAGACCCTGGATCTAGTTTCCACCATCCAGGATGTGAGGAATTTTGTATTCATGATACAGTGCACTATTCATAAATAGATGGCTGCATCCATGCTATGTCTATATGTGTCTATACTTGTGATGTATTACAAGATCATTCCTATATCAGAGCAGTAGTTAGTTTTCTAGTCAGTTTTGATCTAAGTATGGGAATGCCCACCTCAGCGATGATATGATCTCATATATATATTTTGCATTGAATGTTTTTACAGGTTCCAACCGGGATCTCCATAAGATGATCGTCGAAATGATAAAGTACTTCACTCTTCTTAGATGATAAATGAAATCCTCATCTACTACAGACTTCACACTTTAGGGGGCAATCTGTTACACAAAATATTGTCACCATTACTATTTGTAGTCAGTATGGGTCTATCATCATTCATACTGTCCTCCTTAGCAAGTCCCAAACCTCAGCTCTTCATGTCAAGCTTTGAAAATGAGAGAAAGACATTAAAAATCAATAAAGCTCTGGTCCCGCACTTTCTCAAGATACTGTTGCCTGCGGTCCCGCACCCTTTGTTCATATTACCTGCGGACCTGCCTGCTCTGTCTCTAAAGGAGTGGGTGCAGACCCCTGTGAAAGTAAAAAAGGCACAAGTTCATTCTTAAAAACTCACTTTGGGTTAATTCTAGATGATTCTAGAGGAATCTTGACGTGGATGGTTCGCTCCTAGGTGGTTCATGCATCCCAAAAGTGAAGGAGCTAATCCCTTAATGAGAGGAGCTTATCCCTTTGAAGGAGGGTTTTATCCCTTTGAAGGTGGACCTAGTAACTTCCCTCCATTGCACTATAAATTAGGGCATTGGGCTGGTTGCTAGGGAGGTTAGAATATGAACATTTTTTAGGGTAAATGTTGGTGGAATTGAGACTTCCTAGTTAAGCTTGAGAGGAGAGATCACATACCTTTTGGCTTCATTGGGAAGAGAGTGAAACTTGTCAAAGTAGAGGAGACTTCTTGCTAGACCCTGGGAGGAGCTTGTACAACATCAAGGCACAGGTTGTAAAGTTCTTCTTTAATTTGAATTAATACAATTGGATTCATTTTTCTCAAAAAATTATCTTATTTAATTTGTTTCATGAATTCCTTGATCATCATGATAAGTATGCTTTATGATATTGGTTTTTCAGGTGCTATTTAATTTGTGTGCTTGCTTGTGTTTGCAGATCCTCTACAAGGGAGCTCATTTGGATCAATGGAGCAAGGCTTCCACAAACTTGCATTGGACCCAAGGTAGGCCTAAAACACTTGTTTGCCTTTGTTTATAAATTGCATATTTAGAGAAAGATAGGATTTGATTGGCTTGCTTGTCACTAGATATCATTAGATACTAGGGAGGTCGATCTTGTCCACAAGAACAACTTATCCGCCTGATAGCAGCAATTCCACCCATAAAATGTATGCCACCAAGGGGTCCACGGGGGCGAAGACGATTATTTTTAGTCCCCCCCTAGTGGGGGATTGGGGACAGCGCGGATGAAGCTAAAAATAGATGTAAAATTGTCTTGTAAAATGTTGTAATTTTGTAGTCAATCTAGGTCGTTCACTAGGTGGAGATATGACAATAGAAGTTATATTTAATTTAGGCTTTTTTTCTCTAGAAGACAACCCCTTTCTATATATGAGGGAATTGTATTACGTCTATGTAGATCCGTATTGTGAGCGAGAAAGAGAGAGGAGATTGTGTGAGATTAAAGAGAGAATTACAGTGGATCTGTTGTATGTTGTATCTATTCATTTTGCTCAATAATATAAAAGGAAGGACTGGTTGTTTCTCCATGGACGTAGCCCAAATTGGGTGAACCACATATATCTGTGTCTCTCTTGTTTTATGTGTTTTCTGTGTTTATATTTCTACAATATTTTATGTGTTCCATTGCTCGTAATATATAATTTTCTATTTCTATCAAGTTACTCTTCTCTTGGTGCTAGCTGTTAATTGTACTAGCCAAGTCATTTTATAGTTTTTAGTTTTAAGTTTATAGCTTTCTACCACCTATCGTCCAACGTAACTTAAGCTAGCCCATGGATCAATTAAAACAAAAATAGGGCAGTTGGAAATATTATCTTCAATTTTAATCATTTTTTTTTTATGTTCTGCTTCTCTGTCCTCCAAGGTTATGGTTATTCTGGGAATATTTCTGGCAATATCATTCACTGTGGTGTCTTCCAGAACAACTTGAATATTTTGAACAAATCTAGGATTATGTGGGAAATCCCTTAGTAGATGAGGTTCACCACACCCTCAAAACTTAATTGGTTATATTTCCTTACCCCCACTAACCTTTTTCCCATTCATATCCATAGGTTTGGACCTAACTTGGTACTATACCAGTTGATTTATGTTCCCCTTACTCAACTTTCTCCATTGATGATCCTTTCCAAAAATTTTAAGATAGTGAGGTTTCTATTATTGTGGTCCAATTATAGTTTTGGCTATATCCTTATTCCACCAAAGTTTATAACCTTCTCCCTTATTCTTAAATTTTTGGTAACACAACCTTTCCTCCCTTGCTACTCCATCCATTGTTGTCATATTATCAAACTCAATCAGTTCCTTATAGATTGTAGTCAAGAAGTTCACAAATAGTTGTACCTTGGGCTTTTCTTCCTTAATGTAGGGAACATATCACAACCAATTGGTAAACTTTTTGACAAATTGTTCCATAGTTAGTTAAACTAACCTTAACTCATGGAACTCCTTTTCACAGTCATCACAATAACGTTCACTTAAATAGTGGTTTTGGAATTGCTTCCAGAATTCCTCCAAAGCTACTGTCTCTTCATCCAATATATGCAAATTTTTTTCTTCCTCACACTAGAGAGAAACTTTACCTTGCAGCTGATAAATGTCCAACCTATCCTTTATGTTGCTCTCATATTCATATACTTGGAAACATTTGGTCGTATTAAGTAACCACACTTCGTTATCCTACTCCTTTTCCCCATCAAATGTAGGGGCTTGATTTTCCAAAATTCCCCTTGTAACTCCATTTGTTTCGTTCTCTTCTTTGTTCCTTGAAATGTTCTATCAGATTCCCCCCACTTTTAGATTTCTCTGATTTTATGTATCTCTTATATCCTTTCAATATTTCAAGTTCCACCGTTCTATGGCTAAACTTTTTAGTCAACCCTTTGATCATCCTATCCTTCTCCTCACTGGCCTTTAACATATGTTCATTATTGATCCTCACATATACCAATTATTGTTGAGGATTTCTTACGAGATCCTTGAACTTAGTAGTTGTTAGGGCGACTTCATTTCCCAATTCAACATACAAGTATTTACTTCCAATGATAGTTGGAGCCTCCTCTGCCATCTTTGCTGTAATCGGTTCACATGCTTATCTTGCAGTTCAAATGACAAAAATTATTAGTTCTTCCTTTGTACTTCACTTTTTCAAGCTTACACAATGTTTTATATTGTTTTCTATAGTGGTTCCTTGGCTCAGTAGTTAACTTTGGCTCTGATACCCTCTATCACAACTCCAAAAAAACACCCCCTTGGATTCTTTAGGATGTGATTTTGATGTAAATGTAGGTACCTTTTGACCTTGGTAATGGTGGTTAGTATTAAGTGATGTGTATGGTGTTATAAAATTTATTGTTGACACACCCTATAATTTTCTTAACCTTGGTATTCGATTGTTTATAAGTTTTGTTTCAACGTGGGTTGGAATAGTGTCGGGATTTCCCCTTTACCCAACATCAGCCTAACCCTTAGCAGATGGTGCGCATGCTCCCAGGGTTTGGTGCCCAAATCGTCTGTGGACATGTACCCCATATCCATGTGATGTTCATGTGAACATTCAGACTCCATTCCTATGAATGGTGGGATGACGTTTCATCACATCGAAGGTGGTTAACACTTATCGAAACCCTAAGACTATCCCTTTGCGTGGTCTTAGGTATATTTGTCACTTTGGGGCAAAGTATACATGTTCCTCCTATGAAAATAGCATTCAACTATGAAGGCGTAGCTGGCTATTGCTGGAGCTTTGGCACTGCCTCGACCATATATCAATGATAAGCTTTACTTACAGATTCAATATTATCAAAGTGGGGTTTTCCTGATAGTGGTCGTGACTCCTTCATTTTGTTTATTATTTCCTCTTTTTCACTACATCTACAACCTTCACTAGGGTTATTAATTCTTAATGTGATTTCTTAGTTTCGTTGCTATAAGATAAAAAGCTACATGCATGCCGTATTTTCGAAAACCTCTGCATGCACGACATTTGTGGGGTCAATCGGTCCACCTCATCGCAGTCCTTATATTTTCCGGAAACACACTGTTTATTATTATTTTTTTTTTCTTTTTTGTAGGTTCTTCCTGGTCATTTTTAGTATTATTCATTTGTTTAAGTGCTTTATATATCCTCGACTACAATTTGTATCTCGTTCTCTAGCTACTAGGGTTTTATCCAATTTTTTTTTTTTCATTTTAAGGTTCAAGGGATCCCCTGAGCTTCTATCCCTTTGGGAAATTTTTGCATTATTTTTATCCTCTGGCTCATACAGAGAATGTCAGTACTGTTCCCTCCTCGAAACAATGTCCTCTATTTCTGGAGGGAAAAATATGAATTGCTTCTAGTAATTTCGAAGTATTCTTTGTTTTTGTTTAAGGCTCTAGTAATTTATAGCACATAACACGTTGTTATAAATTTTTGGTTCTATGACAAGGGTTCTCTACAATGCGTTCCTCCATTTTTTTTGAACTAACTCTATAGCTCACATCTTCAACTATTACTTTCCAAAGGTGGCGATGTGAGATGGTGTGGATGGAATTGCGTACCCTCTTCCACATCCATGCCATTCATGAACAAGCATAGGCTTGTTAACCCTTGCTTTTTTTTTTTTTAATAATTTCATATCTTAAATTAGTTCTATAGAATTAAAGTTCGCTCTACAATGTTAACGTAAAATCCACTATTCTTGTAGGTGCATCTTGACCCTTTTACCATATTTTAGTTTCACGCTCAACCGAAACATCTCTCTCAATGCTTGTATGTCCTCTTTGTGCTTCCAGGTTCGTTCACCTTCCCGTCGAGCTCTAACTATTACTGCGAGCCAATATTGTTTCTATGCAAGGAAAATTTGGGTGTACCACTTGTCGATGTACTCCTCATGTCATCAACTTGGAGGTTAATTTTATTAAATTACTGAGACCTCTATGCTCGTTATTGTCTCTACTAGAGACTATTGGTCCTCCTTAAGTTACACCGAGTTCTTGTTTTTTTTTTTTAGGATTGCACTAATGGAAACCCTACATAGCTATGGGGTAGCCACTGAGCTATGGTGCCACTCAAAATGATTTTTATACCATCCAGAAACCCTTGTGTAATTTATGATAAGAACAAGGCATATAAAATTCTTATATATGTATGGACTATAGTACATTCATGGCTTGCTGCACGTGATTTCTTTCCTCTTATTCTAGGTGACTGTGATGTAATATTTCTCCTAAAGTTTTACATATATTTATATAATTATTCAGGATTTTGTTCCCACTCTTTGTGTCATATGAGTTATATGACTGTATACCTATGTTGACAGGCTGTGCTTTGCATTTGTATTAATTTCGATCTATAATGGTAGAATTTCACCACTTCAATCTATGCATCTCAATGAAGTGAATTTTTTTGAAGTTCTAAATTATTATCTGTAAACATTTTTATAGATGTGTATCTTCCTCTGTTGGTAAGAAATAAGAAGAATAGTTCATTTTCTATCAGTGTTTTTGTAAATCTATCATGAATTCTTTGTTTACCTCCTAGTAATACTTCTTGGTTGTTTCAGCTAAATGTTTTTCTACATTGAGAAGAATATAGTGTGGTTATTTTTGCTTGGTATTCGAATTATATTGTTAGTCTGCTAGTCTCTTGATGCAAAGCCATAGATGTTACCCTATTTCTATTGAGAAACACATCTACGCATAGCACTAGAATTTTGGCTGTGGGTAAAATATGTTGTATTATGGGTAGAGAAATGAAGTTTGATTGAGTTCCTATATAGTTTTCCTCTATCACTTTTCTCTCTATTCTTGTACTTAACTATCAGCATGTCACACCTTGTTAACTATATGTTACTAGAGTTAAGTTTTCTTGGTATTCAAATGAAAACATTAATTAGAGAACTATATATTTAAGATTCATTAAATTGTTTATAATTTTCCCTGAAAACTTCTTTATTGACCTCTTTCTGCACACCTGCTTAATAGTTTTTGTCCTATGAATGTGTAGGATTATTTTCAACATTACCATAAGAAGCGGAAAAATCTTGTAAATACTAACTACTACCATCACCGCGCCAGTTTAATACTTTAATTCTTATCTTTTTCTTTTTTTAATGCTAAGAATATAGTCAGTCATTTATATGCACTATAGTAACAGATTCCCATTTCACTCCACTAAATTGAAAATAATAAAGTACATGCATGCTAGTAGAATAGTAAAACTCAGCCTTCAAACAAAGGCTCATTTCTAATCAATAAATACCCATGTTTATGCGTTAAATTTAATTTTCTAGCAATAAATTGGTACTTTTAATAATTCTAAGTGTGATAGCTTCTTAAATATTTTTCATATAACAATGTTAAAACAAAATCATAATCAAGTGAAATAAAATGAAATAAATCACATTAAAAAGTAATCCAACTAGAATTTCAAATAGGATAGCACTTGGGAATCTCACACTTTTCACCACCCAACCTTGAACTATAATCCTCTAGTTCATCTCCGAGCTGAGAAGTTTTTTCCAGGGTATCAAAAACCTCTATTGATTCCTTCAATAGCTATTTTATACCTTTATTTCATGATAATTTTTTTCTTTAGTGACATCTTGCTTTTGTAGTCCTTAGCGTCCACTTGCCTAGGATTTTTATTAAAATCCCACCTTTCTCTCCAGTAGTTCTTTATACTTATCTAGGCTTAGCATCTTTCCCCAACTAAGTGATTTAATGGACTTTCTCTCCTATCCATTACACTTATCTAGAATCTTTATCATCAAATAACTATTCCAATCTCATTACCAATGAGATTTTTGTTTTTCGTTCTTTGGAAAGAATCTCATATTCAAGTGTCTAATTCCCAAGTACTTCAATTAAATTTATTTATTTATCAATAAAATTATTTATTTATTGATATAAAATATCCAATGCACTTCATGGCTCTTCCTCCATTCCTACTAATAGCATTCAGTCGCAATGAGAAAACAACATTACAATAATGGAGAGGTGTTACAGTGTGCATATATGGGTTTCATATAATATTTAATATCATCACAATAACTACAAAATTTTCTTAAGGAAATACCAGTTACAGACAATGATGACATATTACACATGTGAAAAAGGACATTCAGAAGCCTTACCCAAGCTAGAGTAGTAGAGGTTGAAGTTGAGAGAAGGTCAAATGAGAGGAACGAGGGTTTCAAAGAAATTGTTGTGTTTCCCTATAACCATGGAACATAGTTAGGAATTAGCCTATGATTTGAAGGTTTGTTAGATACAACAAAAAAGAAGCCTCTAGCTAGAGGGTATATATTCACGTTATTGGAAATCAAAGGTTTTCATTGATAAAGCATCAAAGTGTGATATTTAGCTAACTTCAACCATAATCCATTTAATCTGTAGATCAAACCAACTTCTGAGAAGAACTTTTCCTCCCAAAAAGCATCTGCATCCAGAGGAATTTCAATATAAGGGGCTTCATGAAATGATAGCCAGAGGAGGAGGAACTAGGACCAAAATTCACAGTGTCATAAAAGGAAGGGGGAGCAATAGACACTAAATCACCCATGATATCAATAACAAAATTAGAGTCCATTTTCTCTAATTTTGAAGGAGAAGAAGGCATATCAAAGAGAGGGAAAAACATTTTCTAACAAAATAGCTGAAGGCAGAGGGAAAATGCAGATTGATTTCCAAGGATAATTCATGTTTGTCAGGAGAGTTTATGAGTGCCATGAAAGGAGCCATAGAAAGAGTATAACCAACCATAGAGAGTGAAACATGGAGGGATAAACCCGTAGTTGAAAAAATCAAAATATCAAGGCAAGAAAATATGATAAAGAAGGATTCAAGGCTGCCTAAGGAAAATGAATATCCATCAGAAGGGATTAACATAACTAGAGAAGGAGAGGTGGTAAGATACGGTTGAATCCTAGCCATCACAGTAAGAAAACAATGCACAGGAAATGTGATGGATTTTATTTCACTCATATGTTTCGCGAAGGCATAAGTTATTAAGTATGTAATTTAAAAACAATAAATGATAGGGAATATGAATAGGGAAAAACAATGGTATATAACCTATATCCATATATTCAAATGCCACTCAATGCAATGGCTACTTAATATCTCTTGAATTGTTTTGGTTTACTAGTTGATTTATCATCACTTTTCTTAGCAAGTGAACCATGATATCCTTGCTTTGTATAAGCCCTTGCATTACTATGTGTGAGAATTATTACTTTTTCATTTCCAAAATGTTAGTCCAATGCTTCATTCACTTGATTCATTTGTGAAATAAGCCCCCTTCTTCTTGGGCGAGCTCATTAGAGATGTGGGTGGAGATTTCTTCTACTTGAAAAATCTAAATATTATATGGTGCTAACCCATGGTTCCTAGAAGCACATAGGCAATTAATAATCTTTCATTCCACTTTCATCCAAGAGGATCCATAATGTCTTAAAAATAAAATGTCTGTGAATCTTAGTGAAACTAAGACCAATTCAAAGAGCTCATGACAAGGAATCCAATTGCATAAACAATGCTTCAATCCAATTTTGTATGTGAAATTTATGCGCAACCAAAGTTTTTAGTCAAATGTGGAAAAAAGGAAAATGTTTAGTTTGCACCATATCAATTTGGAGCATCGCCAACTTGGAGGTCCAGCGAAATCAACAACCAAATTTGGAAAATTATTCCTACAATTGGTGGTTAGTTTAGTTGTAAATAAATTTGGTAGAACTACCAAATCTGGTGGCACCCGATAAATCTGGAAGTAGTCGAAGTGCCTCAATAGTATGGGGTCACATGGTCTAATAATATGGTTCCATGTGGCACCTAACGAGTGGCCAAATTGTCCCCAACCAACCATGGGAAAGTCAAATTCGAATAACGAAAATGGTTTATCGGTAGTTTTAAAAATTGTCTAAATATATAATATACTAGTCTGATGGTTTAATTAGTGACGATAGTTTTTTAATCATTTTTTTATTGTAAAAAATGTATTTTGTTGGGGACCACGTGGTTTGAACTTGCAACTGCTGCTCCCCAAACCTTAACTTGGCATGTTGTAACATTGGGCCAATGGCCTATTTTTTGTTATATGAAGCATGTAAAATTTGATTTAAATTGTACCAAATTCATGGAAAGGGGAAAGGATGGGCTAAGGGAGGAGGGTCGATGGGCATATCTGTAGGAACCAAAATAGGGGCAGAACCCTGTGAGCATGAACTTTTAGGTGGGTATATTCCTACAGAATATTCCTAAAATATTCTATATAATATTATGTTTAGAATCTACTGTAGAATATTGGAGATTATATCAATGGTCTAGTGTTGATGGTGGTGGAATATAGTTGAGTTTATATTGATTGTACTCAAAATTTTGCAAGAATTTAATTGGCATAGTCGGTTTTTTGGATCTGAGCAACAAATTTTTAGGTAACTCCTCAGATTGGAGGTATAATGTTGTATTGTCACATGTACTCATTTTCATTTTTGCTAAGATGAATGAAGAGATCTCCCACTATTGAAGCAGGGCCCAAAAACATAGCTCACATTAGACAAACTTTGCTATCAAATATTGGTTGTTTTTTCTTTATGGTCTCCTTTATGTTGCTTCTAATTTAAGTGTTTGCTTATATGGTTTTACATGATCTATCATGCAATTCTACTAGCATCACTGAACAAAATATCCTAGATCATGTTGGTATCGTAATAGCCTTCTTGTGGATGTAAATTTCAATTGTGGAATATAAGGAGAATGAAACTCAAAAAGGGTGAAGGAAAACTCAAGTCTTTTGACCTAGAGATTCAACATGCAATATGAAGAAGTAAAATGTTGAACGAAAATGTTCGCACCACAAATGACAAATATTTCCATAAATATTCCTATAGGATGGTAGACAGGGAAGATAAATTGTTTGCAGATTATGAGAAGAGAATAGTAAGGAAGGAAAAGAAGCAGAAGGAGAAGGTAGAGAAAAATGTTTCGGTAAATCAATAAGGAGACCATCCTAATATTCCATAACAATATTCATGTGAATGTTCTTATTCTTCTTCATTTTATTCTCATCATTCAAAAACACCATTAAAGAATGGATAGCTCCAAGAACTTCATGAGATCAACTAGAGAATTCAAGTAGAGAATGTTCAACTAAGAAGACTACTACAAGAAGCAAAAAGAGGAGAAGGAAGGATTCAATATTTAGCTACAAGCCATGAAATATGATTTTAAAAGGTTAAGTACAAAGAAGGCTTAGTTAAACCTTCATCACCGACTTCAGAATTGGAAACTAAGGTAAAGAGTGTCGGCCATTATTCAGTTTCATGTTCTCATTATGATGACAATTTTGGTGCTTTTGAAAATTGCACTAAGGTATTGGTTTGAATATAATGAAGAAGATGGGTTATGAATGAATGTTCCTAAAGAGTTAATTGCTAGGGAATTTGAATCCAATCTAAGTGGTGGAACTACTCTGATATGAAGGATTGGGCTATTTAAAAGAGGAATTCAATGAAAGACACTCCAAATACAGAGAGATAGGACAGTACTTAAGTAATCACTCTGAGTCTATATAGGATTTTAAGAGCACATCACAACCTTCTAGTGGTAGTGAGAATTTTAAAGGAATAACTAGCTCAATTTTACCTCACCAAATCCGCATCAAAGACAACCATTCAAGGGAGGTTATGTGGCCTAGGAAGGAGATGTGAAAGAAGGTTAAGAAATTTTGAAGGAAACAAAACTATTGTAGCCATTGCGAAAAGAGTGGACATAAAAAACACACATGTTGGAAGCTCCATCCAAGGCTACACCTAAAGAAGGAAAAAATCATATGAAAGTACCTGTGAAGGAGTCGACTGATAAATAAATTCAACAAGGAAGCTAACTACAGGGAGAAATCCCATTAGCCTGGTTAGGTAAGAGATGGGTGGCCTTCTAAAGTAGTTGATCATGGCCACCATTGTAAATCACATATTTATTTTTAAACACCACATATATGGGAAATAATTTGTAAAAGTGATGAAGTGTATAATATCATTTATGAATGCAACATAGTGATAATTTGGCCTTTAGTTGGATAACAAAGTGTATAAGTTCTATTATAAAACTCGGCCATGATCGTTTTATAAACTCTTGGAAAGTATGGTCTTTCTTGGAATTTTGCAAGTTGTGACACATCTATAGGAAGATACAAATTTTCATATGGATACAGGTGTTAGCCTCATCATTCTCGATTCTGAAGTACGAAGGTGAAGGAAGGGAAAGTGTGGCTTGTGAGAGACATTTTGTTATGTAGATCAAAGTACATTAGATTGAAGTTATTGTTTATACTTTTCAAAGACCAGAATTCCTTTTCTAGGAAGTAATGATTAAAGAGGATCCCTAATGGCCTAAAAATAAAAGTCCGTGAATATCCACAAGACAAAGACCAAGTCGAAGAGCTCAGCACAAGGAATCTAACGACGCATATGGTGTCTCAATCTGACTTTGTATGTGAAAGTTATGCTCAGTCAACGTTCTACTCAAACATGGAAAAAGGACAAAGGATTAGTTGGTTCTACATAAGCTTGGAGAAATGCTAATTTCGTGGTCTAGCCAAATCAAAAACTATAGTTAGCATAATCTTGCTAAAACTGGTAGTCCATTTAGTTGTAACTAAATTTGGTGGAACTTCCAAACATAGCATCACCCGCTAAATTTGGAGGCATATTAAGTGGCCCAATAGTATGGCGTCACATGGACCAATAAGATAGTGCCTTGTGGTACCTAATAAGTGGTGAATTTGGCCCTAATTGACCATGGAAAATTTACACTCAAATTGGGAAAATGGTTAATCGATGGTTTTAACAACAGTCTAAATATATAATATATTACTCTCATCGTTTAATTAGTGGTTATGGTTTATTTTTATCATTTGTTTTTATTTTAAAAATTGTATGTTGTTGGGGTCTATTGGGTTTAAACATGTGACCAACAGTCCCCAAACCTTAACCTGGCACACAGTATGCTTGGGCCAAAAACCCATTTCTTGTTATATCTACAATGCAAAATTTATTTAAATCAATACCAAAGTCATGCACAGGGGATAATGTGGGTCGAGGGAGGAAGGTTGACATGTGGAGCCGCAAGAACTAAGATAAGGGTAGAATCCTTCATGCATGAATTTAGAGGCAGGTATATTCTTAGGGAATATTCCCTAGGATATTCTACAGAATATTCCCTTTTGATTCCATTGTGGAATCTCAGAGATTCTCTTGGGGGTCAAAAATTGAAAGTTTCGAAATATAGTTGATTTTATATTCATTTTACTTAGAATTTCTTAACGATTTCACTAGTAGAATTTTCTTTTGGATTTGAGCATCCAATTTTCAGGCCACTCAAAGGACTTGAGGTATAATCATGTATTTTTCCATCTACTCATTTTCAGTTTTGCTCAGATGGATGAAGAGCCCTCCCCAGTATTGAAGCAGGGCCAAGGGACATAGCCCAAATTGGATGAAATTCGTTATCAAATATTGGTTGTATTTTCCTTATGGTCTCTTCTATGTTGCTTCTTCTTTAAGTGTTTTCATATATGCCTTTTACATGCTCTTTCATCCAATTCTACTAACATCACCGAAGAAATAATCCTAGATTACACTTACTACATGATCCTCTCATATTCCCATTGTCCTCATTTTCACTTTTTGATGTGGGAAAAAAACAGAGTCAAAGACATTATAAGCGCATTCACCTCAGGGATTGTAAATGACCTATACAATGTTGAAACCAAAACTATTATTAAATTTAATTGACATCCATTATGATATTATTAAGATATATGAAGTGGGTTTAGGAGAATTATAAAATACCTATGTAAATACTTAGTATGTGGATTAATAACATCAATTTGACATATTATAAATAAATATGGAAAATTATAATGATGAAATCTAAAATAACCTATTTATTATTATGTATGTGTCGTTATGTCTAACTTATGAAAAATTGGGAACATTATCATAGGCAAACAAATCCATATTAGGGTTGGTTTAAACTTTGGTGAGCCATAGTTGATCACCCAAAATCATTTTTTTATGATCATAGATTAAATAAAATAGCATACAGGGCATAATATTGTCAAGAATGCACCTGATAACTCCAGATTCTTGCATCTTTTCTTTATCTCCTGATCTGTAATCAGATCAAGAGTTTTCCTTATCTCAACATTCTCCATTATCTCCACCATCTCCTAATCCTCACTTGAATTGAAACTGGAAAATTGATTTGTGTAATTTGTGTCATTGATTTCTATATTTATATGACAATATATTTTTTCGGGGTCAGCATTACATTAATAACTATTTTTTTTAAATTTATGTTAAATGTTTACAAACATTTACACCACTAAAACATCACCCCCATACTAGGTTGTAGAATGTGTCTTTGTGCAATGATGTGGGTTCAGGAGGACTATAGAATAGCTATACAAATAATGAGTGCCATGAACATTTGGATCCATCGTGACCTGGTTATGTTGAATAATAACATCAATTTGAATGATTATAAATATATCTGGGCAAATACAATGATGAAATTTGAAATAAACTACTTACTATTACATATGTTCCATTACGTAAGAATTGTGAAAACTCAAGAGCGTTATCTTAGGAATACAAATCAATATGAGTTTTGGTTTGAACTTTAGTGAGCCATCATTGATCACCCAAAATGATTTTTTTATCCTTCTTGATTAAATGCAACAACATACACAACATGAAATCGTCGACAACACGCCTGATAATTCCAAGTTCCTGCAACTTGTGCTTCATCTCCTCATCCATAATTACCTAGTGATCTTGTTGTATCTTGAGATTCTCCATCATCTCCTGATCCACACATGAATTTGAAATGTCAAACTGATTCATTTGATTTGTGCAATTGGTTTTTATATTTATACTTAATTATATTTTTTTAGACTCAACACTACATTATTAACCAAATTTTCTTATATTTATGTTAAATGTTTACAAACATTTACACAACTATAACATCACCCATATATTGGGTTGTAGAACACCTCTTCGCACATACAGCATAGATCAATCATAATTTTGAAGCTACCAAGCATTGAGAGGGATCAAATCATTGAAAATGAAAGCCTCCGTTTGAATGTGAAATTTCAATAAATTTTTACACCTCAAGAAACTTGATTCATCAAGTTTTGCACTCAAAAAGAACTTAGCATCTTTTTCTATTTGATCCCTCTTTACCCTTAGATGGTTCGAAGTTAATAGAGATATATCTTTGTTATTAATATAATTATTTATATTCAATTTTAGATAGATATATTCTATTATGATTATTATAAATATTAAATTTTTATATGATCCCTTAGGGGAAACTCAATTAGTGATAATAGTTAAAATGAAATATTATGTACAAGAAGTTTCCACGTTCAAATCCCAACATTCACCTTAGCCTAGACACTCACCTTACCCTAGAGGTTACAGAACGAACTCTTATATATATCTCTATTAGTTAATTTAATTATAAAATTTTGAAATATCATAATTATGAATATAAATATGAATAATTATTGTAATTTATATAGTCGAGTAGATTTTAATTTATATTTATTATTTACATTATAATATATAAGTTGGTTCATTTATATTAAGATTGATTTCATGACTTTGGAATTATAAAATTGGCATTGTCGCATGAGGCTAGAATATCAACATTTACCTAGAATTATTCTCCTAACAATCCTCGAGAACTATTCAAGTTATTCAAATGTGTGTATGTATCATTCAAGTTTTTCCCATCGTGTTGTGGGACATTGCCAGCTAATTTCTAGCAAGAAGAAAGATTCACTTCATCACATTAAAGTTGTACAATTGACATCATCACATAAGGCTAAGAAATTAACAGTGACATAGAATTCATTAGGTACCACTCCTCTAGAGTTTATATTTGAATTATACAAACGAGTGTTAATGGACATCTCTCTCCCACGGCAGATATGACTAGTATTATTGCAACACGAGTTAGCTAGCTGAATGCTATAAATAACTGAATTCGCCAGAAATTTGTGTCTAAATTTGTGAGACGTGACCAAATTTATGATGTAATCTGTGGTGTCTGATTATCTAATGTCTTCTACCTTTGTTTATAAATTATAATGTTTAGAAATGCATATCCTAACTATGGAGTAGTATCTGCCAGTGATTACCATGTGGCACATTCTTGGCCAACAATTATTTGGCTTGATTTGAAGACAGCGTACCTATAGGTCGTGAAATTAAGAGGAACTATAATGTTTCATTACTTTTACAAGCAACAGTTCTATGGGGTTAATCATCTTATCAATTTAGATTATTTCTTCAGTATATCTCTTCCTTTAGCACAGGGAATAAAGGGCACAATCACCTTATGAGATTTGATTCTGGATCACTTTACTTCGGAAACCATCCTCAAACAATTATATTAGTAAAACTTGACCAACATATCTATTTATTCTTAACTAAAACAAATAATCACATAACATTTTTCAAAGGCTTATAGCCATGGGACCCCTTATCAAAGGATAGCAAGAATACATCTCTACAACAACTACATCACAATGTATGAGGATTTGGTTGGGAACAAGATTTTCTAGATTGAGCTAGTTAGCTCCTTGCTTCTCTCTCCATCATAGGAAACTAACCTAGATTAGAGCATATAGATTGAAGCATGGTCCTCATCACTTTTAGTCTAGCCATCACCAACCTCCTTGAAGGGTCTCCCCACAAAATTAAACCCTTAGCTCAATATGATATCCATCAGGTTCCCAATATGTCTCCCAATTGTTCCCCTCCGAGCTCCATTTCCTCCCCTACCTATCTACCTTCACTCTCACCTAACTTTTCCTCATTGCTACAAACTCCATTGGATTTACCCTACTTGGGGTTCTCCCTAGGTATGGTCTGATTCCCCTCCTCCTATTTCCCTATCCGTCATGCCTCACTTCGTATCCTTTTTATTTCCTCACTAGTTTCCTTACACGAAAAATATTTATTGGTGTAAAGATTCCCACTACCTGAATCACTCGTTTCCCTAGTTAGAAAACCTTAGAAAAATAAATGTAAGTGCATTAAAAGAAAGAAAAAGGAGTCATTCTTTGCGTTATTTCAGGAACTCTAACTGAACAACATTCATAAGTTGGAGAAATCGTTAGTGGTATGGAATTTCTCTAGTAAGCACATGTCAATGGTAGTGCTTCAAAAATGGAAATAACATTAGTTCTAGAGGCTATTGGGATACATGGCTATATGTATGACTTTAATAAAGGGCTAGATGTGTTGAATCATCTCTTATAAAGAGGATGATGCAAACATCTGAAATGGGAAATAATGTTGGGGTTGTCAAGCCCTATTTGTGAAAAAGTGTTCCATTCATTTTGACACTCTCTTAGAGAAGCTTAACATAATTCCTATCCAGGTCTAACGTCCAAAATTGCCTCACATTTTTTAGTGGAAGGACATTTTTAAATAGTTGAGTAATATATTAGGGTGTTATTATGATTTAGGCTTCTCATTTCAATAAATAATTTGTATGGTTAATTCCCTCATTCTAGTTGGATTTACTCACAAAATAGGGCTTCCACAATCCATTATATACCACCAAACCATCATCAAAAGATGAATCCCTTTTAAATGTGCTCACCGCCACACCCATGGGAACTTAAGCAAGGATTGTGAAATTGGGGAAGGAATAGGGAAAAAATTGGTGTAAAAACACATTATACTCATTTTTTCTGCCTTAGTCTCCTCTTCCTCTAGCTGAGAATTCCCCCAAGTATCCCTAAGTCACTTAAAGTAGCATGAATGTTTGGGAATGACTCAACTACAAGAAATAATTTATAGGGAGACCTATATTTTCTTCAAGGAAGGAAACAATAGTGTTTATAGATCCCCCATCAGAAATGCTTATTTAGTGAAAGATGTAGAAAAAACCCTTTTGGAAGGTGCCCCCTCTTCATGTACAATGGAAACTTTTCCTATGTTTCCCCTTATTTTAGATTAGCATTTCAATGATTCGAGCCCTATTGGATTGGTCCTATTACAAGATTTGGGAATCTATCCTCTAGCATCATAAAAAATCTTGCATTAGTTCCCCTTTCCCTTCCCATATTCTCCCTTTCTTCCCCTTTCCCATATTTTCACTCATCCTCCCCCTCCCGCCCCTCTCTTTCTACTCTCCTCCTTCCCTTCCTTTCATTTGCCTATACGCCCCTATTCCTACTGCATTATAATGTTCACTCCTTGTATTCTTCAATTCCCCCCCGCTCTTCCTCTCCTTCCCGCAACCTTTTAGGTCTACATCATGGTCGGGGATTGGGGTTTCTAGTTGAATCCACCTCATCCAAAATTCTCTAAATGATGCAAATACTTTCTCTTTGAGGCACAGATCTAAGCCTCTTTTGAAATTCAAATAGGAAAATATCCATCAGCACTAATGGAACTTGGAGCATTGAGACCTCCATCTATTTTCAAATGAATCTCCTATCTCTAAAATGTAGGGGTACCACCAACCCCTCAAGGAAATGGAAATCAAAAGAGTTATTGACCTACACACTTCACATGTCCTTCTCCTAATAGAAATCATGAACGAAGGGGATAAGGTTATAAAAATCCCTAAACCACTTCTCCCAAATTATGATTTTATGGTAGCGGATTCTAGTGGCAGATCAGAAGTTATTGAATCTCAGGTTCGAATACCCATCATATTCATTTTTTTCTACCTAATCTATTAGGTGGCACCTAGTCTTGGACCTTCATGCTTATTATTTGTGCATGTATTTTTCATGTATCTATTTATATCGTCCATATTACAAGAGAAAGGTATTATGGACTACTTTCACTACT
Organism: Pinus tabuliformis; assembly: GCA_031772625.1. NCBI lineage: Eukaryota > Viridiplantae > Streptophyta > Pinopsida > Pinales > Pinaceae > Pinus > Pinus tabuliformis. The sequence goes on along the minus strand of CM062820.1, from coordinate 1,004,310,766 downwards.
CTCCCTATTTTTAACTCTTGGAAAGTTCTAATAGGAAGTGATTTAAGCTTCACTCTAACAAATTTTGAATTCTAGGGGCCCTATACCAAACTTGATCCTCGCTCATATATTTTTACTTTCCTCTTGGATGAACTAAATCTCTGTGACATATTTCCCCTCCAACTTCTTCCAATTTTGAAAAATAAAAGATCTAGATCAGCTAGAATTGCCAAACAATTGGACCACTTCCTTATCTCAAATTCCCTTCTCAATACCAATCCCAAGATTATAAAATGGATTTTGATAGCTATAGACTGGTATCATTTCCAAATATTTCTAGAATTTAATCCCTTTCCAAAAAAACCACTAAGTACTTTTAAATTAAATCCTTCTTAGATGAAATAACACACACCTTTGTATTTGGTGAAATGAAATTGATCACATGTATCCTAAGATATCCAAGAATCCCTTGCACTTTAGTTCTAGTGAAACATTAACAGATCACAAGGTATCATTATTGAATGGGAATAATAAAAAAAGGAGGTTGATTCTAAAGCCCACATAAACATCCAATCAAATATTCAATCCACGTTTGAATCTCAATCCTCTCTAGAGGCACGTGAGAACCTCATTGATATAAATTCTGAAATTGAGAAAATAGAAAGAAGATCCTTCTACATGAAGGAATCAAAAACGAAAAAATCACACCCTTTAGCGATAGGTTATGAAAATACAAGTTTATTTCATCATGTGGAAAATAATAAAGAACCCATCAATTCAATTTGGGGAATCAAAAACTCTGAGGGCCCCTTAGCTACAATTTTTTCAGATATTGTTGTAAAGGGCTACTTGTATTCTATAGATACCTTCTGATAAGAAAAATAACCACTATTAAACATATGTTGCCTATAGAAACGTTGTTCCTTGGGTTCATTAACTAAAAGGGAAATGGTACCCTAACACCAAATGTTTCAATAAAGAAGTTTGAAAGAGTTCTTCATAGCCTTAAGAATGGAAATATCTAGTCTAGATGGATTCCCAATTTAATTCCACTCTAGATGCATGGATTTTATTCATGAATACCTCCTCTTGGTTATGAAAACTCAATGACCACTAGTTATATTCTTTCCCCTTCCAATTCCACCTTCACTTCCCCCATCCCAAAAGATAAATATATTTATTTATTTATATTATTCATACCCATTCCCCTCTACAACTCCAGTTATAAAATAATATCATAGATAATTACACTCATACAAATAGGGGTCCTATTCACACACATTTCCATTAAACAATTTAGGTTCTTAGCAAATAAGAAAATCCATGAAGTTGTTGAACTTTCCAAAGAAGGTCTACACTCCATAGATGCTAAGCATAAAAAATAATTAATATTCAAATTTAACCTATCAACAACCTTTAATGGGGTGATTTGAGTATACCTCAAACTGTTGTTAATCAATCTAGGATTTTATCACTCTATTTTCTTTTAGGTTGTGAAATCTATCAACCCATCCTCCACCATCCTAGTCAATGGGGAGGCCTCCCACTTATTCCATGAGGTGAGAGGGTCAATATAAGGCTATCCACTCTCCACCATCCTCTTCTTATTAGCGACACAATGGTTGAGAAGGTTCTTTTCAAAAGCATTTCAAAGAGGTAGGTTTAAGTGTATCTATATTACCCCCCACTATTCCCTAACACGTATCCTGTTTGTAGATGATACTCATTTTCCATGATGGCCTCTACTCACACCTCTATGCATTAAAGGAAATCCAAGACCTTTTCTGTCAAGCCACAGGAATGTTAATAAACAGTAGGAAATCTGTTATTATTATTTGGGGCTTTTCAAGAGATGAGAAGAGTCATTTTTGAAACAATTATTTTATAATTAATAATAATAGTAATAATAATAATAGTTTAAAATAAAGTTATAATTATTACGATCATGAAACTTAGAGAGGTGGTGGTATTCTTTAGGATCCCAATGGGTACAACGATGAATTACCATCTTCTTTTCACTTGTAAAGAGGCTACATTATAGATGAATGCCATGAGAAAAGCCATGTTTCTCATAAAATTAGAGCTCTAGAACTATCAATAACTTGTCCAAGTCAAGTTTATCTAAACTACCCTAACAATATTCACATTAATCCGCCCATTAAAAGGATCTTTAGGAGATTATGTTAGGCCCCTATAATACTAGTATATTCCGTTATTATTATTGTGATTGTAGCCCCTTATTGTATTGATGTGCCCATTTCGTCCCATATTGTTATTATTTTTCCCCATAGAAACCCACTATTGTTATTGTTGTGCCCTTACATTATTATTGTTATGTCAGCTTGACTATATTACACCTACATTATTACCCCTTAGACACCTATTGATAGAAAGGAGGCCTTGTCATTTGTATCATCCAAGAATTGTTCGTTTGTGTAATGTAAAGGAGGTTCCCCCTTGAAAAGGCTTATTTTGAAGTTGTTGATCTATCTCTTCTTCTATTTTGTGAGTTGGTTGCATAAAAATTGGTATCAAAGGCATTAACAACATTTATAACTCATGAGGGTCATTATGAATTTTTGTTCATGGATTTTGGGCTTACCAATGCACCTTCTACATTTCAAGGTTGATGAATTGCATTTTCAAACCATTCCTTAGAAAATTTGTGTTAGTATTTTTTGATGATATACTAATCTACAAAAAGACTTGGAAGGATAATGTTCAACATGTTGATAGAGTTCTCAAGCTACTGGAGGAGAAACAATTATATGCAAAAACCTCCAAATGTTTCTTTGGAGTACAAGAGGTGGAATATTTGGGTAATATTGTATCTCATGAAGGTGTTAAGGTAAACCCTAGAAAAATTAAAGTCATTAAGGAACGGAAAATCCCCACATCCATAAACCATCTGTGAGGATTTTTTGGGTTGACAGGGTATTATCACAAGTTTGTTAATAATTATGGAAGAATAATAGCACCTCTAACAACATTACTGAAGAAGAATGCATTTTCCTGGACTCTAGAAGCAACAGAAGCCATTGAACATCTTAAAGACTCAATGTGCCAAGCATCGGTCTTAGCTACGCTAGACTTCACAAAAACTTTTATTGTGGAATGTGATGACTCGGGAAATAGAATTGGTGCTCTTTTAATGCAAGAAGAAAGACCTATTGATTTCGAAATGCATCCAATCAAAGGAAAGTATTTACAAAAAGTTATTTATGGAAGCAAATGTTGGTGACGCAGGAGTCTCTTGAAACTAAGATGGTAGTCTTAAAAATAGACTATTGGTTACTTTATAACCAATCAGATGTGTTCCAGTGGATCTTGTTCCTAGCTTACTTTATCCTGAGGGTCCCATGTTGACTTTGTCTTTTTAAACGAGTGCTTCACTCTACACCGTTGATCTCCTCTACCAAAATATAATGGTCATCACTCATCCCGATCAACGAAACAATCCAATGATCCTCCATTGTTGATCAAAGTGCACATGATCCAATGGCTAATAGCAATATTGGGTGAACCACTTGCACAGGGATTACCCGCCTGATAAAGCAATTTTCTCTCTCCCCCCGAGTGCTACGTGTCACTTGGTTAGTGGAATCAGGTGACCACCCTGAATTACCACTTACCACTTTTCCTTTGCCCAATAACCACCTTCACTGGAAAAACCCGCTTTTCGAATACAACCACGTGCATTAAATCAAACTTAAATAAAGTGCTCAACAAGTGGTTTAGCGCTTAATTCCAAGATTACCCATTAACACTAAATGACCGTGATTTAGTGAAAAAACACATAAATACTGAGATTTACCATTAAAGTGTGAAAACAGAGAAATAATCATTTACGTTCCCGAACGCGGATACACACAGGTAACAAGAGTATACACTAGGATTTACACACAAATGCACACATAATAAATTTCTTCAATATAATAGAAGTTACAGAGTCCTGGATCTCTCGGCTCAATTACAGTAATTTTTTTGACCTCTGTCTCAATCTCAAACCCCCATCTAACACTCAAACTCTCGCCTCTTACTCAATTCTCAATCATCTCAGCTAATCCTTCTACATTAAATTTTCTTCCTTTTATGAGTCGAATCCTACCCTAACTGTACAAACATATCAATCTCTATTTAAACAATCTAACAATCAAATCTCTATTTACAAGCTCCACTACACACCTACGCTAACAACTTATCCTTCAATCTAAAATAAGACAATTTCCTAACTATTACAATAATTCATTACAAATCATTTTCGAGAGATCCAACCCTCTCGATTAAAGCTGACTCCTGACCACTCAGGTTAGTGAAATTCATTCTTTTAGCCACAACATGTGAACAATCCTTCACATTGTTGGCTAAGTCCAGATGCTCCTGAATCAGACTCCCGAGGAAGAAAAGAATCATCCCTCATACTTTCAAGGTTTACTCCATACGTCTGCGACTCTGATGTTGTCAACCAACTGGCATCCTCCACTGACTGTCCCTTCCATTTGACTAGATATTGATAATAAACCTGTCCTCTACTTCTTTTGGATACTCTTTTCTCCAAAACAACTTCCACCCATTTCTTAATTGTATTTGGAATTTGTTCTTCCCAGTTCAAAGTTTAAACTTCATCTTTTGTCATTTCCTCCTGTAGCTCTGTCTTTGTCCCTTTGTATGGATACAAATCTGCAACATTGAAGATAGGTGATATTCCAATCCCTTGTGGCAATTCAATTTCATAAGAATTAGCTGAAAACTTTCTTACAATTCTACATGGTCCTATCATTTTCATTTTCAGTTTATTGTAAGTCTTAGCTGGAATTCTTTCTTTTCTCAAATACGCCATCACTAAATCTCCCACTTGGAATTCTTTCTCTCTTCTTTTCATATCTACTCTCTGTTTTTATTTGCCACTACTTTCCTGTAATCTGCCTTTAACATCTTCTTGTAGTCTCTGCATGTGCTCTGCAAACTCTTTAACTTTTGCACTTCTTGTCTCCTCTTTACCCAAATTTATGAGCTCATACACACCTCTTGGATTCATTTGAAAAACAATCTAAAATGGACTCATTCCAGTACTTCGGTTTGGAGTTTCATTATAATCAAACTCAGCCTGAGCTAGTGCTAAATCCCACTGCTTAGGATTTTGATACACTAAACTTCTCAATATGTTTCCCAAGCTTTTGTTTACCATTTTGGTCTATACATATGTTTGAGGATGGTATGCTGAAATAAAAATGAGGTTAGTACCTAGTTTCTTCCAAAGAATTTTCCACAAATGCCCTACAAACTTTTTATCTCTATCAGACACAATACTTACAAGCAATCAATGTAATCTTACAATTTCTGAAAAAAAATAGATTAGCAATATGTGTTGCATCACTAGTCTTTTTACATGCAATGAAATGTGCCATCTTGGAAAATCTATCTACCACAACATAAATGGAATCATTCTCCCTTTGATTTTTAGGTAACCCCAAAACAAAATCCATGCTAACTGCATCCCATGGTCGGTCTGGTATTGGCAATGGCTGGTACAATCCTGTATTTTGGCTTCTCCCTTTATAATGCTCACATATCCTGCACTTCTCAACAAATCTCTTAACATCAGTCTGCATCTTAGGCCAATAGTAAAAAGTATTTACCTGGTCAAAGGTTTTGTCTTGTCCAAAGTTACCAGATAATCCTCCACTATGTTTCTCCTTTATTATGTTTTCCATCATAGAGCATTTGGCAATACACAACTTGTTGCCTTTAAATAATAAACCTAATTGGATAAGATAATATAACCATTGAATTCTATTATGAACTATAGTATTTTGTACTGCTGTATATATATCTTTGAAATCTGCATCATCTTTATACATTTCAACCATTTCATCGAATCCTACAACACCAACTTTTAATTCTTGCACAATGAAATTTACCCTGCTTAAAGCATTAGTGACTTTGTTCAACTTACCACCTGTGTGCTTTATCACAAAAGTAAAGCTCTGCAAAACTCTACCCACTTAGCATGTTTCTGTTTCATTTTTGGCTCATTGTTTATGAACTGTAATGCATGATTGTCAGAATACAATATAAACTCCTTTGGTAGCAAATAATGTCTCCATTTTTTTAAGGCTTGTACAATAGCATAAAATTCTTTATCATAAGAAGAATACTTCTTCTTAGCTTCATTTAATTTCTCACTGAAGTATGCTATTGGTCTCTATTCCTGACTCAAAACTACTCCAATTGCAACTCCACTAGCATCTGTTTCAACTTGAAATACCTTTTCAAAATCAGGTAAAGCCAAAACTAGTTTCTCTATGATTTTCCTCTTTAGTAACTTAAAATTCTTGTCTGCTGCTTCTGTCCACTTCAATGGTTGATTAGTATCTTTAATGGTTTCAAGAATTGGTGCACAAATCTAACTAAAACCTCTGATAAACTTTCTATAAAAACTTGCAAGACCATGAAAGCTTCTTACCTCAAATATATTCCTAGGAATAGGCTAATCCCAAATTTCCTGGAATTTCTCTGGATCCATTTTCAACCCTTCTTTAGAAACTACAAATCCCAAGTAAATTAATTCTTCTTTCATAAAACTACACTTCTTCAGATTTATCAATAGTTTCTCTTTCTGCAAAGTTCTTAAAACCAATTTAAGATGTTGTAGATGTTCTTCTTTACTTTTACTAAGAAATAGAATATCATCAAGATAAACAATAACAAACTTTCCTGCATATTCCTTCAAGACTTCATTCACCAATCTCATGAACGTGCTAGGTGCATTAGTGAGTCCAAAAGGCATAACTAACCACTCATACAACCCGCTATCTTTTTTAAATGTAGTCTTCCATTCAAATTTCATCTCCATCTCTAATTCTTATTTGATGATATCAACTCTTCAGATCTATTTTAGTAAAATACTTTGACCCACTCAAACAATCCATCGAATCATCCATGCATGGTAAAGGAAATGTATACCTGATAGTGATCTTGTTTATGGATCTAGAATCTGTACACATACACCGTTCACCTCCTTTCTTTGGACTTAGTACTGCTGGTACAGCACATGGACTAAGACTCTCTCTGATTAGTCTCTTATCCATCATTTCTTTCACTTGTCTTCCAACTTCTCCATTCCCTTGAGGAGCTAATCTGTATGCTACTTTATTTGGCAAACTTTCTCTTGGTATTAGATCAATATGTTGACTAATACTCTTGATTGGCGGAAATGAATTTGGCAACTCATCCACAATAATATTAGCAAAATCATTCAATGGAGTTTTGATTTCTTCAAGTAGATCATCTAAGTTTGTGGAAGTTAAAATTATCTTAGGTCTCCCTATGATAGCAAAATGCATTTCTTCACCTTTTCCAACCTCTTGCAATAGTTCCTTTCCACTCATCAACATAACACTATTTCTGCGTGCTCCTTTGTCAGCTTCATCCTTCAATGGCAATAGTGTATGTTTATTTCGATCCTTCTCCAGAGTATAAGTATTTTTCCTCCCATCATCAATAGCTTTCCGATCAAACTGCCATGATCTTCCCAACAATACATGGCATACATCCATTGGCATTACATCCCACAATATCACATCCTTATACGTATCAATCTGTATCTCTACCTTGCATTGTTCTGTCATAATAATGTGATGTCCTTTCTGCAACCACAACACTCTGTAAGGAGTATGGTGTATTGTCTTCACCAATACCAACTTGTCCACCATCTTTGTAGAAACAAGGTTATCAGTGCTTCCACTGTCAATTATCACTTTACAACATTTACTTTTTGATTTGCATGTAGTTCTAAATAGACTCTTCCTCTGTGCTGGTTATTCAATCTCTTTCTTTGCCTTCAGCAATTCCCTTTTCATCAACAAGGATTCTCCTACTTTAGGGGATTCTTCCTTTTTTGTAATTTGAGGTGTTTCTTTCTTTGCCTCAGCCACATTCACATCTCTATGGTTCGCTCTTTTATTATGAGGATAGTCCCATGACACATGTCCCCACTCTCCACATGTGTAACACCGAATATCTCTTCCTCAACCTCTTCCTCTGGGCGCAAATATTCCTCTATTAGAATCTCCTCTCTGTGGTGGTTTGCTACTTGAACTGCCTACTTCTTGTTGATGTTGCAGAAACCTTGGTTTGGTAGTTCCTCTACCTCTCACTGAACTTCTCCCTCTATTCCTTTGACTTTGTTTTCTCAACATCTTCTCTTCTACCTTCAAACCTACTTGATAGGCATCCTTAATAGTATTCAGACTCAGCAAGTTGATCTCATCCTGTATGTTGTATCTTAAGCCATTGATATATTCGGCTACCTTCTCCATGTCATCCTTTGCATGTCCTGCTCTAATACTCAATCTATAAAACTCTTCTGTGTATTATTTAACAAACATTCCTTTTTGTCTTAAATTCTATAACTGTTTGAAAAGATTTAATTGATAATCTTTTGGCATAAATTTAGCTTTCATTTTACTCACCATTTTGTCCCATTGCTTGATCTTGTTTCCTTGTTCTGGATGTTTGTAATTCATCCCACCAAATAGCTACATGACCCTTCAATCTGGTAACTACAAATTTCACTTTCTTCTTATCACCAACCTCCTCATAGTCAAAATATTTGTCCACTGAACTTATCCAAACCATTAAATCTTCCGCGTTGAGACTCTCTTCATACGCAGGAATGTCCACCTTTGCTTTTCCACTCACTTTAGCCAACATCTTGATGAATTTGGTAGTTTCATTTTCCTCCTCTTCTTCTTCAGAAGAAGATTCTTTTGCGACACTAGCATCCCCTTCATTAGATGTTCTCCTCTGAGCAGTCTCTATTGTGTCCATTCTTGTACGCAGAATCCAAATCTCCTCCAGTAGAATTGCATTTGCTTTAGGTCTTCCTCGACCTATGCCAACTCCTCTCCTTGGCGGCATGTTTACTGCAGTCAAACTGTGCTCTGATACCAAAAATGATGCGGGAGGCTGATGAAACTAAGGTGGTAGTCTTAAAAATAGACTATTGGTTACTTTATAACCAATCAGATGTGTTCCAGAGGACCTTGCTCGTGGTTTACTTTATTCTAAGGGTCCCACATTGACTTTGTCTTTTTAAACGAGCACTTCACTCTACACCGTTGATCTCCTCTCCCCAGATCTAATGGTCATCACTCACCCCGATCAAAGAAACAATCCAATGATCCTCCACCGTTGATCAAAGCACACTTGATCCAATGGCTGATAACGATATTGGGTGAACCACTTGCACGAGGATTACCTGCCCGATAAAGCAGTTTTCTCTCTCCACCTGAGTGCTACGTGTCACTTGGTTAGTGGAATCTGGTGACCACCCTGAATTACCACTTACCACTTTCCCATCGCCTGATAACCACCTCCACTGGAAAAAACCGCTTTTCCAATACAACCACATGCATTAAACCAAGCTTAAATAAAGTGCTCAATAAGTGGTTTATCTCTTAATTCCAATATTACCCATTAACACTAAATGACCGTGATTTAGTGAATAAAACACATAAATACTGAGATTTACCATTAAAGTGTGAAAACAGAGAAATACCCGTTTACGTTTCCGAACACAGATACAAACAAGTAACAAGAGTCTACACTAGGATTTACACACAAATGCACACAGAATCAATTTCTTCAATATAATAGAAGTTACAGATTCTTGGCCCTCTTGGCTCAATTACAGCAATTTGTTTGACCTCTATCTCAGTCTCAAACCCCTATCTAACACTCAAACTCTCGCCTCTTACTTAATTCTCAATCATCTCAGATAATCATTATACATTACATTTTCTTCTATTTATGAGTCGAATCCTACCCTAACTGTACGAACAACTCAATACCTATTTTAAACAACCTAACAATCAAATCTCTATTTTCAAGCTCCACTACACACCTATGCTAACAACTTATCCTTCAATCTAAAATAAGACAGTTTCATAACTATTACAATAATGTATTACAAATCATTTTCAAGAGATCCAACCCTCTTGATTAAAACTGACTTTTGACCACTCAAGCTAGTGAAATTCATTCTTTTAGCCAAAACATGTCAACAATCCTTCACATTGCTGGTTAAGTCTGGATGCTCCTACATCATTTGGCAATACTACATGCACTTAAGAAGTGGCAACCTTACCTATTAGGAAGACACTTCCAGGTAAAAACAGATCATGATAGTATTAAATACTTTTTAGAACAAAGATTATCTTCAAAAGAGAAACAAAAATGGGTCACAAATATGTTGGGTTATGACTTTGAAATCATCTACAAAAAAGGGAAGCAAAATGTTGTTGCAGATGCACTCTCAAGAAAGGATGAGGATGTGGAAGCATTGATTTCCACTATTTCTATTATCCAACGAGATTGGATAGACGAAGCAAGGGATGAATGGAAGAATGATGAAGAAGTGTGGAAACTCATTCAAAAGCTACAACAAGACCCCAATACATTGGATACATTTAGTTGGAAAAATGATTCGTTATGGTACAAATATCGATTATACCTATGTAAGAATTCCCAACTCAAAGAAAATATCCTTATGGAATTGCACTTACCACATGGTTAAGAAGGAATTTTTTTGGGATGGCCTTAGATATGATATTCAAAAGTTTGTGATGGAATGTTTGGATTTCCAACAAAATAAAGTTGAAACAATTAATACCCGAGGTCTAATACAACATTTATCCATTCCAAGTCAACGTTGGGAGGAGGTTTCAATGGATTTTATCATAGGTTTAACCAAGTCCAAAGGAAAGAGTGTCATCATGGTGGTAATTCATAGACTTACCAAGTATGCACACTTTTGTGCATTATCTCATCCCTTTAAAGCCAATATAGTTGCTATTGCATTTATGGAAACAATTCAAAAGCTACATGGAAACCCAAAGATTATTGTAAGCGACAGAGATCCCATTTTAACTGGAAATTTTTGGACATAATTATTTTCTTGTCTGGGTACTCAATTAGCTCATAGCTCATCGTATCATCCTCAATCTGATGGAAAAACTGAGATAATGAACAAATTTTTGGAAGGATATGTTCTTTGCTTTGTATATGATAAACAAACACAATGGGTCAAATGGTTGCCTTTCGCTAAATGGTGGCATATCACTTCCTTCCATACTGCAGCAAAAATGACCCCATTTATGGCACTTTATGGATATAATCCACCTTCCATCACATCATATTTAAGAGGAAATTCTAAGGTTCAAGCAGTGGAAGATAACATCGAGCATCAACAACAAGTTCTCCAACGCTTAAAGGATAACCTCACTTTGGCATAGAATAGAATGAAACAACAGGAAGATCAACATTGCATTGAAATAAGTTTTGATGTAGGTGACTAGGTATTTTGTATGGATACAACGATATAAATAAATTTCCCTCAATCAAGCTAAGAATGATTGTAAATTATCACCAAGTTATTATGGTTTGTACAAGGCATTGCAAAAAATTGGTACTATGGCATACAAAATTGGAGCTTCCTACAGCTTCCCAAGTGCACCCAGTTTTTCATGTTTCATTCTTAAAGAAGGTTATATGAAACAACAGGAAGATCAACATTGCATTGAAATAAGTTTTGATGTAGGTGACTAGGTATTTTGTATGGATACAACGATATAAATAAATTTCCCTCAATCAAGCTAAGAATGATTGTAAATTATCACCAAGTTATTATGGTTTGTACAAGGCATTGCAAAAAAATGGTACTATGGCATACAAAATTGGAGCTTCCTACAGCTTCCCAAGTGCACCCAGTTTTTCATGTTTCATTCTTAAAGAAGGTTATATGTGACAAGATCCCAGTTCAAACAACATTGCCAGAACTTGATGAGGAAGAAAAAATCATATTGGAACTTGATACAGTCATAGAAACAACAACTTGACAACTATGAAATCGATCAATTTCAGAGTATCTCATCAAGTGGAAGAACTTACCCACTGAAGATTCCACATGGGAGGATGATAATTTTATACAGAAGCATCGAGAACTACTCAAGCATTGAGTAAAACACTTTTTTGAAGGATAGGGACATGTTAGGCCCCTATAATAATAGTGTATTCCCTTATTATTATTGTCATTGTAGCCCTTATTGTATTTTTGTTCCCATGTTGTCCCCATATTGTTATTATTGTGCCCCATAGAAGCCCACTATTGTTACTGTTGTTCCCTTACATTATCATTGTTATGTCAGCTTGACTATATTGTGACCCATTAGACCCTTGTATATAGAAAGTAGGTCTTGTCATTTGTATCATCCAATAATTGTTCATTTCTGTAATGTCAAGGAGATTTCCCCCTCAAAGAGGTTGATTTTGAAGTCGTTGATCTATCTTTTCTTCTATTTTGTGAGCTGGTTTCATAGCAAATTAAACAAACTCATCTTTTCCTATGCTCAAAGTACATCAGTTGCCACCTATTGGCCATTTATTCAAACCTAAAATCCAATTGACCATGCCAGAAAGAAAAGTAGAATCGATTTTATTCAATTATTTCCATCTAGCATAACTTCTATATTCGTTCACAACATAGTAAAATTTTCATCCTACTCCATTGACCACACAAAGAGACAACTCCTTCCAAAACTACTATATAATAACATATCCATTGAAGCACTTTCCTTCACACAAAAAATAAATTATCTTTTATATCACCACATTTTTATAGCCTTTGCTGATCATAAAACAAAAAAACTCGTTAGGCTTCTCCTAATCATGGATGTCAGTCTCCATAGTGTTTTACATAGCTGACATGTTGTTCCAATCTGTACCCTTCTACACATTATTACTACACTTACATAACTAGCCAAAGTAGAAGATTGCTCCTCTTCCATTCTTTTATTTCTCAAAACAATTGTTCTCGAGTCACATCTACATACTTGGCCTCTAATTTGATATGTCATTCGAGTCAAACCATAAGAATTCTAGAGTTCCTTGGGTCTTGATAAGCCTCGTTACCTCTAGGAATTTTATAGATCTACTTGAGGCTAGATCTATGTTTTTGTTAGCCACTACCACTTTTCATTTGGAACCACTTTTTTCTCCTCTTTTGATGATTCTCAAATGAAAGCTGAAATTCCAACCATTGATGTATATATTTTTCTCTTTAATTACTCTTATTTTCATCAATATATAGGCCTAGGTCGCAATCAAGGGACCATATGCCGCTTCATATCCCCCAAAGAAACATGTGTTTCTTTCAATATTTGATTACATTGGGACATGATAAACTCGCCTCACTCTTACATCAATAGCTAGTTGGTTAGTGTTAAACTGCCTCCCATAATTAGAGTCATCTCCCTAACTCATGGCTTTCAGTTTTCCATTCTTTAATTATTCAACCTAATTTGATATCCTTAGGAACCATTCAATCTCCTTTTCTCCACATAGGCGACTAGCGCGCCTGGTCTCAACTTGAAGGGCCTCTTTCAAACCAATCTATTTCCATTTATCCACTCACATCTACTTCTTAGACCACCACCCTATACTTTTTTTTCAAACTCTAGTGACTTATACCATAAACTATTTTTCATTGTCCACCATTCGCTCTATGGATTGAATGGTCTTGACCACCTACTCCAAATCTTCTCTCTTGCACCTTGCACGACTTTTTGTGTGCATACGCTACCATTCCATCCTAGCTCTAATGAACACAAATAATCTTTGAAGACAACTCTACTACCAATTTTTGGGTTATAATAAACCTAGAGCTCGAAAACTATTGATAACTTAAAGAGTCAAGTACACCTAAACTACCCAAGAAAATATTTTTATTAATTGTTATGATTTTGTTCAATATAATTAATGATAGATATATCATGGAATAATTATTTTGATGCTTATCATGAATCGATATCTATATACTTTTACAATCATTCCATTTATATAGTTATACTAATATAAATTTAATATTATTTATACACTTTAAAATTAAAATAAAAAATTATTTTAATAATTTGAAATAAATAATAAATTTATAGTAATTTATTAACTATTGTAGTTATAAAAATAAACTATAAATTAATGTTATTTAGGTGATTGAAGTACAAGTACATTAGTGATATATGACTATAAATCTTTAATAGGTTAAATCACATCCGACTCATGTTTTACTTTCAACAAAACATTCACAACACATAACTTTGCAGTTTAAAATGAAGAGCAGATGGAAATTGAATTATAAATTAGTAGAATTATGTTATGAAACCATCTCACAAAAAGATAGAAAAGATAGATCAATGCGTTAGAAATAAGCCTCTTCGAGGGGGCAACCTCCTTTACATTACACAAATGAACAGTTCTTGGATGATACAAATGACAAGACCTCCTTTCTATATATAGGAGTCTAAGGGGTCATAATACAATCAGAGCCAACATAACAATAATAATGTAACTACACAATAATAACAATAGTTGGCTTCTATGGGGCATAATAATAACAATATGGGGACTAGATGAGAACAACAATATAATAAGGGGGTTGCACTAATAACAATAAGGGGTTACACTAGTAGTATAGGGACCTAACATGCCCATCTCCTTCAAAAAGTGTTGTCCCCAATTCTTGAGTAGTTCTGGATGCTTCTGTATAAAATTCTTGCTCTCCCATGTGCAATCTTCAGTGTGTAAGTTCTTCCACTTGATGAGATACTCTGAAATTGATCGATTTCGTAGCTGTCACGTTCTTGTTTCTGTGATTGCTCCAGGTTCCAATATGACTTTTCCTTCCTCTTCAAGTTCTCATAATATTGTTTGAACTAGGATCTTCTGCAACCTTTGAATGAGTTCCCACCCTACTTTGGCATTCTTCCATTCATCACTTGCTTCATTTATTGAATTTGGTTGGATAATTATACCAACCTCTAGCATTTCAGCAACCATACGTTCAATTTAACTCCTTTGGGCATATGTATATCTGTAAGGCTTGATTTGGAGGAAAACTTCTTGGAATCAAATGAATAGTATGATCATGATCACAAATAGGTGGGACACCTTTAGGAGTCTCAAATACCTTGGAATGATTGTCCAAGACTTTTTGGACATCTAGAGAAATAGATGATTTCGATTTGGGAACCTCTAGCAAACATAATTGTCAAATTATGCCTATTTGTTCTTTCTTTAGAAGCTTTTTAATTCCGTTAGAGATGATTATATTTCCCAGTTTCCCTATGATACTCCTTAATTCAACTTCATTTCCTTCCGAAGAAAATTTCATGAAAATTTCTTGAAAATTAAAAGCTATTGTCCCAAGGATTGTAGCCATTAGACTCCTAGTACAACGTCAACACCACCCATTGGAATGGAATCAATTGGGCTATTCAATACATATTATCCCATGGATACCTTGATATTATGGCATTTTCCAGAGAAATTTATGGTTCCTCCACTTGCAACCATCACTTGACACTCTGGTGCTCGATATAGGAAGCAATTCAATTCCTCGGCTATCTTACAATGAATAAAATTATGGGTACTCCTAAATCAATCAACACTATTACCTTTTTCTTCTAGATATGTCCTTCCATCTTGATAGTTTGAGGAGTGGTAATTCTGGCTATTGCATTACAAGATATTTTTGGATTCATTTCTTGATGCTCGATGTGATCTTTCACTTCTTGAACCTTTTTCTTCTAGATATGTCCTTCTATCTTGAGAGTTTGAGGAGTGGTAATTCTTGCCAATGCTTTACAATATACGGTCGGATTCATTTATTCCTTCTTTGGGGGTTGGTTCCTAGTGCATATCCTCTTCTTTTGATATTTCTTGATCCTTTTCTTCCTCCTCTTCACAATCTATGTAAAATAATTTCTTCTTAGCACACTTATGATATTTAGTGTATTTTCTATCACAATTGTAACAAAACCCTTTTTCTCTTTTTCCTTCCAATTGTTGTCATGTAAACCTTGTAGGTTGTGGAAGGCTAGGAGAAAAAACACTTCCATATTTATAGTTGTGAGTGGTAGGATTCCTTGTTTCCATAATTCCACTTCCAATTTTTCTTGCCAACCTGAATGCCTTCTCCAATGAATCAGGTTCCCAAAGACAAACCTCATGTTGAATGTTATCCTTTAAAATCCCTATGAAGGCATCAATCCTTTTCTTCTATGGAATATCATTTACCCTTATATTCAACTTTTGGAAGTCCTCAATGTGCTCTGCCATTGAACCCTTTTGTTTGAGATTTATCAATTGGCTAAAGAAGGTGTTACTCTTTGTATCCTCATAATGTGCTATCATTTCTTCTGTGAAAATTTACCAAGTGACAGGTGCTTTACGAGAACAAAGGCCTTTCTACCAAAAAAATTGATTCGCTTCTAAATATAAAGATGAAATATGTACCTTTTTTAACAGTTACACCTCATGTAGATCAAAATATTGCTCCATCTGTAGTACCAGATCCTTGCCATAAAACTTCCTCATATCACTTTTTCTTGATTTTAGGATCTCAATCTTGAAATGATTGTAACTCTGTAATTTCAGATCTTCAAGTTCTAAAATTTTGGCCCGTTGTATCCCTTTGAGTCCTCTTTCTAACCCCACAAATCTGATCACAACTGGATTCTCGAAGAAAGAGTTATTCCCAATCTCCTGCGATGACCTAATTATAGAATGGTTTAGTAGAGCAAACTTGTATGAAGTCGCACATATCACTTTTTTGACCTTAGGTTCTCAAAATGATGCCCAACAAACTACAGTCCGTCTTCTTGCTGTCAATTTCTACGAAATTTCAATTGGATGCTCAGAGAGAAAGTTATGATGATTTTTCCAAGGTCACCTTTTTGGGATGTAATTCAAGAGCATGCAGAAACCCTAAATGTCTTGGATTGTATCTAGAAAAATATAGCGAAAAAGATCTAAATTTCGGGACTGAGTGTCACCACATTTTCGGCTCAAATGGATTTTAATTTTAGAGTATGAAACTTCATAGAAAAACAATTATAGCGAAAATTCCACAATGACCTATTTGAGATGGAATTCTAGAGGTTGAAAAAACCCTAACTTCCTCAAATCAGATCTCCGACAATATAGTGCTGGAAGCTCCGAAATTCGGACCCGAGGTGAAGCATGATTGTGTCTCAAATGGGTTTCTCTTTTAGCTTCTGAAACGTCGCAGAAAAAAAAGTTATAGTGAAAATTCCACGACGTCCTGTTTGGAGCAGTGACACCCTAGAATCTAAAGCTCTGATACCAAATGTTATGAAACCAACTCACAAAAAGATAGAAAAGATAGCTCAACACCTGAGAAATAAGCCTCTTAGAGGGGGAAACCTCCTTTACATTACACAAACGAACAATTCTTGGATGATACAGATGACAAGACCTCCTTTCTATATATAGGAATCGAAGGGGTCATAATACAATCAAAGCCGACATAACAATAATAATGTAACTACACAATAATAACAATAGTGGGCTTCTATGGGGCACAATAATAACAATATGGGGACTACATGGGAACAACAATATAATAAGGGGATTGCACTAATAACAATAAGGGGTTACACTAGTAGTATAGGGACCTAACAAATTATATAAATTAAATGAATAGTAATTGTTATTTCTATTATGATATATTATATATTGTTAAATTTAAAAAATTTAAAAATATCATAATTTTGCAATTTAAAATGAAGAGTAAATGGAAATTGAATTATAGATTAGTAGAATTATATAAATTAAATAAATGGTAAATGTTATTTTGTTATGAAAAATTATATATTGTTAAATTAAAAAAGTTATAAAGTTTAATAAATTATAGTATTATTTTAGATTTATATATATATATATATATATATATAGCTACACTTTATTATGAAATTTATCTCTACTTTACAATGAAGATTCTTATTTTGTAAATAGGGTTGGTTACAATACCACACCTTATGAATACCATATGTCCAATTATTGATTTGCCTATACTACTTTGAATATTTTATAATATTCCATGGATATTAAATCTTGCCATTCACTTAAAATTTTGAAAGCTTATTCCATAATGAACATTCCTACCAGCATAGATTCATCTTAACTCTCGATCTACCAAGGCAGGAGAGGGATGAAATCTATTTTCACTATAAAAGTGGTTTAAATCTCAAGTGATTTGATCCCTCTAGGACTTAGTAGATCCGGAATTAGGATGAATCTATACTAGTTTAATTTCCCCTTTTAAATAGGTTATATTCGAGGGTTTTTATAAAGTTGAAGAACAAAACCGCAACCAAGTCAAATTTACTTTATTATTTTAGTTTAAAGTTATTTTAGAAAAAAAAAAAAAAATAGAGTAAAAATGTTTAAAGCAAGGTTATTTTTATTTTTATTAAAATTATATTTGTTAATTGTATTATTTTATTTGATCATGTGAAATGTTTATATAACAAAACAATCTTCTCTTGCATACAAAGGTCAAAAACACAATAATCAAAATATTATTTTACTAACTTCAAAATCTATCTATCTATCTATCTATCTATCTATCTATCTATATATATATATATATATATATATATATATATATATATATATATATATATATATCTTGGAGAAGAGCTCTGGCGGTCTGGTGGAAATGGTGATTTAGGGCTGTGGAAGGACCTGCGACGGCAGACCTGTACAGACTGCTGCACTACTACCAATACCTCCAGCAATACGACAAACCATAAACGACAAGGAGAGTCGCGTGAATCATGAATCCCCCCAGGGGGAGGACGCTGCGCCTCCCCCCAGTGAAAATGAAACTCCTCAAATGCATGAGGAAGGTATCAGACAAACTGAACAAGATGACTCTAGAGCGAGAACAGATCCACAAAATTCCAAGACAGATGACAAAGAGCATCCCCAAGTAACATCGGCCACCTGTAAGCCAGTTGCTGCTGAAAGACCAAAGATAGAGCTCCCAAGTCACCGGATCAATGCTCAGATCCAGTACATGAGAGATCATGCCCTGATTGGAAAATTCATAGGATTATGGCCTACAGAGAAAGCACTGCATGGTTGGATTGTAGCTAAGTGGAAGCTGAAAGGACACATTACCCTGCAGTTGGGGCCTAAAGGCATCTTCACAGCTATTTTTAACTGCTTAGAAGACTGAAACGGAGTCATGGATGGAGGGCCCTATTTCTTCAATGCAACAGGCCTGTATCTAAGGGATTAGGTTGAGCGATTCAATATGGACAAAGAAGATCTTAGCTGGGCACGCGTATCGATCCGTCTTTACTCCCTCCCTCTAGAGTACTGGGACAAAGATTCTTTACAAGACATTGGCAATGGTCTATGTGAATTTATCAAAATCGTGGAGGAGACAAAACTTCAAAGATACACTTGGCTATCATGACGATGTTGAATGGGTTCAATTAATAGATTATGAACATGTCTCATTTTGATGCAGGAGATGTCATGCCCTTGGTCATCTGTTTCGTGATTATCCTTCAAATCAGAAGCTCTCGGCCCCCTCAGCCTCTCATAAGCCTGATTCGGATGGCTTCACTAGAGTCACCAATCGCAGGAAAAACCACAAAAAACCTGCTTCAAACCCTAAGATGCCTCAAGCCAGTTCATCCAAGCCTTCCACGAGCAATAGTTTTGAATCATTGGCCCGCCAGGATTTATATAACTCTAAAAACCCCACCCCCTTAGAGGAGAGACCCAATATGGAAACACAATCTTCCCATATCAGTTCCAAGAAATCCCAAAAAGATAAACAATCCACAGATCTTTCCTCCTCTGCTCGTAGTAAAGTCCCAGCTTGGAAC
This sequence comes from Pinus tabuliformis, assembly GCA_031772625.1. Taxonomy (NCBI): domain Eukaryota; kingdom Viridiplantae; phylum Streptophyta; class Pinopsida; order Pinales; family Pinaceae; genus Pinus; species Pinus tabuliformis. The sequence goes on along the minus strand of CM062820.1, from coordinate 1,004,291,024 downwards.
TCTCAGGGCATGGAGGTAGATAACATGTAGCCCGCTTCTACAACGGCAACAGAAACAATAGAAGGAATAAGTGATACTTAGCACATGGAAGAGGAACCTGAGAGCATAGATATTGGGGATCTAGATATTCTTAGACTAGAGCAGTCATGCAAAACAAAAAATTGTGATAAAATTCCAGAGAGACAATTGGAGAATCTAGAGGTGATCCTCTCCAGGGCGCAACTGTAAAAATCCCTAGGCATTTAGCCTGGAAGTCTCTGGGATGGGAAAAACGTTACCAAAGACAACAAAAAGAGAGGAAGGAAAACAGATCTCCAACGAACCATCCACGTCGCGGAAATGCTGGTGGAATCAGGAAGATACTCCAAGCTTACAAAGTATTACAACTCTCTCCCCAACATACCATCATGAAGCTAATCTCATGGAATATCCAAGGGCTTAATAGCCCCGGGAAATGCATACTGACTAAAAATATGATACAGCAAGAGAATCCTCAAATCCTTTTTTTGCAAGAAACCAAATGCAATTCTACATCTTTGGATTGTACCACTGCAAAATTTTGGCCAGGCAGTATTGCAGTCGCAGTGGATGCCTCAGGTGCTTCATGGGGCCTGGCAATCATCTGGGATGAACGAGCCATTACGCTCAATAACATACATGCAAACAATCATTTCATTCAAGCTACTTTCCACATCACGGGGACCATTATACATGGTCATTTAACCAATGTCTACTTCACCCAAGAGGCTGTGTACAATGTAGACATTCTGAATACCCTATATTTGATCAATCCTGAAAGAACTCATCTGCTCTGGATCACTGGAGGCAACTTCAATATGATAACCAAGATGGAGGAAAAAAAGGGCGGAAGAAACAAACTGGACAAGGAAAGTAATCATCTAAAAGATTTCATTCAAAACAACTGGCTCATTGAAATGCCATTCAATAATGGACTTTACACTTGGAATAATAAAAGAGAAGGTTTGCATCAGATAGCTTCTCGTTTGGACAGATTCTTACTCTCAGACAATGCAATTCATCTCGGAGGAGATCTCTCAGCTTCAATACTGTCGCTCTCAGGTTCAGATCACTGGCCAATTTCCCTCCAATGGTCAAGACCAGGCAATGCTACCTGTCGGCCTTTTTGCTTTGAAGCCTTTTGGATGACACATCCAGATTTCACCAACCTAATAAATTCGGAATGGAACAATTTCATTCCTTTGAAAGGCTCCAAAATGTTTCAATTTCAGCAAAATCTTAAAAATCTCAAGATCAAAATAAAACAATGGAACCACTCTACATTTGGTAACATATTCGGGCTCAAATTACTCTTGATCAAGATATGAAATGACTGCAACAAAGGATCAACACAGAAGGCAGATCAGAGGAACTTTCAGAACAGGAAAAGTCTCTTCAATCTCAGATATCAAAGAGAGAAAAATAGAAAGAAACACTATGGAGGCAAAAATCAAGAATTAAATGGCTCAAGGAAGGTGAAAAAAACACAAAATATTGTCACCGAACTACTATTCAACGAAGAATGAATAAGGACATCACTCACATCCAAAATGAGCAGGGTGTAAAAGTGGAAAATCATGAAGATATCGAACAAGAACTTCTCAACTACTTCAAGCGGGCTCATCAAGAACCACAGGTAGATAGATTGCTAGCCATAGAGAAAATAACAAAGAACATTCCAAAAGTCATCACAGAGGAGCACAATCAACTCTTACATAGGCCGATCGACTTACAGGAAGTGGAAAATGCAGTGCGTCAATTAAAAGAAGGGAAGGTGCCTGGCCCCGATGGTTTTACATCCAATTTTTTTCACATTTTCTGGGATTTGATTAAAATGGAGCTCTGGCATGTCATTGAGGAATCAAGAACTTCTTAGTGGATGCTTCCCGCCATGAATGCTACATTCATAGCCCTCATTCCCAAGGAAGCTCATTCTAGTACCCCTGAAAAATACAGGCCTATTGCCCTCCGTAATGTCATTTACAAGATTGTCTCCAAAGTCATTGCCTAAAGACTCAAATCGTTGCCACCACTACTCATTTCACCAGAGCAATCAAGATATGTGGAAGGCAGGCAGATAATGGATGGAATCATCCTAACTCATGAAATCATTCACTCCCTGAAGCACTCCAAAAAATCAAGTATGCTCCTTAAAATCTACCTCTCAAAAGCCTTTGATAGTTTAAGCTGGATGTATATTCAAAAGACTCTAATTGCCTTTGTTTTCTCTCTCCCTTGGGTAAGATGGGTAATGAGTCTCTTATCCTCCTCCTTCTTCTCTATTCTAGTCAATGGCATCCCCTCCTCTCCTTTCCATCCTTCTAGAGGAATCAGATAGGGAGACCCCCTCTCCCCTTTTCTCTTTGTCATTATGGCAGAAGGTCTTGGCCGAAGCATAAAAAATGCTCTGCAATCCCAACAATTAAGAGGCCTTTCCTTTCCTAACACCCCTGCTTTTACCCACCAGCAATTTGTGGATGACAACATGCTTTTTGGCCATCCTTCAGTCCAGGAAGCACGTCAATTCAAATCTCTATTGACGGACTTTTCGGATGCCTCTGGCGCAAGAATAAATGAAGCCAAATCTCAAATTTTCTTTTTTCATACCCCTGTTGTCACCCAAGCTTCAATTGCCCGCATACTTGGATTCATAATTGCTGCTCTCCCTTCCAAATATCTTGGGGCTCCCATGACTGACTCTTCTCTAAAAAACTCATCTTGGAAGTTGCTCTTAGAAAAACTGGAGGTGCGCCTCTCCTCTTCGACTCATAGATCCCTCAATATGGCCAGTCGTTTAGTCTTAATTAAGGCGGTTCTCCAATCTATGCCGCTATATCTCTTCTCGGTCCTAGTTGCACCCAAATGGGTTCCTAAAGAAATCAAACATCTTCAGCGATCTTTTCTATGGGGCAATTCGGGACAAAATCACAAATGGGCTCTGGTTAAATGGGACACAGTTTGTCTTCCAAAGATGGCAGGTGGAACTGGGCTTCGTGATCCCTATCACAGTAACATGGTAATGGGTGCTCGCATTTGGTGCAAATGGCTCATTTTTCTGTTCACCCCATGGGCCACCCTCTGGACAACAAAATATGCCAGTAATCGACCTATAGAAGAACTAATCTGACTCTCAGAAGTCAGTCGAGGATCTCTAATCTGGAATGCAGCCAAGCAATACAAGATCTTAATTCAACAGCACAGTTTCTGGGAAGTTAAGGATGGCAACACGGCAAGGTTCTGGGAGGATTCCTAGCAGCAGCGACCCAAGTTAAAGGACTTGATCATACCTCATCAAATTCTGGATCTGGAAATGCAGACACATGACATGGTCAAGAAATTCTGGAGGCCTTCCATAACATAGGGGTATAGGCAATGGCTACACACGGACCACATCATAAGACATGGCACGAAATCAGTTCAACAGATACTTGGTACAGAACTAACTAAGAGGAGAATACAATATTTAGATAAAAAGGATGTTCTCAGATGGGGCTATGAAGAAAAAGGGACTTTCACCACTCAGGAGGCCTAAAACATCATCATAAAGGAACATGCCTTTAAAGACCCTCTCTGGAACAAAGTCTGGGACCCTAGTCTTTGGCCGAAAGTTTCCACCTTTCTATGGCTTCTATGTCAAAACAAAATCCTTACGTGGGACAATCTCTGGAAGAGAAACTTCCACGGTCCCTCCATTTGTCCCAACTGCAAGCAAGAAGAGGAATCCACTAAGCATCTTATGCATTCTTGTCCACTAGCACACACGCTCTGGGAAAAAGTCAGTTTTCGATGCCAAAAGGACGAACAGATCCAAGGAGACATAACCACCACTGTTCGCAACTGGGCTCGGAATCCATTTAAGAGCAAGATTTTAAACTCCTTATGGAAGCTTATCCCTGGCTTTCTCATGTGGACAATATGGAAGGAGAGAAACCGGCGCATCTTCAAGGACCAATCCTCGCCCTTGCAAATTCTTTGGAATATTATCTGTCAAAATATTAGGGAAGCTTTACTTCTTCAAACATGGCATGAGGAGGACTTTCTCCCTCCCTCAGGAACAAAATATATGGGCCAACTGGAATCCTCAGTGGAATCAAGAGATGATAATCAAAGGAAAAAATTCTGCTAAGAGTAGGACACTAGATAAGTGGCTTCCTCCTCCCTTTCACATGATCCAGCTAAACTTTGATGGAGCCTCGAAGGGGAATCCAGGAAAAACAGGATTTGGGGGAATATTCAGGGATCATAAGGGAGCTCCCCTTTTATCCTACTTAGGCTCAAATGGATGGGACACAAATAACTTGGCAGAATTAGAAGGTTTATGGCAGGGACTCCTACTAGCTCAAAATCATGGTTTTTTCCCACTTGTAATAGAAGGTGATTCACAGATCCTTATAAACATGGTCAACAAAATTTTGTAGGGAACACCATCAAGAAAAGTGAGAAATAGTTGGAGATTGGCGGGTGACCACTGAGGAAATTAATGTGGAATCGACTGTTAGGCAGCGTTCGGACGAGCCAGATGGTGGCCAGTGCACCATCCTATGCCCACTTGAGACAAATTCAGGCTCGCCTACAAGAAGCATTTAGTGGCTGCTTAGACCAAGACCTGGACCTCTTCTGCCTTGAAATGGAGCCTCCCAACCACTCAGTTTTCCCTCCTTCCCTCAGTATCTGCCCGCCCCAAGCTTGCAATCCATGTAGTCGAACTTTTACCGGGAGCCGTTGCTGGCTACTGTGTTGTGTCGACCTTGGAAATGGGCATCACTACTCCCATTCCAGGCTTTGCCCTTTGAATCTGGCCCGGATGCCCTTTTTTCATCCTTTGCTTTCTCTCCCGGCCTTCCCTCCCACTTAATACTCTTCCCACCATATTGACATGGTCTACCACTGCATGAGGAGTCGCAGGGGTGGCACTCGCGGCGGTTGCGCTCACCCACAAGTAGCGCACAGCCCCGAACCTACCTCACCTCCTCTCCCCCATGAAAATCCTCCCCCTCATAGCTTGACTCACAGGCATTATCCTCACACTTGCAGTGGATGGGGTCGTGCGCAAGCTTCAATTGTTGAACACAGTGATTTCAGGCTTCATATTGCTACATTTCCTTTGTCTACCATTCTGGCCCCTCAATCGACTCAGTTCAGGTTTTGAAATCATCACTGCCAACATAACCATTGTCTTCTCTAAAGAAAGTGAGCAGCAAGGTGCTCCATTGAGACGCTCTGAAGTGCAGCATCAGGAGGAATGCAGTCATGGAATTAGCCAAGACTCAGGGATTCTCCCAGAGGTAGAGGGCAGGGGAATGTGGAGTGGCGGTCTACATGCAGAAGGTGGACATACTAAAGACATTCGGCCACCAGGTGGCAGCTCAGTTGGAGCGTCTAGTTCGATGGCTATGGCTGGCAGTACGAGTGGCACTCTTCCTACGCAGGGGCCTCAAGGTGGCATGGCGGAAGAGGATGAAGATTGGTATCATTATGCATGTCGCATAGTTGAGGAGACTCCAGCCTCGGATGAGCCCAAATGAAGCCACGTGGCATCCACTGCCACCCACATGCCAACTAAGGTCTCAGCTGCTGACTGGTTTGGTCAATTCAGTTGCTGTGTTAGTTTTTGGTCTGAACGACACGCTGTTCTGTGAAAACTTCATCTGTGTTATTCTATGTGGTGTCAAAACCTCTTTTGTGTTCTTCTGTGTTGTGTCAAGGTCTCATGTATGGTTCTTTTGTTACGGCAAACTAGTTTCCCAAATATGAGGCAGTTTAGATACTCCTGATGAACAATGCTCATAACGGCTGAGGCTGGGGCCTCATTGTAATTTTATTTTTGTATCTTTTATATAGAATTAGTCTGGCGTAGATATATATATATATATATATATATATATATATATATATATATATATATATATATATCCTATTCTATTAGTTTATTATAATTATAAAAATAAATTATAAACAACAGTGACATATAATTATGTATTTTCAATACCAAATATATAAATATTAGATCAAATGTCATTCATGCTTTGCTTGCACCGTAAAAGCAGTCACGCGTAATTTTCCAGTTTGATCCGGACAAGAGATAGAAATAGAAGGATATATAAGGATATATATGAAGAATATTTATTTTATGATTATGTTAAAATCACAAATAAGTTAAATAATTTTAATATTTAGAAACTAATACTATTTTTTAAATTTAAATTAATTAATTTAAAAATAAAAATTTTAAATATTTTTAAAAATTAAATAGATATATAATAATAAACTATGTAATATACAAATATAATTGTAATTTTATTAAAGGAATATAATTGGTCACACTTTTATACATAATAATAGGAAATTTGATAATTAAGCCAATTTGTTTTATATGTGATGGGTGTCTTAAGTACATTTAAGGTCTTTGTATGTGATATTTGTGATATACAACATGAGGGTGCACCTATGAAGAAGGTGCTTCGCCTATATCATCTCTACTTTCTTCTTAGGGCAGATTTTTTTATTTTAGCTTTATTAAAAGATAGCTAGTTGTATACATTTAGAGTTCAAGTTATGTGCTTTTATATTTAGTATTTCTTTCAATTTTAACTAGTAAAACAATTTGTTCGTAAGACATTCTTAAAATTTATTAAAAAAGTGTTTTTTTAAATGAATAAGATAGTCATATATTCTTATTTCTTATTAGTTTTTTGTGTTCCTAGGATTTTAAGTGTGTACCATGTATGCTTTTTAACATGAATTGAGGCATTAGGAAGAACATATACCACACAAAATTTACTTACTAAAAGCTTAATAGTGGAAAAAGTAAGGTATTTTATTGCTTAAGAAAAATATTACAATCATGTTTACAACCATTTAAACATTTTTCCTAGGCTATAGATACATCTACTTTGGCACTATTATATGTGTCACATGAACTACTATCTATTATACGAATTGCCAAATTTTGATTTTTATAAAGAACTTTAATGTTATTTTAATGATTATCACAATTTCTAATAGATCAATGTGTATTTCAAAACCTATATACCGCCATGAACAATTAAAAGTGAAACTTTATTTATAAACTTTTCTAGGTGAAAAGATAATATTCTTGATACATGCAATAAATATTATTATAACTTCATCTATTACATGCTTTCCTTTCAATGTACTTCTCATAAGTGTTAGTTTTTGGATTGCGCTCAAAACCAAATCACTACAACAACAATAAATCTAAATAATATGACCAAATTGAGCCACTATATTTCAAACCATTAACAAACCACACCATTCTAATGGATGTGTCATATCCCTTGTTAACTTTTAAATCTTATTTTTACTGCAGTTAAAAACATTTGGTTACTTTGGACACTTGTAGAGGTCAAGCAAGTAATTATGAAATATTTAGTTTGTTATGAAATATATGAATGCTTACATAGGAATCAAGAGACAAAACCCATGGGAGTGTAAGGTGTAATGAGTCTTACTTGTTATGGTAGTTGGATAGTCATGGATCATATATACATTAAGAATTGTTTTGTGCACTATTGTCCAAGGAAAATACCCTGCTTGTGAATATATCTTGAGGGGAGATGTAGTGTTGAGACTAATCTCATTGGTAGGAAACAGCCTTCTCTCTCATGTGGTTGTGACCACTTGTGTAATCTGTCTCGAAAGAACATATATGTACTATAATAGCTTGTTAAATGCTATATTTTGTGTTGAGGACATCTCTCCAAAATTTATTATAGTAGAAAATCGGGAAAGGAAGAATGTTTCGAGTAACTAAATTCTTTAAATTCGTAGAATCAATAATATGGAATATTATTAATGGAAAAGAATAAATGTAGCGTGATTTTATGTGATAAATTTTGATTAATTTTCCTTATTTCAAGCTTCCAATGACAATAGGATTTTAAAGAGAAACAAAACCTTTCTAGGGTTGAAGTTTAGAGTAAGCTTAAACAAAAGGTTGATAGAAAAACCACACGCAAAGGTAAGAGAATGATCTGGTATGATATGTGTTCATTATTTAACTATAATTAGCAAAAGAAAACATTATATTATCACCTTAAACGAAGATTTTGGGTTCTATTAAATAAAATAACTGAAAGGGAATCAGGTTAGTTTTGTGGCCCAATCATTCATGACAGCCCCAAAATAGTTCCTCATCCCTCCTCGGTTATCTAACCTCGTATACATTGTTAGCTATTTGGGTATGTTATACAAAAACACCTTGGAAAGAACATATTCTGAGAATGTAGTGAAAATAATAAGTAAAATATTTATTGAAGTAAATTCATAAAACGCATCATGAAAGGGTTAAAGATGAACCTAATTTACCATGTCCATATAAACATTTTCTTATAAAGGAGAAATGACATAATAGAAATCAAGCAGAAGGCTATGATATATATATATATATATATATATATATATATATATATATATATATATAATAAAAAATTGGTATGAAACCCTCTAACAAGCCTGAAGTAAGCATAAATTTTTTTGAAAAAATGTTTTATTTACTTTTCAAAGGAAAAAACTTTGAGCGAAAAAATTTGTTCCATACAAAGATAACTTAAGATCAAAAGATCTAAATTCTTGCAAGCTTCATTCCTCAAGTAAGTGGAACCTCAAAGTCTTCCATTCCGAGAGATTTACTCATCTTTGATGGTGTTTTGACAAGTACAAAATCAAACCGTAGTTTGCTGCATAGTTACACTGAAAAACTATCTAGGGTTTCAAAAGTTGTCATTCTTGTTGTTTGCTCCCCTACATCATTTTCACACCCCTTTCCACTGAAATTTCACTCATTTTATTTTCCCTTTCCTCTCTCATTTCCACTCATCCTACCCCTCCATCCCCAAAACCCTAAAACCCTAACACAAATTCCCATTATTCCCCAAAACCCTAATTTGCATTTCTAAACCCTATCACTCCCTTATAACTCTATAGTCAGCACAAAATCCCTCATTCACAATCCCACTCATCATTTCCATTCATCAAATAGCAGCCACCTAAAGAAACAATATTTGCAAAGTGAGAATAAGGAGCCTAAAGACCAAGTTGAGGAAAACTTTGAGGAGCAAGAAAGAGCAAGATAAGCTCAAGATCTTGGCTAAAGCTTCCTTCACCCAACATAGTACTTGATGCAGGTCACTCATCCCAAATTTCAAGAAATTGGGCATACCTTTTGACAATTTTGAAATTTTGAAGGAAAAAATAGGTTTTTCTGCCTAGTGCATAGCACCACCCAGTGCTTGCTTTTTCTAGGGACTTCCTCTAGAGGAAAACTCTACATTTTTGGATTCCTCATGCAAAATTATGAATACACAGAAATTAATAGAAATTTTTGTCAAGTTTTGGGCCTCCAAAAGGGTCAAAAACACCTCAAAAATGCCCTCTCTACGCCTTTTTGGCCACACAGGAAGCAGTGTTGAGAGAACTCACTTTTGGAGGCAAACTGGACACCAAATTTAGAAATTCCACCTGTTCTGGAAAGTAGAGAGACAAGCCTTTCCAACAAGACCACTTGGAGAAAATTTGGTGCATGGGAAGGCCTCCAAAATCAGCAACAAAAATGCGCTATGCACAGGAAAAGTGGTGCGGCACACAGGATGGAAAATTGCCATTTTTGCCAAAAAACTCTGTTTTTCGCCTAGTTTTTTCTTAGTTTGATTTTTTTCTCTCTCATGGTAAAACTCATGATGTAAATTGATGTAACTTGATGGAATTTTATGTAAACATGATGAAAATTCACTCATGGAGGTAGATACATCATGTTTAGGTGGTTTTGAATTGAACGAATCAGTTTCCTAGGTTTTAGAGGCAAGTTGTTCCACTGCGTACTTTTCAGTTCTTAGTTTAGATCTTGTTAAAACATCTCCTAAACTCATGAATTCGACCCCTAAAGCCTAGCATGAGTTGTTTGTTGCCTATATCTAGTACTTTTTTAGTCATTTGTAAAGGTTGGATTCTTGTGAATGCTTTTAGCATTATTGTACATCATCTTTGCAGTTTGGCAAAGAAATAGACTAGGGTTTGCAGCATTTTGTGGGATTCTTGTGGTTAGGTGACTTAGTATTGTTTTTCCTTCTGTGATTCAAGTTATCATGTGTTTATGTGTGCCATTATCTCTCTCTTTTTAGCTTAACTAAATGAATCAAGTATAAAGGTGGAAATCATTGATGTTGTAGTGCTCTACCTTAGGATTTGTTTAGCTTTACATGTTTTCTACTGTTTGAAGAGGACTCATGACACTTTCATGCCCTCTCCAACTCCTCACCAGTCTTAAGACTCTCCATTCCACTTAATTCAAAGTACTAAAGCACTTGCCCACCTCGCCCCACAGAAACCTCTGCAAAACTGAGCTCATTCCCCGAACTCAAAACTCCCTTTCACATTTGATCCAACAAACCAACTTTAAACTCAATCAAACTCCTCTGAGCATATACTTAGCCTAAAATTAGTCTTTATATCAGTCATCTCAAGATTTACTTGCCATATTTTCCTGCGATTGGAAAGGAGAGAGCCCTCTCTCGACCTAGTAGGGCTAGCTACTAGGTTAAGCATGGTTTGATGTTACCCTAGACCTGCCTTTCTCAGCTTGAGGTAGATCTAGGCCCTAACAGATGGAACATTGAAATGGGGTTGGGACACAAGGGAAAATAGAAGAAGACCTAGAATCGAAGGGGGATCAGGAAAATGAGGATGAAGAATCTCATAATGTTTCAGGTCATAAGCGATTTAAGAGGCAAAAAATGGAATTGCAAGCAGACTTTATGAAAATTAAACCCCCGACATTTGATGGTGTAATATCCCTCTATTTTTTATATGAAATGTCTTACTATATGTAGACTAAATTATTAGAAAGGATGACAGAAAAATCATGTTTGGTTGAAATGCAATGTGAACAGTAAAGTTATTATGATGTAATAAATAGATTGTTTATGAATAAAGAAAAATATTAGGACTGCTTGGGAATGAGACACTATAGTTCAGAGATTCTACAAAAAAAGTTTTTCCAAATCTCATTTATCGATGAGATTGAGATAAATCTTCAATAATAAGACTTCCTAAAAAAAATTCCCTAGGAGGTGATGAATAAGATTTAATCGAATAGGAGAGAGAGAGAGAGAGAGAGAGAGAGAGAGAGAGAGAGAGAGAGAGAGACTCATTAAATTACTTAGTTGGAGAAAGACACTAAGTGGGGGGGAATAGAGCATCGCAGGAGAGAAAAGTGAGCTTTAAAAAAAAAAAAAAAAATTAATAAATGTTGGCAAAGTGGGTTGGTAGACCCACAAAAGCGTGAGGCTGCTAAAGAACATTTTTCTATGGAAGAGAATGTATAAAAATACATTTTCAAGCGATCAAAGGGCTTATTGATCCCTGAAGAACATCTTAGATCAGGGTGAAGTAGAGGTTCAGTTGAAGGTCAGGAGGAAAGTGAATCACCCAAGTGGAGTCCCATTTTAGAAATATGGTTTTAAATTCTAGATCAATATTAAAGTTTGATTATATGAAACTTATGAACATATTGCTCAAGAATGAAAGTATTATTGGTGGTACTCGTTAACTGTTCAAGTATATTTATATTGTATATCGTACTAGTTATTAGAATGACTGCATATGTATGGGTGGAGTGGATGTGTAATTATGAAGGTGCATGTGGATAGTAAAAGAAACAAAAAAATGTTTTGGGGAAATTCCATAAATAAACTTGATGAAAACAATATTTTCACACTCACATTCCTCATTTGGGCAGAATTTTTAAGGCAGAAGTCTTTTCAGCTGAATTTTAAAGTAAGTTTTTTGGGTTGAATTTTAAAAGTAAGCATTTTCAGCTAAATTTTGAAAATGAGGGTTTTGGGCTGAATATTAAAAGTGTTTTTTTGGACTAAATTTGGAAAGTAAGTCTTTTGAGATGAATTTTGAAATTGATTTTTTTTTTGGCTGAATTTAGAAAGATAAATTTTTTTTCTAGGTTTTGAAAATGAATTTTTTTGTTGGATTTTGAAATTGACCTTTTTAGGTTTTATTTTAAAAATCTACATAGATTGAGTTATCATGGGAATCAAAGAAATTGCAAGAGAAAATATGATCAAATAAGAGACATTGAGGCTTGTAGAGAATACTCAAGAAAATATTACAAAAGAAAGAAGGAATAACACTTAAATATTGAAATGGAAAATCAATCTCAACAAGAAGTTGAAGTAGGTATGTAAATGTAAATAGTATAGATGATATTTAATATCTAATAGTGTATTGTGAAATTTAATTTTTTATTTTTATTTTTTATGAACCAATTTGGAAAATATTTTGCAGTGTAAACAGAGAGAGATTTTCCTCAAAACGTTGATGATGAGATTGAAAATTTTGAAAGACGGTGAAAAAGATAATGAACCAATGATTGATGATTTTTTTGAATATGTTGAAAGAGATTCAAGTGAATAAGTTGAATCACCATTAGGTATGTATATATATGTCATGTGTATTACTGAAATTATACATATTTATTAGTTTCAAGTTCCATTCAAACTCTATTTCTATAATTATTTAATGTATATTTATATCCATTTAAATTAAATTCTCATATGTACAGATGAAATCAATATCGATGATGAGATGTTAATAAATGTTGACACTGACACATATGGAAATAAAAAATTTGACCATGTTAGACGATTTCATGTTAAGCTCACTATTAATAAGTTCTTCAAAGATGAAAACGTGACAATTCAAGCTCAAATTTTGAGAGGTCTCTTAACATCAAAGAAATCAAAAGAAGCTAGAACACTATTGGGTATTCAAAAATCAACGAAAGATAAAAAGGTGAAGGAAAATATAAATAGTTCTCTAAAATCAATTAGAAGATCTGGAAAAAAAGTGTTCTAGATGGATGTAGAACAATACAAATGGAAGTGGTTTCATCAAGTACCAAAAAATATTATTTGGTAAAATCTTTGGCAAAAGCATTAGGGACTTCATGAAAAACATTGCACAAGCATATGAAATTTCAATTTCAAATAGATGAGAATGATGAGCTGGCTTGCTGGACGGTTATTTGTAGGCAACTATACAAAAATAGACTTGGAGAAGATGTTAAAAAAATAATATATGAATATTGGATGAAAAATTCACGTGTTTCACCAAAAGTAAGGGAGGTAATGTCATGAAGAATAACATGAAATTAGGATGAAGGTCATGGAAAACATATCTTGGACACCACTCAAATAGAGTTTTTCAATAAGTTCATAGAAGAGAATCATGGAATTAATGTCTCAATCAGTACTTTTGTGCAACAAAAACCATGGTATGTTAAATCTATTACTACGTGCGACACTTGTTGTTGTTGTTATCATGTGGAATTTCAATTATATTATGAAACCTTCTTTAATTTTGGTAAAACATTTTGGAAAAAATCACCTTCTCCATCCACTATCCATGATTTCATATCGGAAATTCTATGTGGAAGAGAAAATAACGAATTATTTTACCAAAATAAATTTGATCGTAAAAAATGTGATCATTGTGGAAATTTGACTTTGTTTCACGAAAAATATCCTCTTGATATGAATGATAAATCATTGTCTAACATAAAATTGAAATGGAAGATATATGAATATATGCATACATCGATTGCTTCAAATAGTAATAGAAGTGCTAAAATGATAGATTTACAAGAAGAATAATTATTTGTGATAGCGTTTATGAAGAAGTTTGAGACATAAACTTATAAATACGCCAAGAATTCTCATAGAGAGCGATGTAGGACATGCAATTTAAAAATTCTCGTGAAAATTTTCCACGAGGGACCATTTTGTCAATAGTTGATTTTGCAAAAAATTACACATTTTTTGTAGAAAATGAAATACATAGTGAATATTTCATTCTGACCAAATCTCTATGCTTGTCAATGTTCTATATAGACATGTTGAACAAAATGTTCACCAGATAGAAAGGACCAGTGATAATCGACATTATATTAAAGAATATCACCTTTATATCAATGATGATCGTACACATGATACACATTTTGTACAACATTGCTTTAATAAGATTTATGACTCATTGAAAGGTCGCGGAGTAAATTAAAATGAACGTTGGATATGGTCAAATGAATGCGCAGGTCAATTCAAATCTTAATGATCATTCTTTAGTTTGTGTTGTTTTCATATTAAAACCTACATTAAACATTGTTGGAATTTCTTTGAGACTAATCATGGAAAAGGAGAACATGATGGTGCAGGGGCATGTAAAAAATAAGCACTTCGAAGATATCAAATGGACCACTCTACAAACTAACTTGTCTTAGCTGAAAAAGTTGTTCAATGGTGCATTGTTGCACTAAGCCATGAGACTAACCCATCAAGGGAGGTAAGCAGGTATGTACATATATAAATTAACTTGTATCTATTCTTAATATATGATCATTTTTATTAATTTTGTAATTTTAAAGATTTATAAATTATATAGTTTAAATAATATCACGATGATTATGTTCGATATATTATTTGTATTTTAAATAACATATCTAAATTCTTGTTTGAATTTATTATAGTTTTTTTTAGCATATTAGAGTCCAAGTTGTAGATACATTGATTACATATGAAGCTGAAATAGTAAATGAGACTCAAAAATTACATTCAATTAAAACAAAGGAGTACCTAAATGCATTTCCATTTGATAAAAGAAAAGAATCTTGGTTTTTTCATGTTTGCATAGAGGACACACAATTCAATGATGTTTGTGAAAACATTGTATATGTAAATTATTGGCAACAAACAGAACTAAATAAAAAGGAGAAAATGTCGGTTGTAAGCTTCAAAAAAATGGAATCACAAGAGACTATAGTGTCACCTAAAGTTGATTGATTTTATGATCTTGTAAGGGAAGGTAACATTTCAATTGCTTTCAAAGGATAATCTTGTATAAGTATCTAGATAATAGTTAAAATATAAATCTGAAAAGATAATAAAATCAATTCCATGTTGATAACTGATATCCTATCAATTATGATCTTAATTTACACTTGTTTTATTGTGCAGGAGATGTTTTTGTTGGTGTTGCACCTATTAACAACATATAAAAGGTCAAGTATTATTTGATATGGTACACTAAATGAAATATGAAGTTATTGGAAGGCTATGATGATAACAATTTTATATATGAAAGAGGGTCTATTATACTAAAAGGTTATTTTTTCCAACAAACTCATCAAACTAACACTAATGTTTACTTCCAAGACTGTCAAACTGATGCCATAAGTTTTCAATATAGTCACTTGGTGTGTGCAACATGCATAAATTTGATAGAAGTTCAATAAATAAAAAAAATGAAATTAAAAAATGGAGAATGTCAAAAGTTTACCATGATGAATCATTGAGGATGGCATTCCATTAGAATTTTTTTAATTGAACTGCCCAACAAATTCTTCTCCTTGTATTCATCTTTGAGAACTTAGAGTTCAAGTACATTGTTAGCCTTTCCTTTTGTTTACTCTTAAGTTGTCCATTCTAGCTAGTACTAAGTATTACAATTTTTTTTCATTAATATGACATGGCTTTGTTATTAAGTTAAAAAGAAATTCAAAGATCTCCCAAATACTACTATCATGTAAGGATATGAGATATCAATTTTCTTGTTTGTTGTTGATTGTACAACTATCATGTTTGCATTGCATTTTTCTTTTTTATGGACCATCATTTTATCTCTTCAAATATTTTTATTGCTATCTTAGTACCATGTTTTATAAAGTAATTTTATTGTATGCTTGCATGAAGACCTTTATATTAAAAGTTAATTATCAATCGACATCCATAATATCCTTTCTATACATGAAAGAAAAATGTATACCATATTTTATAATACAATTTTAAATTATACTTATTTTACACATCTACGCCAAATTATCATATTCATTCAAATGCAAAATGTACCATGTTTTCTAATTTTCAATTTTACTAAATTCATTAAATAACTTGACAAAGCATCTTTAAACAAAACCTAAGAATCATCTAGTAACATTATAAGAATGATCATGTAAAATGTACCAACTAAATGAAAATTTAATTTCATTGTTACCTATTCATAAAATTAAATACATGTAAAACCTTTTTACGAATCAAACCATGCATCATGCAAATTGTACCATGTTTTATAATGTAATTTTATTGCATGAACAAATTTATATTAAAAGTTAACTATCAACCAACATCCATAGTATCGTTTCTATAAATGAATGCAAAATGTATACCATATTTTATGATGCAATATTAAGTTATTCTTTTCTTAGACATCTACAGAAAATTATGAGATTCATTCAAATGTGAAATGTACCATGTACTATTCATTTTAAATAACTTGACAAAACAACTTTAAACAAAACCTAAGAATCATCTACTAACATAATAATAATGATCATGCAAAATGTACCAAATAAATGCAAATATACTTTTATAGGTACATATTCATTAACTTAAATATGTAAATCCTTTAAGCATCAAACCATGCATCATGCAAATTGTAACATGTTTTATAATGCAATTTTATAAAATGTTTGCATGAACAACTTTATATTAAAAGTTAACTATCCACTGACATCCATAGTAGTCATGATATACATAAATACCAAATGTATACCATATTTTATAATGAAATTTTAAGTTATGATTGTTTTAGACATTTACACCAAATTATAAGATTCATTCAAATGAAAAATGTACCATGTTTTGTAATTTTCAATTTTACTAGATTCATTTTAAATAACTTGAAAAAACAACTATAAACAAAACCTAGGAATCATCTACTAAAATTATAAGAGTGATCATGAAAAATGCACCAACTAAATGCAAATTTAATTTAATTTCTATATATTCATGAACTTAAATATGTAAAAGCCCATGGGGCTTTGGATTGATGGTGAATGGGTGCGCTGTTAAGGCACTCCTTGCGATAGGTCACCGGTTCAATTCCCCGTGGGTACTTAGTTTAGTCTTAACATAGAAAAAAAAAAAAAAAAACTTAAATATGTAAAACCTTTAGGAATCAAACCGTGCTCATGCAAATCATACCATGTTTTATAATGCACAATTATAAGAATCATCATGCAAAATGTACATAAATTCCAAAATTAACATGTATTAGATCATAATAAAGATTTCTATTTAAAATATGTCCAAATTTATATCATTATAAAAGTAAATAAATATAATAAAAGGTTGTCCAATAAAAATATGCATCAAAGAGAATCTCGCTAAAATATATGGTCTATCAAATCCTCATCCTCTCATCAGAATAATGGGTTCCCTGCACAACATGTGTAATTTCATATATACATAAGATTATGTACTTTAAAATTAAATTTTAATGTTTTAAAATTAAATGAGAATGTAATATCATCAAAACAAAATTATAAAAAGTGCCCAATTCCATGCCATACCTTATGGTGTCCCCCCTCCATTGTGCCCTCATGGTGTTCACCATGCATTGAACCCTCATGGATAACCTGTAAAATACAAGTACATGTATATATATTAAAAATTTTAAATTTCACATAAAAATGCATAAACTCGCAATATTAAAAAAAATCAAGTATCAACTTCTTCAAATTCTCTAGATGATTCAATCCATGTAACCGACTTAAGCTTAAAATTCCATGAAATACCTCATGGTGTTACCCTTGCATTTATCCCTCATGGATGCCCTGTAGAATACATGTACATGTATATATTAAAAATTTAAAATTGCACATGAAAACGCATAAACACACAATATTAAAAAAAGTTGTTAAACAAATTTTTCAAATTGTTTAGATGATCCTATCCCCATTGCTGAGTCTATCGCTAAAGACCCTGGAGAATAGAAACCGTCTCCACAAACCTAACATTCGAAAATTTTAAAACTGTAAGATAGATAACTCATTTTTTAATGAAATTTTCTTCAATCTATAACAAAACAAAAGTGAAATATTCAATACTTGTGACAAAAAAAATATTCGACACATCTCCTATAAGGGAGTTAGAGAATGGTACTTTGTTGAAAACATCAGAAAAAATCATAATTTGTTAACATTTCGTTATATATGTAATTATTTCTTTTAAAAATATGTACTCATGATACCTATATAATAAAAGTAGAATAAAAGTACCAACATGAACTCTTAAAAAAAAACTAACATCTCTCAACATATATTGAATGAAACCTAAACCTGGGACCATGATATTATCAAAATTTTCATTCAACAAATGATTTAACTACGAATGGTGCAGATATGATACATATGTGTTAGATTATATTTGAAAAAATTAACAAAATGTATGTCAATCGACATTAACACATACATTACATTACATTAAAATATCCACCCTAACCATTACCACATACCAATCTCATGCCCTCTTCCTCATGACCAATTAGCACTTTCTAACCATGATGACTACCCTTTGCATATGCTTTAAGCTCCTTAATATTCATATTATCTATCTCTTCATCTCTTTTATATACAAAATTATCACATGCATCAGCTCGTGTTGTTTGTCAATATAAACTGACATCAATTCCAGTCAATCTAGTCTAGATGTTGTCTATAATGGCATCCCTTCCTTCTCGACCAAATTGATAAGGGGAATCCATCACCGACCACAAAGTTACCAAATGAGGAGGTTGATGTACCAAAGGTGCTGGACGGAGAGGCAATTCAATATCTTGTAATGCACCCTTACACTCATATATTTGAGCTCTCCCAGTACCATAAAATTCAGATGGAAGTTCATTATAATCAAGTCTCATACCCAAAACTAATTTTGCATAGAAAAATTTTGCAAAATAAATTGGAACCTCATCATTCCATGGAAGCTTTCCATATGCTGCAATGAATATACCATGTAAATGACTGGCTATATCAAGGTGCTTGAAATATTTCACCTTGAGCATCTTTTTGTTTGGCCCTTTTTTGAAATTAAAAATAGATTTTGTATCTTCTTTTGTAACCCTTTTACTTACCTCGGCCCATTACTGCGTCCTTTATACACCTCAATATATTTATAAAGAAATTAGTGGTTGGCACAAGCTTCTTGTAAATATCAAGAAATGAGCTTAGAGAGTGCACAACTATTTCTAAGCTTTGTCGACTCTCTGTAGGGAGCTCAAAACTCCCAACATCTTTCCTCAATTTTGAATAATTACTTATTCACCTCTATAACGTACATTTTTGGAGGTCTTTTCCCAAGGAAGCTCATCAGGAATATCAGATGGATAGGTGGTATTTGGTTTATGGTATTCTTCTTTAATTTCCCTGCTTCGCTTACATTTATTTTGAGTAACATTTTCACCACCTGCATCAATATAATTACATAAATATAAAAACATGTGAAAAAAAGTATTCATACACATGAAAGATAAACATGTACACATATATGTACATACAATTCATTTACATGTATGAATTTGTTTTAACATAAAAAATAAAAAAATAATATAATTTACCAAAACGATGAGGATCATGATGATCCGATTGAGATTGATGACCACCTGGAGATGGGTCATCACCATCACACCTAAGTACATGAGTTTATTGAGCTTTTTCACCACCGCGAGAATGTTGATCACCCTCATGCAACAACATAGTTGATCCAAGTGGCTGTTGGTGGCCACCCAGCTATCCCATTTGGACCCCCACAACTGTCTCTTTCAGTTTTTCAGTTTCCTTAATTATAGCGTAGTTTACTATTTTTAGCAGTTTTTCGGGTCCTAAACTTCTAGAGCCGTTTTGAGGCCCTAAACGACATTTTTTGGGAAATCTACCTCCGCGGGTCTTTTCCGTCGTAGTCCTTGGAGAGATATTTCCAACGGGCTATCATGTGCGTCAAACGGAGATCGTATGCCAAAGTTACGACCCCGGGAAATTGATGTACCAATTTACCCAAACGGGGCCCATAGTTTGGCGTTTCATCTTCTAGGGATAGGTTTTGGAATGTTAAGGGTTTTCCATTGTTTCTCAATAATAAATAGGCCTTCGAGCCTCATTGTAAACACGGTTCGAAATAGTTTAGAGGCATGTAGCCAACACATCTCTTCTCAGAGATAAGCTACCATCACCCTAGCTGGATAATTTCTATTTGTAAGCATATTTCAGTATTCTCCATTAATGAAATGAAGTATTATTTCCACTACATCTCTGTTTTTATGGTTATCGCATCTCTGTATTTATGGTTATCTCTATAATCTATTGCGTTCCTGCTTAAATCCGGATCAATAGTGAGAGAAGCTTCTAAAAAAATAGAAAATCAATTCAATATATATGTATTTATATATGACTCTACCTACTTATCATTTAAGTAAAACACATATATACCATACCAAGATGATGTGAACGATGGCCCTCCATTGATTGAGTAGATAATCCCTTATACCTAGTTTGAAATTCTCCTAAAAATGTGAAATTTATTCTAAATTAATAAAGAAAATTTGAAAAAAATAAATTTCATATGTATGTACATATGATTATATTCAAATATCATTTAAAAACTTGCACATAAACATATATATACCATGATCATGATGTAACGACTGATGGAACTCCCTTGATTCATTTGATAATCTCCTCGATCCATGACCTCACTCTCTAGTAGATGCATGAGACTCAATTGATTCAGACCTTAAAGAATCAAGTGGCAAATGCTCATCCATGATATATATATATATATATATATATATATATATATCTCATGCATTTATAAATCTTTAAAATGGCTATTTAAAAAGATCAATAATTCAGAGAATTATATATACATATATGATCTTTAAAAAGCTACCTCATGCATTTAATTGATGTAACACTTCAAGTTACATCATGCATTTAAAAATCTTAAATATTTTATTTAAAATTATCAAGAATTCAGAAAATTGATGTAACTATCCAAGGCTTTCTTCAAAATTATTTGGTGTAAATTATTCATTTAAAATATACTCAAGAATAAAAACACAAATGTTGAAGTGCACATTTTTAAAATTAAATACAGAATTTGCTAAAACATGTCAAGTGATCCAGGTGGATCTTCATAATAGTACGAGTGGCATGAAAAAAAGCTCAAAACTCAAAGTGACAAAATATAGATAAGCTTAGCATTGGATAAAAGTGCTCATCATCTTGATTCCAGCGATGTGAAGGACACTCAAATCTGAGTCCAAATGACAAAGTTAGAATAAGTCAAAGTTTGACTTTGACTTTTCGAAGTAGTAGGGAGAAGATGACATGGCATAGTTTCAGAAAATAAGGTAGCACTACATGGTGGCATGCCACGGGGCCCCCCATATCACATATCGGCAAAAAGGAGGAGAGCTTAAGGAAGAAGTTGCCCCTGGCGTTCCCGGCTATGATTGCGATATCACATATCGCACGCTATAGGAGTTATGAATCGGCCCCAGTAGGACTTATTTGTGATACGATATACATCACATATCACAATTGCACGAAAAGGCTGGTGCATGAGATGTGGTTCAGGGGACAAGTGTCAATTGCAATTTTGTGGTGGGTGTCGATTGTGATACTAAGATAAGGGGCCCACACTCGATATACTATATATTATGATTAATACATCTGGTGGGTCTGTAAATGTTGCAGTGTGCTAGATCATTGTGCTAAGGGTTTCATGTTGATTTCGATAGTGTGAAGGGACAGCCGGACACCAGATATTATGGAATATGTTGAATACTCCTATTAGATCTATAGATATCACAGGATGCCTGTGTCTGGGTTGCATTTTCCACTGATAAGCTATAACCGTCGATAAAGTTGTCGCTGATACCCATGCGCTGATGAGCTGTTTTATTAGACATTGGCTTTCCTATTGCGAAAGTGTTGTTTCCATGAATCCTTCGTCCTGCTTACCTTGGGTATTATGTTGGAATTTCCCCGATTTTGAGCGATGCAGCCATGATCTTATATATATGACTGTTATGTCCGAGAAAGGTAGAGAGGACTGTCCGAAACTTAGATTTTGTTGTATAGAATAGACCTTGACCCCTGGAAATAGGCCATAACCTTTCCTTGAGGAGTAGGGAGGCTCTGAGAAGGTTACAGAAGGTCCGATTATCCAAATTAGGAGTTTAGATAGGTGTTTTTGCACTATTGTTTGCCAGGAGTTCAGTGGTTCTATCTATTTTCAAAGATTTGCTCTGAATTCTTTGTCCATCTATCATCTTGGAGGTATAAGGGTTGTAATTTCTTGTTGTTGTACTTTTATCTCTTCTATGACACTAATAAAAAGAAGGCCTCCCCACTATTGAGCAGAGCCCAGAGACGTAATCCAAAGTCGACAAACTCCATAATCAAATCATTATGTCATTGTTTTTTATGTTCTTCTGACTATTTCCGCATTGTTATGTGATTTTTTAAAGCTTCATAGCTAATTAACTCTGTTATATGTAATTATGATGCATCTTTAACTAAAATATCTTGGATCAGGGTTGGTATTGGAGCAGGTCTTTGGAGATGTGAATTGCATGAGATTATGCTAACCCGGAAGAAGCTACGAAAAGGAGAAGGAACACTTAACTCCTTTGATCCTGACGCAGGACGTGCACAATAAAGAAGAAGTATGGCCAATGAAGAAGCTCGTTGGGAAGAGGAGAAAAATTTCCAAAAGGTGTTCTATAATATGGCTGGAAAGGTAGATAATTTTTTTGTAGAGTATGAGAAGGAACTTGGGCATGAGAAGAAGGATGTCGATGATCACGAATCAAAAAATCAGGAAGGTGGTGGAGAAGATCCTCCTCCCTCTCCTTCCTCCAATGATAATTCTCATCACTCTCATAGAAATTCCAAACAAAACTCTAAGAAACTGTTCTTCAAGTTAGATGTGATGTTCGACCTACCCATGTACAATGGAGAATGTAGTGTAGAAAAACTCAATAACTGGATCAAACAGATAGATGTTTACTGTCGAATCTAGCAGATCGAAGAAGATGAGGTGAAATTCCAGTTAGCCTCTCTTCAGATTAGCGGCACTCTACTCGTTTGGTGGGACAGAAAGTTAGAGAAGGGCAGCAGGAAGTCAGGTAACCTTCTCTTCTCTTGGTCTAGTTTTATTTATGCATTAAAGGATCGGTTATACCCTCTGAGTTATAAGCAAAAGTAATTTATGGAATGGAAATATTTAAAGCAAGTTAAGGGCCAGAATGTACAAAGCTTCATGGAGGAATTTTAGAAACAAGCACTGAATCTGGGCATCTCATTAGATGTGCCCAAAACTGTAAGTAAGTACATAGGTGCACTACATAGTTACATCAGACACTCGTTATTACTGTTCAAGCATACTTCAATTGATACAACCAACGTTAAAGTTATACATCTTGAAAGCCGAGGAAAGTGTTAGCACCTAAATCTGCCCTAGGCTGAAGGAAGGAAAAATTCAGGGTAACCACAAACCACGCTCAGTCTGGTAGCTAGCCCTACCAGAACAGGAGAGGGCTCTCTCTGAGTCACTCTCAATGAATAGATAAGCAAAAAACGGTCTGATATGACTTACAATGAAATATTGATCTTAGGCTAGTAAGTGAATATGGATACAAGAAACAATTTTTATGAATGACCGAGCTTCTGGGATGGTATGGGACCAACGGTCATCAAAGAACAGAGAATTTAATACAAAGGCACAGATTACTTCATGAGGCAAGGCAGGCGGAAAGTGTAGCAATTTAGTTTGGAATAATGTGAAATGAAGAGATTGCTGAAGAGTGTGAAAAGGGCATGGGAACATGAATCCTTTCCAACAGAAGAAGAACACTGAACATTAAATTTTCTCACAGGCAGAGCAATAAAATTGAATTCTACCTTATCTCACTTAGAAAATTTCACTGGAAATGAACATGAATTGAATTATGAAACATAACGAAATACATATGAAAACATGAGAGACACATTTGCTACACTCACAACCACATGAATCTCATGAAACAGAGCCGCTGCCTTTCATTAATTCTCTGTCAAAAATATACAGTGAAGAAGCAAGAGTTTCTTTCCCGCAGTCTCCCAGAAGTTACAAGCCAACCAACCCTTTGCAAATAGCTTACATATAATATATAGAATGTGCCATGAAGAGATAGAATGCCCAAGGGTTGTGGAGTTACTTGAATCAATAAAAAATGGAGATGAAGAGCCAACCATCAGCTACAGGTGCAGCGTTACAAACATGACATTAGGCCTTGGTGACCGTTTGCCTTCCTTCGCCACTTGGATAGAAGCCCATCTGGAGATAAAATAATTTAAATTCCACCTTTGGTGCCAAAAAACTGAAGTGTAGATGAGTGGGCCCACCTGGAGAAGTCGCGAACCAAAATTTCGCGAAATGGGCGCAAAATTGGCAATTTTCCCTCTGTGCGTCGCGCTATTGTGGGGCCTGTCTGTTTTGGGGTACTTTAAGGTGTCCAAAATGTGCCAAAGTGGGCTTGTTGGAAAGCCTGTCCTATCTTCTTTCTAACCCAACTAGAATATCTAAATTTGGTGCTCATTTGCCCCTCCAAATCTTCATTCTCCGAAGACTGCTTCCTGTGTGTCAAAAAAGGGGGCAGAGAGGCCATTTTTTGGGTGTTTTTGACCTCCTGGAGACTCAGATCTTGCCAAAATTTCCTGTCCAGGCACCAGTAGTCATGATTTTCCATTCTGAATCAAAAATGAAAATCATCCTCATTTTTAGCTCTATATTTTTAGCGCCGCGCACACAGGGAGAAAAACCCTGTATTTTGCCCAAAAATTTGTCATGTGACCCAAAATGCCCCAAAAATGCTCCAAATTTCTTGTCCGGGCACTAGTAGTCATGATTTTTCATGATGAATCCAAAAATTCAAACCATTACTCATTTGGAGTTCTAGATTTTTAGCGCCACGCCAGTGCGCGGCGCACAGGGAAGTGGCACGGCACACAGGGCTTGAGGCACGACACATATAGCCTGTGCATAGTAGTTTTTTCAAGAGACTTTTCGAGCCCTTCCCGGTGTCCAAATTAGGCACAGGATAGCTCGTTGGAAATATATTTGAGTCTACATTATAACCCAACTAGAACGTTTCAATTTGGAGCTCATTTTCCTTGTCGAAAGTCAAATCTCCCAAGACTGGTCAAAATGTGCCAAATGAGGCTGCCTAAAGGCAGAGTACTGTTACAGCCAACTTTTGAATGCCTTCCTCAACTCCAAATTGAGCTCATGATAGGTCATTTGAAATTTCTTTGTGTCTAGTTATCATTTGACTCATCAATAAAGTCATTTGGCTAACTTAGCTAGGAGAAAATTTTATTTTCCCAAGGTCACTTCAGAGGTGCATCAATTCTCCCGAGGGAACTATATTTCTGAAATTTCGCCAAAACCATAACACCTGTGTAAAAAGTGAAGGAAATTTTTCTTATTTGGCATGTTTTGGACAAAAACCTCTCTCATTTTTCCCAAATTCATCTTTTATTGCTCAGAAACATCATTTGAGTGGAACCTATCCCGATGTGTGGAACAAGGGATTTGTCGAAATGAAGCGAAATGAAGGGGATAGGGAGCTTCTAAATTCTTGAGGAAATTTTGGGAAGTAGGGAGGGATGTTAGGAAGTAGGGGAAAGTGAAATCTCATAGATTGAGTGAGGGGAAGCGGTGCAAAAAGGCAAAACACAGGTCCAACCTAGAAAATTGCCAAGTTGTAGCAAGAAACTAGGGTTTGTGCGAAAATGAGGAATTTGGTGGATTTTAGTGATGGGAAGTGTTTAATAAGGTAAAATATGGATAGGGAAAGGTGTATGAACATAAGATACAAGTTTTTCCGATGATTTGACCATCCAAGAGAAATTAGCTTCAAAACCCTAGGAGAGGGAAATGAACCTTGCCTAGGCGCAATTGAAGCATGAACAAGGTGTAAAATGGCCCAGTGGAACTTGACATGATGATGAAAACCATTTGAATGATGGTACACTCAATTGAATGGTGACATGGAATGTCATTTGGACAACTTTGACAAGGGTAAAATCAAACCCTAGACCTAATTCCTAGTGACCAAATTTTGCTTGAAGACTCACTGAAATGACAAAATTTGACCTTGACACTTTAAAATCACTTTGTAAGAGCATGTTTGATCACTGGAGGAAGGCTGCAAAGACTGACACTAACATTGGCTCCAATAGGGATGGCGGCTCCAGCTCCTTGGAGGTGCCAAGAACTGCAGATCTTTGGGTGAGCAAATAGTGCCTTCGTCCATTGGGCTATGGAGTCAAAACACGAAAACTGACATTATGCAGACGAACTCTGACTGAAGACTCACACTGAAAACCATAATAAAACCAGACATGACTAAATCGTAACTAACAAACTAGAAATATGCTCATATTTGAGCTTATTCAACAAACCTACCCTAATTACTCTTTCCACCACTCGGTCAAGTGATATGGAACAGCCAATGCAACCAGGTAAGCATTATGGCTGATATTTGATTTCTTCCCAAATGCTTTCTGATGCGCAGGAAAAGGGAAGAATCGAAAGGCAGCTCCCATGGAAACTTGGAATCAAGTTCACTGCTGACAAACTTGCAAAGCATGAATTGGTTGGATTACTTCAAGAACACTGCAAAAGGATCTTCATAAGCATTGCCATTGATTTCCATTAACACATTACTACTCTAGTCCAAGTAATCTTCATAGCTGGATATTAAACTTTTCCTCACACCTGCATTGTCTTCCTCTGATGATTGCAGCAAGCGGTCAAAAGGATCCTGAATTTCATGAAGAACCAAACTTTGTTGTTGATTCCGCCTCCTTTATCAATCTCCTCATATGAATGCAAACTTTGGTATGGGCTATGAAATGAACAATCTGTTAAACAAGACAATGAAGGTGACCCTTGAAACAAATGATTATCAACATTCTCTTTTGTCTCCTGTTTGGCTGATGGAGAAGAAGTTTTACAGCAAACAAAATCTAACACATGAGCAAAAGGATCATCAAAAACTTGAGGAGACTGTTGGTATGTATCTATTGAAACTGTATGACATCCTATTGGCTGTTCATCCTTTTCTTCAAACATATTACGAAGATTTTGCCTTATAAATTGAAATTCTTCGTAACACAAGGGTACAAAATCCTCTTGCATCATTAAATCATGTATTTCGGCTGCCTCACCTTCATCTGTAATCTGACCTTGAATTGTGTTTGGTGGCTGCAAATCTGGTTCTGTATCCAAAATGATTTCATCAATCATTTCAGGGGAAGATTTCTTATTAATGACCTTCTCAAAAATTTCGCCATCTGTCTCATCTTCAACATTAAAACTGAGAGATTGTTGATTTCCTACAAGCTTTTCATTTGAAGATTTACTATGCAATTTACCCCGCAAAAACTGAAATGATTCAAAATAGAGAGGTAAGGAATCTTCTTGTATCGTTTGATCATATAAACCAGCTTCTATGTCTTCATGTGCAACCTGACTATTAATGCCATTTGGGGACTGGAACTCTGAATATAAGAAGTCTGGAACAAAGTTTTCATCTCCCTCAAGAGGATCCAAATCAAGATTTGTTGATAGCTGATGTCTGATTGCATGGAAATTATCTCTGATGAACTGACATGAATCAGAGTACAAAGGAAAAGATCCTTCACTTACCTCAAAATATTCTGCACTTTCCTCATCGTTTCCATAGCTGATATGCCTCGGTTGATCACTGTACTCGAGCTGCTATAAGCGAACTTCCTCATCCCATAAACTGGCTGCTGATTTGTCTGCAAGATTAGCTTCTGTTTGGATAGCATAATCATCATCATCATACTGATCAAACTGAGGCAAATCGTTAGTATAAAACACGTCATCAAGCATACATGTCATATCAACAGGTCTTTCTTCTCCAATATGATCTACAAAACAATCCTTATGACTACTAAGATAAGAAAAAAAATGTTATGGATCAGCCACTTGTTCATGAACGCCATTTTCATCTTTTGCAGTCATTTTCCTCACCATATCTTCTACTACACTCACCAAAATGTCAAGCTTTTCCTCTAAAGGTGTAGTTTTCTCTGGATCAACATTTTTCATCTCTTCTTCTTTCAACCTTGCCCTTCTGATCAACAAATGAGCCTCTACATTTACTGCATTGTTTTTCATCTCTTCAAGTGTTGTGACATTCTTTTCTCTTAGCTGAAACTCCATTTCCAGATCAAAGGCACCCGGGTAGTGCAAGAGATCAGATCCAGGAGGGGGTCTTATATCAACCGGCATTGAATAATAAACTTGATTAAATCTGGCTAAAAACTGTTGTACTGTCTCCCCTGGCAGTCTCTTCAGCTGATTATACTCTTCTATGATAAGGAAAAGGTTCTGTCTGATCCTCCACCTGTCAAGAAAGACTTTGATGAACTGCTGTAAATTTGTGATGCTCACGTCGGGCAGGGCTTTGAACCAACTCTTGACTTTGCCTTGCAAAGAAAGCGCAAAAAGCCTTATACTGACATCTTCTTCATCAATTTCAAAAAGTTCTAGAAAAGTCTCAACATTATGCACATGTTGCTCGGCATTGACATTCTTACATTCACCGTTGAATCTTGGCAAGTATAGATCATAGTTTTTGGGAAAGCATGAAGAACAGAAGGTAAAACAAGAGGTTTATACTTATCTGGGATTATAACAGCTGTAGGAATATGTACAAGAGCGATGGGATCAGGTTTGTTTTCTTTAGGCTCATCACTCTGAAGAGAGGCATCATAAGATGTGGGAAAAGTAAGGAGGCTAGGATCTAAGGGGAGCTCAATATTTACACTTTTTGAATAGGTCGAGTGAAGATTCTGATCACCTTTATCATACAACAAGTTCTGAAAATCTTTCAGGGCAACTTCAAGAACAGCAAAGAAGTAATTCACAAGGAAGCAGAGTAGGTCCTAAATACCATTCCACTTTGGATACCCGAACTTTGTGTAAGATCCTTCCGTTTTCACAGAGAAAAAGTTATTCCTCCAGTGGAGTCACCATGAAGCACCGATTTCTGGATTCTTCAGTAAATGGAGTCACGAGGTGAATGATTTTAGCCATCTTCTGTTTGATCGTTGTCCACCATCAACCATCAGATCTGAACTTGAGATATGTACTGGGGCAAGACAATCTACAAGTAAACCATTTCCGTCCCCAGTGGAGTCACCACTATGTTAGCCCCTAAGTCTTCCCTAGGTTGAAGGAAGGAAAAATTCAGGGTAACCACAAACCACGCTCAGTCTGGTAGCTAGCCCTACCAGAACATGAGAGGGATCTCTCTGAGTCATGCTCAGTGAATAGATAAGCAAAAAATGGTCTGAGATGACTTACAATGAAATATTGATCTTAGGCTAGTAAGTGAATATGGATACAAGAAACATTTTTTATGAATGACCGAGCTTCTGGGATGGTATGTGACCAACGGTCAACAAAGAACAGAGAATTTAATACAAAGGCACAGATTACTTCATGAGGCAAGGCAGGAAGAAAGTGTAGCAATTTAGTTTGGAATAACGTGGAACGGAGAGATTGCTGAGGAGTTTGAAAAGGGCATGGGAACATGAATCCTTTTCAACAAAAGAAGAACACTGAACATGAAATTTTTCCCACAGGCAGAGCAATAAAATTGAATTCTACCTTATCTCACTCAGAAAATTTCACTGGAAATGAACATGAATTGATTTATGGAACATAACGAAATACATATGAAAACATAAGAGACTCATTTGCTACACTCACAACCACATGAATCTCATGAAACAGAGCCGCTGCCTTTCATTAATTCTCTGTCAAAAATATACAGTGAAGAAGCAAGAGTTTCTTTCCCACAGTCTCCCAGAAGTTACAAGCCAACCAACCCTTTGCAAATAGCTTACATACAATATATCAAATGTGCCATGAAGAGATAGAACGCCCAAGGGTTGTGGAGTTACTCGAATCATTACAAAATGGAGATGAAGAGCCAACCATCAGCTACAGGTGCAACATTACAAACATGACAATTGGCCTTGGTGACTGTTTGCCTTCCTTTGCCACTTGGAAAGAAGCCCATCTGGAGAGAAAATACTTTAAATTCTGCCTTTGGTGCCAAAAAGCTAAAGTGTATATGAGTGGGCCCACTTGGAGAAGTCGCAAACCGAAATTTCGCGAAACGGGAGCAAAATTGGCAATTTTTCCTCTGTGCGTCACGCTACTTTGGGGCCTATTTTGGGGCACTTTCAGGTGTCCAAAATGTGCCCAAGTGGGCTTTTTGGAAAGCCTCTCCTGTCTACTTTCTAACCCAACTAGAATTTCTGAATTTGGTGCTCATTTGCTCCTCCAAATATTCATTCTCCCAAGATTGCTTCCTGTGTGTCAAAAAAGGGGCAGAGAGGCCATTTTTTGCGTATTTTTGACCTCCTGGAGACTCAGATCTTGCCCAAATTTCTTCTCCAGGCACCAGTAGTCGTGATTTTCCATGGTGAATCAAAAAATTCAAACCATTACTCATTTGGAGCTCTATATTTTTAGCACCGCGTCACAGGGAGAAAAACCTTGTATTTTGCCCAAAAATTTGTCTTGTGACCCAAAATGCCCCAAAAATGCTCAAAGTTTCTTGTCCGGGAACCAGTAGTCATGATTTTTCATGCTGAATCCAAAAATTCAAACCATTTCTCATTCGGAGTTCTAGATTTTTAGCGTCGCGCAAGTGGCGCGGCGCACTGGGCTTGAGGCACGACGCATATAGCCTGTGCATAGCGGTTTTTGCAGGATACTTTTGGAGGCCTTCCCGGTGTCCAAATTGGGCACATGATAGCTCGTTGGAAAGGTATTTGAGTCTAATTTCCAATACAACTATAATTTTTCAATTTGGAGTTCATTTTCCTTGTGAAAAATCAAATCTCCCAAGATGGGTCAAAATGTGCCAAATGAGGCTGCCTAAAGGGAGAGTGCTATTACAGTCAACTTTTGAATGCCTTCCTCAACTCCAAATTGACCTCATGATAGGTAATTGGAAATAAATTTGTGTCTAGTTATCATTTGACTCATCAAGAAAGTCATTTGGCCAACTGAGCTAGGGGAAACTTTGATTTTCCCAAGGTCACTTCAGAGGTGCATCAATTCTCCTGAGGAAACTATATGTTTTACATTTATCAAAAACCATGACACCTGTGTAAAAAGTGAAGGAGGTTTTTCTTCTTTGGCATGTTTTGGACAAAAACCTCTCTCAGGTTTCCAAAATTCATCTTTTATTGCTTAGAAACATCATTGGAGTGAAACCCATCCCGATGTGTGGAAAAAGGGATTTGTCGAAATGAAATGAAATGAAGGGGATAGGGAGCTTCTAAATTCTTGAGGAAATTTTGGGAAGTAGGGAGGGATGTTAGGAAGTAGGGGAAAGTGAAATATCATAGATTGAGTGAGCGAAAGGGGTCCAAAAGGGCAAAACACAGGTCCAACCTAGAAAATTGCCAAGTTGTAGCAAGAAACTAGGGTTTGTGTGAAAATGAATAATTTGGGGGATTTTAGTGATGGGAAGTGTTTAATAAGGTACATTATTTATAGGGAAAGGTGTATGAACATAAGGATACAAGTTTTTCTAATTATTTGACCATCCAAGAGAAATTAGCTTCAAAACCCTAGGAGAGGGAAATGAACCTTCCCTAGGCGCAACTGAAGCATGAACAAGGTGTAAAATGGCCCAGTGGAACTTGACATGATGATGACAACCCTTTAAATGATGGTACACTCAGTTGAATGGTGACATGGAACATCATTTGGACAACTTTGATAAGGGTAAAATCAAACCCTAGACCTAATGCCTAGTGACCAAATTTTGCTTAAAGACTCATCGAAATGACAAAATTTGACCTTGACACTTTAAAATCACTTCGTAAGAGCATGCTTGATCACTGGAGGAAGGCTGCAAAGACCGACACTAACGGAAAGAATGATCGATATGACCAAACCAAGAGTATTCCATTCAAACCTCAACATGGAAAATTCTAGAGGAAAGGAAAAGGGAAGGATAGGAAGATCGTCATTGCTAAGACGGGGGATAGAGCAACACTGTCGTGCACTCATGACAAGAAATATGGGCATGATGAGGGCCACTGCTGGAAGCTACATCCGGAACTGGGACAGAAGAGATTCAGCGGAAAGGGGAAGCAAAAGATAATGGCAACAAAATACGACCTCAGATTAGATTTCGATGATGAAGCATTGATCATGACCATGGGCGCAAGAGGTACTCTTTCTATTAATGATAGTTCTGATTTGGTTGCAAGCACTAGTTACTTGAATGAGCATGTGAGTCATGAACGAAAGAGAATTGAGTTGTTCCACATTAATGTAGGAGCATCGTGCTCAAGAAAAACATTGTATATTTGGTTGACTTAGGGGATCTGATGTTTTTAATTTCTTAGTAGGAAATTTTGTATATTTTTAATAATTTGAGTGAGAAATATGTGTGTGAGGTTTTAAATGTAAATATTTTCAATTCTGTGATAATATGAGAGATGTTAGAAGATCTCATAAAAATATTGGATATTAGGAGATCCTAGAATAGGAATTAATTGAGTTAAAAGTAGATTGAGAGATTTGGTATAATCTACTCATAAAGGCAAAATTTAGATATAGAATTGTTGTTAAGACCCTCAAGAGATCATTAAGAGATTTCAGGAATTAGGTCAGATATCTATGGAGAAGATCATGGACCTAGAGTAATCCATAATTATGTAATTATTCCTATAATGGTAAGCCTAATGGGAATGTAGAGGAGGCAAAGAGTAAGAGTGTGAGAGACAATATACTTTAAGGCTTCACACCTTTTCTGCCAAATTTTTGTTGTTTGATGTTTCTGATATTTTATTTATGTTTATTTAAATTCCTTTAATTTATATTAGAGCAAGGTTGTGAGCTATCTGTACAAACGTTGCAGAGTGAGAGTCGTGAAACTGATATAGTTGTTGCAATGTTAATTTATGGATTTGTTAGTGTGCTTTACTCTTCTGATCGTAATGATAATTTTGTTTTGATTGGAAAAGGATAGGATGAGATTTAATTGCATAAGAAGAGATTTGTAGGTCTGTAAGCATGTTGTTGATAGTGGATATTGACAGAAGACTTGGTGCACACTTTATTTGAATCTGATTCCTCATAGGTGTTATTATAAGTGGGATACATTTCCACAATCATAAAACGACGGTTTATGTGGATCATACATAACCTTAGTACCATTTCTGGTACTCTCTTGGAACTGCAAAGCTTTTTTTTATTAACGCCTTTGCTTTAGAATGCAACCAATGTAAAACCTCCCCTACGGTCTTGAAAGGAAGGGAGCCTCATGAAGGCATCCATAAGCATCACTGTAAGTTGTTACATCATTAACTTTTTCTACTAAAAATCAAATGATGGTAAATCGATATCCAAGGGTGAGGTTTGTATACTCATGGTGTTAAAAATGAAGAAAAACAGAAAGGTCGTGCAGCGAAATAGAAAGGTCGCATTGGAAGACAGAAAGGTCATGCCAGGAGTAGAACGGTCACACTAGAGATAGAAAGGTCGCGCCATGGGTCGCGCCAAGAGCAGAAAGGTCACGCTGAGATAGAAGGGTCGTGCGAGAGATCTAAAGGTTGCACTATGGGTCACGCTAGGAGCAGAAATTTCATGCAGAGACATAAGGGTCACAGTGAAAAATAAGGGTCGCGCCTGAGATAGAAAGGTCATGCCATGGGTCGCACCGGCCTGCAAAAGCGTTGCGCCAGTTTCAAATTATTTTTTTTCCAACTTTTAGGAGTTCATTTTGAATTCTGAAAACTAGGTCAAGTATCCCCACATGTCTACTTTCCAATAAGCCATCAAACTCAACACAATACCCAAGAGAAGGCCTCCAAAACTTGAGTTTCCATCCTCACTCAGAGGCGATGTGCTTGGTAAACTCTTAAAATCAAACCTTCCATTTTTATGCTACCGAAATGAGGGTTGTTTAATGAAAAAGTGAGGGATAGGAAGGGTTGAAGTCTCTTCATTAAGACTTCTAGTGTAGTCTTAGTGTCTTAATGCTACCGATTGTGGAGTATAGACCTATTAGGTCATCATTTTGGTATCAGAGCAAGTAAAATTTCTTTGGGGAAAACTAGAACAAAGTTATGCTCTTGAAGTTGTATATGTAGATACAATTGTGATTGCAAAAAGAAGAGATTAGTAAAGATCGACGGAACAAAGTAGGAAAGCAAAGCTAGTTTGCTTTGAGTGAATTTGTTAAAGATATTACGTAGGAAGAAAGGATTAGATTTTAAATCTGACAGGCAACAGGAACACAGAGATAAAGTGTGCCAGAATATTGGGAAGTAATTGATACTCTTAAGGAGAATTTACAGAAGAAAATGAACAAGGAATAGTCCATTCAAAGTGCAGATGAATGGTGGAACAAGAATGTGCAAATATCTTGAAGGTGATATGGTATGTTTTTATTTTTAAATTTTGTTTTGAGGATTGTGTTTGTAGATTTGAGGTTGCAGACAAAGAGGGTGTTAGAAGCAAATAGAGCTGAGAGGAGCTGTAACAAAGAACTAGTTGTGTTCTCAAGTGGAAGAGCATGTGAGCTCTTAAAAAATGGCAGAACCTTGAAGAATTCCAATAGAGGTTGGACAGAGAGGACAAGAGTGTTCTCAAGAAAAGTGGATTTAAGTTGCAGAAGTAAAGAGGAGCGACAAAGCTACTGAGAAGATGGTTCTAGAGGTAGAGAACCATAGATCAAGCTTGAGGAGATAGCTTGGTAAGTTAAGGTATGAATAGGCTAAGCTTAAGAAAAAAAAGCTTGCTGAGATATCAAAGGTAGGTATGGAGATTTGCTGAAAAGAGAGGCTTAGGTGTAGTCCACAAGTGAATGGGATGGAGTTCACAAAGGAGGGGAAGAAAATGATCACTGAAGGTCATTGCAGAGGTTTAGAGGAAAGCCACAACAGAAGGAAATATTCCAAGGCAAATGGAATGAGAAAGAGTCAAGAAGAGATTTACAGAGAGAAAGCTGAGATAAAATTCCATCTTGCGTTATTGATGGATATGTTACAGAGGAATAAGGAAGACCAGAGGTATGGTTTGATTATGAAAAGAAAAGTTAAATGGCATAGATTTCAAGTGAAGCAGGAGCATAGATTGAATGCTCAATTGAAGGAAGAGTTACTCAGAGTAAAGGAAGTTTTGGTATGTGAACCAGAGCATGTGCCATTGTTTTTGGAAAGTAATGAAGATACAGAGGAGAAATATATAGAGGATCTTCTGAATCATATGAAGGATTCAGAACAACAAGAAAACGCGGTGGTTGAAGCATCGAGTGAGACCGCATGGTCTTATGCTTTTAAAACTGACAATTTGAGTATGATTTCAGCTATTGCAGGAGATAGGCAGCCTTTTGAAGATGTCTTCAGGATGGATGAAGATCTTGATGTAAAATATGATGAGGAAACCTCTTAGATGAGGAAGGCTTTG
This sequence comes from Pinus tabuliformis, assembly GCA_031772625.1. Classification (NCBI taxonomy): domain Eukaryota; kingdom Viridiplantae; phylum Streptophyta; class Pinopsida; order Pinales; family Pinaceae; genus Pinus; species Pinus tabuliformis. The sequence goes on along the minus strand of CM062820.1, from coordinate 1,004,255,559 downwards.
AATGGTTGCATCAGAAGGAGTTAATTGATGAGTTACTCAATGGAAGAAGACAATCATATGAAGTTGTCATGGAGATAGAATATCATAATCTTATTCTGATAAAGAATGAAGGAACACTATCTTAGAGAGGTAAGCTAATGAATTTGAATAATTTTATTGATGAATAACAATTTGTAGGTTTTAACCCCATACAAAAATTACCTACATACGAATTCTAAAATGTTGAAAATAAACAATGCAAGAGCATAACACATAAAACACATATACATAGAGATTTTCCCATGGATCCCAAAACCGGGACTACCATCTTGATTTTTCATTATGTTCCTTTCAATGTTACAATACATATTTATACATGCTAAAGCATGCAATACCATGGATTGAAAACCATTGCGTCCAAAACCATTGACCGAAAACCATCGTGTCCAAAACCATGTGCGAAAAATCATGCACAAAACCATAGGTAGGTCCGGCCAACCTAATATAGGGTCCAAAAACAAAATTATCTGGGGCGCTGCCCTAGACCCCATAGAGTGGGGATACCTACACCCCTCAAACCCCCTATGACTCCCCCCGCTACGCAATGGGTGCAACGAAGGGGGGGCTCCACCTCCCTTCTAACCCCCTAGTTAACTACGTCGGGTAGTCGTGGAAAGAATATAACACAACCCAACATTCTCCCACTTGTTGTTTTCTTTACATAGGGGACAACAAGAGAGCTTAGTCAATTATCTAGCCCTACAACACCCGTTATTTCTCTACACCAACAGAACTTCTAAGAGCTCACAGATTTTGTCAATGCATCTGTAGTATTATTCAAAGTGTCCACCTTTACCAACAACACCTTTTTGTCTTCCATCATATCCCTCACAAAGTGATACTGACCATCAATGTGCTTTGTCTGTGTATTATATGCAGTGTTCTTTGCCAAGAAAATCGCACTTTGGTTGTGACAGTCTATCCTTATAGCTCCCTATACTAACCCCATACTTGAACACAATCTCTGAAACCAAACTGCTTCCTTTCTTGCATGAGTGGCTGCCATGTATTCTGCCTCTGTAGTTGATAGTGCCGCTACAGATTGTTTTATCTCATCCAACTGACTGCACCTCCAAATAGGTTAAACACATACCCACTTCTAGATCTTCTCTGATCTAGAACTCCAGCCCAATCTGCATCAACAAAGCCATGAATATCCAACACTCTGTCCAATCCTCGTCTTCCTTGGTAGCACAAACAATAATCACTAGTGCCACATAAATACCTTAAAACCTGCTTCACTACTATCACGTGCTCCTTCCCTAGTTCTGACATAAACCTGCTCAATACTCCCACTGCATGTGAAATGTCTAGTCTAGTACAGACCATCGCATACATTAGGCTATCAACTTCACTTGCATATGTAACATGAGACATGTTATCTTCCTCTTCTTGTGTCTTGGGACACTATTCAGTAGATAACTTTACACCTACAAGAATAGGAACCTTCACCAGTTTACTATCCTCCATATTAAACCTTTGCAATATTGTCTCGACATATTTTCTTTGGTTTAACTGGAGCTTCCTCTTTTTTCGATCTCTTTTAATTTCCATGCCAAAAATATAGTTTGCGAAACCAATATCTTTCATGTCAAATTTGGAGGACAAATGGGTTTTCAAATCCTGGATAATTTCTTTGTCATTTCCAACCAACAACATATCATCCACATACAAGACCAGATAAATAACACAGTCACCAATTAATTTAAAATACACACAGTGATCTGCTTTGCTTCTGGTTAAGCCAAGTCCCCGTATAAATGTATCAAATTTCTAATACCACATCCTTGGTGACTGTTTTAACCCATACAGAGACTTCTTTAACTTACATAACCGTTCTTTCTTACCCTTCACCGCAAAACTTTCAGCTTGCTTCATGTAGATTTCCTCTTCCAGATCCCCATGAAGAAATGATGTCTTCACATCCATCTATTCTACCTCAAAATAAAAGCAGCAGCAACAGATAAAAGTAATGTAATAGAAGCTACCTTGGCAATAGGAGAAAAAATATCACCAAAATCAATTTCTGGCACCTGGGAATAACCTTTTGCTACCAACCGAGCTTTGTATTTCTCCACCTTTCCTTCTACATTTGTCTTCTTCTTGAACACCCATTTGCTGCCAATTGGATTCCTTCCAGCCGACAACTCCACCAGATCCCAAGCCTCATTTTTGTGCAAAGATGCCATTTCATCAACCATGGCCTCTTTCCAGAGTTTGCCATCCTCTGAGTCTACTGCTTCCTTCACAGTTCTGGGATCATCATCAGTAATAGATAAAACAAAATTCAAATAGAAAGAAGATGGAGTATACCTTTATGACTACCTTCTTTCTCGAACTAATCTTCTCACACCTGGAGTTCGTGGTTCTTCATCTTCTGGTACCTCCTTTGTTGTAGAGTCTGATTCTTCCTCCTTAAGCTCAAACTTTATCATCTCAGCTTCCTTTAGTTGGACTTGATGTTTAAGAACATCTTTTACCTCTCCGAACACCACACCTTGGCTATACACAACCTTCCTTATTACTAGGTTCCAAAGCTTATAACCCTTTAAACCATCCTTATACCCAATAAAGATGCACTTTTCAGATTTACTATCCAACTTGGTTCATTTCTCCTTTGGAACATGTACATATGCATCACATCCAAATACCCTTAGATGTGAAAGAGAGGGTTTCTTAGCAATCCATACCTCTTATGGAGTCTTATCCTCCAACGCTAATGAAGGTGATCTATTAACCAGGAAACATGTTGTCTCCACCGCCTCTACCTAGAATTCTTGTCCTAACCCGACACCACTGAGCATGCTTCTTGCCCATTCCATAAATGTCTTGTTCATTTTTTATGCAAATCCATTTTGCTAAGGTGTATATGGAGTAGTCTTCTACCGTGTTATACCACACTTCTTACAGAATTCTTCAAATTCCTTACTACAAAACTTTCCACCATTATCTTTCCTCAGCACCTTTATCTTCTTCTCTGTTTGGTTTTCCACCAGAGCCTTAAATTCTTTAAACTTGTCAAATAATTCAGATTTCTTCTTAAGGAAATATATCCATGTATTCCTTTAGAAGTCATCTATAAATGATACATAGTACACAGAATTACCAAGTGATAGAGCCCTCATGGGTCCAAACACATCACTGTGCACAAGCTCTAATATATGTTTCGCCCTCTTACCACCAGAGGGGAAACTCACCCGATTCTTCTTCCCATATACACAATTTTCACAGAAATCAAAAACCATAGAACTATTACTCATACCTTCTACCATACCTTTACCATGAAGTATTTGAAGTACCTTCTCTCCAATATGTCCAAGCCTTTGATGCCACAACATGGTCTTCTCTCCAGAGACCACTAGATTTTCTGCTCCATTTTCAGGAACCACAGAACTATTGCACCCTTCAACAACAGTCCTACCTTGCATCTTGTACAGAGTTCCTATATAAACTCCCGCATCAATACCAGTGCTCCCCGAACCATCTTGCAGGTATCCTTCTCGAACACTGTTTTTACACCTGCATCATCTAGCTTGCTTATAGAAATGAGATTTCTGGCTAATGCAGGAATATGCAGAACACCCAGAAGTGTTCTAACCCTTCCACTTTGCAACTTCAAATTTACTTTTCCGTGACCAACGATTATAGCCTTCCTATCATCCCCAAATAAGACATCACCACCATAATATTTCTCATACTCGTAGAACCACTCTCTACTAGGAGTGAAGTGAAAGGATGCACCTGAGTCAATCAACCATGCCTCATGATCTGCATGTGTACTTGAAGAATCCAAGTACACATCCCCACCTTCATCTGAGGTACTTTTCATCTCTACAAAAGGAGAACCATTAGATCCCTTTCCTTTATTAAGAGCTTTAGATTTACAGTCCCTTTTGTAGTGCCCTTCCTTTCAGCATTTCCAACACACCACCTTTATAGGTTTTCCTGGAGACTTAGATCTCCCTCTAGATTTATATCTCCCACATGATGACTTATTTTTGTTTTTGTTCTTGGACCATCCTCATACAGACAAGGCATCACCATTCTATCTCTCTATATTTTTCCATCTCATCTACTCCATCAGCAAGGATGAGACTATTTCATCAAACTTCAAGGTAGTTGTATTACTACCTATTGTAATAACTAGACTATCCCATGAATCTAGTAGAGAAAACAACAAACGGATGCACTTATCTTCATTTGAAATTTTAATATCAATAGATAATAATTGACTTACCACAGTATTAAATGTGTTCAGATGCTTTGTCACCAAGTCTCCATCTTTCATCCTCAGGTTATACAACTTTTTCCGCAGGAACAGTTTATTCACCAGAGACTTAGATTGGTACAAAGTCCCTAACTTGTCCCACAAAGCCTTTACTGTAGCTTCCCCTGATACATTCAGCAATACTGAATCTAAGACACACAATCGTATTGTGCTCTTTGCCTTCCGATCCAACTTCTTCCATTCTTCATCGGACACTCCCATTGGTTCAGTACCTGGATCTACAGTGATCAACTGATCTTTATCCACCAACAGATCCTCCATCTTGAGTTTCCACAACTCAAAACTCTAACCATTCAATTTCTCGATCTCTATCTTTCCACTACTCGCCATCTTCTTTCACCACCAGAATCGATCTTGCAGATCTCCCACTAAACAGGGTCTACCACAGGCTCGAGTGAAACCCCTCAGCAACAAAGGCGTCCCCTTTAAGCCAAAACAACTCTGATACCAAATGTAGGTTTTAACCCCATATAGAAATTACCTGCATACGAATCCTAAAACACAGAAAATAAATAATGCGAGATCATAATACATAAAACACATATACACAAAGATTTTCCCCTAGCTCCCAAAACTAGGACTACCAGCTTGATTTTTCATTATGTTACTTTCAATGTTACAATAAATATTTATACATGCCGAAGCATCCAATACCATGGACTGAAAACCATTGCGTCCAAAACCATGTGTGAAAAATCATGCACGAAACCATAGGTAGGTCTGCCCAACCTAATACAGTTGGGTTACCTGCACCCCTCAAACCCCCTATGACTCCCCTCGCTATGCAATCGACGCAATGAAGGGGGGGTTCTGCCCCCCTTCTAGCCCCCCGGTTAACTACGTGGGCTGGTCTTGGAAAGAATATAACACAACCCAACACAATTGCGAGAAAATGCTAAGGCAGAAGATGGGGCAAGGATAGCTCTTGAACAGGGCTTACAAAAAGACAGTAGTGCAAAATGTGGTGAGGCATATTTGTCTCAGGAAAAATAGAAGATAGTCATAGGATTGAATGAAGCAGAAGGATAGCTACTGAAAAATGTCAAGAAAGAAGAAGAACCTAATGAAGACTATAAACAACATCATGATTAAGTACTTGTGAGTTGTCAATGAGAAATTGAGTTACTGGAGTATTTGCTAAAACAATAGGAGTATGAGAGTGTAACTGCAGTCAGAAATGAAGGAGTGTGTCAAGCTTTGATTGGGATGGAGATATGTGTTAGTTGTTAAGTTTTTGATGTATTAGCTAACAAAGAAGAAGAGGTGGATAAGTATGTAGTCAGAAAGATGACAGAAAATTTACTTCTTGAAAGTAAATTTGATGATAAGAAGCAGAAAATGGAAATTGCAGAGGAAGATGTTTTCAAAGACATTAAGGATGTATGGATGGTAGAAAATTTTGAAAAGAGCAGTGAGAAGATTAAAAATGAATGTCCAAAATTGTAGTAGAGAAAGGATTTCAAGCAAGTTGCTGAGACAAAGGGATTCTATGGAAAAGCAGAAGTTGATTATGTGATTGAAGAACTGTGGAAATTGATGATGAGACAATCCAGATGGAGACAACTCACAGGAGAAGGGATGATCAATGATAATTTGAAGCTGATTGAAGAAAGGAAAATGAACCAAAAGACAACAGACATGAAACAACAACAAAGGTGCAGAGCATTTGGACAATTACAAATTAAGGTTTGGGATTCTGGAGGTAGAAAGTCATTAAGACTTGTAGCTATCACATTACTTAAGAAAAGTGAGAGACCTCATAGACACGAGTCTATGAATAAATTTTTCTACTGTGGAAGTCTGATGTAGGAGCATTCTACTCAAGAAAAACATTGTATATTTGGTTGACTTAGGGGATCCGATGTTTTTAATTTCTTAGTAGGAAATTTTGTATATTTTTAATAATTTGAGTGAGAAAATTGTGTGTGAGGTTCTAAATGTAAATATTCTCAATTATATGAGAATATGAGAGATGTTAGAATATCTCATAAAAATCTTGCAGATTAGGAGATCCTAGAATAGGAATTAGTTGAGTTAAAAGTATATTGAGAGATTTGGTATAATAAGCTCATAAAGGGAGAATTTAGATATAGAACTCTTGTTGAGATCCTCAAGGGATCGTTAAGAGATTTTATTAACTAGTTGATATATCTATGGAGAAGATCATGGACCTAGAATAATCCATAATTATGTAATTATTCATATAATTGTAAGCCTAACGTGATTGTAGAGGAGGCAGAGAGTAAGAGTGTGAGAGACAATATACATTAAGGCTTCAAGAATTTTCTGCCAAATTTTTGTTGTTTGATCTTTCTCATATTTTATTTATGTTTATTTAAATTCCTTTAATTGACAATAAAGTGAGTTTGTGAGCTATATGTATAGATGTTGCAGAGTGAGAGCCGTGAGATTGATATAGTTGTTGGAATTTTAATTTATGGATTTATTAGTGTGCTTTACTCTTCTGATCATAATGATCATTATGTTTTGATTGGAAAAGGATAGGATGAGATTTTATTGCATAAAAAGAGATTTGTAGGTTTGGTGAGCATGTTGTTCACAATGGATATTGATTGAAGACTTGGTGGACACTTCATTAGAATATGATTCCTCATAGGTGTTATTGTAAGTGGGAGACATTTCCAAAATCATAAAACGATGGTTTATGTGGACCATACATAACCTTCGCACCATTTCTGGTAGTCTCTTGGTGCTGGAAATCTTTTTTAATTAATGCCTTCACTTGAGAATGCAACCAACGGAAAGCCTCCCCTACGGTGTTGAAAGGAAGGCATCCATGAGCGTCATTATAAGTTGTTACATCATTAAATTTTTCCTCTACAAATCAAATGATGGTAAATAGATATCCAAGGATGAGGTTCTTATAGTCACAGTGTTGAGAATGAAGAAAAACAAAAAGGTTGCACCTGAGATAGAAAGGCCATGCCAAGGGTCGCACCAGCACGCAGAAGCATCACACCAATTCCAAATAAATTTTTTTCCAACCTTTAGGAGTTCACTTTGAATTCTAGAAGCTAGGTCAAGTATCCCCACGTGTCTACTTTCGCATGAGCCATTAATATCGAAAGAATACCCAGGAGAAGGCTTCCAAAACTTGAGTTTCCATCCTCACTCAAAAGCGATGTGCTTGGTAAACTCTAAAATTCAATGCTTCCATGTTTATGCTACGGAAATGAGGGTAGTTTAATGAAACAATGAGGGGTAGGAAGGGTTGAATTCTCTTCACTACAACTTGTAGTGTAGCCTTAGTGTCTTAAGGCTACCAATTATGGAGTATAGACCTGGTAGGTCATCACACATTAGAGTTGTCATAAAGCACACTAATGTGGAAACTTTGTTTGATTCAGGTTCCCAAGCAAACTTAATCTGGGAGTCCTTAGTGAAAATGTTAGGCCTTGAAACTAAACCTCATCCGAGTCTATATCCACTTGGTTGAGTAAGCGATAAAGCCAAATTGCAAGTCACCAAGAGGTGTAGGGCCAAATTTGTAATCGCTTCTAAATTAGTTGATGAGGTAGAGTTAGATGTATACCTTTGGACATCTATGGAATCATCTTGGGAAGCCAATATTTATATGACAGAAAGGTCATTTTCTTTCGGCATGAAAACAAATACCACCTCACCGAGGATGGGGTAGAGAATATAGTCAGAGTTCATCACACAAGAGTTAGTGCTAGCCTTTTTAGTGCAGGACATATTAAAATACTGGTTAATTCGAGTAAAGGGTGCATGTTCATGGTAGTGAGGGCGAAAGAAGCTAAGATGACTAACACTTTTAGAGGTTTTGATCCTGATCATAAGAAGGAATTATTTTAAATTGTTTCTGACTATGATGAATTGTTTCAGGAACCGAGAGGATTCCCCCCTAAAAGGAAAATCCAAAAGGAGATCCATTTGTAAAGGATGCCCCTTTACCAAATGTTGGCATGTACATGATGGCTTTTATTGAGATGGAGGAGATCAAGAAATAGGTGCAGGAATTGTTAAATCAGGGAGTCATCATACCAAGTTCTTCTCCTTGTGGATCACCAATTGTGTTGGTGCCCAATAAAGACGACACATGGAGAATGTTCGTGGATTACAGGGCACTAGACAAGATCATGGTGAAGAATCGACACCCTATCCCTCGCATTGATGAATTGTTAGATCAATTAAAAAGTGTTGTTTATTTTTCCAAGTTGGATTTACGTAGTTGTTATCACCAGGTTAGAATTGCATAGTAGGACATCTGGAAAACTGTGTTGAAAACCAAGCAGGGGTTTTTCGAATGGAAGGTGATTCCATTCAAACTGCGCAATGCTCCAACCACGTTTATGGGGGTAATGAATGACTTATTTCAGCCATTTCTTGATAATTTTATTCTTGTGTAGAGTAGGACATGGGAGGAACACATGTGTCAGATAAATAAAGTGTGTGACCTTATGAAGAAAGAAATATTATATTTGAAATTGTCAAAGTGTGAGTTTGGAAAGGCTTCTCTAATTTATTTATGCCATATTGTCGGTAATGGGAAATTAAGGATAGATCCCTCTATAGTGGAGGCGATAATGAAGTGGCCTGAGCCCACGAATGTCACAAAATTCTAAACTTTTTTTGGCGTGGTGTAGTATTGGAGAAGGTTCATAACAAAATTTTCAATTATCGCAACCCCCTTGGGTGCCTTGACTAGTGTGAAACAGACCTTTTAGTGGGGATGAAAACATTTGAAATCCTTCTACACACTGAAAGAGAAGATCATTACAACCCGGTTTTGGCCTTACCAAAACTTCAGTAGCCTTTCAAAATTGAAACAGATGTCGGTAGATATTCAATGGGTGTTGTATTGATGCAACAAATAAAAATTGTTTGCTACCACTTAGAGACTTTCTCCCAAGATTTTGTGAATTATCCTACCTATGACTGGGAGTTGTATGCGTTGCTCTAGAGTGTAAAGAAGTGGAAACACTATCTGATCATCAAGGAGACCATCATCCACATGAATCATCATCCCTTGTAGTATCTTCAGTCACAAGTCAAGCTTCAGCAAGTCTGTCACTTCAGACGGAAGGGATTCCTCCAATAGTTTCATTTGGTAATAAAATATAAGAAGGCTTCCAGCAACAATGTAGTAGATATGCTTTCTGGCCCTCCTATTTATGCATCTTTGGTTTTGCAAAATGTTTCTTTGTCATTAGAAAGGTATGTTGAACAATATGCTAATGATAATGATCTTAAATAAATCTATGCAAAACAGACTTGTGGATCGCAGGTGGACAATTGTTACTTGCAGGGAAATCTATTGTACCGCCTGGAAAACTGTGTATACCCAATAATGAAAGGGTTCATGTAATCTGATAGGCTCATACCTCTCTCATGTCTGGTTATGTCATTTGCAGAGGTTTTGTTTTTGGCCTCATATGAAAAACATTGTGACTCCCTTTGTAAAGGGTCATGTGTTGTGTTTTGTTTCAAAAGCCTCTAATAGAAAACTTGGGCCCTACACACCACTCCCTATTCCATGTCGACCATGGGAAAGTGTGTCCATGGACTTTTTAGGAGGTTTACCCATGTCTAAGAAAGGTCACGACTATTTGTATGTTGTTGTGGATAGGTTTATTAAAATGTGTATTTTAATGCTTTGTAAAAACAAGGTCACTGCTACATAGACTTCTTTTCTTTTCTTTCAGCATATTTGGGTCCATTTTGGGTTTCCCACATCTATTATGTTAGATCGAGACTCCCGCTTTCTTGGGGAGTTCTCGACCAGCTTGTGGAGAATGATGGAAACCAAGCTGAAAAGAAGTACGACATTTCATCCACAGACCGATGGAAAGATAAAGGTTGTCAACCGCGTCGTGGTGCACTTTTTATGAGGCTATTGTGGGAAACATCCCAAGTTGTCGGATTTATGTGCAGCATGCATACAATTGAGCAGCACATTCATCTACACAGAGCTCACTGTTTGAGACATGTTTTGTCTATCTACCCAGAGATCCCTTTGACATGGTCTTTGGGAAAGAGGAGGATGGCAATGGAAGATATGATAGCGAAAAAGCACAGAATTTCATTCAACAGATATAGATAGATCATCAGGCAGTATAGGAGCCGTTAGAGAAGAGTCAAGATTGGTATAAAGCTTCACATGATAAGCACCGAGTTGACCATCAGCATCGATTTGGGGACAAGGTATGGATCGATATCAAAAGATATAGGATTAAGGGAGAAGGGAAGAAAGTGAGGCCCATTAGATATGGTCCCCTCACCATATTGGAAAATATTGGAGACAATCCTTTTCGTCTTGACTTTCCTTCTTATATGCAAATCTAATCCGTGGTAAATGTGGAAAACCTGAAGCTTTATGAACCTCCATTGATTATGGATACCGAGGAGGTTGCACAGATTCCTACAGTGGATGATTTTTCACCCAAGAATCTAGATAAGTTTCTCAAAGATATCATACTCGACTTGAGGACTAGAACTTCGCAATGGGGATATGTGGAGTAGACCCGTGTTGGGTTAAAAGGAATTCATCCAAGGAAAGCTCGATGGATGGACAAGGAAAAAGTAAGGGAGAAATGTCTTCACTTACCAATTAACTGAAAAGTATTTTGGTGGTCCAAAAGCTCTTAGTGGGAGAATTGATCCAGGTGGATCTTCAAAAAGTTAGCATCAGATCAAATTGCTCATCATCGTGATACCAACGGTGTGAATGACACTCAAATCCGAGTCCATATGACAAAGTTAAAGCAAGTCAATGTTTGAGTTTGACTTGTCCAAGTAGCAGGGAGAAGATGACATTGCCTAGTTTCAACAAATAAGGGAGCACCATGTGGCAGGTTGCCACTAGACCTCGCATATCACATATCGGTGAAAAGGAGGAGTGCTTAAGGAAGAATCATCCCCTGTCATTCCCGGTTGTGATTGCGATATCACATATCGTAGGCCGAAGGAGTTACGAATTGGCGTTGGCAGTACTTAGTTGTGATATGATATAGATAACATATCGCAATCACACAAAAAGGCTGGCATTTGCGATGTGGTTTGGGGGAAAGTGTCGATTGTGATTTCGTAGTGGGTGCCGATTGCGATACTGCAATTAGGGGCCCGAACCCGATATACTATATATTATGCTTAATACACCCGGTGGGTCCACAGATGTTGTAGTGTGCTAAATCAGTGCACTAAGGGTTTCAGACTGATTGCGATAGTGTGATGGGACAGCCAGACACGAGACATTATGGCATATAGTGAATAATCCTATCAGATCCATAAATATCACACAATGCTTGTGTTCAGGCTTGGATTATTCGTCGATAAGTTGGAACTGCGGATAAACCCGCCTTTGATACCCATGCGTTGTTGTAATGAGTTGTTTTATTAAACATTAGATTTTCTATTGTGGAAGGGTTGTTGTCGTGAATCCTTCCGCTTGCTAACCTTGGGTATTATGTTGGAACTACCCCAATTTTGAGGGATTCCACCATGATCTTATATATATGACTGTTGTGTCAGAGAAAGGTAGAGAAGACTGGCCAAAACTCATATTCTATTGTATACAACAGACCCTAGCCCCTGGCAGCAGGGAAAAACCTCGCCTTGAGCAGCAGGGAGGTTCCGAGAACGTTGGAAAAGGCCTGATTATCCAAATTAGGAGTTTGGATAGGATTTTTTGCACTATTTTTCACCAGGAATTCATTCGTTTTGTCTATTTTCAAAGCTGGGCTCGCCATTCTCTGCCCATCTATCAGCCTGCAAGCATAAGGGTTGTAATTACTTGTTGTTGTACTTTTATCTCTTTTATGCCACTAATAAAAATAATTCCTCCCCACTATTGACCAGGGCCCGGAGACATAGTCCAAACTGGAATAACTCCATAATCAAATCATTGTGTCATTATTTTTTGTGTTCTTCTGACTATTTTGCATTGTTATGTGCTTTTTTAAAGTTCCATGATTAATTAACTCTGTTATATGTAATTCTGATGCATATGTAAGTAAAAGATCTTGGATCATCAAGTTCACCAAGTTGTCCTTACATAGTGGGGGAACTCTTAGTATAGAATTGAAAAAACACACGGTCATTAAAAGAAACACATTTATAACTAAAAAAACAGACATATCAAAGATATTTTACAATGTCCATCAACAAATTTTGATTGAGAACTTCTTAACACAAATTCATATTTCACAAAAAAATATTGAATTGGCATTGGCATACAATAGATCACTAGACATCCTATTAACTTTTGCAAGTCTTATGTTAAATTATTGAAATTGACTAACAATATTCCTTGCTTGTCCGTGCAATTGTTTTAACCTCTCCTTTTTAACTCGGCACACGCCTTTCATATGGTTGCACACAAGTTTGGAATTGGTGAAGACTACAATTCCATTGGATCCATACTCCCTAGTTGTTCCTAAGCCTTCTATCAATGAAATATATTATGCTTCAATGTTTGTTGTTCTTCGAGGCACATTCTTTTTTCATCATAATATTGCATAGCACATAACTAATTATTAATTTCCCTCGATTGGGATAACAAGAAACTTCTATGCATAATGTCCATTTTTCAACCATGTTTAATGGGGTTTCTGATCCCTGTAAAAAGGAACTTCAATAAGATAAATAATATAGTTATTTATTGCAAATGTCATAGTTTATGGGAGAATGATAATAAATAAATACCTATTGTGATTGAATAATGGAATACTAGAAGGCTTTAGCCTAGTTTCAGGATCATATTCTATGTCTTCCTTTGGAGTTTATACATGTGATTGATAGTTTCATCAAGAAATTATAAAGGATGATGTTAGAAATCTATTGATTTTAGGAACTGGGTCTATATAAAATCACTATTTGAATGCATATGTGATCGATTATCTACACTTAGGGTGCATGTAGACTTGTTATCATGGCCATTCCTCCCTTTGGTTACTGTGAATAAGTGGATGGGCAACACTTGCAATGACGAATATAATGATGTTTTTGTCTCTTTCATTGAGAAGATTGTGTTGTTATTATAAAGGAAGATTCCCACACTTCCTGGCCTTAGAATGAATTTATTGACATATATGAGTTGTCTGACATCATATAGCATCCTAGTGCATATGGTAAATTATTCATTTTGGGTTGCTTGCCTTTCCCTTTCTCTTTAGAAATTTTAATCATAAACTTATTTGTTCAAAGTTTTTCAATATATCCTTATGTTTTAATTATAAACAAAATGTATATCTAAAAACTTCCGAAGGATATTCATACTCATCTCATAGTTCGATAGATAATTCTTGAGACTATCTCTGACTTAATAATCTCAATCTAATTAGAGACTTTTGATTCTAATTGATATATATATATATATATATATATATATATATATATATATATATATATATATATTGACATGATTTCTAGATATATATGTGAAATATTAACATGATTTCTAGTTGATAGATATATATTAAATATTAAAAAGAAGGTAAAGAAAGAAAGATATATTTGTAGATTTCCCTTCCAAATGAGAGGTATTGGAATTGTTTCGTATTGATTTTTAGAAATAAGTGGGTGTTACTACTCATTTCCTTGGCAGATTGATTTCTATGCATTTGCAAACTCTATATCCAAACTGAATTAATTCAAGAAAGAGACTACACATTGGAAATAATAACCTACAATAAAAGAAAAATAAACAAATATGTATATGTATATGTATATATATATATATATATATATATATATATATATATATATATATATATATATATATATATATATATATATATATGTTTATTTTGGATTAGCATGGAAACTAATGACTTTTCTCTTTATTATTATATGAATCTTGTTCTAAGTAAACAAAGTAAACAATACACTGTAACACATTTTCAAGATCATCTTCAAAGTTCTTCTTTGGAATTTATACATGTGATCGATAGTTTCATCAAGCAATTATAAATTATGATGTTAGAAATTTATTGATTTTACGAACTGGGTCTATATAAAATCATTGTTTAAATGCATATATGACAGATTATTTACACCGAGGGTGCATGCATACTTGTTATTATTCAAATTCCTCCCTTTGGTTACTCTTTAAAAGTTGATGGGAAACACTTGTAATTATGAATATAATGATGTTTTTTCCTCTTTCAAAATGAAGTCGGGCTACGAATACCCACAGGACCACACCTTTAGCCCCATACAATGTCACCCTAAATGCATAAGATAGGCTATGTATGTATGAGATTACAAACATTAACATAATATTTTAAAATACAGCTGGCCAAAATTTATATGAAAGGTAAGTGAATAAGTTATATACCATGGTAAAGCATAGGTATTTTCATCAAGAATTCTCTCTTGAATTAATTATTTTCAAACATATAAACCAAGTGAATTCATAAGTCAATTATGTAAATAAATCTGAAGTTTAAGAGAAATATGGGTGACAGATTTAAATCTAATACTTAGTACAACATATAAAAGGGATAGGGGTTTAAATATAATACTTAGTACAACATCTAAAAGGGATAGGGGTTTAACCCTTAGCTTCATGTTATGACAATAGATTTTATAATAAATATATGTTATTTAACAAACCAATGTTGAAACATCCCTTGGAATATGTTGGCAGTATAAGTCCTTATAATAATTATGTTATTTTATAAGATTGTATGGGTGGAAGATTTAAATATAATACTTAGTACAACATATAAAAGGGATACAGGTTTAACCCTTAGCTTCATGATAGGATCATATATTTTATAATAAATGTATGTTATTTAACAAACTAGTGTTGAAAAATCCCTTGGAATATGTTGGTGGTATAAGTCCTTATAATAATTATGTTATTTTAGAAAATTGTATTCTTATTATAAAGGTTGATTCCCAGACTTCCTGGTCTTGTAATGAATTTATTTACATATATGATAAGTTGTTTGACATCATATAGCATCCTAGTGCATATGGTAATATTTTTCATTTCGGGTTTCTTAAGAAAGAGATATTTGTAGATTTCCCTTCTAAATGAGAAGTAGAATTGTAATGAATTTATTTACATATATGATAAGTTGTTTGACATCATATAGCATCCTAGTGCATATGGTAATATTTTTCATTTCAGGTTTCTTAAGAAAGAGATATTTGTAGATTTCCCTTCTAAATGAGAAGTAGCATTGTCTCATTTTTGTTTTGTAGATATGAGGCAAAACTACACTAGCAGTCATACATGAGGTCATCATAAGAATATGCAACATTGTATAATTCTTCACAACAGGCTTATGAATATCTCCAATTGTAATAATCACAGTCTTCAGAGGAGCATTGGTTTTTCACAAGCAGTTTCACAAGAAGATTTAGGCTCATATTAATAAACATCAGTTTCTTAAGAAAGATATATTTGTATATTTCCCTTCCAAATGAGAGGTATTGGAATTGTTTCGTATTTATTTTTAGAAATAAGCGGGTACTACTACTCATTTCCTTGGAAGATTGATTTCTATGCATTTGCAAACTCTATATCCAACTGAATTAATTCAAGAAAGAGACTGCAGGCTAGAAATAGTGACCTACAATAATACAAATAGAAATAGAAATATATATACATAACAATGACTTTGGATCTTCACAAAACTATTTACTACTAATACAATTTTAAAACTTTTTTTTTTAAGTTTGAATGGCATTTAAAATATTTAAAACTTTATAGGCTTACCCTTCCACTTCATCTCCTTAGAATGATCATATATTTTAAATATGATAAAGCCTAAAGGATAATCAATACATATCATAAATCATTTCATATATTTTCACAATGACCAATAATCATGAGTATCAAGGGAATTATATAGCTGATGTATTGAGATGTTGTATACATACGTATATAAAGAGTGAAATATTTTCATGTATTACCCTACCTATGATGATGTGAAAGTTGCATAAAATTATTGTTTGTAAAGAAATGTGATTCTAGGCACGACGGTTGGAATTTGGATTTATTTTTACCCGTCATAATTTTACTTTTTTATGTTTTGGGTCCTTATACTTCCCGTCAAGGAACGTTATGTTTAAAGTTTTTCCCTTCAAGAGAGAGCTTTTGACAATAAATTAACCCTTCACCAATTAACCCTCAAAACTAAAGGTGTCGCATCTTTTACTGCATTTTTCAAAAGCTGTGTAAACTAATTGCTGGTGAAATCAACTTTTTTTGTTTACACTATTTGTGCACTCAATATCATAACTGTTTTAAAAATTGAAGAACATTGTGTTACTAGTTTGTTACAGTGACCTTCTGGTTTGTTACAGTGACCAGCGAGCCTCTTTATTTGCCTCTCTATTGCAACAAGACATAAGTTGTCATGTAGTAAAAAAACAATGAAAGGGGAAACAGTTAAAGTCTATAACAATCACAGTTTTTTTCTTTGGAAACTTAAATGTTAAGAAATTTGTTGAGGTTATAGTAAATAGTGCTTCCCTTTGTTTTGTAAATTTTCTATCAAACATTTCCTTTGTTCACGTCCCTATTGAAACAAGACATAAGTTTTCATGTAGAAAAAAATATTGAAGAGAAATAGTTAAAGCCTCTAACAATTAAAGTGTTTTTTTTTCATTAGAAGCCTAGCTACTAAAGAATTAGTTACATACTTCTCTATGCTATCAATTGTCCATGTTGTGTTCCTAATTAAAGAGACGAAAGATAAGAGACAAACTAAACAAGTATGCATCTTAGAACTTAAATATCAATTACAAGAACTAGATTTTATCTTAAATATCAAAAAACCAACGAAAGATTTATTTTCGACCCAAAAAAACAACCAAATTCCTTTAATGCAACCCTCACTTTTCATTTATGGGATTTCGACACAAAAATAGCACGCATGCATTAAGGACCTTCAAATTTAAAGGATGAAATAAATGACTCCAACCTTGTAACGTGGAATAGGCAGGTATATTTTTTCACGGCGAGGAGTTTGATGTATTAACTATAGTGTGGAAGTTGTGAGTTATATAATTTAAAATCCTTCCACATTTGTTTCGACTACTTCGAAGATATGTAGTGTGCATTGTAATCGCTAAATCTAGAGGGAAACTAGAAACAATATTTATCATACACCGCTAAAGGATCATCTGAACATACCTAGTTTTTTGTTGTTGTGTAGTCTCAGCAAGGAGGCTGACAGAATTCCTCCAACACCAATTAGGTGCAACCAATAATGAAAGCATCCTACAAGATTCCTCTAGCGCCAACCAATCCTGCAAAAAAACCAACAGAAAATTAAAATATTCTCCAAAAAAAACGAAAAAAACAACGAATAAGATAGGGACATATGCAGCTATGGTTAGTCGAAAAAGCACCGAAAATTCCTCCTACGCACTCGGGCCACCCAAATGCATAGTTTCAAGCCAACCTCCAATGCACCCAGGCCCCCTGAACTCACAGTTCCAAACCAATGATCTACTCATAGTCACAAAACAACCTCCAGCGCACCTAGGCCACCCGAACTCATATTTGTAAACCAGCGAACTAACAATGCGAAAAATTTTGCAACAGCTTGAGGGTCGTCATATATATAGACATTTTTTTCCCTGAAAAACTAGTTCGGCAGAATTCTTTTTTCGGCCGAATTTTTTTTTTCGCTTGACAAAATTTATTGCCAATAGTTTCACCTCCAACAAAAGATATATGAAATGGTCGGTGTTAATCTAAACGGCCCATTCTTCGGCCAAACTTTAGTATAATATTTCGCGTGAAAAAAAAAATTCTTTGGTTGAAAAAATGGGATTATGCATTTTTTAGGGGAGTTTCTCAGAAAAGTGTAACCCAAATTCACATGTTTACCCTGGGTACAGTATGAATTTATGGATAATTAACTATTCATGAATGTGTTTCATGAAGATGGTTGAAGTAGGTCGAACATTGTATGAATGCAATTTTGTTATTTTTTGTGTGTTAATACCTCATTATGGTGACTTACCCCAAATTTCTATTGAATTTTGAATTCCTCTATGTAAATGGTTCAAATTAGTATATAGTCAAGAGTACATAATTTTCCCTCTGGGTGGATAAGATACATTAGGTAATTTATTGATTCGGTAAATTAATAATATGAGGATTATTCAAAAAGAAAAATATGAATTGATTAGAAATCTCTAATCCATTGGAGACCAAAAAAAAAAAGGTATACGAGTTGATACTTAGAGTATCTCGTGGTGTATTTTCCATATTGGATCGATATAGTCATTGTCTAGTTTTTTTCCCAAGCTTACGAAGGAAGGAGATTCGCCAAAGAAAAACCAAAATCCCCAAGGAAAGATATAGAGGAAACTCTGATTTATGAATTACTGTTACAAAGATATATTAAGACCCATAATTTGGGATAATCAACTACTACAAATTCAGAAGCCTACTCTTGGTTGTTTCCTCTAAGAATCACATGCGAGCCGAATAAATTTATTAAATTACTAGAAATGGTATACCCGACCCAACCGAGTTGATAACATACAAGAAGATAGACTTGGGAAGAGCAATTTCCTATCAGAAGTATAAAACCATGGAATAGAAATCGTCGAGATGGGGAAAATATAATAGTGGGTAAATATTCATAAGCTCTGTAAGGTAGGTATAGATTAATAGAACATGACTTTCCACACTCAAGTATTGGACATAGATAAAAAAGACTGGAAAATTAATTGAAGACTAGAGTATATACATAAAATACTACAAAAGGGAAAATAATTTGGTGTGGATCAAAAAATTAATACAGTTACTAATAATATGAGGAAAATAATATAAAATCATTCTCCAACTACATCTGGGATATATGTAATAAAAATATAGATGCTCATTTCAAACAGATACAAGACATAATTGAGAGGCAAAAATATAGTAACAAAACCAAATTCCTTGTACCGAGAAAAATGTTATATAGTTCATGAAACAAGGAATATGTTATCATAGTGAGGAAAATTGAAATACATTTCTCCTTAAAAGTACAAATAATAGAAATTCTCCAGAGGAGAATCTGGAGTCGAGTTCATTATATAGCCAAAGGTTTATAACCTCTATCACTTATATGTACACATTCAATCTTTGAAGAAAAAAAAATTACTATCATTAGATTGTTCAAATTCCTAATTTTGTGGCTAAACTCGAAAAGGCAGTAGCATTCTTTAATAGGTAAAATATCAACCAATAAGGGAGAGAAACAATTATTCTTTCACGATTGAAAGATATCTTCCAGAAGTACAAGTTATGCAGGGGAATCGACCTGGGTACGAGCAGGAGAAGTTAGAAGTTGGGAGATAAACCCTGACCATCGCTTGAACCATAAAGGAAAAACCATGTACCTACAGGTATTGAAATTACCTGCAATAATGGAACTTGGATGTTAAAAACTCGGATGTGAGCATGGGAAACATAATCCAATAGAGAATAAATATAAACCATAGTAAGTGAGCTAGATACCTGTTTAAGACAAGTTCCTGCCTAAACACTCTATTTTCCCTATAATTGTAGTGAAATACCAATGTTCGACAATAGACATATAGTATTTGGGATTAATAAGAATATACACAGGATAATTCATAAATAAGATAAGAAGGTGTACCTATACCCACGGTGAGCGCAAACCATATCCCTAAGAAAATATCCAATCTGCACATTGAACCATGGTTATAAAGTTTGTGAAATGAGGGGACAAAAATCTCAAACTGATATTTGAGCAACCCTACTAAACCCTTGTTGGAGTCAGTCAAACCAAAGAAATGAGGAATCATGTGTTACATATAAGGAGAAAATGATGAGATGGGGTAGATAATTTCCATCCTAAATTCAAACCGACGGTATCAACAAGTCTAATTGCAAATTTGGTCATATGGAAAATTAAAACAACGCTGAGCAATACGGCTTAATATAAGGAAATTAAAACTAACATTGTTGCAGAAATTTACTCTTACCACTAGCAGGTGGAAGCGAGAGGGTAATCAAGTGGAGGCCATGGAAATCTGGAGAAAGGACCTAGTTGCTAACAGTTCCATCCCTCTCATGACAGTGTTACAAGAACGCGATACCGAGCAAGAAATACAATCATTTCCAAATGTGGAAAAATGAAGCCTAAGCGTTAGGGTAAAGTGGAGGAGTCAATTCCAATCATTATATGAAATACAGGTCAAATATTGCCATTAACAAGGGTTGGTACAGTAGGCCATATGAAAATCACATGGGACTTCCATATTTGGCCTATCCCAATTCATGCATTATAAACAAAGCTTGATATATGCACCGTTTTCAATACAAGTGTAACCAACTTTATACCATGGAGGTCGATTAGGGAATACAATATCATTATGGAAAATGGTTAAAATATAAATTTTGAACATTTAACGAAGAGGGTAGTGGCACTAGTGCAAACTATGATCCCGTCTATTTTCCAAAGCATCCAAACATCAAGGTTAAAGAAACCTTATATGTACTACCATAGATAAAAATCATAAAGACTCTCATAACACTTATGTATACGAATGAATTTGGCATAAACACCATACATTTAATATTGTGAGTTGGGATGTTTCCCACAACATCTTAAAAGGAGGTGCCCATGTTGAATAAACTAGAATTATTTATGAACCAATGATTAGGAAATCGAAAAGAAGTAAGATGACATAATTTAATATTAGAATCGTTAAATGTATATAGAAATATTTAACAACAAGGAATACACATAAATAAGGGAGTGTCTAATGTAGCCATGTGATAGAAAACAACTAAGAAGGAAGTGGTGAAATTTCGTTACGAGATATAAGGGCATATAGAAACCTTTGTTTATATACAACAAAAAAACAAAATTTATATATATGGAGGATTGTTACAAATGGTGAATAGGAGGAGGTTGCTGAAGCCCAACTCATTAGTATGAATAAATATTTCTAGATTTATGAATACGATCGCAAATTGAGAGCTCGACTAAAAATTTATCAACTGCAATGTAAAGCTATCTTATGGTGGGAAGAGGTGAAAACAATACATAGAATTGATGAAGAAGAGGTAACTTGGGAAGATTTCCAAAAATATTTTAAAGATAAATATATAACTGAATGATTTGATAATGAAAAAGTTAAGGAATTCCATTATTTGTAGTTGGGATAACTTTCTATGGAAGATTTTGTAATAATATTTACATCACTGCTAAGATATCTCCCCTACATATGAGACGACAAGGAAAAAGAGTAGAGGTATATTAGAAATTTGACAATATTTATGAAAGGGAAGTTGAAATTTGACAATATCAAGACTATGGGCGAAAAAGTTAGAAGGACCCAGATATATGCTACCCATAAATGAGCCAGAAGCGAGATAGCACCAAAAGGTTGACATATTAGAAGAGTCATAGACCCTCACAAATTGTAACGGGGGTGAAGGCATTAAACTTAAAAAACACCTACAAAAATCAGCCAAACATAGATCAAGGAAGAAACTATCCAACGATAAAATTAAAGAATCAATTGAAATCTACCGAACAACCTAATAAATCTGATCTAGGATGAGCATCTAGACCTCCATTACAGTGCTGGGGGTGTCGAGGACCACATTACATCAAAAATTGTCCTTACCGAAATGGTGTAGATCTAGTAGTGAAAATGCTAGAAGCATATACCATGGGGGAGGTAGAAAGGAGTTTTCCCATACCTAATTTTTCACTAGAGGATGATTAGGCAGACTACCAACCAACAATGGTGGATTTTCAAGGTAAAGTCTTCAATCAAGCTATGTCTATTTTAATTTATCTAGAGCTATTTTAAGTTACATAAGTCCTAACATAGTAAAAAAATGTCATTTGTAAATTGTTAAATTTAGGAGCCCGTGGATGGTACAACTGGCCATGGGAGAAAAATGAAGGGTGATAGTGAAAGTGGATAGTTTTCCAGTGAAACTAGAAGATTAGTCAATATTAGCGAACTTGAATTTTTTACCCTTAGAATCATGCAATGTTTTAATTGGCAAGGAATGGTTGGAGAAGCATTGGTCTCTTATAAATTATAAGGAAAATACCATTAGTTATTTGAATGAGGAAGGTAAAATGGAAGAGGTGCAAGGGGTGAGGATACCCTTGAAGATATTATCGGTTACAAATTCACAGCTGGCACAATGTATGTGGAAAGGATGCCAAATTTATGTGGTGCATGTAGGATATTGAAATTTTAAGGAAAATACTATCACATTGGGTGACCTACCAATAGTATAGCACCTTACTAATCTATTTCCTACAGATATTCATGGAATACCTCCTAAAAGGGATATAGAATTTACCATTAAACATGTTCTAGGATATACTCCAATATCCAAAGCACCATATCGTATGTGTCCGAAAACTAACTGAACTTAAAGTACATTTGCAGGAGGTATTTGATAGAAGGCGCATCCACCCAAGAATATTTCCTTGGGGAGGTCCAATACTTTTTTTAGGAAAAAGGATGGGACTCTACATTTATTCATTGATTATAGACAATTAGATAAGTGGAAAGTAAAAAATAAGTATACCCTATCCCATATTGACGATGTAATTGATTAAGTGAAAGGAGCTACAGTGTTCTCTAAGATTGACCTATGCTCTCGGTATAATCAAATAATAATTAAGGAAGAGGATATATGTCAAACAACTCTTAGAACTTGATATGAGCATTATGAATTTGTAGTTCTTCTATTTGGATTAACCGATGCTCTGGGGACATTCATGTCTCTCATGAACGACATGTTCCACAAATTCCTAGACAAATTTTTGTTCACATTTATAGATGGCATACTAGTTTACTCCAGGAATATGGAGGAGCATAAAAAGAATCTATAAATTATTTTACAAACTTTGAGTGAGAATCAATTTTATGCAAAATATAGTAAGTGTGAATTTTATAAAGAGAAAATTTAGTACTTATGGAATTTTATTACCAAGCATTGAATAGCAATAGGCCTAGAGAAAATTAAAACTATAATGGATTGTCTTGTTCCCAAGAACATGGTTGATATACAATATTTTGTGGGGCTAGACGGATATTATTAGCGGTTCATTGAAGGATTTTCAAGGGTGGCATATCCCATTACTTCCTTAGAAAAGAAAGGAAGGACCTTTAAGTGAATAGTTGAGTGCCAAAACAATTTTGCTAATCTAAAACACTTACTCACTACTGCCCCTATACTGAGAATTGTTGACCCAGATAATGAGTTTCTTATTTGTACAGATGCCAACAGGGAGGGTTTATGACGATTACTAATGCAAGAGGGTAGAGTTGTAGTTTATGAGTCTCAGAAGCTGAAAGAACATGCAAAAATGCACTCAGATTATGATTTGGACTTAACAATGGTAATCCATGCTTTGAAAATGTGGAGACATTATTTTCTTAGGAAAATATTTATACTCATGATAGATCATAGAAGCCTAACTAATTATTTTAAACACCCTACTTTAAATGATCAATAAGCACATTGGATTGAATTCTTATGTGAATTTGAGTTTGAAATAAAACATTTGAAAGGAAAAGAGAATCATGTAGCAAACTCTTTGAGAAAAAAATTGAATTTTGCTTACGAAATTTCATTTAGTGAAGTGGAAATGCTTCTAGAGAATGAATTAAAGAAGGTGCTTGGAAGGATATTGAATACCAGTTCTTATGGAAGCAAGAGGAAACCAAAATAGCAATGAACATCAACTTGGATATGAGAAAAATACGAAAAAATATGTTGCTTTATAGAAATAGAATGTATGTTCCCAATTAGATAATCATTAAACAATTGATTCTATATGATTATCATAGAAGTCCATATGTTTCCCAACCCCAATACCAAACATTAATCACTACTTTGAGAAAATAGTACTTATGTCTAGGCATGAAAAACAAGGTGGTTGAATAGTTGTCTAAGTGTATGGAATGTCAACAGGTGAAGGCCAAACACCATCATCCAGCTAGATTACTTCACCCATTGCCTATTCCCCAGTGGAAATGGGAGATTATTACACTTGATTTTATTACTAGTTTACCTAAGACTAAAAGCCAGAATGCCTCCATAATGGTGGTAATCGATAAATTTACTAAGTCTTCTCATTTCATTCTAGTGCAATCTACATAAAAAATAGTTCAAATTGATAACATATTTATTGTTGAAAATGCAACAAGAAAGTCTCAATTTTGATTTTACATTAATCAAATTGAGAAAATTCGAAATTCCACATGAGCAGACAACTTGGAGGTGTTAACTGAGGTGACATGGCTCTTTTTACTCAATTAAGAACGCTCAATTCAAGTTAATGAGTTGAATTTAAGTTTGCTTGAGTTGATTCCTAAAAAAGAGGAGTGTAACTCAATTAATTCTACTTGGGGAAGATTGTGATCAGTTTAGTATGTTTGATTATTAATTCATAGCAATCTACTTCAGTTAATTTCAGTTCTTCTCAGTTGTGGAAGTGGAACTTCAACCACACTCAGTGATCAATAAGATAACTAATCAATCAACCAAAAATAATTATTGCATGCAGATAATTCGTGTTATCAAGTTGAAAGGGAGATTCCAAGGTAGCATACTATCAGTTGTATCGTATTCCAATGTGTACAGGTGGTGCATGCAGTTAAAGGAAGGACTTAACGAAATTGGGCTATTCAATAGTGGGAATTTATTAAATAATAGGGGATAATTTCCAAGAGGAATAATGCAAGAAAATAAGAGCTTAGAGGGATTGAAAACTCACTACGTGTTGCCCAGAGTCAGTCAGTTAGGCAAAGGGATAAACTATACACTTGCAAGTTGTGCTCAAGCTTGAGAAAGCATATGTATTCATCTTTATTCCTTGGTTAGTCTAATATAGATAGGAAGGGGTTTTGAGAAATTTCTTTCCCCTAGATAAATATTTTTTCATGTGTCATGTTTCCTTTTGCATTTCTATGATTTGTGTTCTATATGATAAATTAAATTAAGCAGATTAGTAGAGTAGCTTCAAGTATTGTGATTTAGTAAATTTCATTAGTAGTTTTGAATATGGACATTTATTTCTACATGGTATCGTCGTTGGATTCACATTAGAAAAAAATCATTGAAGTCCTCATGTATAGTGATCATTGAAGACATAATGAGATATTAGGAGGCTTGGTTATGGAGCCCTAGTTCAAGGCAAATCTAGAAGACCCTATGTGCAAACTTCTTAATTGAGCTAGAAGCCTTCTTGTGGGAAGATCATTGAGTTAATGTTTAGTGACGCAAAAAGCAGTTGTGATAATTGATATTGGTAGGCTGAGGAGCAACGAGATTTCCTATATGTTATAGAAATTTTTGTGCCTTACAGCTCCAAGCATGAAATGTCCATAAACCAAGGGCTCCTAAGTCCCTAAAAGTGTTGTTCTAACCCCTAAAGGAACAAGGTCAACAAATTACAGCTTCTCCCAGAAGTTCTCCACCAGAAACTGCTCAGAATAAGTCAAAACAGGATCATTTCAGCTACTCCACTGGTTAGGTGCGTTGCATAGCACCTAAACACAGTAGCTAGGTGTGTTGCAACGCACCTAAATGCACTATGAGGGTGCGTTGGGCAAGAAATGAAAAATGGCAGTGTCATTCCGCGAGGTGGAGAGACAATGGAAGCTTCCAGAATCTTCTCCTATGACACTTGCCTCACTGAATTCGACCAAGGATGAGTAAGAGGCCTTCAGTCTCCAAGTGGAAGCAAGAACTAACAGAGAGAAGACACTAATCAAATCACAAGCTGACTCATCCTCCTTACACACATCTATATATGGATCCCTCATCCCAGAGATCTAGAGGCTGGAATTTTGCACATTGTAAGGAATTGCTGTTGGTTTTGAGATAAACATCAAAGTATTGGATGATCTATGCTTTGTTGGAGGTGAAGAGGGGCTTCTTATCTAGGAGGTTGATGCTGGGTCAGGAGCCATCAGTTGTAACTCCTCTTGGATCTTCTTGTTTATCAATAAAAACTATTTGAGTTTTTCCTCCATGCTTTTGTATCATTGTTGCTTGTTACATTTGTATGGTTAACTTAAATCTGATCCTAAGTTGTTTATGAATATAGATCTATGTCTTTGTATAGTGTTCTTCTTCTGTGATCTTACAGGTACTTGGTGAAGCTGGGAAAGTAAGGAAGCAGGTAGCTGGAGACTGTCAAAGAAGAGAGGGATTGGATCAAAGGATTAGCGCAAGACACAGGTTGGTTCTTTCCATTCCTCTCTGTCTATAGTTCATAAAGGAAATACAAAAGTAGTTTTTCTCTGTTTGTTTCTAAGGTAGCTGTCACACCTTAATGGGATAGAGCAGTTCTAAATAGACACTTTTCCCGGTAACAAAATGGCGACTCTGCTGGGGAGAATGTCTAATTAGTTTGTTTGTGTATCTCTTTGTTGTTTGTCCCATAAACTTATAAGTAGCATTCGAACTGAATTTGCCATAACAAATGCAAAGTAGAAATCTGCTGCTTCAGTCCATTCACTAGATCTGTTTATGATTTGAACAGCCGATTCACAAACTATCTGATTGCCCTTGTGATAGCTCTTACACCCTCCTTAGATCTACCCCTGATTGTGCATTACTGTTTGCTTTTACTCGGCCAAAAACCAAAGACTAAACTGCAAACTGTGACCCAGAACCCGGACAGATTCTCATTTCTGGCCCAGCGCAGGTACTGTTAAGAGATCCTGCATTTCAACGCACTTCCCGAAAGGGCAACCTGCACTGCAATGCAGTTTCTCTGTGTTATAGGTGTGCTGATAAGACTAGCCCTGTGCAGCTGAGGTTCTTGTGCTTCATTCTTTCCAGTTTTGTCTCTGAATTTTGCTGCCTGTGATCAGTGTATGTTTGTTTAAAACCCCTTTTCCTTGTTGTTATTCCGCCTCCTTTGTACAAAATAACTGTAGATGTTTTTTGTGTGTTTGCTGAGTCGTTTACAGTTTTCCATTGCAAAAGTAGAATAGTCGTACTGTCGTCCTTTGATTTAGATCCGTCGCAAGTATTGATTTCAATCATAGGAGAAAGTTTGATTGCTGTTGATGGTCGATTATACTTTTACTATTGCCTTTGGTCTGAATTTGTGATTTTCTAGTGTCAAAAACGAGTATTCATTTCAAAATCGTAAAGTGTCATAATCGTCTCTATCTTTTGATTTTGAAAAGAAGCTTGTTTGTGTTTGTCACTTGAAAGCAAATTCAGATTTGTACATCAACTTTCTTCTTAGAATCAATACTAAGAAAGTCGAAAACAAATACATGCATGTGCATTTTCATATTGACAGTCTGTTTGGCTTGATTTAGGGAAGTGTATTTACAGTGTGCTCTTTGCTCTTTGTGAAAAGATTGTGTCTTTGTTTTCCTCTAGTAGCTAGGATTTTCATTGCACAAAAGAGATAAAAGTTTGTTTATCATCTTTTAGATTGCATTTTAGGAATTACATCTACATCTCATGGTGAACGCAAAAGGAAAACTTCATAAGCAAGATCAACTTAAAATAAATTCAATGAATCTAAAAACGTTTTGGAACTTACGCACAACATTTAGAGGTCTAGGCTAGAGACGTATTCCGGCGTCGTAAAGCCTGGTAACTGTTGTCCTCATTGATGGTTGGGTGATTCCTCCACTTTGAGACGATAAGTGCCAGTACGGACTTGTGCTCCCACGTACCGTCGAGTATATTTTGGGAGACCCCTATAGGCTTAAATCCTTTATCCATAGGAAGCCGTGTCTGCCGCCCTATCGATCGCAATGCACTGAACACAGCATTCGGGAAGATTGACTGCCGTACCATAAAAAGTATTCTGCAATTTTGCGATTGGTTTGGTACTTGTTGGAAATAATACTGAGAGGGGGGGGGGTGAATCAGTATTATCAGATCAGTAAAACCTTTACAAATTTCATGCTCAGAAACATATACACTACTTCAGTTAAGTGAACCCGCGTGTACACGCTACTGTGTCTAAAGCAACTAGCGTATATCCAGAAATCTTATGATTCAGTTAGCTTATCTTTAGTAAATGCATCAGAACATTATTAACCATATTAACAGTAAACAGGTGTAGTATAACAGAACAGATCATCACACAAAAGCCACACACATGAACACCATGATATAAGGTGGAAACCCAATGTGGGTGAAAACCACCTACTGCAATTCGTCTCTTTCTTCTTTAATAAGAAACTTCTTTTACAATGTACTGGTGCAGTCCTTTACTAGCACGCAGGCTACAACCTGCAGAGGGCTACAACCCTCATAGCTCTTATACTAGCCGATCCATTTACTAGTACGTAGGTGCCAACCCTACAGAAGGCTACAACCTTCACTCGTTTTCCAGCTGCTCCTGGAAGGGAGCTACAACCCCCTGGCTCTTGTACTGGCTGATATGTTTACCAGTACGTAGGTGCCAGCCTACGATCTTCCTGGGACCACGTTTCATACATTTTCATACTGGTTCCATGAAAAAATCACCATTGTAGTACAACCTGCATCATCAATCACTGAAACAGCCAATACTGAAACACTGAAACCCTGTCAACAACATCATAACAACAACCAGATCCAACTCCATCTTCAAATATCATACTTCACATTGTATACACTACTTGGATGAACCCAACTTGCGTGTATACGCTCTTTTACCAAAACCAACCCGCGTACAGATCTGAAAATTCTAACTTATAACTCCGCAGCTATATCAGACATCAAAACATACCCAGATCATAACAATAAACATGCGTCAATAGATCTAGTCTATCCACAGTCATACCATATGAAGATAATCATTCCAACCCTTGAGATCTCGTTCCATCCTTCATCATCCTCCACATGAGTGAAACCTTGGTTCAGATCACCAACCCATAACCAGCACTTGGATCTCACACTTCCTCAGATCTTCATCACTCACACACTCACACCATTTGGCCTAATGATCTTTCTCCTTATATAGCTTTAGGCCCTTCACAATACCACGGTCCAAAACCATAGTAACCCAATACCATCAACTCAATACTAGGGATCAACACGTCTGTCAAGACTCCATGGTCCAAAACCATAGGCACAAATTCCAAGGACTAACTACCACGGACCAAAAGTAAGCTTTCCGACATGTACGCTCTTTTCCGTTCATGAAACTGCGTGTATACCCTACTTGGTATATAGCGAACCTGCGTACACGCGACTTGGTATATAGTGAACCAGCGTGTATACGCGACTTGGGCTTAATGAACCTACGTGTATGAAGTTTCTTGACCTGTTGTACTAAGATCTGTCCTCTGATTAAGTTGCCATCACCTGTACCTTCCTCTGAGTGAGTTGCCATCAAGGACAACACTTGAATCATAATGCCAACAATCTCCCCCTTTGGACTTGATGGCAACCACCACACCAAGTCACTCTCCCCCTTTGACATCAAGGGCAAAGGGCGGACCAAGATATTCTCTTCTTTGGTATACCTTTTGCTGTCCATACTCCCCCTGAGTACCTGCTGAAATCTCCAAATGTGTTCCCCTTTTGTATATGCCAAAGTGTACCAATCTATCCATGCTCCCCCTGAGTACATGCCAAGTTGTATCAATCCATCCATGCTCCCCCTGAGCAGATGCAAGTTCTAAGACCAGCCATTCATTCAAGACCATGACTATCATTCATCATATATGATCTGTACCATAAGCAACAGCCTGCAATACCATTCCTTTGATCAAACAGCAAGATGTATCATTTAGCTTCATAGACTTTATCAACAACTTCTAACCATAATGCCAACAATGCATTATTTGAAGTATATGCTGCCCCTGAGCCTGTGCCATCTGTAGTTCGATCTGATCATGCATATATCAGTAATAAGCATCAAGATCTCATCATCATCAAGTTAGGATTAAACACTTCTAACATCTTGCAAGTATCAAAACATTTCCAAACATCCTTAGCAGATTGTAAACGTTAACCAAGAGAGCAGATATTGGACTGAATCATATCAGACCCCTTTTCTGAGCCTATCCCTACTGCATTTCTTCAGACTGACATATACGCGATTTTGCAGTGTGAAACTCGCGTATATACGCGACTTCCCTTCATTAAACTTGCGTATGAGAATTAGAACACTGAAGTTCTATACCTTCAGCTCCCCCTGAGTCTGTTATGTCGGTGCTGTGCTAAGTACCCTGTGCTGTGCCACATCTTTCTGACTGAACTTCCTTCTTCTTCCATATCTTCAGGCATGTTGATGATTTCTTCTTATCATGAGCTTTGTTCCTGCAATCCTTTGCTTTATGTCCAAACTTGTTACATGCATAGAATCTTACATATTTCATATTCCTCCTAGAGCAATCAGCAGCTTTGTGGCCAAACATATTGCAAGAAAAGCAATATCCATTAAAGTACCTTGAATGTGATGATCTTTCTGCATGATGGTCTTGAAACCTTCTTCTTCTACATATGGCTGCAACATGTCCAAGATTATGACATACATAACATTCAACATTATTCATGGGAGGAGTAAAAGATTTTCTTTGAGGAGTCTCTTTCCTTGATTGTTGATGGGGTTGTCCTTTCATCTCCTTGTAGAGCCTTTGAGATTTTGCATTAGAGATTCTTGTCTTACTTTGTGAACCAGATTCACCTTCAATAGACTCATGAAAACAAAGACCAGTTTTGATAGCAGGGGACCTTTGACTACTAAGAATATCATCCAAGATCTTAGTACTATCTTGAAATCGTAATAGTTTATCTTTTTCTTCTATTTTACTTTTCAAGATATTTACCTCAACTTGATGTTGTTCTTCTTTTTCCAGACATTGCTTCTTCAAGGTCTCTTCAGCTTTCCTTCCTTCATCCAACTGATGCCTTAGTTCGAGGATCTCGTTTTCTTTCTCTTTATTCAGCGCTAGCAGCGTTTGTCGAATTCTGGATGCACATTCCAACTGATCTTTTAATATGATGATTTCTTCTTTGAGGGCATTCTCCCTTTTGCTAGGTAGATCTTGCTGATCTATGATTTGATCTGATGCTTCATTTGCTTGTCCATCTTCAATCTGAGGTGATTCAGGATCTGAATACTTGCTTCCACTCAATGGTAGGTTGTCATTGTTCCTTTGAGTTGTCTTCTTCTTCTGACGTGCTTTCTTCCCCATGGTTCTATGAATCTCCTTCAAGCAATCAAGCTTCTCTGAAGGACCTGCTCCGATACCAATTGTTGGAAATAATACTGAGAGGGGGGGGTGAATGAGTATTATCAAATCAGTAAAACCTTTACAAATTTCATGCTCAGAAACATATACGCTACTTCAGTTAAGTGAACCCGCGTGTACACGCTACTGTGTCTAAAGCAACTAGCGTATATCCAGAAATCTTATGATTCAGTTAGCTTATCTTCAGTAAATGCATCAGAACATTATTAACCATATTAACAGTAAACAGGTGCAGTATAACAGAACAGATCATCACACAAAAGCCACACACATGAACACCATGATATAAGGTGGAAACCCAATGTGGGTGAAAACCACCTGCTGCAATTCGTCTCTTTCTTCTTTAATAAGAAACTTCTTTTACAATGTACTGGTGCAGTCCTTTACCAGCACGCAGGCTACAACGTGCAGAGGGCTACAACCCTCATAGCTCTTGTACTAGCCAATCCATTTACTAGTACGTAGGTGCCAACCCTACAGAAGGCTACAACCTTCACTCGTTTTCCAGCTGCTCCTGGAAGGGAGCTACAACCCCCTGGCTCTTGTACTGGCTGATATGTTTACCAGTATGTAGGTGCCAGCCTACGATCTTCTCGGGACCACGTTTCATACATTTTCATACTGGTTCCATGAAACAATCACCATTGTAGTACAACCTGCATCATCAATCACTGAAACACCCAATACTGAAACACTGAAACCCTATCAACAACATCATAACAACAACGAGATCCAACTCCATCTTCAAATATCATACTACACATTGTATACGCTACTTGGATGAACCCAACCTGCGTGTATACGCTCTTTTACCAAAACCAACCCGCGTACAGATCTGAAAATTCTAACTTATAACTCCGCAGCTATATCAAACATCAAAACATACCCAGATCATAACAATAAACATGTGTCAATAGATCTAGTCTATCCACGGTCATACCATATGAAGATAATCATTCCAAGCCTTGAGATCTCATTCCATCCTTCATCATCCTCCACATGAGTGAAACCTTGGTTCAGATCACCAACCCATAACCAGCACTTGGATCTCACACTTCCTCAGATCTTCATCACTCACACACTCACACCATTTGGCCTAATGCTCTTTTTCCTTATATAGCTTTAGGCCCTTCACAATACCACGGTCCAAAACCATAGTAACCCAATACCATCAACTCAATACTAGGGATCAACACGTCTGTCGAGACTCCATGGTCCAAAACCATAGGCACAAATTCCAAGGACTAACTACCACGGACCAAAAGTAAGCTTTCCGACATGTACGCTCTTTTCCGTTCATGAAACTGCGTGTATACCCTACTTGGTATATAGCGAACCTGCGTACACGCGACTTGGTATATAGTGAACCAGCGTGTATACGCGACTTGGGCTTAATGAACCTGCGTGTATGAACTTTCTTGACCTGTTGTACTAAGATCTGTCCTCTGATTAAGTTGCCATCACCTGTACCTGCCTCTGAGTGAGTTGCCATCAAGGACAACACTTGAATCATAATGCCA
Organism: Pinus tabuliformis; assembly: GCA_031772625.1. Lineage (NCBI taxonomy): Eukaryota > Viridiplantae > Streptophyta > Pinopsida > Pinales > Pinaceae > Pinus > Pinus tabuliformis. The sequence goes on along the minus strand of CM062820.1, from coordinate 1,004,222,532 downwards.
ACAATCTCCCCCTTTGGACTTGATGGCAACCACCACACCAAGTCACTCTCCCCCTTTGACATCAAGGGCAAAGGGCGGACCAAGATATTCTCTTCTTTGGTATACCTTTTGCTGTCCATACTCCCCCTGAGTACCTGCTGAAATCTCCAAATGTGTTCCCCTTTTGTATATGCCAAAGTGTACCAATCTATCCATGCTCCCCGTGAGTACATGCCAAGATGTATCAATCCATCCATGCTCCCCCTAAGCAGATGCAAGTTCTAAGACTAGCCATTCATTCAAGACCATGACTATCATTCATCATATATGATCTGTACCATAAGCAACAGCCTGCAATACCATTCCTTTGATCAAACAGCAAGATGTATCATTTAGCTTCATAGACTTTATCAACAACTTCTAACCATAATGCCAACAATGCATTATTTGAAGTATATGCTCCCCCTGAGCCTGTGCCATCTGTAGTTAGATCTGATCATGCATATATCAGTAATAAGCATCAAGATCTCATCATCATCAAGTTAGGATTAAACACTTCTAACATCTTACAAGTATCAAAACATTTCCAAACATCCTTAGCAGATTGTAAACGTTAACCAAGAGAGCAGATATTGGACTGAATCATATCAAACCCCTTTTTTGAGCCTATCCCTACTGCATTTCTTCAGACTGACATATACGCGATTTTGCAGTGTGAAACTCGCGTATATACGCGACTTCCCTTCATTAAACTTGCGTATGAGAATTAGAACACTGAAGTTCTATACCTTCATCTCCCCCTGAGTCTGTTATGTTTGTGCTGTGCTGAGTACCCTGTGCTGTGCCACATCTTTCTGACTGAACTTCCTTCTTCTTCCATATCTTCAGGCATGTTGATGATTTCTTCTTATCATGAGCTTTGTTCCTGCAATCCTTTGCTTTATGTCCAAACTTGTTACATGCATAGCATCTTACATATTTCATATTCCTCCTATAGCAATCAGCAGCTTTTTGGCCAAACATATTGCAAGAAAAGCAATATCCATTCAAGTACCTTGAATGTGATGATCTTTCTGCATGATGGTCTTGAAACCTTCTTCTTCTACATATGGCTGCAACATGTCCAAGATTATGACATACATAACATTCAACATTATTCATGGGAGGAGTAAAAGATTTTCTTTGAGGAGTCTCTTTCCTTGATTGTTGATGGGGTTGTCCTTTCATCTCCTTGTAGAGCCTTTCAAATTTTGCATTAGAGATTCTTGTCTTACTTTGTGAACCAGATTCACCTTCAATAGACTCATGAAAACCAAGACCAGTTTTGATAGCAGGGGACCTTTGACTACTAAGAATATCATCCAAGATCTTAGTACTATCTTGAAATCATAATAGTTTATCTTTTTCTTCTATTTTACTTTTGAAGATATTTACCTCAACTTGATGTTGTTCTTCTTTTTCCAGACATTGCTTCTTCAAGGTCTCTTCAGCTTTCCTTCCTTCATCCAACTGATGCCTTAGTTCGAGGATCTCGTTTTCTTGCTCTTTATTCAGCGCTAGTAGCATTTGTCGAATTCTGGATGCACATTCCAACTGATCTTTTAATATGATGATTTCTTCTTTGAGGGCATTCTCCCTTTTGCTAGGTAGATCTTGCTGATCTATGATTTGATCTGATGCTTCATTTGCTTGTCCATCTTCAATCTGAGGTGATTCAGGATCTGAATACTTGCTTCCACTCAATGGTAGGTTGTCATTGTTCCTTTGAGCTGTCTTCTTCTTTTGACGTGCTTTCTTCCCCATGGTTCTACGAATCTCCTTCAAGCGATCAAGCTTCTCTGAAGGACCTGCTCCGATACCAATTGTTGAAAATAATACTGAGAGGGGGGGGTGAATCAGTATTATCAGATCAGTAAAACCTTTACAAATTTCATGCTTAGAAACATATACGCTACTTCAGTTAAGTGAACCCGCGTGTACACGCTACTATGTCTAAAGCAACTAGCGTATATCCAGAAATCTTATGATTCAATTAGCTTATCTTCATTAAATGCATCGGAACATTATTAACCATATTAACAGTAAACAGGTGCAGTATAACAGAACAGATCATCACACAAAAGCCACACACATGAAAACCATGATATAAGGTGGAAACCCAATGTGGGTGAAAACCACCTGCTGCAATTCGTCTCTTTCTTCTTTAATAAGAAACTTCTTTTACAATGTACTGGTGCAGTCCTTTACCAGCACGCACGCTACAACCTGCAGAGGGCTACAACCCTCATAGCTCTTGTACTAGCCGATCCATTTACTAGTACGTAGGTGCCAACCCTACAGAAGGCTACAACCTTCACTCATTTTCCAGCTGCTCCTGGAAGGGAGCTACAACCCCCTGGCTCTTGTACTAGCTGATATGTTTACCAGTACGTAGGTGCCAGCCTACGATCTTCTCGGGACCACGTTTCATACATTTTCATACTGGTTCCATGAAACAATCACCATTGTAGTACAACCTGCATCATCAATCACTGAAACACCCAATACTGAAACACTGAAACCCTGTCAACAACATCATAACAACAACCAGATCCCACTCCATCTTCAAATATCATACTTCACATTGTATACGCTACCTGGATGAACCCAACCTGCGTGTATACGCTCTTTTACCAAAACCAACCAGCGTACAGATCTGAAAATTCTAACTTATAACTCCGCAGCTATATCAGACATCAAAACATACCCAGATCATAACAATAAACATGCGCCAATAGATCTAGTCTATCCACAGTCATACCATATGAAGATAATCATTCCAATCCTTGAGATCTCGTTCCATCCTTCATCATCCTCCACATGAGTGAAACATTGGTTCAGATCACCAACCCATAACCAGCACTTGGATCTCACACTTCCTCAGATCTTCATCACTCACACACTCACACCATTTGGCCTAATGCTCTTTCTCCTTATATAGCTTTAGGCCCTTCACAATACCACGGTCCAAAACCATAGTAACCCAATACCATCAACTCAATAATAGGGATCAACACGTCTGTCGAGACTCCATGGTCCAAAACCATAGGCACGAATTCCAAGGACTAACTACCACAGACCAAAAGTAAGCTTTCCGACATGTACGCTCTTTTCCGTTCATGAAACTGTGTGTATACCGTACTTGGTATATAGCGAACTTGCGTACACGCGACTTGGTATATAGTGAACCAGCGTGTATACGCGACTTGGGCTTAATGAACCTGCGTGTATGAACTTTCTTGACCTGCTGTACTAAGATCTGTCCTCTGATTAACTTGCCATCACCTGTACCTGCCTCTGAGTGAGTTGCCATCAAGGACAACACTTGAATCATAATGCCAACAATCTCCCCTTTTGGACTTGATGGCAACCACCACACCAAGTCACTCTCCCCCTTTCACATCAAGGGCAAAGGGTGGACAAAGATATTCTCTTCTTTGGTATACCTTTTGCTGTCCATACTCCCCCTGAGTACCTGCTGAAATCTCCAAATGTGTTCCCCTTTTGTATATGCCAAAGTGTACCAATCTATCCATGCTCCCCCTGAGTACATGCCAAGTTGTATCAATCCATCCATGCTCCCCCTGAGCAGATGCAAGTTCTAAGACCAGCCATTCATTCAAGACCATGACTATCATTCATCATATATGATCTGTACCATAAGCAACAGCCTGCAATACCATTCCTTTGATCAAACAGCAAGATGTATCATTTAGCTTCATAGACTTTATCAACAACTTCTAACAATAATGCCAACAATGCATTATTTGAAGTATATGCTCCCCCTGAGCCTGTGCCATATGTAGTTAGATCTGATCATGCATATATCGGTAATAAGCATCAAGATCTCATCAAGACTTGGGCTTAATGAACCTGCGTGTATGAACTTTCTTGACCTGCTGTACTAAGATCTGTCCTCTGATTAAGTTGCCATCACCTGTACCTGCCTCTGAGTGAGTTGCCATCAAGGACAACACTTGAATCATAATGCCAACAATACTCCCTCTACCTAGATCTCTAGAGCAGTCCCTTTCGTTCCTTTTCAGACTCCTTAACGGAAAAGGTCCATCTGAGCACTTGTCACTTCAGGCTCATTAAAAATCGAAGGAGACTAGAGTCATCTTTTGCTTTTTGTTGACTCTTAAAAACTGAAAAAACAAGTTGTGTCAAAGTGTATAAAAATTTATTTTAAACGGAATATTGATTACCGTTTCCTACGTTGATCTTGGGTTGAGAAAATGGAGTCTACCAACCAAGGAATTCCCCTTGGAGGAAATCCTAGTCCCTTCTCCTCTTGGGGAGATGTTGGTGCACCCCATATGGCCACATTGTCGCTTCCAGGACTGACAATTGGTTTGCCTGTATGGCTCTTCTGAACCTCTGTTGTTCAGAACTCCACTATTCCTGAACAATCGAATCAGCAATTAGACGAGTCCAGAGTTGCCCACCAACCTTCTACTTCCTCTAATTCTTCCTCTACTCCTTCCTCTTCGCTTGATGGGGCTGGTAAAGCCAAAAGTCAAGTTCCTAAGGAGAAGAAGGAAAAGAAGAAGAAAGAGAAGAAGAAGAAGGAGACAAAGGTGAATGGGGGAAAACGAGTGTCGTCTAACGAAAATCCACACACTACACCGACTAGGCCTAAATCGCCATGTGTCATTTGCAAAGGAGACCACTTTCACAGAGATTGTCCTTGCATTCCTCGGATATTAAGGGACTAGTCTCCTCGTTTGCACAACCCAGTGTCGTCAACCTCTGATGATCATGTTGAAAGCACACCGTCAACTAGTGAAAGTGAAGCCCCGGGACAAAAACGGAAATTTAGGTTTCCTTGTAAACTGTGTGAAGGCGATCATGCCGTCCACCGTTGTCCCTTCTTAGATGAAGCTAAAAAAGTTTTGGATGATCGTCCAGTTTCACCGTTACGACTTCCTCCTGGATATAAAAAACTCTTGCCGAGTCCGTCACTAGTTGAAAATCCGGCTGGCCCGCTCAGGTGGTCGGCTGAAGCACCTACCATTGAAGATAAACCATCTGGATCCATACCAGACGAAAGTCAAAAGGTCGAGGCGGCAGTTGACCCAGTCTTGCCTTTAGAGGTTTCAACTTCAGATGATACAGTCACTGAAGAGAACAACGATGACACTGTCCAAATTCTCTTCATAAACACAGACTTCGACAAACAACGGGGCAATTTACCTGTTCCTTTACCGCAGGAAGGAATTTCGTCAGAGCCATACCCGACTGTCTATTCGGTCCCACCTCCAAGCAACCTAGTTGTCTCCTTCGACTGGAATCAACTAGGCAGACCCCGTTTACCAGCAAACATACCATTCCGAATTATCGTTCGAATATATAGAATGGTTATGACTGGTACCATCATAGATGAGGGGGCTTCTGTGAGTATCCTTTCCTCAACTGCTTGGAAAGCGCTTGGTTCACCATCGCTTTTGCCTGAGATGAGAAATCTGACAGGCTTTGATAAAGGAACCAGCCGACCTTTAGGGATCCTTCCCGATGTGCCCATAACATTGAGAAGGAAAACAGTTCACATGAACGTAATGGTAGTTCAAGGACCCCTCGATTACAATCTACTCCATGGATGAGACTATGTTTATTGCATGGGGGCAATTGTCTCCTCACTCTTTAGAGTAATGTGTTTTCCGCAGAAGGAAGAGTGGTCAAGCTCGTGGACCAGCTTTCATTTCCCGGATCATACAGAGAAAATAGTCATATACCATCCCTCAATGTTCTTTTCACGCAAGAAATGTCTCAATCTCTAGTCCGTCCTCCCGATGAGCGCGAGTAATTCGGAGGGATATGACTGAAACCTAGGGGGCATGCATCCTGGTCTGCTTCGGCAGGAAAACTTCGGGTATAGGGTAGGTTTCCGTGGGAGAATATGACTAGTCTGTACCCCGTCCGTGAGTGGAAAAGAGGGTTATTCTAGAACAAGATTCTCTTGTCAAAGTTATGCCAGGGATGGTCACACTATACTATCCGTTCACCTTTGTTTATTTCGGTAGACATTGCCAGAGAAGTGTTTTGTTTGCGCTGTGAATAGAACAATCTTTGTAACCTATAAGAGGTATACCCTTCCTGATAAAACAAACGTTTTGTCAACTCGAATAGAGGGTGACCTTGAAGCTCTGTTTTATACCTGGGCGCATGCAAACCTTTTGGAGTGCAAGCAAAGAGCGATTATCTGTTTTTTGGATTATTCGTTTCCTAACTTGCATAAAGAAAGGATGTGGAGCAAAACTCTAAAAGTTTCCGTTTTTATATGAGACATTCTTATCATACGACTGGATTAATCGAGCAGTGTTACCGCAAGGTTCAAGCTCGTTAAAAAATAAACCCGCATCGAGTAGTGTTACCGCAAGGTTCAAGCTCGTTAAAAAATAAACCCGCACCGAGCAAATGTTTCCACCCGCGTTTAAGCTCGTTAAAAAATGAACTATTCCCCGGTAAATAACCACCATGAATGTAGTATTTCAGCCATTAAAGCCTTGGTCGTGTTTGCACCGTCACCTCCACTTTTTCATTGGCCGATCATTCACCTCCACTTGATTGTTTACCCATTTTGAGGAACATCTGCGAAGAGTGATTTCACTAGCCATCCTTGTGACACTGCCGTGATTGGAAAATTCCAAACCTTACTTGGAATCAGCAGCTACCCGTTTTATCACTCGTCCCTCAAAAGACTAGTCTTCTTTAAGCTCTTTTCAACTGACTCATAAAATATGAAAAGATTGTCGAGTCCTTGGCCTTCCAGCTCGTTGAAGGGACAGGAAGTGCTATCCCACCTCTAGATTTTAATCTTTTTGGACCTGAGGGATTATTGCACAAAACGATCAAGCGCTTGTTTTGTTCGGCTCGTTAAAACTATCGAAAATTCATCCCTTCTGTATTGTTTTATACTTTTTCGGACTTAAGGGATTAGATGAAGAAAAAGGAATCTTGGAGTTACCTTTACGTACCTTTTCAGACACTCTAAAATTGAAAAGGACCAAGTTATCTTTGTCTTTAAACTCGTTAAAAAGATTAATAGCGACAAACTTGTCTTTAGGCGAGAACGAGTTTCACTATCGCTAGGCTCGTTAAAACATAGCGATGGGTTTGCCCAAAGGGAAAATTATAGAACAAGCATATGTTATCCTCCTCAACCTTGACAAAAGTAAAGAGGTACTGGTCAATAATGACTGGGGAAATTGGGAAGAAAACTCAAAGAATCTTTATTGGTAGCATGTCGCTCTTGAACATGACACTTCCACTCCGTGTCCGAGTCGGGTTGGGTTGTTTCATTCACCGGTCACATCGCCATGGTCACACCATACCATCCACGTTTGGGGTTAATGCTACCAATCCATCACATCAGTGTCGCCGACATGTTCAAGAGAAGTCATCTAGAGAAGCCACCTGTGTCCCACCCACTACCATACATTATACTCCATTTTTTCATAACCGCCACCCTGAACTGTATATCATCAGATTGTTTTCACCTCCATCAAAATCATTTGCTCCATTCCGTGTCATTAATGTGGGATTCATTAAGGCCCTCCTGTGACGGATCACTTCTTGTCGACATCAGCTCATTATCCAAGAAGTTGGTCTAGGAACACCCCATTCAGTACTTTGAAGCTTGCATGCCTCAATGGCAAGTTTCTCACTTCCGGCGATAGGTTTACATCAATGACCCTCGACCGAATGATTTTGCGTGGTGTTCGACGCCAAGTCCTTTATTCACACCACGTGAATTGTACTGCAGTACCTTGAGGATCATTATCATTATCGGTTATTCCTCTCATGCTTGTTAACAGTTTACATCATTGACTGGTAATCAAGCGATGTCTTTCCATGTTCTACATCAGGACATTTCTCACATGGATCGACTTTTACTTCAAGTGAAGATCGGACGAGATTGAAGACCCCGGATCTAGTTTCATCCATCCGGGTTGCGATATATATCCAGGGAAATAAAGACATTAAATGTACAGCATTGCAGCACAGATAATCATCCTACCAAAAGGATGATGGCTCTATCAGAATCATCAGTCTACAATCAGACAATTGTCTGTCCTATGTACATGAAAATGAATTTATAAAGCTGAGCATGGGAATGCCCGCCTCAGTTAGATCATGAAAAACAGTATGAAGAGAATGTATTGTATTGTATCTTATTACAGGTCTCCTCCCAGCATTGAAAGAACTTCGGATCCTCATAATAAAGCATTTCACCCGACATCAAAAGGTTAACGGCCTCATACTTTAGGGGGCAACTCTTATAGACATTTTTGTGCCTTACAGCTCCAAGCATGAAATGTCCATAAACCAAGGGCTCCTGAGTCCCTAAAAGTGTTGTTCTAACCCCTAAAGGAACAAGGTCAACAAATTACAGCTTCTCCCAGAAGTTCTCCAGCAGAAACTGCTCAAAATAAGTCAAAACAGGATCATTTCAGCTACTCCATTGGCTAGGTGCGTTGCATAGCACCTAAACATAGTAGCTAGGTGCGTTGCAACGCACCTAAATGCACTATGAGGGTGCGTTGGGCGAGAAATGACAAATGGCAGTGTCATTCCGCGAGGTGGAGAGACAATGGAAGCTTCCAGAATCTTCTCCTATGACACTTGCCTCACTGAATTTGACCAAGGATGAGTAAGAGGCCTTCAGTCTCCAAGTGGAAGCAAGAACTGACAGAGAGAAGACACTAATCAAATCACAAGCTGACTCATCCTCCTTACACACATCTATATATGGATCCCTCATCCCAGAGATCCAGAGGCTGGAATTTTGCACATTGTAAGGAATTGCTGTTGGTTTTGAGACAAACATCAGAGTATTGGGTGATCTATGCTTTGTTGGAGGTGAAGAGGGGCTTCTTTGCTGGGAGGTTGATGCTGGGTCAGGAACCATCGGTTGTAACTCCTCCTGGATCTTCTTGTTTATCAATAAAAACTATTTTAGTTTTTCCTCCATGCTTTTGTGTCGTTGGTGCTTGTTACATTTGTATGGTTAACTTAAATCTGATCCTAAGTTGTTTATGAATATAGATCTATGTCTTTGTATAGTGTTCTTCTTCTGTGATCTTACAGGTACTTGGTGAAGCTGGGCAAGTAAGGGAGTAGGTAGCTGGAGACTGTCAAAGAAGAGAGGGATTGGATCAAAGGATTAGCGCAAGACACAGGTTGGTTCTTTCTATTCCTCTCTGTCTATAGTTCATAAAGGAAATACAAAAGTAGTTTTTCTCTGTTTGTTTCTAAGGCAACTGTCACACCTTAGTGGGATAGAGCAGTTCTAAATAGACACTTTTCCCGGTAACACTATAGGGAGATGGAAACTAAAAGGGAGTCTAAATTAAGATGGAGTAACCCTATAGAAGCTTGTACTTCATGATCTAGGTAGATCAGAATCATTATTGTAGCAGTTGCAACAACAATGTTGAAGAAACAACAAAGGAGTAGAAACAACACTATGAGTAGATCAAAATTTTCCATGCATGTAGCTATACCTCCAAGTGTTAGATGGGGTGATGTAGATCCCTAGTCCAATAGTTACAGAAATTTAGGGAGGTTCCATTGAGGCGTTCCCCTCATGGATAATTAATTTTATATGAGAGTCCATAGTATTTAGTAGTAGGAGTATTAGTTTCAGTCAGATAGTGAGGAGTGTTGATAGCAGTGATTCAGTTTGTTTTTATTGGATGCTTATTAGTTGAAAATGTTGTAGTAGAAGTAACAACTAAGAGAGGTGTTGCATGCAGTATATTTCCCAGGTGCAAGATAAGGGTAGTGGATAATCCCTTTCTTGCTGAGAAGGGCTACTGAAAATGTAGCAAAAAAAGTCTCAATTTTGATTTTGCCTTAATAAAATTGAGGAAGTGTGAAATTCCACATCAACAAAAAACTTGGAGGAGTTAACTGAGGTGACATGGATCATATCACTCTGTTAAGAGAACTCAATTCGAGTTAATGAGTTGAAGTTATTTTTCTTGAGTTGATTCCTAGAAAATAGTATTCTAAGTTATTTAATTCGATTTTGGAAATCTTGAGTTCAATTTTCTATGTTTGATGGCTAATTTGTAGTAATCTATTTCAATTAATTTGACTTATTATTTTTTTAACTAGTTCTAATTATCAGAAGAACTAGTGGAGGTGAAGTTGTGGAAGTGGAACTTCAACCAAACTAAGTGATCAACTAGTTAACTAGTCAATTAGCCCAAAATCATTATTACATTTAGACAATTCGAGTTACCTAGTTGAGATAGTGATTCCAAGGCAGTGTACTATCATTTGTAGCATATTCCAATGTGTACATGTGGTGCATGTAGTCAGAGGAATGACCTAAGGGAATTAGGGAATTCAATAGTGGAAAAATCCTAAATAATAGGGGCCAATTTTCTATAGGAACAACACAAGGAAATAGGAGCTTGGAGGGCTTGAAAATTGGCTAAGTGTTGGCCATATTCATTCAGTCAGGTGGAAAGATAGACTATAAAATTGCAGGTTGTGCTTAGGCTTGAGTAAGAATATGTATTGATCTCTATTCCTTGATTAAGGAAATAAAATTAGCAAGGGGTTTCGAGCATTTTCTTTCCACTAGATAAATCTCTATGCGTGTGTGATGTTTCCTTTTTCATGTCTATGATTTTTGTTCTATATGGTGAGTTAACATCTCCACATTTGTTGAATAGCTTCGAGTCTTGTGATTTAGTAAATTTCATGAGAAGTTTTGAATCTACACATTATTTAGACATTTAAGGAGATATTTAGGTTTCATGGGATCCTGAAGGTAGTAATTTTGGATACGGATGTGAAATTTACATCCTCATTTTGGAAGGATTTTTTTGAAGCATTAGGTACTCAGGTACAATTTAGTATTATGTACGACCCTCAAACCAATGCAAAAACCGAAATATGAAATCAAGTAATCAAAGACATGTTAAGAATGTATGTAACACAACAGTCAGCCAAGTGGGAAGACTACATTCATCTCGTAGAGTTTTCTTACAATAATAACTACCATTCTTCTTTGAAAATGAGTATGTTTCAGGTATTCTATGGATGCAATTGTAGAACACTTGTTAATTGTAGTGGTTCAGAAGACAAAGTGATCTTAGGACCTGATTTGTGAAGGATATGGAGGAAGACATGAAAAAAGTGAGGGGAAATTAATAGCTACCTACGACTAATAGAAAATTTATGCAAATAGAAAGAGAATTTATCGTGAGTTCCAAGTGGGGGATCAATTTAATGTGTGGGTAATGTCTAATAAGAGTAATCTACGATGGGGAGGTTTTTCCAAACTAGCTCATCAGTTTTGCGGCCCATTTTAGATTCTACCCCAAATCAGGTCTGTGGCTTATCAACTTAATTTTCCTAGCCATATATGTGTCCATAATGCATTTCATCTTTCACTATTGAAAAATTATATTTATGATCCTATACATACCATTGATTGGCATAATATACAGGTAATTAATTATAACATGTGTATCTATAGATATGTTATGAAATTTTTTAGTAATAAAAACTGCGGTATTTTGATCACTGTTGATGTTGGTCGAACTTGATGGAGAGTTTCTATTCGAACCCCTATGTATACACGATCAAAGCAAAGTAACACTGCGAAAGTGAGCTATCATCCATGTTAATTTTTAGTGGAGACACTTTAGACTATAAGAGGCTAAATGGGAGGATGAACAATTTATGAAGGAAGCATGTCCAAACTTGTTCTGAGGCTGTGGAAACACCGAGATGGTTTTTCTCTTAACGGGGGAGAGATTTGATATCCCCTAGTAACTTGTAAATATCACTTTTACTATAGTTAAAAACATTTTGTTACTTTGCAGACATTGTATAGGTCAAACAAGTAATGAGGAAATATTTTGGTTTTTTATGAAATATATGAATGCTTATAGAGGAATCATGAGACAAACATGGGAGTGTAAGGTGTAATGAGACTTACCTTTTAAGGTAGTTGGATAGTAATGGGTTAAGAAGTTTCCTACCCAAACTTCCCATAGAGAAAACAATACTTTAAAAAAAATGGAAAACTGAGAGGGTGCAGTGAACCTGAGGTAATCTAAATGAGATGAAATGCAAGGATTGAGAACCTGAGGTAATCTGAATGGGATGAAATGCAAGGATTGAGAAAATATTGTTACAGAGAAGCAATTTCCTATTGGTTAGCTAGAGGAATTCTCTTAAGGTTGAATTTTTTCTTAAATACATCTGGTTGGGATGAGATAGTCATTAAGAATTGTTATGTGTAGTATTTTTCAAGGAAAATACCCTGCTTGTGAAGATAGCTTGGGGGGCTATGCAGTGCTGAGACTGATCTCATTGGTAGGGGGAGGCTTCTCTCTCATGTGGTTGTGACCACTTGTTTAAGATGACTCAAAAGAACATATAAGTATTGCACTAGTTTGTTAAATGGTATATGTTGTGTTCGGGACTTCTCTCTGGAATCTGTTATAGTAGAAAATCATGAAAGAAATAATGTGTTGAGTATCTAAATTGTTTAAATTTGAAAAATTAGTGATCTGGAATATTATTAATGGAAAATAATAAATGTAGTGTGATTTTTTGTGATAAAGTTTGATTAATTTTCCTTATTGCAAGGTCCCAATGATAACACGATTTTGAAGAGAAACACAACCCTACTAGGGTCAAACTTTAGAGTAATCTTAAACAAAAAGTTGATAGAAAACACAAACACAAGAAAGAGAATGGTTTAGTATGATAACTATTGGTTTTGTAACTATAACTAGCAAAAGAATAGAGTATGTTAAACACACATGGATAACAAGACAATGTGAAAGATGAATCAATGAGTTCATTTTTTTATTAACAAGAGATGTACATTTATAATACAATGTTGTGACTCTTGGGTTTCAGATCCCAAGGTCTCTTGGACTGCTTAGTCTTTTCGGCTTCCACACTAACCCTTTAGGATTAGGTGTCCAACATTCCCCCACTTAATCCGAAGGGTTATGTATGAGTCCAAGAAGAGAGTTGTAATACAAAATGTGCAAAAAATGCATGGCAGCACTAGGCTGAATGTGCTCTATAAAATGTTGGTATAAAGGGCGGTGGTTTAAGGATGACCACCAACACTGGAACGCTTAGTGCAGTTCCCGGAACTCTTCCAAAACTGGCAAGAAACTGGTGTCTTCTGCTAGAGGAAGTGTTCTCAATCTGTGATGGTTTAAGGATGACCAACAACTCTGGAATGCTTAATGCAATTCCTGGAACTCTTCAAAAACTGGCAAGAAGCTGGTGTCTTCTGCTAGAGGAAGTGTCCTTAATCTGTGATGGTTTAAGGATGACCAACAACTCTGCGATTCCTGGAACTCTTCAAAAACTAGCAAGAAGCTGGAGTCTTCTATTAGAGGAAGTGTCCCAGATTGCCAATTGAAGGCATGTTCAGGCATCTTTGTCTCTGGCTACAACTCTGAAACTGGTGTGGCAGGTTGTGGCTCAGGCTCGCTTGATGTGACTTCGAAGCTTGTAGATGACCATCATTTTCCTCCCTGTTAGGTACAAGGTGAGAAGATGGAGAAAACTCAACTGCAAGACTGTTCAGTACTCTGGAACAAGTCTTGACATGTGTTTGGAATATCTTCTTGGTTGTTGATGCCCATTGCCAAGAAGCGATCCATCCAAGATGAATCTTTGTTCTTGCAGGACGTTTGTTTTTGAAGCATCTGTGTGAAGAATGGCTGGTTTTATGATAGTGCTTACATGGATGAAGATCAAAACAATGATCTTTCAAATGGCCAACTCGGTCACAGTGTTGGCATTTCACGATCTGTTGTTTTTGTTGTTGTTGTTGCTATGGAAGAGGGGCAGAATCTGGAACAGCTGAAGCTGAACTGTCATGAGGAGCAGGTGAACTGTCATGAATGAATCCGGCACTCTGAAACTGAATGGGCTTGGCATAGTCTGGAATATGAAAGGACAAGTCCTTGTCATATCCAAGACCAGTTCTGTGCTTGTTGTGGACAAGCTGTTCCCAAGGTCTGATGATGGGCTTGGGAAATGCAGACTGAGTTTCTGCATCTGCATGTACAACTGCTGCTTTATAGGATTCTGGATCTGAATGAACTTGAACATTATTAACATGCTGCTGATGGGTGGTTGTCTCAACGTTCTGAACAAAAGCAGGTTCAGAATGATGTCTATGTAGCTCTTCTTGCTGTAGCTGTGATTCAAGCTGCAAAAAATCGATCTTTTCCTGTGCATTTTGTAGACATGTCTGAATTTCTGAGAGAGATCCTTTGCTGATTTGTAATGTGTCATCAACAGTAGATAATATCAGAGTTTTAAGGAACTGTAATACTTCACTGGTTCTGGCCATTTTTTCTTCAATGTCAAAATCTTTATGCAGCAGTGGAATCAAGGAATCAATGCACTATAATAATAAAACAACTGGGGCAACAACAACTGCAAACTTGCTTGGAACCTTCAAGTACTCCTTCAGAAATGATGGTTATTAAAACTTCAATAATTATAACACCATGTCATGGGCATTCTTTGAACATTGGATTGTATACCATTCAGGCCTCATACGAACTTATTTAAAACAACAGCTTCAACGAATTTCAGGCAGCATCATAACATATTCAGGCAACTTTAATCACAGTTTTCGATGCATTCAATACAGCTCCAGGTCAGCACACAAATAAATCAATGAGCGATATACAAAACTGATTTCTTTCTCTGCAATACTTACTGAACTTGTGGTAACTTAGAAGAAGAGCATCGATATTATACTACTCAGAGAAGCTTTTCAAAATATCAAATCTGAAAGTCTGTCCGCAGTACCGTTGCAGATAGAAACATGAACTTTGTCAGGCAGATGTTGTAGAAGTGTTGATCAATAGTGGAAGACAAATTGAGACATTCAACTTTGTTCATGCATAGGGTGTTTTCCAGCAGCATAACGAAAATCTAAAAGAAATATATGTTTCCATCGTTTTCAGTAACCTTCATTATTCATCACTTTTCTTACAATATAAAAAACTAGGGAGTAGGCCTGGGCCTGAATTAATTAATCCCAGAAAAAGATGAACAGAAAACCGTCTTCTCCGGTTCTTATCAGAACGATGCCAAGGTTTTCAGCAGCTATAATCTATAACCTTATTGGAAAATAATTACCAGTAATAAGGTCCCGTTCGAGAGCCCTTTAAACGGAATTCCATTAAGATGCCGTTTTCAGAAATTTGGCTTTGAACAAAGATTGCATTTTACTTGCTGCTTTGACGGACCATATTTTTAGTGTACACAACAAATATACACGCTGGCAACCACGAGCTAGGTACAAGCTCGCAGCTGATCCTCCTGTGGAAGAGGTAAAAAAACTTTGCAATCACTGCCGCAAAAATGCCAAATCAGAGCTGGTGCTGTTTCACTATAATGGGCATGATGTTCCAAAACCCACAGCTAATGGGGAAATCTGGCTTTTCAACAAGAGTTATACACAATACATTCCATTGTCAATTTATGAACTTGAATCGTGGATCGGGACACCCTCAATATATGTATTTGATTTGTTCTGCTGCAGGCATGATAGTTAATGCCTTCATAGAGCGCCAAGAATGGGGTTCTGGTGTTTCTTCTACGACTGCAATGAAGGATTGGAATCTTCTGCCGCTACAGCCAGGGAACACACTAAAATGTCAGAACATCCTACTTCTCTTCATCAAAATATTCAAGCTGAAAGAGTCCCATTGTTGGGATCATCAGAGTATCATCCCTCCTTAGTTATCTAAACACGTATTTAGTGGTAGTTATTTAGGTATGTTATAAAAAAAGACATGGAAAGAATATATTCCACTAATGTAACGAATATAATAAGTAAAACCTTTATTGAAGTAAAATCCTCAAATCCTACGGGGGTTAAAGATGAACCCGTTTTACCATGTCCATATAAACATTTTCTTAGAAAGTAGAAACAGAATAATAGAAAGCAAGTAAAAAAAAATAATAGTTGCTATGAAACTTTGTAAGAAGCCAAAACTAAACATAAACATTTTTTGAAAAAAATGCTTTATTTACTTTTGAAAGGAAAAAACTCTTACTGAAAGAATTCTTTCATACAAAGATAAATTAATATCAGAAGAAACTTTATTGAACTGTTAACAAAATCATAAATACAGAGTGTATTGATTTAACAAAAGTTGTTCACGTCAAAGATTACGCCAAATAATTCAAGAGAAACATTTATCTAGAGAGGTCATAACCAGCTCTGCGCAAGAAGATAACTTTTCAAATGTAAACTACCCAAACTAGATAGAAGAACCCTATTGTTATTTTTCCTAGAATTATTAACCCTCATAGCATTAAGAACATCGTTGAACCCATGACACATTGAATAAACCCTAGCCGAGAAGGAATAATGCCTATCCTGGAAAGGGAAAATAAATGGTGATCCGAGGTGCCGAAATGTCATAAGTATACCTCACCTGCTAATAACAAAAGGGTCACCATAAGTTAGTGAGCCATAGTTGAACAACACGAAGATAAGTAGGAAGATTATTAAATAACATCATATACATATCCATAAAGAACAGGAAGCCCTTGTAACCCGAGGACTTGTGTATGGTTACAATGCATATATTGTTTGGGTAAGTATATATTTAATGGGTCGGATATGGAGGTTGATATTTTAATGATAAAACATGTTATAACTTTGTTAACTTTATAAAGTATGCATTAGATCCTAAAATGATTAACATCTCACGAGTAATATGATAGTTATGGTGTTATGAGTTGAATAAGCTAATTGTAATATTCCGAGACAACTAAGTAAATGTAATATGTGCGTGGGTACAATAAATTGCAAAAAAATTGTGTAAGTAAAAAAAAAAAAAAAAATTGATGTGAATGACATGAAAGGATGTCTTAGGAGTGTCATTATGAAATTACCAAAGGGGTTTGAGATGAAAACCATAAAAAAAAACGAGGCAACGTGGTAGGCCATTAAAGATAAATGGAAGTTTCAGGAATATTAAAGATGGGGATGGGCCTAAGAAAACCCCTAGCCAATATATCACCTTAAAAGAAAAGAGTTTAGCCGAAAGACAAGAAAACATTAAAAAACACATTTCAAAAATGAAAATATAAATTTATTTAGTGTGATGATTAATTTTTTGAGAGTATATAAATTGCTATGAAAATTGAAATTTCAAAAACCCTGTTTGCCTCCAATAAAAAAAGTAGTGAGAATGGTAGGTTTTACTTTCTTTTATTTTATTTTATTTAAATTCATAGCTATCTATTTTATTTTTTTTAAGCCATTAGATCAACTAAGAATACCATTAGGCTTTTTGTTAATAATTTAAGTTTATCTATTTTATTTATGGAATTAGATTTAACATCTGTATTAACAAAAAAAAATTAATTATAATACCAAATACATTAAAATGTGATGGTTTCTAATTGACTTTGCCTAGAAATAATATTACGTTGATAGGTTTTTGCGGGCGGTAGAAGAATCTAAGAATTAAAGCTTCACTCTCTGATATATATATCTGTGGCTAAAATCATTCTAATAAATACATAATATTTTAAAGGGTTCAATTCTAAAGAAGTAGTTATTGAATCAAAATTGAAGATGTGAATGCCAATTATTTTCTTAATTAATTATAATCAACACATAATTCTTTGCCATCAAAAGTTAAAATAAAAATTTATTTAACAATATTGAAATGAAAATAAATTCTTACACATATTTTCATGTATAAAGAGGATTTTTATTATACATTTTATTTTAAAAATTATTTTTATTAACCAATTTTCCTTTTCATTAAATAATTGTAAAAGAAAAAAATAAATGTTCACAATTTTAATTTATGCTATGTCAATTTAAGAGAGGAATAGATGAGGAATAAATATCCTTCTATGAGTTTTTTCATCATTAAAAAAACATATTTAAATTAATTATATATATATATATATATATATATATATATATATATATATATATATATATATAATTTATTAACACAAAAATATGGTTCTTTTATTTATATTACACTTTTAAATATATAAATAAATTTAACACAAATTTTTTATGATATTTAAATTATAAATTTTTTACACTTCTAATTAAAATAAATCTTTATTAAATCTATATCAATTATATTTAGAAAAAAAAAATCAATATTTCCAATTTTAATTAATCCATGAACATAATATTTCAATTGAAAAATACATGATATTGTTTATATTTAGATTAAAATATCATAAAATATTTTTATGAGGATATTTTAAAGTTATGTATACTGTTTTTAAACTATCATATATATATATTTTCTCGAGTGTTGAATTTATTCATCATAAATTATTATTATATAAATTGATTCACATGAAAGAGTGCCTTAACAAAGCACCCTAAGCATCATCTATTTAAGACCCTGTTGACAATTACCAACATTATATTGAATCACAAATTCTTTTATATTATTATTACACAATATATATATTAATTATTTTTGGATAAGTTTGTTTAGTAATAAAAGGTATGAATGTTGTTATTGTTATTTTTTCATATTAATATTATAATATATAATTAAAAATTCTTTTAGAAATTCTTTTATTTTATTATTATTATTATTTATGCTTATATAAAATTACAAATTTATAATTATATTTTTCTTTTGGAAAAGAGATAACGAATATTTTCATTAATCAGAAAAAGCTATACAAGTTTAATTTCTAAAACATGACTAAAATCTAGGAAATGCTTAAGACTAACAAGTTTTCTAAGATTGACAAACTAGGATAATCATTACAACATCAAAAACTTATAGAAAATTCAATATTTCGAGGAGGGAAATGGATTTGAATTTTCATGAATTTCTGCGAGTTGACTAATTAGTCACATTCTTCCTAGATCCTTCAGTAAACTAATTATTCATGATATTATTCGATCCCTACCTTTTTACTCTTGCACCCTCATTTTCTGACTTATTTTTCTTGCTTGGAGACGACCTTGGAATCCATCATTTCAACCCAAAAACCAAAATATGAGGAACTCAAGACCAACTGCTTGCTTTAGACATATACATTATGCATAATCCTAACCTCATGAACTAACATGTATTTCATGTATTTTCCATGTCATTCTTTGGAAAGAGAAATCAATAGTCAGTAATCTACATCTTTATATTATAGTAGGGCTTCTACTTGAACTTATTTCGAACTAGAGCTAATCATTTCCTATGGTAATGGACTTTGCTAGTGTCCTTCTATATACGTTTGCATGGCCTCTATAGGTTTATGGTATTTAGGTTTTGTTGATTGCATGCTTGACTAAATAGTGACTTTATTGAAGGACTCCTTTAGAGAGGAGAGAGACTCGAACCTATTTTTAGAACTTGGGAGTTGGATAGGATTTAAGGTACCTTGGGGACTCAAATTTTTTCTTCTTTGGGGGAACGTTCCTTAATCAACTGACCCTTTCTAAGAAGGATTTACTTAAAATGATTCAATGATATTCATGGGACAATCACTAAAAATATCCTTGTATTCATGACATTGTATGCATCCAAAAGGGACCTATTCATAATCGAGATACTTCTTCTGAAAGCTATCCTGAAAATATATATCTATGGAGGGTGGAAGAGGCTAGGATATATTCATGTAAATGTAGATTTGTGCATACCAAGTGCACCCATTTTTCTTAATAGTATCCCATACTTTGACAAAGTTTCGGATTCCATTGCCAATTCCTTCAAGGGTTTCCTCCTCCCAATATTCCTTGGGAAGAGAAAAGAAACAAACCCACACCAGTGTTCAAAGGAAATCCTCGTTTTCCAGTTTGAATTTCTGGTTTTAGAATCACATGAAGAGCCTTGCAATGTTAAAAAAATATGGGCCTCCTTCAAAAACCCTTCATCTATCTTATACGATGGGGAGGATGATTGTAGAAAATCCCTTGGCACCTAACTTCAATTCTATTTGACCCTAGGGTTCCATTGATTGCAAATCCACCCAATCAAAAACTTTTAAGAGGACCATAATTCATTAAATTTATAAATCAAAGCAAGATGTTACATATATTGGATATACTCTCCAATATTAGTAGATTTAACCTCATGTTTTGGATCTTGCACTATTTTTGGTTGCAATGCCACAGATTTCTAGCTTTCCATGATGCGCCCAATAGAGTGTTTGCTATGAAAATAAAAATCCCACTCTATCTACTCGCTCTATGAAAAGAATGTCAAAGTTAGGAGATTGATGGGGAATAATAATAGGTCTAGACTTATTATAAGCTCCCAAAAAAAATGACTAACAGAGGGAGCAGAGACAAGGATAAGTGAAAATATGTTGGCGCAATGTTTTTTTTTCTCAATCTGTCTACTTCTATTATTATACAAAAGGATTCAAAAAGTTATAGCAAGGCCGTAGCCTTGAAAATCTTGCCATGAGATTGCCAATTAGCCTAAATGAACACATTCCAAAATTGGTGGACTTCCTTCTGCGTCTTCTCCTAAGACTCGAAACATTGTGAAACAGGGACAAGCTGAGACAAACAACCATTGCGCTGTTGTACAGCGCTAGACAAGGACTTTCAGACATACAGACCCAAACAGTCGACGTAGAGACATATAGACACATACTATGACATGACAGAGGCAAAATTGCGAGTTTCAAAAACAGAGTAATGTGCCTACTTCTTAGGCTGCGGAGAGCAGAATGCCATACAAGATTAGTCATCATCCGTAGTGTAGGGTTCCTCCACTACCCTGCACCCAAATTGCAAAGAGTCTTCTGAGTCTGAGCGAAGGACCACCGAGCCGATTGGGACTCCCTGAGCAGGCTCGCTTGGACCAACAGGGGCAGCTTGAGTCGCCAAGGAGGAGCTTCCCATGACCGGGCATTGAGTATCAATTGGAGGCGCTATCCCTTGTTCTGGCGGAATTGTTGGATGTGCTGCTGCCTCGCCGCTGAGATTTTCACAATTTTCTATAGTGACAGAAACTAAGAAAGTGGAATTGGCAAGAGTGCAGGGGATACGATAACAAACTGTTGGATGCGTTGCATGCTCACATTCAACCATCCTTCCACGCCCGTGACCTCTACCTCTTCCAGCTCTGGTAACATGAGGACGGTTTTGCTCAGGTGCCAACTCGACCGAGGAAGAGGGGGAGATGGGGGCAGACCTCTGAGTGGTGGCACGTCCACGGGAGCCTCCACGTCTGCTTCCCATTCTAGGATGCTCTCTCGGCATTGCAATATACAGAGGATTAACAAGCGCGCAAATACACGGAGGGGAGTGACTAACCAGAACGTGAGCCCTTTGAACTTGAGCGCATTGCCTATGAAACACTCTCGAGCCTGAAACAGAGACGGAATTGGGCACTGAGAGTGAATGCCCCTGAGCTACCAACAGCACCGCAGAGGAGTGCGAAGAGGCTACAGAGGAATGCGAAGAGGCCGCAGAGGAATGCCAAGAGACCGCAGAGGAATGCGAGGAGGCCGCGGGAGCACAAAGATTTTGAAGCGCCATTGCACAATTTACCAGGAGGCAGATGGAGGAGTAAAAGAACCGCATTAAAAACCTTGCGTGAGACCAGCTCACTCGTTCTGCAAGGTACCTCGTGGCGTGCATGGGTTGACACCTGCCCATGTGAAACGCCACCTTCGTACCATCATACCATTTAAACACCCGCATCCGGGAGAGAGAGATCTTTCTGCACCAAAGAAGTGCAATCCTGTTTGAGTTGTTCATCATCTGCCATTTCAAGAGATCCTGAGAAGTAGGGAAGTTGCTGAGTTGCGCCCTGGTTGGCCAATCTGTCTGCGACTTGATTTGTTGTTCTTCTAACATGCTGGAAGGTTATGCTTTGGGGATTTCTTAGCTTTTCCTCCAGTGATTCCAATCTACTGAGCAATCTCCAGCTGGATGCTATTTTGACTGCTGTAGTACCTGCTTGTATTCTGTTGGCTGCGACTATAAGGATAGATGAGTCTCCTTTGACCTCTAGAGGGAAGAAGTGCTTTTGTTCTGCAATGCAGATCCCTTTCCAAAGTCCTTCCAACTCAGCTGCATTGTTAGTGTCTTTGCCAATCGATCCATAATAGATATGCAATATAGCTCCCGTATGGCTTCTGAAAATTCCTCCAAATCCCGTCGGCCCAGGATTACCTTTGGCTGCCCCATCAAAATTCAGCTTGTAAGAGTTAATTGCAGGAGGGGACCAGGATAGCGGAGAGGCTGTGCTTGTTGGAGGACGGGCCTTAACATGGGCTAAAAAGGAGAGGTCCAGATTCCAGTCTTTCAGAATGATACATTCCTGCGGAGATTCTGGCAGATCTGTATCATACCAGGTTCTGATGGCTAGAGTTTCTTGAAGATTTTGTTTTAGGAGGAGCCACAAAGCTTCTATTGGCTGGCAGGTGTTGTTGAAGATTCTGTAGTTTCTTTCCTTCCAGAGAATCCAATAAAGAAAGCCTGGTATTAGACTCCAAAGAGAGTTAAGAAGCTGGCTTTTAAAAGGGTTCTTAGTCCATTTCCTTATGGTTTCTGTAACGTCCTCCATCCGAGCTTCCGATCTCCTGTTGCATTTTTCAATTCTCTCCCAAAGTTGCGTAGCTAGCGGACATGTTTCCATTAAGTGTCTGATGGTTTCAGAGTGGAGATTGCAATTTGGGCATCTTGATGGGCCAATGAATCCACGCTTTTGCAGGTTGTCCCAAGTGAGTATGCGCCTTTTACTTAAAAGCCATAAAAAAGTGGAGACTTTAGGCCATACTCCTGGTTGCCAGACCTTTTCCCATATTTGGTCCTTGTTTGTCTGGATAGCTGAGTAGCGCAATTGGTATGCTTCTTTGGTGGTGAATGTTCCTTTGGGCGTATGTCCCCATCTTAGTTTGTCCTGCTGGTTGGAGTATCGAATTCTTCTGTAATTGAGTTCTTGATCTATGTCAGTGTGCGTTTCTCCTTGCCAATCAATCTGCCAGAGGCTAGCGGGTTTCCAGATTTGGAAGTCATGGTGCGTGGGCTGTTGCCAGAATTGATGAACAAATGTGAGGTTCGCCTGCTGCATGTGAGTTTGCCATAGTGGCTTTTGGAATAAAGTTGCCAGTTTCGGGAGTTGTTGCCATGAATCCTCCCAGAACCTTGCAGTTGTGCCTGAGTGAATTTCCCAAAAACTATGCTCTTGAATGAAAGCGCTGTGGAGCTTTGCGGCATTCCATATTAGAGACCCTTGGGTTGTTGTGCTGATTCTGATAAGATCATTCTATTGACTGCCCGGGGCATATTTTGCTTTCCAGAGTCTTGTCCATGGTGAATGTGGCTTGGAGATCCAATTCCACAATATTCGAGCTCCCATTTTATTATTGCTTTGGAGAGGATCCCTTAAGCCCAGGCCACCTTCAGATTTGATTTTTCATACTTCTTTCTAGTTTACAAGAGCCCATTTTCTATTCAGGCTAGAGGAGCCCCATAGGAAGTTGCGCTGAAGGTTACGGATTACTTTAAGGACCCATTTTGGTGCTGCCATGATGGAAAAAAGATACAAAGGCATTGCCTGGAGAACCGATTTGATCAAGACAAGTCTGCCAGCCATGTTTAGAGAGCGAAAAGTCCAAGACGAAAGCCTTGATTCTAATTTGTCTAGGAGAGTCCTCCAAGAAGCATGCTTGATGGCAGAATCAGCTAGAGGAGCCCCCAGGTACTTTGATGGAAGCTTGGCAATAGTGAACCCCAGAATTCGAGCAATATTCCTTTGAGTAGAAGGGGGAGTGTTGAAAAAGAAGAGCTGAGATTTAGAAGCATTAATAGAGGTGCCAGAGGCGTCAGAGAAGAGGGAGAGCAGGGATTTGAAAACAGAGGCCTCTTGAGAGGATGGATGACCAAATAACATTGTGTCGTCTACAAACTGTTGATGGGAAAGAGGATTAAGACCATGGAGGGAAATTCCTTTTAAAGCCTGGGTGGAGACAGCGGATTTGAGCAGTCTACTGAGCCCTTCTGCCATTAGGACAAAGAGGAATGGGGAAAGGGGATCCCCCTGCCTGATACCACGGGAGGGGCGGAAGGGCAAAGAAGGGGAACCATTCAGCAAGACAGAGATACTAGGAGAGGAAATTAGATTCATGATCCATCTGGTCCATGTTGAATTGAAACCAAAAGCTAATAACATCTTGTGAATGTAATTCCAACTGAGTTTATCAAAGGCTTTAGAGAGATCTAGCTTTAGAATCATACCTGGTTTTGGCGCAATGTTAAAAAGCATATCAACATTTTTTAAATTTCATGAAAATTTACATAGAAAAAAATAAATGTTTCCTTTATATGTTTTAATTAATATTCAAATTAAAATATATATAAATGTAAAATGTAATGTAAAATATAAAATAAATACTCAACTTAAAACATAAATAAATGTAAAATTTAAAATGTAAAATGTCAGGTACACAACTACATCCTCTATTAAAAGAAGGAATTGGTTTGTCTATAATGTAATGATAATATACAATTGTTTTTTTAATAGATTATTTCATTATATATTAGTATATGTATAATAATCAATAATATTGATTACTATTATTCCAATAAATTATAATAATAATCATCTCCATTATAAGTATTATTATATTAGACCTTAAATATAATATTGATTACAAAGAGTGACAATTCTTAATCATATGGATGGAGGAGGGGAGAGGGAAAACGAAAGAGATAGAGAGAGCTGGAGAGGCAAAGATAGAGGGAGAGAGGGAAGTGCGAGAGAGAGGGAGAGATATGAAGGAAGAGAGATGAGGGGAGAGAGAGAATGAGAGAGGGAGGGAAAGAGAGATGGAGCTAGAGAGGGAGATAGAGGGAGGGACGAACAAAGACATAGAGTGAGAGTGAGGGTGTGGAAAATGAGAGATTCAGAGAGAGTGAGGGAGATAGAAGAGCAGGGAATAGAGAGAGGGGGGGTGAAGAGAGAGATGGAGAGGAGAGGAAGAGAGAGAGAGGGAGGGAGGCACATAAATGGAGGTTGGTGAGAGACGACAGGGTGAAGGAGAGAAGGAGGGAGATAATGTAAAGCTAGAGAGAGAGAGAGAGAGAGATGGGGGAGAGAGAGGGACGTCGGAGAGAGAGGGAGAGAAAGGAAGGAAGAGAGAAAGAGGATGGAAGAGAGAGAAGGATGGAGCGAGGTAGAGAAAGGGAGATAAAGGACAGAAGGGAGAGAGGATGGGAAGTAGAGAAGGATGGAGTTGGAGGGGGATATAGTGGCAAAGTTGGAGTGTTGAGAGAGGGAGAGTGTGTTGGGTGCGGGGGGCGGGGTAAAAGGTGGGATACAAGTATACATGGGTTCCCTTGATCGTATTCACTACTTCTCTAGGTAAGTAGTCTGGATATGATAAGTATCCATCTTAGTATTACATTTTTTTCATGCACATGACAATCAGGATTTAAAGTGCACTGCTTAACAAATAGTTCATTGGGGCGGGGTCAAAGGATGGCATGAGAGAAAGGGAGAGAGAGGAGGGAAGATAGAGAGGACATGAGAGAGTGAAGGAGAGATGGAGGGAGAGAGAGCAAGGGAAGAAGAAAGAAATAAAGAGAGAAATGTGGAGAGATAGAGGGAGTGGCATGGGAGAGATGGAGAGAAAGTGAGGGAAAGAATGGAACAAGAGGGAAGAGAGAGACAAGGGGAAATAGAGGGAGATAGAGGGAAGAAAGGGATAGGGAATATAGGGAGAGAGAAAGAGATAGATAGATGTGGAGAGATAGTTTATA
Organism: Pinus tabuliformis; assembly: GCA_031772625.1. Classification (NCBI taxonomy): domain Eukaryota; kingdom Viridiplantae; phylum Streptophyta; class Pinopsida; order Pinales; family Pinaceae; genus Pinus; species Pinus tabuliformis. The sequence continues at coordinate 1,004,196,767 of CM062820.1, read as the reverse complement.
TATTTAGGGGTGAGATAGAGAGACAAAGAAGGAGAGATAGAGGGAGATAGAGATATAAATGGAGGCGAGAAGGAGGGAAGAAGAGAGGGATAGAGAGTGGGAGGGTGAGAGAGATGTAAATGGAGAGAGGGAACGTGTGTGTTTGAGAGGGAAGAAGAGAGAGTTAGAGAGTGGGAGGGTGAGGGAGATATAAATGGAGAGAGAGAACTTGTGTGATTGGGGCTGACATAGAGAAGAAAAAAAGAGAGATAAACGGATGTATAGACATAGATGATATGGAGAGATAGAGAGAAAGGATAGACAAAGGGAGAAAAAGAGAGTTAGAAAAAAATATAGAAAAAAAGAGAAAAAACTACAACTACAAGTACAACTAGTTTAAGCGATAAGGGTGTCCGAGAAGAGAAAGGATTTTTAAGCTGCTACATCTCTAAAGGAGAAGATTCAAGATGTGCCAGAAATACTGTTATTTCTGAGATTCTAAGACTGGTGGACAAATTCAAGGATGAAAGATTGAGCGTAACTTTGACTGGACACAGCTTGGGAGCTGCCCTGGCAACGTTAAGTTCATATGACATAAAAAAAATTCTCAACTCAAACTTTCCGGAACGGCCCTTACCTGTGACTGTGTTTGCATTCGCGAGTCCGCGTGTAGGGAATAGAGCATTTGCCCTGCGAATGGAGGAGCTAGAAGTGAAAGTGTTGCGGTTGGTGAATAAGAGGGATGTTGTTCCCAAAGTTCCTGGATTTGTTTTCAACGAGAATTCATGGCGATAGTTAACAAAACTGTTGGATTGGCTTCCCTGGACATATTTTCACGTGGGTGTAAAGATTGTTTTGGACAACAATGACATCCGCAATCTTGATCCTGCTTACGCCCACAATTTAGTGGTTTATCTTCATCTGATTGAAGGCTATGTTGGAGTGGGTAGACCTTTCAAATCTTCGGGGCGGAAAGGTCCTGCTCCCCTTGCTGCAGCCTATTAATTGAACATCAGATTCATAAATCTACACAGGAAAAAGAAAATATAAGATCTTTTGCTGAATAAGAGCTTTTGCTGCTATTTTGTTTTGATTTTCCGTCCTTTATTATCACCATGACCTGCTCGTGAGCAAGTCAAATGATCGGAACAAAAAACACTTGGTATAGGATAAAACTAGTTAGATGCCACTGTCCAAATTAAACCCCTTCTCTTTCTATTGCCCTGATAGCTTTTGTAAGAGATCTGACGCTTATCTAACAGACTTGTTAAGGATGTCGATTGCATCATAGACTTAGGGATGTTAACGAACGTCATTGTTGATTTGTTATTCATCAGATTTTATGATAAAACTAAAATCCTAATTATATCATTTTAATGCCAGCTTGCTCCATACTGTGAACAATTTGTTGATCTTTCTCTTCAGTACAATCTGGTCATCATATGGCACTATACTCTCTGGAAAAATTGTTGATCTCTTTCTTCGGTACAATTTAGGTCATCACATGGCACTGTACTATTATAAACTTTCAAGACAATTAATCTTTATTTTAACTCCGGGATTTTTCTCTCGGACGATGTTGGAAGTGATAAACAGAACATTATACATTTTTCAAAGTAAATGACTTTCCTGGTTTTTATAAGAGAGTAGTCTACCTGGGCCACATATTGTGGAAATTCAAGGATTATTTCTTTCAAAATCTGTAGAAACTTTGGAATGTGGGTCACAATTATCTGACTTAAGGAAATTTTGGAATGTGGATTATAACTAAGCAACTTCTAGATCTGGGTGTATGGATAGCTAAAACTAATTTTCCAGAAGAATTGGTGGCCACTAAAAGTCTTGACACTTAAAAAGACTTATTTTAAACCAATCAAAATTTTAACAAAAATTAAAAATTAAATATACATATAATTAATTATTGAACTTTTATTTTATTTTTTAATATTTCTAATATAATTATATAAATTAAATAATTAATAAACATTAAACAAAATCTTTCCGTAAAAATCACATGAGAAATTTTTTTTGGAAACGAGTTTCAAATAATTAATAAACATATAAACATTAATTTAAAAGTATCAAAAACTTATTTTATTATACATTTTACACTACTAAAATTAAAAATAAATAAATAAATTCCACATTTATTATTAATAATATAAAATAAATTATTTATAACCTAAACATATATATACATTTAAAAAGATGTATCTTTATTTTATAGTAAAAATTTAATATTAAAAAAATATTATTTATCAATATAATAATTTATCAATACCTTATAACCAAAACAACCTAAAGTTATTTTTAAAATCTATGTGAAAAAAGAAATATATTTATGAATATAATTAAAATATTTCCTCACATCACTCTTGATTTAGTTCTTCTCAATTTTTTTCTATGCAATTATGAAGTCATACAAAACCCAACTAATTTCAACTTTTATGGATAAAAATAAAAAATTTACTCATAGCTCACCACTTTTAACATATTAAAAAAAATAATTCAATTAGTCTAGGCCATCATCTTTATTTTTCTATTACCAGAGAATTACGTGTATATTTTTTTGTGTCACCCACTACTTTTTTCCAATACCCATGTCTAAAACCTGTGAAGACATTATCATTCATCTTACTTTTACATTATCATTTATAATTTAAAGGGAAAAAAAATATTTTTTAAAATTTTTATCCACTATACAATTATGAAGTAATATAAAGCACAACTGATTTCATCTTTTACCTATGGAGAATAAAAAATAATGAAACCACTCTTACCCACCACTTTTAACAAATAGAAAAACGTAACTAAATTATTCAATTTTTTTTGGTCACCTACTACTTTTTCTTTTCCATTGTTTATGTGTAAAGCCTATCAAAACATTATTTAACCTGATAAAGTAATTTTAACGAGACACATTTTGCTTGAGCAATGATTTTTTAACTTTATAGTGAAATATTATTTATACAATTTACTAAATAAACTTCCATAAAATAGAAACTAAATTTTAATTATATCCGAATAAAAAAAATATAAAATAAAGTTTATATTTTCTTAACAATATAATTAATAAGAGATTGGTTTTTAATGTGTTCAAATGCAATATAATTATTGCTATAATATAATTATATAAATTATAATGATAATATAAAAAGATATCTAAACCATACAATTGCATCTTTGTTTTCCAAAAGTATGCAAAATGAATATCAATAACTTCCGCTTATAATCCAAACCTTTTACGTTGAAACAGCCCCCTTTAGTTTGAAATACCCATCAATAAAGCGCTGGACATTCTTTCTTTTCGGAAGGTATGCAAAGTGAATAACAACCGCATCCACTATATAATCCAAACCCTTATGCTGGAAACGATCCTCCTTATTTTGAAATACACCTCAATGGAGACTTGTACATTAAGGACCAAGGGACTTTTAAGCTTGTGGTACATGGGAACAAACTTTTGTGAAGAATGTTAAATTTATTCCTTATTTTGAAATACGCCTCAATGGAGAGTTGTACATTAAGGACCGAAGGAACTTTAAACTTGTGGTACATGTGAACAAATTTTTGTGCAAAATGTTAAATTTCTATTTTTATTTTTTTTATTAAATGTGTTTTGTAATGATTATCGGATTATAAATGTGTTATTTTAGTAGGTTCGTACTTTTGAAAAAAGAAAAGGTAATTGTGGAAGCTAACTTTTATTTGAAAATTATGTTTGTTTTTTAGTGTAATTGATTTATAAATTTAAAAAATTGTTATAAATAATTTTGCAGCTTGAATGTAAGTAAACATGTTAATTATTAAAATAGACAAGAATTAGAAATAATTACATCAAGTTCAGATTAGAATTAATAGATACAAATTAAAAAATTTAAATATATATATATATATATATATTGGAATAAATGGAACTTTTTATTAATGACAAAAAGTCACATATAGGTTAAATTTAAAACAAAAAAGACTAAAATCAAGGAAATATTGGTGATTAACATGCTACCTACCAATAATAAGGCATTCAGAGAATAACTACACTAATTATAATAGCATAGAAAACTTTCTTGGGTTAACTAATTGTTCACCATCTTCTTGAATTTGTGCCTTATTACTACTTTGGATTCATTTTTTGGCTTCTTTGTCTTTCCTTGAGACCACTTTGAAATCCATTGTTTGAACCCTGAGAAGGAACCTTAAGGAACTCAAGTCGAATTCATTGCTTTGGTGCTAGGCCTTATATAGAATATTTGCCTCATGATTTGGAGTGTCCTTCACATAGTTTACATGTCATTTTGTTGTAACGGCAATCAGTCATGGGTCATCTAGATCCATATATTCTAGTAGGACTTCCACTTCATCTTCTTCTGAAGGAGTGCTAATCATTTCTTGTGGTAATGGATTTTGTTGGGGCTCTTCAAGAGACTTTTTCACATATCCTATAGGGTTATGGGATTCATCTTATGTTGATTGCATGCTTGATTGAACGTTTACTTATTATGGAGCATTTTATAGAGAGGAGAGAGAATCGATTCTATTTTTAGATCTAAAAATCTATTCAAGATTTGAGGTACCCTAGGGACTCAAATTTCTTCTTCATTGGGAGACTTTTTTCCATATCAACTAGATCATTTTGGGAATGATTTTCTTCAAATGGTTCCTTCTTATTCGTCGAATGGTCCATAAAAAGATGCCCATATTCATGATAGTGTCTGCATCTGAAGGGACTAGTACATAATCTAGAGACTCCCTCCAAACATTATCCTGATAATGAATATCGATGTAGGTTGGAGGAGGTCAGGATACATTCATGTAAAAATAGATTCATACATATGAAGTGTACCTCCCTCTCTTGGTAACCTCCAATACTTTAACAAATTTATCGATGAAATTTCTAATACCTTTAATTGTTTCCTCCTGCCAATGTTCCTTGGGAAGAGAAAAGAAACAAATCCACATTGGGACTGCAAGGAAATCCTCCTTCTATTGATTATATTTCTCCTTCCAAAATCACATGAATATAACTCCATTGTTGAAAAAATACCATCCTCCAAAAATGCACAATTTCTCTTCCACGATACAGAATATGACTATAGATAAACTCTTGGCCCCTAACTCTATTTATATTTGACCCTCGTGTTCCATTTATTTTAGATCCACCCAATCAAATCCTTTTTACAAGGCCATAATATAAAAAACTTATAGATTAAAGTATGATCATGCATATGTTATATATATTCTCCTATATTGCTAGATTTAACCTCGGATTTTGGGTCTTCCACTACTTTTGGAATGGAATGCCCTAGATTTGTAGCTTGCCATTGTGCATCGAGTGGAGGGTTTGTTGCACAACTAGAAACCCTACTTTATTTAACTTCTCTATGAAATGGATGTCGAATATGAGGAGATGGATGGGGAATACTAGTATATCTAGACTCCTTATCAACTACCAAAACAATCTTTCTAATGGAGGGGGCAAATCGCCCTCTAACAAATCCAAGCATATACAGTTATGTAGAGGAGACCCTAGAATTTGTATAGAGGAGACGAAAGCTTTAGCTTAATATTAATTCAACTTATATGTTGAAATAAATAAGTTAACAACAATACATAAAACACTAAAAAATCATGTATATTTCGTAGTGATATTGGTTTTAAAATCTCCTTAGGCCCTAGATCTAGTTTGAGGCTAATAACACACAAAAACACACTAGGAACCTACAACTTACAAGCACTTTGCATAGCAAAAATATTCAGTAACGAAATTGATTAAGTACACTGAGGGTTGAGCCCAAATCTCCATTGTTTTATTAGCTCATCAATAAAAGAATCATGGGGCTCACGTATGAAGGATGATGACCCTCAATCACTAGTATAACTTTTATACATAGTATACCAAACTAGAGGTTGCGATGTGATTCTTCAAATGTGTAATCTGCCAAAAAAGACAAGAAAAAATACACATGACTTACTTGTTGATGCAACCCTTTTAGCACTAGCCCTTTCTATCCTCATTTTCCTTTGAAACTTAGCTATCCTTTGCCATCAACACATGGTGGTCTAAATCCTTTCAAATCTCTATCATAAACTCTTTTTCACAATAAGTAATATCCTTTAGACTTGTTATGTGTATTAGCTCCAAATTATTAGCAACACACAATGGTGTTTGTTCTTCCACACCATTGCATAATCTACCGTACACTACTATTCAAAGCTCCTTTGTTAGAAAGACTTGAAATATTGTGGTCAGCAAACATATACACTAAAGAAAAAAGCCCCATTCCTTGCTTCATTGTCGTTCACTTAACCCCAAGGCTACTTAGACCTATGCCAAAATATTTTTGAGGCCTTTTGGCCCTCAAGCTACTACCTTCGACCTCCTTAGTCGGTATGTGACCCTTTTCAAATAGCCTGTGCCCTGTTGAATTTATATAAGAGGCCTTTCATCCCTTTCCATACATTACACATGCCTTTTTCCCCTCCTTGTAAAAGAAACTAGGGTCTCAACCCTCTCTAACACAAAGACATAACTCAACCTAGAAAATAGAAAATTGATCCACTACTCCTTCCAACATAGACCCATATGATCTATAGACTACACTTGAAGGATACTTGACCTCCTTCAAAAGACATAGTTCTTACTCTAAATTTGTAACCTATTCCTCTTGGATTTTTCTCACACAAGAATGGTTTGTTTTTGAGGTTTTGTTCACACTCATAAAATCACTCTAGTTTTCCCTCGATCCTTCCTAAAGCATTTCTATTAACACTAGATAAGGCACTTGGCCTCCTTCAAAGGTTGTAACAACATGGACGAATCTTCAACATTGGCCTAGATCAGGCCCTAAATCAAACTCGTCCTTGCTCTACAACTCTCAAAGATCTTGGCTACCTTGATCCTCCTATAACCCTTTGACTTAGCCTCATAGAATAAATTATAACATTGCTACAATTTTCTTCTAAGAGCGGATCTCAGCCTCCATGAGAAGAACTCGGCTCTCCTAGGGCACCCTTAACACATGATAAATCACATCTCTTGCACACAATGAACATCTTCATAGTCTCTCCCATATTTATTATTTCTCTTGGGTCACTTAGGAGACATCCAGAGTTAGGTTTTTCACCTCTTAACCCTTTCGAAAAAATAATTATTTTCTTTTAGGTCCTAAACCAACAATGTAAACTTTGAAACAAGAACTATAAACTCAAAATGGGAACTCTAGCCAAAAAACCCCGGAAAAACATCAAAAACAGTGCTAAAAACGAAAAGTGTGTATACTGGAACGATGATTTTATTTTTTAGGGGTCAATTTTGAACTTGTTTTAAAAATGGTAGTGACTACAAAATTTACTATGAAATTTTTGTGCAAAATATAGCTTCAAAACGAAAAAGTGATGATATTGGAACGATGATTTTTTTTTTTAGGGTCAATTTTAAAACTTTTTAAAAAATGCTAGTAAAACCAAATTTTTATATGCCAAACAAAGTTGTTTATGAGGAAAAAAAAACATTAATGTTATTGGTAGAATATCATTTTTCTTTCCTAAGTATAAATTCAACATGTTTTCAACCATTACATGCCATGGTTATTACACATAAACATAGATGGACAAATTTACCATATCACATCAAGCACATTTTCGTGATTATCCTTATTTTAATTTTGAGCATGACAAATTCGTAGGAGGCCAGGATTTCACTAAAAAGAGGACCTGGAGTCAGATTATAGTGAAGCTCCTCTAATGACCCTCGCTAAACTGATCACCCTCTCCATAAAATATGTTCACAAAAAGTTCACAAGGAATCCGAGAAGCAAGTTTCATTTGTTCTAAAGAAACTCAGTTACAGCTAAAGAACCTTATTACTCCCTAATAAATGTGTTCCCGAGAAATGAAGGTAGCATAACTTCATTTGCTATCAATAAATCCCAAACCTAGATGCTAGAGGATTTTCTCTCAAGAATGAAATAATTCAAAAAAACAAGCAAGTTCCCAGAAGATAACTCTAGTGTCAATCACAATCCTAATAATGCATCATCAGTGAAATCATACCCCACATGTAGGGAGAATATGATGAGCTACCTATGACCACTCAATTTACTTTGATTAGAGTATCTAAGGCCATAATAATAATCTATTTTAATTTCTTTCCAAACCTTTAAAGGAAGGTCATTGTCACTATCATCTTATGAACCACTATAATAACTTTGATGGCGTTTTAAATAAAGTTACATGGTATTTTGTGTTTGTCTTATTTTGTTGCAGCTGACTCATGAGGAGCACATGGATGCTAATACCACAATGGGAAACACAACCAAAATGAGCAAACTAAGTTTGGACCTCCATTAACATCAATTACCACTGAGAAAGGATTACATTTATCAAATTCACTGCGAATATCTTAACAACAACATAAAAACATCTCCCTTGGCAACAATTCTAAAAAGTCAATTAGGTCAAGAATTTACACCCAATACAAGGAGACACCCCTATTAATACGGTTATTCAGTGCATTACTTCCCCCACTATTATCAATTAGATGTTACCCATCCTCATATCTAAATAAAAGAAAAGGGAGAAATAAAATAAATGAAAAGCACCCCAACGGGGAAAGTAACGAGGGATATAAAAACCTTTTATGGGGCTATGAACATCTAGTTGGTAGTAAATGCTTATTATTTCATTGTGGTGATTACATTGTAGACATAGAAACTCATTAATATTGGAAGAATACTTTTAGAAATCCTTGAGTCATATTTAAGGAGTCTATTACCTCGAGATCTATACAAACCAATTGGATCAAAAACCAAACCTAAAGTGAAAGTAAGAAAATTTATTTTTTAAAAAGTAAATGACCTTTATGGATAAATTAATATAATAAAGAAGTATTTCTTAATCCTCGAAATAAAAAGCTTTCAATGTTAAACGAATATATCTAATCTCTTGTGAATTCCTAATAAAATTAACTAAAAGTATATTATTGTACCATAACTATAACCTTATTGTTAAAGCATTCCAAATATTTTAGACTCATCTATTGTCGTTGCATAAATTCACTAGAAAGCACACTTGAATTTTTCTTTTAAAAACTACTCCTATTTCCATTCCTTTATGCTTAATATGGTCATTTTAAAAGTCTTCTTAATCAAGGTGAAAACCAAAATCTCAATCAATTTTCATATAAATATCTTAGATAAAGATGAATTGACTAGAAAACACACTTGGATTTTTCTTTTAAAAACTACTCCTATTCCCATTCCCTTATACTTAATCATTTTAAAAATCTTCTTAATCAAGGTAAAAACCTAATCTCGATCAATTTTCATCTAAATATCTTAGATATATATAACACCAAACTTAATGGTCCCTTGTTTGAATTATAATGAACTAAAATAACATTGTTGATAGACCATATGAAAGCCCAAACTTTATATATTATCTTCAGCATAGTAACTTAAATCTTGAGCTCATAATTTTATCAATGTTACCTCCAACTAATGTCTAATGTCTAATATTATTAGACAGGAACAATGAATTTTAGTTACAACTTACATTGAAAGTCCATGTAACCCCATGGGGACACTTAATATATTTTAAGACAAAAAAATCACTGATGATATGTGTCGGCTTATATATTGGTCTTGAAAATGCCTGAGGGATATAAAACATGTACCTCATTGATAAATTAGAGAAGATCAACTCGGGACATTCTTCAAAAAAAAAATCACCACCTGAGACACGTTATACATCTAGAAATAGAAATCAAGTAATTATGGACGCGTAGTGGCAGGTATTAGTTAGCTCTTCAACAATTGCGGCAGTACTCTTCGCAATAGCATTACTCATCTACTTAATCAAAGAAGTTTTCCATGATATTTTTTCACCGCCTTGGAGGATCGTCTTCATCCATGAATTGAACGATGATGACTGGAAAAGTCTCGGCCTCTCTGATCAACAAATAGCCGCACTACAATCTTTCAAGTACTTAGAATAAGGGAGATCCAAAGAGGCGGAGGAGGAGTGTTGTAGCATTTGTTTGTGTAGAATGCAAGAAAATGAAGAAAAGTAATCGAATTAGAATCGACATGAAATTGAGAGCCATGGATCCACGGCATCCTCGCCAGCCAAGCTGGCAGATAGTATGAACACACCTCGACCCTGGTCCGGAACCCCTCAACCGCTGCTGCAACAAGCCGAATACATCACGCGTTTGAATCTTAGAATAGTCTACCCACAGGCAGAGCAGAGGTGCTGGGCAGAGCGCCAAAGCAGAGCATACCATAATATTTAACCATAATCATGGAGCCTTAGTCCTCTTTTAGCACTCGCTGGTTTATTTTAGGGTGGGCAGAATTCTTCCATGCTGCACTCACTGGTTTATTTAAGGGTTGGCAGAAAGGTTTTACTGGAAAAAGTTGTGAAACCTTTATTTTCAGGAGAATCTTGAACTTGAAAGAAATAGAAACTGAAAATGAGAAATAACTGTAGTTTGAGGAAATACAGTGCTTTACATAGATGTCATATTAAAGATATTGAACTTTTATATACAGCTAGTGCTACAAAGGTTACTAAAATTGATAAGGGTTTGGCATATGTCAACGTTTGCCATCTTCAATGAGAAACACTTTTACAGAAATACTACTTTTTTGAAAATTGAAAATATCATATACCTAATCTCCAAATGCATGCCTTTGTAGTAATGGCAAGAGTATCTCTATAAAACATTGGCAAGAGTATCTCTGTAAAACATCTTCAGGTTGGACTGTTTAATGCAAGTCATGGATGAGGTGGAGGAGCTGGAGGATGATTGAAAATCCTATATTGCACTGGTTTCTTGGCTGGCCAGCCTGAACTAGGTGGGGGATCAGAGATCCCATAATCACTTTTCACATAATCTTCAGCAACTAAAGAGTCATCTTTGTTTTCACTGTGTTGATCCTCCAAGTTTCTTCTACTGCTGCTTCTTTTGATACTACTACTTGCATCCCTACTCATGTCAAAATTATCTTTCTATGGTGCATGTTCAAGAACAAAAAGTTTATAATTTGCACAAAAGAGGCAGCGACATAATCACATGATTTCCATGAACATACTTGAAACAAAACATTTCAATTACATAAAGAAAGTTGCATGCAAAAAGAACCCATTGAGAGTGTTGAAACTTACCATTACTGCTTCTCCTCCACTATCCAGACCAATCTAGTATAGAGTTTCTTCATGACCTGCACAAATAATAATAATTTTACATCATAGCAAACCAAACTCACCAATGAAACTTCATAAATTAAGTTATATTAAAAAATAAAAATAAAAATACTCTGAATTAAGCAATCCATGACAGGCTGCAAGAATGGGCTGAGAAAAATAAGTAGAAATAAAACACAAACCATGAGGATGGGTTCTGGATAATGCCCACATAATGTTATATGTGCAGAAGATCAGTAGTAATGGCAATACATAGGCCCACTTCATTCTGTGTTTAGTCCTCCTTGTGCTCACTCTATATGAAAAACTGATTGGATTAGAATAGCTGGGCTATTATTGATGTCATTAGCAACCACTGATGTGATATTTTCTCCAGTGAAGGCTCCATGGAGAGGAGATTCTACTGAGAGTCAGTTACATGGCCATGTTTTTGCTGCTGTGTGAGGATTGGAAAGAAAAGAGAGCGACGGTGGGGGGCATGCAATATCATTCAATTGCAATAATAAGGTGGCAGTATTTGTGTTTAATGCTTTTTGGGTTTTTTAGCCCATTCACTGCCTCACTTTTAATGCTCACAGACTCAGATCTCATAATGATATGTTATGATCTCCCTATGAGCTATTACAAGTTTATTGGCATTATCAAATTATTCCAGATAGGTCGACCTGGACGTGCGGAGGGTATTCTAGAAACCAATATTTGGGTAGCATAAGAGAAGCCATGGTCAGCAACCTTTCTGACCATGCCAAAGATCTCTGGCATGTCCCATCATTGAATGGCTCATCCGAAGGCTGGTAAGTGGATAAGACATGGACGTGCACACATTCAATGCTATTCAAATGCCAAGGATTTCAAATGCTTCACCACTTCCTAGATTTCAAATTGAAAAGTTGCACACAAAATTTCTGCAACAATGTGTTAAAAAGGGTTGCAATGGCTAGATTTCATTTTCATCATGGTATTAATGGGCTTAGCCTCTTCAGCACCAGCACTGACATCACCCCCTATTGCAATAACACCCAAGTCGACCCTAGTTCAATTCCCAGCAGTGCCATCACCGTAGACCTTTCGCAGGGCTAGGATTTCTCCACTTAATATCATATTGGATGCCCATTAAGCATTGTTTGGGGTGATTCGTAGCAGATGGGACGATTCTGAGAATCGCTGGGTGGCAGGGAGATTCTCAGAATTGCCCCGCCACCCAGTGATTCTAAGAATCGCCCCATCTGCTAAGAATCACCCCAAACAATGCTTACTGGGCATCCAATACGATATTAAGCAGATTTCAGAGGGAATTTTGATGTTAATTAATTTTGGCAGGAACAAACAAAATAGTTTTTCAGTAAAATTTCAGTTTTGATCTGGAGTGAGGAGCAGATCGCTCCAATGCAGGAGGCGTTCAGCCTATTTGACACCGACCGTGACGGGTACATTACGGCGGCCGAACTGGGAACCGTGATGCAATCCCTGGGGGAGAATCCCACTCAGGCGGAGCTTAAAGAGATCATTAAATGCGAAGAGATCAGCGGCACCATCGACTTCCCTCGCTTCGTGGACGTGATGAAATGGAACTTGAAGGGAGGGAGCTTCCATGTTCAGCTCAGGGATGCCTTTAAAGCCCTCGATAAAGAGGGCACCAGCAAGATTTATACCAGGGAACTCTGTCATATTCTTACCAGCATCGGGGAGAAGCTAGAGCCATCAGAAATTGATGAGTGGATTCAATAAATTAAGGTCAATTCTGATGGAAACATCTGCTATGAAGATTTTATCTCGAGGATGATGGCTAAGTAATATTTAATTTGTTGTATTGTTGTGATGCACAGTCTTTTTCAAAATTTCTGATTTTTGAAACCTCTGGAAATCTTGTGCCCTTTTCTCTAGGAAATTTGGAGAATATATTTTATTATCTAAAAGGGCTTGAAGTTAGCATATGCCAAGGGTTTACAGTGGGCTTGTCTATTCATATGTTAATCTATATTCACAGTCTAATTTAAAATAGATTTCTTCGATTTGGGATGTTTTTGCCATATTCCTATGAGAGTGCCCTAATTTTCAGTTTGTTGTTGACAGCTTCTTTGAAAATTTCAGTTTTGATCTATTTTAATGAACTGAACATTTTAAAGAGTAGTACATAACATGTGAAGGTGTCTACACCAAACAGCTATCGGTACTCATATTGTCAAAATCATGATTTCATAGTTCTAATGTAGGTAAAAATAAAATAACAAAAGACGCAAATATTCTAGGAAAAAAAAGGTAAATTTGCATCACATCTTCCTGTGAAGGAAAAATGTTCTCATAAATAAATGGCTTCGTCAACAATAGGCCTCTCATATTGAAACAAAACTAAAATATGAAACACCCAAGAGTTTGTTGGTCAAGTAGTGACAACAACCTCATATGCTGCTGGGGTACATAAATACTCTCACTCTCCCTCCCATGGACTTTGGTGGCAAATTTGTTCTAAATTTTTCCCTAACAACACTAATGTTACCATGTGGCCTTGTTACTTTGCACCAAATACACCTGTAATTAGTTCCCCCCTTCTCGGTTTTCACCTTGTAAATATAGGCCATCCTTTTGCCCAGATACCAATCCACTTCCTCTGGTGTATTGACTCCTTCAATTTGAACCAGAGAAGTATTTGGGTACTGGTTTTATTTTGACCTTTTGTAGCCGAGGATGATCCCTCAAACATACAACCTGATACGCTCTCCTTGGCCTCCCTTCACCATGTTGATCAAAATGGCTCGGAACATCTATCTCACAATGTGATGTGAATTGAGTTTTACTTATCAATATCAATGCTTTCCCTTGAACAAGGGGTAGGAAATAATATTAAATTTTGATAGGAACACTATGATTTAATAAATAATAGAGGTTGATGTATGTCGTTGAGCTTTTTTATAGGAATGCGACACAATGTTTTGTAGATGGATATCAAATTCTTTCTTTATCAAATTAAATAGGATAATTTTGAGCCATTATAAATGTTTAAAATTGAATAATGTAAGTCAAGTCCAACATCGTATAGTGAAGATAAGAATGAAGTGTTCGTTATCTGCGAAAGGGAATTGCAAAGAGTAAATGGAATGGAGATATAAGTTTTAAACCAATTTGTAGGGTTATATGACTAATTGTACATGAAAATATGGTTCAAAGAGAAATTAATGTATTAAGTTTAAAAGATGTTTCTAAAAAAGTTATTGAGAAAGAAAACATTAAAGGAGTTTCATGTAATAAAATTTATTACTTATGGTGAATATTCATCTATTTTTATGTAATAAGGTGAACGGATGGACTGTTGCACAAAATCTTCTTCCAGTTGTTGATGCTCCTCTTCCTCCACCTCTCCCTGGCATAGCCAACGTTAAAATGCATGGAACAAACAAAATAGTTACTAGTGCGTGGGTGCATGTATCAAATATGGCAGAAGAAAAAGTGAAGAATCCAACTCAGCCATTTCTTCTTAATGAACATCTAAGTCCCTCTTTCTTTTTTTTTTTGTTTTTTTGGAATAATTAACTCTGACTAAGATATAAATGAATAATCAATCCATAAATGTCTTTCTTTATTTCTTTTGTTTTTCTGAATAATTAACTCTGACTAAGATATAAATGAATAATCAATCCATAAACGTTGATTAGATTACATTGTTTGATTATTTCTAGCAATCTTCATGGTATTCCTTCTCAACAAAAACCATAGTATTCCTTCTCAACAAAAAGCAGACTAAGGTTAACCAATAAGGTTTCATATCAAATTTGGTTTGATATGTGATCTATCTCCTCTCCTCAGAATTATAACATATCCAAATCTCTTATTCATGATGCATAGATTAAGCATCTATGCCAGGTTTGCAAGAAATTATAAAAATCTGCAATATGTTTAGTATTTATGACTTGTATTTTTCACCCATGGATCTGCCACATCTATTTGTTTTCTTCCCATCCTGTTTTTCATTGTATATGACACAATATTTTCCAATCGTTTTTGTATGACACAATATTTGCCAATCTTCCATTGTCAGATATTTTTTGATGCTAAATAATCTTGGCAAGTGAAAAAGAGTGGTTATTGGTGTGTATTGTGAAGGAAAAAGAGACATTCTAACACGATTTACCTCTTCTCCATGTTCTAGATGAAAACATAGGTTTCTTTCTTTTTTCCAAAATCATGAACTCTGAATAAGATAGAAATGCAGGTGTCTTTTTCTTTTGCTAAAATAATTAACGTATGATGAGATAGAAATAAATAAAGGATTATGAATTGGGATCACAAATTTCAAGATTTGAGTATACTCAAATGTTCATTTTTACATTCTCTTGTATGTTTGTTTTGATTAGGTCTATTGAATCAAATTGGTTTTCAATAGGTTTGTTTTGAGTATGTGAGGTTTCTAGTGTCCTATTAATTCAACTGGAAGATATATTTCTTACATATCATTAGATTATGAAGTGACATTGGACATAACTAAGCTTTGGGCCATACACTTTTAGAAACAACAACCCAAACTAAATGATTAGTTATTAGACCTTTTTATTTATTTGATCTGAACTAGAAGATTATAAAAAAAATTCCTTTCATTGCTCCTCATAAACCAAGATAGATTGATTCATCCCTCCTTTTTAATGTACAAAGAGGAGTGCTTGATTTTTACTCAAAAAGATGGGGTGTTGATGTATCTATATATGGATGCTCAGGTTTTTATATTAAAAATTTTCTCCAGTGCTTGATTTGTAGTCAAAGAGATGCGGTGATAATGTATCTAGATTTGGGCGTTGAGTTTTTTATATTGAAATTTTCTCTTTGTTTCAATTAGAATTAGAAGGGTTTGTTCTCTTTTTTTTTCCTTATAATAAACTGTTGTTCTAAATTGAAAATGGATCATTTGTATTAATGTTTCTTTTTAATGTAAGTTTGAGGTGCAAGTTACTTATTTTATTTTTAGACTATGATATTTAACACATAGTGACCTATGCTTAATAAACTAAAATTAGGAAGGTTTAAAAACTTGATTAGTTTTTTTTTATGGTTTTGGTGTAGCTTGTTTGTAGAGAGACTGGAGATTTGTCCCCTAGGCAATAACATTCTCTTGCATCTTTGAAATCTTATTTATTGGTTCTATGTGATTGCATTACCACCTTTTCTTAAATGGTATTTCAAATAGTTATTCAAGAAAATTTCTAAACATTTCAACCTTTCATGATAAAATGTTCATTTTTACATTCTCTTGTATGTTTTTTTTTATGAGGTCTATTGAATAAAATTGGTTTTCAATAGGTTTGTTTTTAGTATGTGAGGTTTCCATTGTCTTATTAATTCAAGTGGAAGAGGTCTTTCTTACATATCATTAGTTTATGAAGTGACATTGGACATAATTAAGCTTTCGGCCATAACCTTTTAGAAACAACAACCCAAACTAAATGATTAGTTATAAAGAATTAGAAATTTCACAAATATAGTAAACCAATATTAAGTGTTATTTATGGCCTTAAATGAGTTTTGGAGGGTAAACTTTGAAATTCCACAGAACTGAAATTAGAGGTCAATAGAGTGTGTGAGGTCCAATTATTGGATAGAGTTCTTGAGAAAATTCTCCTATAACATTAGAGTTAAACATGAGGCATCTCAGGTTCAAAAACTAGAAGGGGTTAGAGTAGGTATGCTTTCGTAGACAATAATCAAATCATTTCATCGAGGTGGGTCTCTTGTCCCACAAACAAGGGGATTTCATACACCAATTTGGTGTCTAGCTTGGCTATGACCTTAAAATTGGATAATAATAATAACTATGATATAGATTGTTAGAAATTCATAATCTATAAGGGTGAAGGCATGGAGATGGGTTACACTTTTTGGCAAGAGATGGCACGTTTGGTTGGAGAAAATGATTTCTCAATTGAGCCCTTTTTAAGTGCTCGATCGAGCCGTTTGAGCACTTAAACAATGTAACCCAATGTTATTTAGGAGCTCGATTTAGCCATGTCTTTGCGGCAGTCAAATGAAGGAGATTGGGTTTTGGGTTTATTTTCTGGCTCACGTAAGTTTTATTATATGGAATTGAATTTCAATATGTTATTTATTAGTTTATATGTCATTGTACTAATTTATTTCATTATTTCTTTTGTGCTTTATAATTAGGTACAACACTAGCATGTTGCCTTCAAAAAGGAAGAAATTGCATTGCAATTGAAAAACATCCAATACAGTGCAATTTCATTCAGCAAAGAATTAATGCTCTTCAATTTTTTCCAGATGCAATGAAAGAAATTGGGCTGAAGAAAGGGGACTTTAGTGAATCACGTGTGGCAAAAAAGGCAAAGGAACCCCAACCACCATTACATGGAATGTTTGGAAAGACATACATTGGGGGATTTGCAGACATCAAAGATCCATTAGAAGAGGAAAATGAGCAAAAGGAAGCAGAAAATATTGTGGAAGAAGACAATGATTAAATCCTAGAGGATGAAGAGTTTGGATTACGTGACATTGTTGATTAAATTTAAGTTATGCTTGGAAATAAATCTTTGCAATGTTTTGACTTTGACATTTTATGAGAAGAATAAACACTCAATTAAGGTTGTTATGCGTTCGATATTTCTAAGATGTGTTTTTCACATTAATTTTTAAGTTAATCATTATTTTTTGAAAAAAAAGTGATTTTTTTTTTTTTTTTTGACATGAAATTTATAAAAAAAAACTATTATTTAACCATTTTTAGTTAAATTTTTCGTATAAAAATTGTGATTTTGACATGTCAATTCTAGAAAAAAATTATCAAAACGTGTAGTTTTTTAGTTATATTTATGTTAAAAATGGTTATTTTTATGTCCATTGTTAAAAAATATTGTTTTTTAGAAACAATTATTTCATGTGGATTGAAAAATTAATTAAGGATGTATAAATATGTAGAATATCAAAAATTCAAAATATCGACCTTCTAATTTAAAAATGCAAAACAATAAAAGTCTCAATACAAAAAAATTAAAATTAAAATAAAAGAAAAGAATATATGAAGAAAATGACCACTTCAAAAATTATTAAATTTACAAAATAATTATTTACATTTCATACATTAGAAAATTTAAAGTCAAAAAATAGGTCTTTTAAAAAAAGGGTCTGATGCAAAATACCCACTTTTTTAAATCAGCATGAAAATCACTACCATTCTAAAATGTACTGTACATAAAAAAATTGAGGTGCCAAAAACTATGCTCTAAAAAAAACATGTGTGTTCTTCATCACCCCTTTTCAAATTCAGGTCACTTTTTTGCTATCTCTACGAAACGGGTAACAGTATCAGTTCTCGTTTCAAAGTTTACATTGTTAACCCACATCCTTAGGCCAAAAATCCCTATTTGGGTAAATTTCCCAACCAACCACTTTTGGTGGGTATCCTTCTTGGAAATACCTTATGAGCTACCAAAATCTTATATTCCATCTTAGTGAAGAAGGTATTTCCTTCATGCTGCTAGATTCTTCACTTTCCTTGCATACTCATGACCATCCTCTCATGAGATGTGACTTTCCATGCATAGCGATACATGTCCTCGTATGTGTCATGTCTTCTTTGTAATAGGCCTAGCTTTATCTTGCATGGCGCATGAATGTCCTTACATGCAACATGACTTTCAATTCGACGATCATAAATGTTCTCACATGGTCTTTGAATATCCTTGCATGGGTTAAAAAATCTTCTATCTCATTAGAACTTGAAGATTAAGACTTCCATAGTGCAACTAACAATCCTTCAAAGTCTCCATCTGAAGATAGGCTCCCTGTGAGCCTACACAACCTCCACTACTTCACTCTACTTTCTATGCACACTCTAGTCCATGTGCTCTTCAAAGTATCTTTGATACCATCAAGTCAAATACCATGTTGAATTTTCCTTAGGCCCTAGATTTTTTCTAAGGCTAAATACACACACAAGCACACTAGGAAATCTCAACTTCCAATAACTTTTCACAATGGAAATATTGAACATTAAAATAAATTATGTAAACAGAGGTTTGAGACCAAAGAACAATTATTTTATTATTCCATCAATAAAAGAATCATGGGGCTCCCGTATTATGGATCATGCCCTTATATCAGTAGAACAAATATTATAGATAGTATGCAAAACTAGAGCTTGTGATTTTCTTCTTTAGATCTGTAATTTGCCCAAAAATACAAGAAAAATTAAACATGACTTACTTGCCGATATAACCCTT
Source organism: Pinus tabuliformis (assembly GCA_031772625.1). Taxonomy (NCBI): domain Eukaryota; kingdom Viridiplantae; phylum Streptophyta; class Pinopsida; order Pinales; family Pinaceae; genus Pinus; species Pinus tabuliformis. The sequence continues at coordinate 1,004,177,361 of CM062820.1, read as the reverse complement.
TTAGCATTAGCCCTTTATGTCCTCATTTTCCCTTCACATCTGACTATCATTTTCCATCAACATAGTGATCTCACTCATTTTAGATCTTTGTCATATATTCTTGCTCACAATAGGCCAAACCCTTTAGACTTCTTATATGTACTAGCTCCAAATTATCAACAACAAATAGTGGTCATTTTCCTTCATACATTGTATAATATTCCATTCTTACATTGTTGTCTAAATTTCCTTTTCTAGAGAGAATTCAAACATTTAGCTCAACAACCATATACATTGAAGAACAAAGCCCCTTTCTTGCTTCATTGGCCTTCACTCATCCATAAGGCTACTTTGACCTGTGCTAAAATATTTCTAAGGCCTTCCAACCATCAAGCTACCACCTACAACCTCCACAGTTCATCTGTGAGCCTCTACGTTTGGATCAAAATCCTTTAAGCCCTTTCTAGACATTACACATGTCTTTTGGTCCACTTTGTAATATAAAATATGGCTTCAACCCTCTCTAACACAAAGAGAGAAATCAACCTAGACAACTGACAACTAATCCACTACTCCTTCTAGCACAAACCCATACAATCAATAAAGTAGACTAGGAGGATACTTCGCCTCCTTCACAAGATAGAATTTGTCTTCCTTTAGATCTGTGGCCTCTTTTTGTTAGCTTTTTTTCACACCAGAATGGTTTATATTTACATTCTGTTCACACGCATAGAAACCCTCTGGTTTTCACTTGATTCTTCCTCATCATTTATCTTCACACTAGTTGAGGCACCCTACCTCCTTCAAAGGTTGTGACAACATGGATGAACCTTCTTCATTGGCATATATCAAGGACGAAATCAAACATTGTGTTTGTCTTTAGCCCTCCAAGATATTTGTTACCTTGTGGCTCCTCTAACGTTTTACTTTGCCTCATAGAACATATGGTAACCTTGATGTGTTCTTCTTCCAACAACAGATATTTGCCTCCATCGGATGATCTCAGCCCTCGTAAGAAACCCTTAGCACAAGATAAGTCATGTCTCTCATGCATACAATGAACCTCTTCCTAGGCTCTCCTCCATTTTTCCTTCTCTTGGGTCACTTCAGAATCCTCTGCACTTAGGGTTTTCACTTCTCGACCATTTATAAAAAATAATTATTTTTTTTTGGGTCGTGAACCCACATCCTTGCATCCAAAACCCCTCGTTGAGAAATTTTTCCAACCAACCACTTTTTTTGGGTATCGTTCTTAGAAATACCTTGTCAGCTACCCAAAATATAGCAATTGGATTCCCCATTGTTGTAAAACCTGGAAATACTCATTCTCCCAATTAAAAATTCCCACTCATAAAGAACCTTCGATTAAGAAAATTAGGGTTTATAGGAAATCCACTTAAAGTAGTGAACAAATTGATCCTTGAATACGAAATCAAGCTATGGGATTCTAAAAATGCATAAAATATACTTGCAACAAGTTAAACCGTACAAATTAGAGACAGAATCTTAAACAAATTAGAGACAGAATGAGCATTTGAGTTGTGGAAGTTACAGAAGAGTCAACTCCAACCCTATTCCCAAGGTGATAAAGTAGGTCAAGAGAGCCATCATGGAAACCAACCTGGAGGATAAAATAAAAAAGAAGTTGATTCCCTCCTGTGAGGTTATTCCTAGAATCTATGGATTATCGAAAATCCATAAGGAAGGGGTCCCTCTTAGACCAATTGTTAATACCATTGGTTCCCCTACCTATGAATTAGCTAAGTATGTAGCTAAGATCCTAAAGCCTCTGGTTGGTAACACAGACTCTTTTATAAAAGACTCAAGTGATTTTGTAAAGCTTATTAAGAATAAAAGGATAGATAAAGATGATATTCTAGTAAGCTTTGATGTCGTATCCTTGTTTACAAAGATTCCTCTTGATGAAGTTGTTCATGTTATAAAGATGGCCACCGACCCCAAAACAGTGAAGCTTGCAGAAATCTGTTTGCGGTCCACTTTTTTCAGTTTTCAAGATCACTATTATGAACAAATTTCTGGAGTCGCCATGGGTTCCCCGCTCTCACCTATTGTCGCCAACCTATACATGGAGCACTTTGAAAGAAAAGCCCTTGACTCATTCCACTTGAAGCCAGCATGGTGGAAAAGATTTGTCGATGACACCAACCTGAATTGGACTCATGGTAAGGCAGAGCTTGAGAAGTTCTTCAATCATCTTAACTCTATATCTTCCGAAATCAAATTTACTATGGAGCTTGAAGAGAATGGTAAGATCCCCTTTCTTGATGTTCTGATCAGTAGAAAAGAGGATGGCACTTTGGGGCACCAGGTCTACAGGAAGAAAACTCATACTGATAGCTATCTTCATGCTGACTCGTATCATCATCCATCCCAAAAATTTGGCGTCTTAAACACCCTAGCTGTGAGGGCTTTCAGGATTTCTGACCCTGATCACTTGAAGGATGAGATTGATCACTTAACCAATGTCTTCAAAAACATTGGATACAAGGAGTGGAGTATCAAGAGAGCTATAAGAAGGGCTCAGGATAGGGCCCTCTCTAAGCATCCCCCTAAAGACAAGAAAGAAAATCATGGGAAAGTTTACCTTCCATTCATCCAAGGGGTTACTGATAAAATTGCAAAAATTTTAAGGAAGAATAACATAGACACGCAGTTTACAACATGTGGAACGATAAGGCAAATGATGAGGTCGGTTAAGGATAACATTGATCGTCAACAACTCAAGGGCGTGTACAAGATTGATTGCTCATGTGGCAAGAGTTATATTGGGGAAACAGGTCGGTCTCTGAAAATAAGACTTAAAGAGCACGCTGCTGACATAAAGAATGAAAGATCCCGTACATCAGCCCTTGCTGAGCACTCGTCCAAGAACAAACATCATGTGTTTTTGGAAGACGCCAAGGTAATTTCTAGAGAGGACAACTATCATAAAAGAAAAATTAGAGAGGCCATTGAAATTATAAAATTCCCTCAGAACCTCAACAGGGACAATGGGAGTGAAATCAGTGGAAATTGGCTTCCTCTGATCAGACAAATAAACCCCTCCGGACCCTTGGAAGCATAAAGAAAAAAGGGGTCTTTCATTTCGAAAGTTTAATTAATTAATTAAAACAAAGTAATTAATTTAATTTAATTTAATTTAATTTAATTTAATTAATTATATTAAGTTAATTAATTAATTTAATTTAATTAATTATATTAAGTTAATTAATTAATTTAATTTAATTTAATTAATTATATTAAATTAAATTAATGATTAATCATATAATTAACTATATTAAATTAGAAACAAATTAATTAATTAATTTAATTTAATTTAAATTAAATTAATGATTTATTTATATAATTAATTATATTAAATTAATTAAATCTTAATTAATTGACCTAAACAAATTAATTGATGAATTAATTTAATTTAATTATATTAAGTTAATTAATTAATTAAATTAAATTAATGATTTAATTATATAATTAATTGTATTAAATTAAATTATTGATTAAATTATATAATTTTATAAGATTGAATCAATTAAGAATTCATGATGAAAATAATTAATCTTGAACTAATAATGAATAATTAATTAATTAACTAAAATGTTTTTATAAAACTTTTAAATAAAATTTAAGGAAATTAATTAATAAATAAGAAATCATGTGTCGGCCCTTTCAAAATTAGGGTTCTTGGTTTATTTATATCCAGGTCACAAGGCTTCCTTCTCTCAATAATCTTTCATTCATTTTCTATCTGATTTGTCCTGATGATGGACCCCCTTTGGGGTTTGAAACGTCGGCAGAATGAACTAGAAACTGTGGATAATCCGGATCATGCTACAAAAAACTTCCACAGTAGCTTGAAATCTAACACATACATAGATGTAACACCTTCTAAAGAAGAGATAGATGAGTTAATTAATATGCTTAATCTAAATGAAAAAAAATCTACATGAAAAATGCATATTGTACGAAACTATGTTAAAATTAGAATAAGCAATAAAGTATCATTTCTATGTGAGCAAGGCCCTTTTCAAACAAAAGTTAAAATATATAATCACATAAAAATTATTGTTTCATGTGATTACATGTTTTCGAAACAAAATTTGATGAAAGAATGTACATGGAACAAAATGAACAATTAACATAGTCGATGCATTAATTTCTATTTATGGCTAATAGTTCCTTAGATATAAGAGGGGAATTACCAATGAGTTTATGATTTTTAGCACAATGTAAAAAAAAAGGAAGACTTTCTTATATGTACGAGTTATAAAATTACATATTTTCTTAGGATTTTATAAACACATCACATTTGTTGATTTTTCTTTTATTGCGTTAAGAAAATTATGTTTTTGTTATGTAAAACTAATACTTATTTTGTACTTGTAAATTTGGAATACATGTGTTCTAAGTTAGATGGATGCAACAAGAAGGTTTCACTTCTTCCAACCTAAGAATTAAAGATGATTAAATGTATCATTTAAAAGAATTTTTATATACATTATGATTTTATTTAGCTTAGTTATCTTTTTTTGTTTGATACATGTTGATGGCATATTTATTATGATTTTAATTTCTTATATTAAAATCTAGGTTTTTGACATATATTTTCTTGTGTAAGCTTGGTGGTACTTCCCTTTTCTATTAACTTTACATAAATAGATAGTAAAACATGTCTTTCAAAATACTTCTGGTGGCTTCAACATGCCAGCAAGAAACAAGGTTTGTTGGCCACCTATCCACATCAAAAGCTGTCCAAAATTTAAACAGTTTAATTCTTATCATCCAGACTACATTTACTACTTTATTTACTATATTCTTCATACGTAAAATGTAAATGTTGATCGACATAATAACAAAATTTTACTAGTTGGAATTCTGCTTGAATCATATGATGATTTTATTGGTGTCGGTTCTTTCGCACATGACCCAAGTGCTTCACTTTGCAGCAGTGTCTGGATCTGCTTTTCTATTCTCTTCAAGCAGAGATTGTTATGATATTTCTACATTTAAATCAACTGGATTTCCTTCTAGAGATATTTTAGGCTTCGTTCTCCTTTTTTGTCCACTTCTGGCTCTTTGTTATCCTTGTGAGTTGTCATTACTTTAGCCAAAAGGTTTTTCATCACCCAATATTGCTGGATGGTTTGCCTAAACAATGTTTGACGACGTCGAGTATGGCTTGGATCTTGAATTATAGGCTCCCATTCTACTATAGGAATTTCTTCATTTTCTTTATTGGCATTTAACTCCCCTTCCCATTCGGTTATTACTGCTTTTATCTCTGTCGAGGTTTCTACGTAGTAGGCATTGATTAAGTTATGCATACTTTCTTGTCCCGTTTTTATATCCCTTTTTCCTAGGTGGCTTGCTTACTGATGTCTCGGGCCCTTTCATTTTCTGTTCAGTCTTTTTTCCTGTTCTTCTGCTCCCTTTTCATCCCTGTTGTCTGTCTTCTTTTACCATCTTTTCATGCTTTCTGTTCTTATAGTCCCTGCACTCCTGTACCCTTGCCTGATTCAAGTTCCAGTGTGTCGGGCCCTAGTGGACACTGGATTTTATACTACTTGTAATGTGAAGCAGTAGTAAAACATTAAAATCAAGACTAATTTTATCCTTAGTTTTCTTACTTTTCTTTATGGTTTGCATTTTGGCCTTCTCTCTTCCAATTTTTTCTGCACTATTCCAATCACTTCTAGTTTGAAGCTGCTCCATTACATTCTCGGCCCTCAGATCTATGCCCCCTCTGCTTCTCATTCCCTAGGAGCATCCTGGGTAACCCCCTCCATGGTCATGGTCTATTGGGATAGAGGTTTTCTCTCCATCTTTAGGAGAGTTGATCTTTGTCAACCATTTTGCCATCGGGACGAACCCCCTCTTCACTTTTCTATGCTACAATTTCCATAGGCTACCAACCCTACCCACTAAATTCCTAGGTTTCTCTTTCTCCTTACTTTCACTGCCCTTTTGATCTAGAGTTTTCCCTTTCCTATCCCTCTATTCTAGATTTCTATCCTTGTGCTACAAGTTTCCCACCCATCTTCATGCTATCCTCCCTTGGTTGTTTTTCAATTTCCGGTACCTATCATTCTCCCCTCCCCAACCCAAGGGGCAATAGTTGCCCCGACATCTCACGGAGGTCTCCAGGCCTTTTTTCTTCTCAATTCTGTGGTAGTTCCTATAAGCAAGCAGTGTAGAGTTTTCCCCAAGTTTTGTTCTCCCCCAGGCCTCTCGTAGTGCCCTTTTTTCCCCTCCCATCCAAGCAAGATAACCATCCCTTTATACCATGACATTATCCTCAGGTAACTGCAAAGGGAGACACTTAAAATATCGCTACTTTGAACATCTAGTTGGCTCGATAACCTTGTTCTACCCCAGGACCAATCAGGCGCCTTACGGGGTTCGATTTTTCCCTCCCACCCTTCCAGGAAAGCTATCAAGTCGAACCCATACTAGGTTAACAGGAAATTATCCTTGAATACTTGGGATTTTTCATTCCTTCTCTCAACTAAAAGACTAGTAACACAAAGCCAACATTTTTCTAGAGTATTCATTAGTTATCTCCTTAAATTCCAAATTATTCTCAATTTACATAGCATTGTTACCCCATCGACACATGCGGGGGGCTGTAAGTGCATACCAGGTGTTGTTGATCCAAGTGGATATTGGTGGCCACCAGCCAATTCCACTTGGAACCCCACCATTACTTCTTTTATTTTTTAATTTTCCTTATTTGTAGCACAATTTACTATTTTTAGCAGTTTTTTGGGTCCTAAACTTGTGGAGCCATTTTGAGGCCCTAAATGAACCTTTTTTGGAAATCTACCGCAAGCTATTTTTTCACTAAATTTGTTCATTTTGTCATTGTCCTCGGAGATATCTTTCCAATGAGTTATCATGTGCATCAAATGGAGATAACATGACCAAGTAGCAACCCCGGGAAGTTGGTTGTTCAAGTCACCCCAACAAGGCCCATAAACTCTTGGTGTTACATCTTCTCGGGTTATGGTTTTGGCTGTTTAGAGTTTTCTCTTATTTTTAAATAATAAAAAGGCAATTGGGCCTCATTGTAATGCAATTCAGAGGCATGTAGCCTCCACATCTCTTCTCAGAGATAAGCTACGATCGCCCGAGCTAGTCTTATTTTCATTCTGTTTGCAAGAATATTTCAGTATTTGATATTAATGAAATGAAGTGGTATTTCTACTACATCTTTGTATTTATGGTTATATTTGTAATTTGTTGTGTTCCTATTTAAATCTGGATCAGTGGTATTAGAGCGGTATGCTCTTTCTTTGTTTCTCTTTACATGTCCCCAACGAGGTCAGGATATAAGGAGTTAGGGCTTAAATTGGTCGAACCTTTGCAAGACCAACCTCGAAAATCCCAATGGCCTCCCATGGTGAATGAAAAGAGAGACGAGGGGCAAGAGATCCTATCAAAATATTGCTCGAGCAAGCCCTCGAGCGATAAAGGAACACACTGATGGACAATTTTTCCCAGATCCTTTAGCGGTAATCCAGGGGCGACACATCTACTTTCGGCAACTACTCTAGAAGCGCCACACTCTTTAAGGTACAAGTTAACTTTGACATTCCCATATTTGAGGGTCAGATAGATGCAGATGCTGTAGATGAATGGTTAAATCTACGAGAAGGATATTTGCTCATTCATAATTCCTCCAGCCAGGGAAATATCACCTTTTCACTTCTCAAAGTAGCCCACCATGTCAAGGACTAGTGGGGAACCTACTGTGAGTAGAAGGATGAAAGTACAAACTCACTGTTTTCAGATGCACCCACTTTGAACTCGTTCCAGAGGCCATCAAGGAGCAGTACTACCCTGTCAGGAGATATGAGGATAAATACATAAAGTGGACAATGCTATGACAATGAAGGGACCAAAATGTTCCAGAGTTTACCAATGTTTTTCATACCCTTCGCACGAAGTTGGGTATCAAGGATTCTGAGAAGAACTTGGTTCTCGAGTACCTTGACTGCCTGCACACGGACATCCAGGACGAGATGGAATTCCTGGACATCTCCTCGCTCGGTACAACATATTAATATGCAGTCAAGTTCGAGCAAATTTTTAAGAAGAAGAAGCAAGACTTTGGATCTGCGAATCCGAAGCAAGGGAAAGGTGCCCCAAAACTGTAGAACAAAGGACAAAGCCAAGGCAGGGTGGCCTAGGATAATCCGCCAAAGACGCAAGAAAACAACAACTCCACGAAGCTAAAGAAGGACACGGGAAAGTGGTGTGAGTTCCATAAGAGCTCCACTCACAACACAAGTGAGTGTCGGGCCAAGCAGTCACTAACGGCCAAGCTAAAGGCTTCAAAATCAGATGCATGTTATTACTTTGAGTTAGAACCGGACAAGGGGAATGATAAAGGGAAGCATATTATCGATGCAGAGCCCAACACCACCATTGCCACCATGAATATCCAAAACGAGGAACCCAAAAATCTAGAGGATGAGGAGCGCCTCTTCCACTCCTAGATGTCGATAAAGGGTTCCCCGCTACAATTCATTTTTGAAAGTGGGAGCCAAAAGAACCTCATTTTAGCAGAGGTCGTGAAGCGGTTGGGTTTACCGACCATAGCACATCCACAACCATACACCATCGGGTGGCTTCACTAAGGACGGGATCTTTGCGTCAACTAGCAGTGTCGCCTTCCATACAACATCAAGCCCTTCAGTGATGAGGTATTATGTGAAGTTTCTCCCCTTGAGGTTTGTGATGTATTATTAGGCCAGCCATACTTATGGAAGTGACATGTTGTGTATGAGTCAAGGTCTTGTGCTGTTATTGTTACTTTGGGAAATAAGTTGCATAGGATACCGGAGGTAGCACCACCTACCACCATCTCTTTGGTTAATGCAAAACAATGTAGTAAGCTCATTTCCAAAATTGAGAATTTTTTTTCCTGATGATACGCCATCAGGGAAAGAAGAAGATGATGGCCACGACCTCCAGACAAGGCCCCTCCGCACGGAAAAACAGAAGGACAAGGTTGTGGAGGTGTACGAGGAAATCTTCACCTCCCCCACAGGGGTGCCTCTGCACTGTCAGGCCAAGAACTCCATCAATCTAAAACTAGGTGCACCACTACCCAATCAACCAATCTACCAAAGCTCTGTCCTAGAGAACGACGAAATAAATAGGTAGATTTAGGAGATGCTGTAGAAAGGTCACATCCATCCAAGTTCGTCACCCTATGGGAGCCCGATTGTGTTCGCACAGAAGAAGGATGGGACTTGGAGACTCTGTATTGACTACCGGGTGCTGATCAAGATCACTCTGCGGAATAGGTAACCGATCCCACAGATTGATGACCTTCTGGACCAACTGAAGGGGGGAAAATATTTTAGCAAGATCGACATGAAGTCCGCATATCACCAAGTACCAATCAAATCCTTTGATGTGTGGAAGACTCCCTTCAAAGCCAAGGAGGGCCTTTTCGAATGGTTGGTTATGCCTTTTGGGTTGACGAATGATCCTGCAACCTTCATGAGGTTGATGGATGACATCTTGCGGCCATTCACAAACTCATCTATAGTGATATACTTGGATGACATCCTGAGATTTAGGCATAGTTGGGAAGAGCACCTCCACGACATCCGACAGGTCCTCCAAACACTACATCAGCATAAGTTGTGTGCCAATTTGGAGAAATTCACTTTTGGCATGACCCAGGTTCAGTATTTGGGATAAATTATTGATGAAAAAGGGGTGCATATGGATCCAGCCAAGATCCAAGTCATTCGTGATTGGCCAGCCCCAACCACTCTGATACAGGTCCGTAGATTTATGGGTCTTTCCAATTTATACCATAGGTTCGTGTTGGGATTCTCTCATATCACTTGGCCCTTGAGTCAAGTCATTAAGGGAGGAGTGAAAGAAAAATTCTTTTGGTCTGAATCTCAACACAAGAAATTTGTAGAGTTGAAAGATCGCCTCTACTCTCCACAAGTGCTCACTTTACCAGACTTGCAGCAACCATTTGAGATCTAGAAATAGGCCTCTGACTATGCTATTGGGGTAGCCCTTACTCAATAAGGGCATCTAGTGGCATATAATAGTGAGACACTTTCAGACACAGTTCGGAAGTATCCCACTTACGACAAAGAGATGTATTCCATTTTGCAGGCTTGCCAACAATGGAAGCATTACATTTTGGGGAAGGAAACAGTCATCCACACAAACTACTGACTGCTACAGTTCATACAGATGCAAGGGAAGTTGCAGAATGATCACCATCAAAAGTGGTCCACATACCTGCAATGTTTCCATCTAAATATTAAGTATAAGAAGGGTAGCACCAATAATGTTGCAGACTACCTTAGCCGATCACCGATCATGGCGTTAATCACCGTGCTCAACTCTTGTGGGCACGAGACTTCTGATTGGCCACTTCTTTATAAAAGCGACCCAGAGTTCGGCCACACATATGAGATTCTCTTGGAGGGTCAACAAGTTCCAGATTTTCACCTCCAGGATGCCAGGTTGTGTCAACTGGGACACCTTTGTGTTCCTTCAAAGCGAGCGAGCCAAGATGATTTGGGAAGCGTACTACATTTGGGCTGCTGGGCATTTCTGGGTCGAGAAAAAAGTGGTAGTACTCTAGAAGTATTTCTACTGGCCGAATCTTCGACAGGATGTCGGGAAGTACATCAGATCATGCACTACATGCGCCATTGCCAAACCGACCATCAAGAAGCAAGGCCTCTATACTCCATTGCCTACCCCTAGTCGACCTTGGGAATCCATCTCCATCGATTACATGTCGGGCCTTCCTTCTACTAAGCATGGAAACGACTGTGTTTTTGTGGTCGTCGACAAATTCTTGAAGATGGCCATTCTGGTGGCCTGCAAGAAGAATGTTGCAGTAGAAGCCACTACTAAACTCTTCTTTGAACAAGTGTGGGTGCACTTTGGGGTCACACATTCTATCATCTCATATCAAGATAGCAGGTTCCTCAGTAAATTTTGGTCTAGTCTCTGGTCAATGCTGGACGCCAAGCTCACTAAGTCCGTGACTTTCCATCCCCAAACTGATGGCAACACAGAGGTCCTCAACAAGATGATCGTACATATTCTATGCATGTACAGCTGAAAGCATCCATGCACATGGGATGAGAGCCTTCCCTATGTCCAGCATAGCCATAATTGCGCTCTCCAAAGCTCAACTGCCCACAACCCTTTTAAGGTGGGCTTGTGATTCCAACCACTATGTCCCATTGATGTGGCCATACCATTTGCATCTACTCAGGCAGATTCGGCTCATGTCCAATCGGAAGCCGAAAAGGCAAACAACTTCATTGAGTACATCCAACATATTCACCAACAGGTACATGATATTTTCGAGAAATCAAAAGCCAAGTACAAGCAACGACATGATCAACATCGGGTCCCACACAAGTTTCAGGTGGGCGACAAAGTCTGGTTGCATTTGCAGAAGGATCACCTTACCATACCATCGTAAACTTGGACCACTATGATATGGTCCTTACACCATCACCAAGGATGTGGCGAAAATGCATTTAAGCTCAGCATTCCCCCATCCCTTGGCCTGCACCCAGTGTTCAATGTGGACCAGCTTCAACCATACTTCCCACCATTGTTGGACACATCAAACATTGCAGAGCAACTCACACCTACAGAGTTCAGTCTAGATTGCATGAAGCAATCCACAACTAATCGGATCATGGACATGCAGATCAAGAATGCTCACCAGCAGAAGATCCAACTGTATCAAGTTGTCATAGTAAGCCAATTCATTCACCAAGGCAAGTGACTCACTAGGGACCAAGTTCAGCAGAAGTTTCCTCATCTCATGGAGGAACTCAACGTAATGGGCACCATTGCTTCCTAAGGGGGGAGGAATAATCTAGGTGGATATTGGTGGCCACCCGTTAATTCCACTTGGACCCCCACCATTGTTTCTTTCTGGTTTTTAGTTTCCTTACTTGTAGCACAATTTACTATTTTTAGCATTTTTTCGGGTCCTAAACTTTTGGAGAAATTTTGAGGCCCTAAATGACATTTTTTCGGAAATCTCGCCGTCGTTATCCTCCAAGGGATATTTCCAACGGGTTATCATTCGCAACAAATGGAGATAATATGACCAAGTCGCGACCCTAGGAAGTTGGTTGTCCAAGTCACCCCAATGGGGCCCATAAACTCTTGGTGTTACATCTCCTCGAGTTAGGGTTTTGGTTGTTTAGGGTTTTCTCTTATTGTTCAATAACAAAAAAGCCCTTGAGCCTCATTCTAACATAGTTCAGAGGCATGTAGCCACCACATCTCTTCTCAGAGATAAGCTACCATCACCCGAGCTAGTCTTATTTCCATTCTATTTGCAAGCATATTTCAGTATTTGATATTAATGAAATGAAGTGTTATTTCTACTTCTTATTTGTATTTATGGGTATATTTGTAATTTTTTGCGTTACTGTCTAAATCTTGTTTAGTTTCTTACAAAGGTCGTATGCTGATCCTCATGCCCTGGCTCTCAGAGTTCACCAAATTTGTCTGCTCGTTCTTCCTCAGCTTCCTGCATGCAATTACCCTTCAGCCTTGCCACCTTTTTCCTTGAATTTCTCTCCCACCTACCTTTCCTCATTACCAAGGTACCCTGCACTTGCCTTTCTTCGCTATCTGCCTCCTATTCCTTCGTGTGTGAGTCCCGATCTAGGTGCCTACTTACCTTCTAGTTATTGCCCTCAACCATCGCCTTACCATTTACGGTTGCCCTTGCCCTCTTATATTTTATGTTTCCTTTCAACAACTTACTTGCCCTCCTTCCATCTGTCCTGTCCTTCTTACCTCTAACCTCCATTCCCTCCACACATCGATCGGGGATTCTATCCTTTTTCCCTGTCTTTTCTCATAATTTCCATGAGACTGTTCATTCCTTATGTTCAACTTATATCTTCCCCCGATATATCTAAGTTGCTTCCAGGTTTGCCACATCCCCAGTTTGCTAGGCAGCCTGCTACCACGTACCCTGATCTTCAGACATGTGTCAGTATGATGTAGTCTATCCCTTGTATTAGGTTTCCTATTTCCTGTACTAGTCCTGTCGTTCTCCAACTTTGTCTTATCTTCTCCCATTGGGTTCCTTGTTGAAGTTTTTCCACTATGTCTATAACTAGTGTTGAGTCTCCTTCCACCTCTATTTTATGGAAATTTTCTCTTCGAGCTGTTTCTAGCCCTTGCTTAAGCACATAGAGTTTCACTTTGTTGTTGCTCTCTATTCCACATTCCATAGAAAACGTCTATATGGTGTTGCCATGGTGGTTTCAGAACACTCCTCGTGAGCCAGCTGCACCCAAATTTCCTTTGGCTGCACCAACAAAATTTAGTTTTATGAAATCCTCCAGGGGGAACACAAAGTGAATTGAGGAATCTTGGGGAGTAGGTTTTTGTTTCTAGGAATTTGGCATCATCATATGAGGACTCAAGTTTAACCTTTCCATTATTCGGTGTTCCTGCGGCAGGGTTCCCCAATCATCTGGGTACCATTTCTATGCAAGAATCATCTCTCTAATGTTTTGAACTATCGTTTCCCATAACTCCATTGTTGTACTTTCTTCCCCTTTAAAAATTCTTCGGTTCCTCTCCTTCGACATTGTCCATAGCAGGAATCCTAGGGAGATATTCCAGGCTCGTTTCAAGATGGGATTTTGGTATATCTTCTTTTTCCATTTTTACATTGTTGTTTTCGTACTTGATTGATCCCTGTCCATGTGGCTGAATAGCTGTTCATGATTATGCCATAGGATTTTGCTATAACTGCAAGAATTTATCAGATGTTCCATCGTTTCCATTTTTCCTTCACATGTGCAGCAAAACCGATGGACCCTACATCTCCCTTACCTATAGTTGATCCATGTTAGGGCTCGGACATGGAGGACCACCCATAGGAAGAAGGTTATTTTTGGCCATAGTTTTTCCTTCCATATACGTTCCCATACGGGTAGCCTTTGTCGTTGTTGGTGTTCTGTTTGTAGATAATATCCTTCTTGGATGGTGAAAATCCCTTTTATTATGTATCCCCACCTTATAATGTTCGGTCCTTCTGTAGTTGCTATTCTTCTAGAATACATCTCCTTATTGTAGGTTTCCTACTGAATAGAGTATGATTCTTGTGGCCAATGTTGTCTTGTCTTCCATTTTCTCCATTGTTTTCATGTATCCATTTCCTAGAAGTTTTTCACTATCTAATTTGCCAAGTTTTTTGTATTTAGGAATATTTCCGCTAGATCTGGCCTACTGAATAATTTTTCTCTTTGCTGCCAAGCCTCTTTCCAGAACCTAGCTTTGTCTCCTCCATTGATTTCCTAGAAGCTATGGTTTCCTTTGAGTTCCATGTTTTCTATTGCAAGGTTCCATATAGCGACCCCCTTATATTTTCCTAGATTCTTAATCGTCCTTCTGGCGATCTAGGCATCCCATATTTTCTTCCCCATATTTATTTTCATAGATGTGTTCCTCCCTGTATCCATAACTTAGCCCCTATTACCTGGTCTAGAGTATACAGATCTCGGAGTCCGAGCCACCCCACTTTGTTTGGTTTTATTAGCCATTTCCAAGATAGTAATGCCCATTGTTTTATTGTTCGTGGCCTTGCCATATGAAATTCTTGAAGATATTGATCATTCCATTACATACTGTTTTAGGGAATGCTATTCTTGAGAGCTGGTAGATCGGTATTTACTGTAGCACTACTTTTAGCAGTATGAATCTACTTGCCATGTTTAAAGTCCTGAATGCCCAATTCTGAAGCCATCCTTGAATATTTGCTAGAAGTGCTTTCCAATTTTCCACTCTAATCAAGTGTAGACTTAGAAGAAACCCCAGGTATTTCGTTGGGAAGGTTCCTATATGAAAGCCCATTTTTCTTATGAGGAATGCTTGGGATTGGGTTGTTGTATTGAAGAAGAAGATATCTAACTTCTATCTGTTGATATATGTTCCTGAGGCATTCATGAAGTCTTGCAAGATGTCGAGCATAGCCCTGGCTTCCTTGAGTGTTGCTTGCCAGAAAATCATGATGTCGCCAACAAACTGTTGATGAGTTAATGGCAAGGCAGCTCCCCACATTCATAGACCTTTGAATTGTCTTGCTTGCACCTTTTCTTTAACATATCTTCCTAGCCCTTCAAGTGCTAATATGAACAAGAAAAGAAGCATCAGGTCTCCTTCAATTAGCCCCCTTGTTGCATTGAATGCCTCTGTCGGAGCTCCATTCAAGAGAATTCAGAACACAAGGGTTTCTATCATAGAATAGATCCAATTTATCCATCAAGGATCAAAGCCAAAGGCTTTCAATATTCCTTGGAGATAGGTCTAGCTTAATTGATCATATGCTTTCGATAGATCTAATTTTATCGTCATTCCTTTAGCTTTTAAATTCTTAAGTGAATGGATTTCCTCTTGATCCATTACTAACCCATCCATAATTAGCCTTCCTTTAACAAAATCAATCTACTCTTTTGATATTAGACCTCGGAGGATCTCCTTGAGGCGATTGACCATTATTGTTGACAAAATTTTGTATATTACATTGCATAAATCTATAGGTCTAAACACCTGAGGCTCTTCTTAGTGGTCATATTTTGGGATAAGAGCTAGGAAGGTTGAGTTCAGGGTCGGGTGTATCCTTTTATCTCGTCTGGACTCCTCCATGACTTCTAGTATATGTTCTCCTAGAATCGGCCATGTTGCCTGGAAAAATTTTGCTATGAAGCCATTCGGTCTCGGTGCTTTTTTATTTTCTAATCCTTTAATCACCTCCTTGACCTCGTCCATGGTTATTTCCCTCATTAGTGATAGGTTCTGGTCCTTATTGACCAGCTGAGGGATATGCCTAGTGTTATTGTTTATATCTTCTATCCTTTCTGGATTTGGTCATGTCATTATATTTTGGAAATGATGGACCAATAAGTTCTCCATCTCTTCCTTTTGTAATAGGAAATTTCCTTCATGGTCTACTAATAAAAATATCCTGTTATGCTGGCGATGTTGTATCATCACTTTGTAGAAGAATCTAGTATTCCTTTCTCCCTCCCTCAGCCAATGAACTCTCAATTTTTGTTTCCACAGGATCTCTTCCCGGTGCCTCCTTTCCTCCAAACTATTAAGCAGTTGTCCTTCTTCCTCCGCTAAGGATCCTGAGTAGCCATTTGTTATTATCTGTTGTTGCACCCTTTTCATCCTTACCTGTAACAATTCCTAGTCTTGTTGAATATTACCAAATTCTTCCTTATTCCATTTTTTTTATTTTGCCTCTGATTTCTTTGAGGCGTAGTTTGAATGTATGCATTTTGTTTCCCCATTGTTCCTTACCTAATATCCACCATTCCTTCAATTTTCTAAGAAGGTCACATCGCTCAGCCAAAATGCTTCAAACCAGAATGGTCTCATGGTTTCCCCTTGTTTCAAGTCAAATTCCAATCTAATCGGCAAGTGGTCAGGTCCCATGCATGGAAATATTGACGCTTCATAATATACATCTCTTCTTATTAAGTTTTCGATTGCTAAGAATCTATCTAACCGTGATGTAATTTGACGATTTCCTCCACTTCGGTTATTCCATGTGTAAGTTCCATTAATTTTAGGGATATCTACCAGGTGGAACTCTTCTTATATATCCCTAAATTGTTCCATTTTAGGTTCTTCTCTGCTTATCGCACCTTTTTTTTCCTCTAGGGAGTTTATCAAATTGAAATCCCCTGCAATCAACCAAAGTTTTTTGTCATGCATTTGTCTTAATGTCCTTATAATTTGTATAAAGTTATCCTTCTCTACAGGAATATGCGGCCCATATACTTCTGAGATTATGATCCATTCTTTAGTCCCTATATCTTGGAAGCGACCTGTAAGGATTCTCTGCATTCCTATCCAGTAGTCTGCCTTTACCTTTGTCGGGTTCCTTATGATTGTGATGCCCCCTACACTTCCTTTTGCATCCAATGCTACTTCTCATATCCAGGTTTCGTTTTCTGTAGCATCTCCTCTAGTTTTTCTCTTGTTATCTTTGTTTCCTAGAGAAGAATTATTTGAGTCTTTTCCTTTCTCAATCGATTCTGTAGGTATCTCTCTTTTCCCCGGCATTTAAGCTCCCTTATGTTCCATGATAGTACTATCATTGGGTAAGTTTGATGAGTTGTTGGAATACTGCTGATAGCGGCACTACCCTTCCATTGTTTACCAACATCTCTCCCATTATTTCGATTGAATCCTGTAGATTTTTCCTCCCTCTTCTCTTCCCTCCTTTACTTCTGTTTTGTTGTACCTGTGAATTTTCTTGTCGCATGCCTAGTTTCTTTTATATCTCTACTTATCTCTGTCCTTGGTTGGCCTTGTATTGTTGAAAGGTTCCATTGTACAGTTTCTTTTGGTCCTCTGGGATGAATCTTTCATCCAAATTCTTGCATTCATTTAATAGTTTTTTTAGAACTTCCTCTTCCATACTTAACTCCTCCCCCCTAATTGTATCTACTTCTATTATGGTGAGATCAATTCCTACCTGCTCTTCTTTTTCTGTCAGATCTATTTGGGCTTTCCTCTTTGGGGTTGTTTTTTATTTTCTCAGGCTGCTTTCTTTTTCTTTTTCTTGATAATCCATAATTTCTATTTCATTTTCTATTTCTTCTTCTCTTGCAATAACTCATATCAATTTTTACTGATCTGTTGTTTTTGGTTTTTGTTTCCTAGGTTTTGGTGTCCTTTCGGGTTCTTCCTCTTTTTATTGACCTCTTGGAACCCGTCATTCACCTCCTATGGGGATTTCATTTGATTCTCTTTTAGATCTGACCCTTCTTGGTTCAACGGGCATTCTTTGAATAAGTGTCCATATTCATGGCACTATCGGCATCGGAACGAGATATGCTCATAATCCAAGGTTTATTTCTTGATTTCTTCATGATATTCCAGTTCTGTTGATTCAGGGAAGGGCTATGATATATTCATATACATGCAAATTCTAGCATATGAAGTATATCGGCCCATTTTTGTGGTTTCTGCTATTTGACAAATCTTCTTATTGAATTCTCGATTCCTTCTAGTATTTCCAGATCCCAGAAATCCATTGGGAGACCGAAGAGTTGTAACCAAATAGGAGCTACCATGAATCTCTCTTTATCTGGGTTATACCATTCTTCCCAATATCTCATGAACAATCTTGCATTATAATGAAAATATGGATCGTTTCCAAAAACTCTTTCTTTGTCTTGCAGGTTTGAGAAGATTACCATGAAAAACCCTTTGGCTCACAGCTTGAGTTTTACATGGCCTTTTGGTTGCCATTTCTTCTGGATCCATTTGATCAAGTCCTTCTCCATTGTCCAGACTCCTATGAATTTGCATATCATCACGTCATCCTCCATGTAGTTGCGGTACCTTTCCAGTTTGTTAAGTGATATTATGAATCTGGGTTTCTCTGTTGCACATGGCAGGCACTACCATTAACTTCTTGCCTACCATCTCGCTCTGAGGATAGGGCCATTATTGGGACCTCCCACTTCTTGGGAACTTGGTTTTTTGCTAGTTTTCCCACTTGACTCTCCATCCATTACATTCCAGTAGGAGGGGATCTCTCGCCCCCCGTCTACAGCTTGCATGTCTTTTCGTACTAGAGACTATCTGTCATTTCAGCTGCTCCTCCTATAATGTCAAGGTTTGTGCAGGTTTTCAAACCCTAGAGTTGGCTAAGCTTTTGCATAGCGCTCGTTGCTCTCTGCTCTCCCCACAATACTGGTTTTTGACATATATAATTTCGACTTAATATCACATTATTTGCAAGACCATGTCATCTCTATTATAATTTCAAGCACTTCAAATTCTAAAAAAAAATTTCAAAATTTCAATCTTACTTATCTTTATTCATTAAAATGATAGTGCAAAATCTACATTTGCAATTCCTTTTTATATATTGATTTTTTAATAGAAATTTTGATTTATATCTTCCATAAATACTTTCTTTGATCAACTCAGAAAACCTGTGGAGAAGAGTGGTAAAGCGGAAATATGTAGATCCTGTTCCTCTGGAAGAATGGATCAAAAATCCAAATAATAATGGAAGGAATGTTTCGGTGGTATGGAAAGCTACTACAGAGGCATTTAAAATTATTGAACAAGGATTGGCTTGGTAGGTTGGAAATGGAGAAAATATGAGAATAGGGAAAGACCCGTGGGTTGGCTGCAATGGACAGTTTGCTCTTTCCCTTGGATTAATCAGACATCTGGAATCAAAGGACATTCTCTATCTGAATCAGGTTGAGAAGATCGGTCAATCCACAATCTGGGGGCAAGCATGGAAGTCTGGTGAAGAATTAGATCTCAGACCCTACTGGTGGAACGAGTGGGAGGCTTTCACTCAGGAACTAAACAGATCAAATGTAAGACTGAAAGACAACCCGGACCGATTGGTTTGGGCTCATGCGGAATCTGGGGCTTACTCTCCAAAGTTTGGGTACAAATTTTTAATGACAAAAAAAGGATGGGAAGAACCGGAATTGTGGGTCAAGCAATTATGGAAACTTAAATGCCCCAAAAAGGTCAGGCTTTTCTTCTGGTGTACTCTAAAAAGGAAAATCATAACATGGGATATTCTCCAGTCAAGGTTCAAGCGAGGACCGGGGAGATGCCCCTTATGTAAAGCTGACTCGGAGGCGATAAACCACCTGTTCATAAAATGTCCCTTTGCTAAAAGAATATGGGGAGAGGTCCAAAACCTCTTACAAAAGCAGCTGAACTGGAATGGTGATAATATATCCATGGCCTGGGAAAAATGGTGGAGGCAGTATACAGATGGAAATCTACAGAATTTGCCCCCCATCATTTGCTGGGGCGTCTGGATAGCAAGGAACAGGTGTATCTTTACAGACAAAGAAACCCCGACTGAAATTATTGCTCTCCAATGTACTGCTATCCTATCTAATATCCCAGATTCAGAGGAGGCAAGGAATACTAAAGAGAGCAGAGAAGAACAAATCAAAGCAGGGATCCCATGGGCTTACTTCGATGGGGCCTCTCAGAACAACTCAGCAGGAGCAGGGATAATCATACACCTAAATGAAAATCATTCTTTAAGAGCTTCAGTGGGCCTAGGCAGCGGAACAAACAATTTTGCTGAACTTTCCGCCTTAAAACTTCTTCTTTGCTGGCTTATTCACAGGAACATCTTCACAGTTTAGATCTTTGGGGATTCCTTAAATGTTGTAAAGTGGGTAAATGGACAAAGTAGATGCCAAAATTACATGCTGAGACCTCTTTTAGAAGAAATCTTGAATTTAAAGCGTTCTTTTAATGTTTTTTCAATTGGCCATATTTACAGGGACCGAAATGAATCTGCAGACAGGCTTTCTAAAGATGGTTTACAGCAAACTATGGGCAGTTGGAAAATAGTTGAACAAGATCGTGATCAGATCCGTGTGTCGGATCAGCCTCCCTATGTTTAGTCTGTGCTGTTATTTTTATGTTTCTGTTTTTATTTTTGCTACTCAACTGATGTAACCGGATGTATGTACAATCGGTCTTTTGACAAACTGTTGGTTCTTTTTTCTATTCCTCCACGGTATCTATACTCCATATATGGGTTGTTTTCCTCATCGAGGAGACCCAGGAGTAGATACGCGTTCTGGAACTTGGTCTTTTTTGGTACTTATGGATGTGTGTAGAAAGTAACTGGACAGGTGATGAAGTTTTTGACTCAGATGTCCAAAGTCTTTTCTTTTGTTTTGGTACAGAGAAGGCAAACTTTTCTCTGGATCAGCTGTATGATCTGCTCATACAAGCAAACTGAATGCACTTGCATATACTTGTAACTTTTTATCGATTATGCACTTGCATATACTTGTAACTTTTTATCGATTATATAAAAAGTTCATTTTTTTCTTTGGAAAAATACTTTCTTTGACACTTTAAGAATGGTTAACATTAAGACTTCAAATTGAAAAACATAAATATGATCTTTAAATACTAATGAAATTTATTCATATACATATTCTTAATTGATTTATAACTAAAATTATAATTAAATATTAATTATCAAAATAAATTATACATATAATTTATTTATTTCATTATATTAAATTTATTTATATATATAATAATTAGAAAATAAATTTATATGCAATTTTACTTCATTCTCTTTCACTATATTACACATATTATTAAACTATCTTTCACAATAATTACACATATTATTAAATTATATCATTCTCACTGATATGCATCATAATTTCTCAACGAATGAAATATATTAGTTCAGGTACAATAATGTATTTAATTTAAAATGTTTTAATATTATATTATTTTGTTTAATTTTTTTTAAATATATAAATTTTAATATTAAAAATTTTAAAATATTTTTATTAATAAACTATTATAGTTTAATAATGAATTGTTTTTTTCCCGTTATCATTCATGAAAGACATTGTTTGATCTCGTTTAAGATTTTAAACTAAATATAAATTCAATTATGCTAGAGAGTTATGTAAAGCATAATTACCAAATTCAGTTTAATTAAAAAAAAAAAAACGATTTGGAAAATATGGTTGTTAGATTGCGTTTACCCATTCATTACCGTATATTTAGTTTATGAGTAGTCTCTAATGCCATTTCATTGGGGAATTGGAGTTCACTGGTGTTCTTCGGGTTCGGCAATTTTGTATCGTAACGATGTCACAAACTTTGACCTTCAAAAGCTTTGTGCCAAGCTCAAGTGCGGAAGTAATATGAAGGCGGGAAACGGGTTGGCTTACTTCTCCTCAGAATAATAGATTTTTCGCCAAATCACTCTGTTCATAAATTTTCCTCGCTAAGCTTTTAAATCAGCCACTGACCTGTTCAATGGTAATCTTAATAACACTGTTTCCATCTTTTTGGTCGTTGAATCTCTCAAATCTATTTTAGAGTTCCGTTGGATTGCCCGTATTTTCAAATAAAACACTTCTTCAATGGTAATCTTAATATCAGGTTTTCCTTGTTTTGGTCGCCCAAATCTTTGTCTTATCAACCACTCAGTTGTTCAACAGTAATCTTGATAACGCTGTTTGGTTGTTTTAGTCAGCCCATAATTTTGTTTTATAAATAACTCACATGTTTAACGGAAATCCTAATAAGAATAGTTTCCTCTTCCCGTCAGCCCGCACGTGTTATTCAAAAAAATTATAGAATCTCAGAAGTCAATCATTTGACATTATTTGGATAAGCATCTGGAAATTCAATTAGAATCTGATTTATTTATTTTTAATTTTATAGTTATTTTAAATTTATTTTTCATTTCGCATATTTTGGTTCCAAAAGGTTATAGAGCTATTATAGCTATTTATTGGTGATTTTCTTTTTATAATATTCATAAACTTTTATATTTAGGGTTTTTTTTATAATATTTTTTTTTTAATTAATTGTAATTGAAAATATTATGTTAAGAAAATTTTCCAGTGTATTATTTTAGTGATATAAAAGGTTTAGAGTGTAATTTATTATTATAGAATATTTTCGAATTATGATTCTATAACAAAGTTTTGATAACATAATAATTACACTATAAGTATCAAATGTGTGGATTTGACAATAAAGTCTTAGCATCATATAAAATTGGACCTCCAACAAACATAGACATGATTTTGATGAGGTTCTTCATCTTGAGAGTCCATAGGATCAATAATTGGACCAACTATATTCAAATGAGGGATGAGAAACTCAAACAATAACAAAATTAAATATAGAAATGAAGGATTGGGATACCATTGTTATTGGCTTCCTACAATTCGTGAGTTCGACTTCTCAGGCTGTTGATATTCTCTTCCATCCTCTATACCCACATTCTTTGTTCAATGAAGATAATATGGTAGAAATAGTTTCATACACAAATTGATAAGATTGAATCTGGAACTGTAAGATAGCCTCTTGAATATACTCAATTTCTTATGCCAAAAGGGAAGAGTTGTTCGTTCTTCTCACACTAACTGTGAAAGCCACCTGCCATGGTACTAACAAAATAAGGCACACCTAGGGATATACCACAGACCAAGCTACTAGAGCTCAAAACAATATCGAGAAACGTTAAGAATCATCGAATTGGTAAAAGCTCCAAAGTCACGCATGGAAACAAATGTGTCAAACAACACTAACAAGTCACACATGTAGAAGAGTCGAACTACCGATATCATTAAAACAACATGACAAGGGAACCCAAAGCACTACCTCAAGCTAGCACACCAAATATTGTTGAATCTACAAACCATTTTCTCCACACAAGGATGGACGTCAATGATCCACTACTACATATCAGCTCATATAATATTAGGAGGCTAAACTATCTCAACCAAACCCTTATTTACCACTTCCATTAGGGTCAAATCCATTGCTTGTACCATGTGAACCATCCTATATGTCAAATCAATCTCATCCTCCAATAAATACCTTCCCATAGTAGTGTTTTAGGCCATAGATTCCACCATGAATGAACATTAACACCCACTACTCCTACCTAATAGAGATGTGTACTATCACTTACCCACATATCACACAATCAAGTGATTAGTCTCCAAGTCATTAATAACGGGGGTTCTAATTTAATATTAAGTCACACTACTTCCTAGTAATTCCACCTCTAAATTATCATGTATATAACATGAACTACTTTAAAATCAATCTTAGAGCTTGAACGAGCATTATTCCATTTGAAAATGGTAGTAATTCTAAGGTCTAGTAAATAACAACGAAAGTGAAAATGATAATGTTATGACCTTAGAGACCCCACCTTGACCAATTTTTGGATATAAAGTGAAATTGATTGAAAAAACCCTTTAAAGAGGGCATAAGCCTCTATCAAATTATAGAAGCATTTTCCAAACTCTATCAATAAAATAATTATATTTATCCTCTAAAAAACACTAACGCTCCCCTCACACTTCTCACTACTAATTTTGATTTTTTTTAAATAATACTATTTTATTTTATTTTTTTCTAAATTTTAATTTAAAAATATTACAAAAAATAATTTTAAATTCCTTTTTTTTTCCAATGGGAAAATCGTAATCTTTCATTATGTGGAAAAATTACATGTAGTAGATGCCCAAGGCATATGCAAGTGTTGTTGGCCCATGGCCATTTCAAAACCAACTGTCTCAAAGATATAGATGGCCAAGCCATTTCCTGTAGGATTGTTTATAGAAACCTGTACATATTCAGTATGTTTGTCTATATATCATAAAATAAATATATACGTAGTTTTTGGAGAAAAAATAAGAAGAAGCAGCAAAAAATGTATATATTTAGGGCCTTTCCACCCTATGGTAATCCTGATCTATATATGGCCTGTGATGATATTGATAGAAATCTGCTCCCATCTATTCAGAGATCATCCACAAGCCTCGGGGTAGTAGCGAGCCCTCATTGGAAAGCATGTCAGCATCTTCATTATATTCCCTTTATATATGATGACAAAAGACTGTGTTAAACACTGCTTTGAAATTTTTGACTTCATCAAAAATATGTCGAAGTGAAATAGCATGACAATGATTTTTATTGTTGAACCAGTTGATAATAATTTTTGAATCCCCATAAATCTGAATGGTAGAGAAATCATGAGCTAGTGCAAAGTGGAGTAGATTTTTGAGGGTGATAAGCTTGGAAAAATTGTTGGTTCCCTCCCCTAGTCCTATTTGGACCTTATAGAAATGTTGATCAGAGATATGTAATATGAAACCCCCTCCGCATCCATGTGGTTGGGCTGCTCCATCGAAGAAGGCCCATGGCCTGGATTTTTCAATCTGTCTGGGGGCCGAGGTTCTACGAATGTGGGAATTTTCCTCTTCAGGGATGTCATGATAGGCTGCCATAGCCTTGGCAATGATAAGAGGCCATCGGACAGTTGCATCATTAAAAATTATGTGGTTTCGGGTGAGCCATATAGTCCAACAGAGGATAAGAGGAAGGCATTGTTTCTTTGAGCCTTGGTGTGCTGCGTTCCAATTGTTCCATGCTTGTAGAATAGTGGGACCCTACGATGCATTCTGTATAGAGAGATGTTGTGTTATAGTTTGCAAAAATTGGGCGACTATCGGACAAAGCAAAAATAGGTGCTCGTTGTTTTTAGAGTCTTGCTTGCATAATATGCACCAGATCGGGCAATGCATGGATCTATGCGAAAGGGCATTGCATGTGGGGGTTTTGTTGCTTAAGACACTCCAAATGAAAAGATGTGCCTGCAGAGGATTTTTAATTTTCAAGATTTGTTGCCACCATTATTTTGTATGTTTAGGTTTGCGATCCGAGAGAAGGTGGGTGTAGCCCAGGTTTGGGGTATATTTCCCATGCTCAGCTAGTATCCATACTAGCTCATCTGGATCGTCATTTATATGCACATGAGCTTCAGAAAATGTTGTTATATAAGTTTGCCAAGACTATTGCCATTGAATAGGAATGCCCTGTTCAAGGGCTGACCTCCATTTCTGTCTGAAGACAGTGTTGCACTCATGATCAACAATATGTGCAATCATCATGGTATCTCTCTGATGAAGATATTGAATCAGTTCAGGTGGCAGCTGATACCTGTTCCCCCCCCCCCCCCCCATCCATGGGTCAATACCAATGCGTATAGAGTTACAATTGTTTATGCGCCATGCCAAACTAGATCCGATGAAGGGGAAAGTTTGAAGGATTGATTTACATACTATAGAGATGCCCAAATGAGGCCAGTCTGGTAGACAAACCCAGTCCAATATTTGTTGTAGCCATATGTATTTGTGGTATGACAGAGTCATCCATAGATTCTTTGAAGTGAGGAGGGACTAGCTCATCTTGGCTGCAAGGGCTTGTGCGAAGGCAGATAGGGTTTTTAACACCCACCCTCCCCATTTTCTTGGCGTAGCATTTTTCTTCCACCTCACCCAGGCAAAAGCTTTTCCTTCCTTTTGTCCATTGCATAGATATCTGTAGCATATATGTTGGATGCGGCCGAATGTTCCTCGAGGAATCCAGGCGAGAGACATCCAATATACAGGTGTGGCTTCCAATATAGATTTTATAAGCACTAGGCGCCCTACTCTTGATAGGAATTTGTGATTCCAAATTTTCAGTCTCTTCTCAATTTTAATCACTAACCAGATCCAGTTAGCAATCCGGTAGCTGTGGGGTTTGATTCTGAGCCCCAAGTATTTCAGGCCATCTGAGATATTATGCAAATGATAGTGGAAGAAATGGAGAGTTGTTCTATCCTCCTCACGGGAGGTGTGAGACAGAGTGATAGTAGATTTGGAATGATTTGTGACCATGCCAGTGGTTTTCTCAAAGAGTACAAGTATGTCATGGAAAGAGGTAGAATCTCTGATGCTACCATCTAGGAATATAATAACATCATCAACAAAGAGATGTATGAGGTGGAAAAGTTCATTCATTTTTCAGTCCTTTGAGTCTACCTTCCCTTTTTGCAGTGCGAATGAGCCTACTGAGACCCTCCATCAATATAAGGAACAGAAGGGGAGAAAGAGGGCATCCTTGCCGAAGTCCTCATTCTGCATGGAAGAAGTGGGATGCTGAACCATTTATGAGTACACTGTAGGATGCTGAGTTTATGCAGCATATGATCCATTCTATGAAAGTAAGTTGTAATCCTAGATGGATCATGATCATCTTAATGAAGAGCCAGCTGACATGATCAAAAGCCTTGGCGAGGTCAATCTTGAGGATATTGCTTTTCAGATTTCTTGTTTTGATAGAGTGAATGGCTTCTGGGGTAGTGCCTATGGCCTCATGGATCTGTCTATTTTGAAGAAAGGCAAATTGCTCTGGAGAGATGTGATGGGAGATTATAGGATGGAGCCGATTTTCTATGATCTTCGCGATGATTTTGTATAGGGTGTTGCAAAGGGAGATTAGTCGGAAGTCATTGAAGGATGTAGGGGAGTCATATTTTGGTATAAGAGCAATGAAGGTAGCATTAATAACCTTATACATCTTTCTGGAGATCCTGCATTCTTCAACTACATTGAGGAGGTCATTCCCAACGAGGTCAAAAAAGGCTAAGTAGAATTCAATGGACCATCCATCTACGCCAGGACTTTTATCTTTTTGAACCATTTCAGTGTCCCTTCAAGTTCATCTCTAGTAACAGGTGTATTTATTTTAGCTGCCATATCCGGATCTAGAAAGCTTGGGAAGTGCTCGCTACTTGAATGATATCAGCAAGGTTTGAGGTTGGGGGCTCCTTATAAGGATTTTTCAAATGTGAGATACCCAACTAAGATAGTTGATTGAAAGTTTTGCAATACCTCCATCCTGTGTGGGCATCTGCCAAATGGTGTTGGAGGATTTTCTGCCCTTGGAAAAATTCTGAAAGTAACTAGTGTTCTCATCCCCTGCTTTGAGCCAAAGTGCTCTACTCTTGAGTCTCCAGGTTTCCTCTCTTTCCTTCAGAATTTTGGCCCTTTGATTTTCTAATTCAATCAATTTTGTCTTGGCTTTTGCATTTAAGAAACCCCTGTTTTGGTCATCCATAAGGTCGGCCAAGGATAATTCAACAGAAGTGAGGGTATGGTCATCCCTTTGGGTTTTTTCCTTTGCCCACTTGATAGTGAGTTTCTTGAGGTACTGAAGGTTATGACAGAACCCTTAGGCCCGAGTGAGTCCTTGAGTGGGAGGGTTTTGTAGCGAGAATTCTATAACCAAATTGGTGTAGGAGTAGTCCTGAAGCCAAGTTGAATTGAATTTGAACGGGGCTTTGGGCTTGATAGGAGGGCCAGAGATTTCTAGGTAGATGGGTGAGTGGTCAGGGATACCTATGGTTCCGACCCATTGCCTATAATGAGATAATATTTGTATCATCGAGGTTTTGAGGATGAAATGATCAAGTCTTCTAGCTAGTACCGCCTCACCAACTCTTATGTTCCTCCATGTTGGCAGGGATTTGTTCATGGGAATATCTGAGAGGTGAGCTCGATCAAGCAGGTTTTCCATGGTATCAGAGAGTGGGTCAATCTATGCTGATGAACCCCAGGACTCACTAAATCCAATAGAAAAATTTAGATCCCCGCCCATGATGAGCTTGTCAGATGAGGTAATAGAGAGGTTTAGGAGCCGATCGCAGAAAGCCTGCCGCCCCTCATAAGGCCCATAAACATTCATGACACGGAGATCCATTCCCAGCTCGATAGAAAAATGTCGATACCAATGAAACCCTTTCCTCCCCAGGCCAAAGTTAAATTTATGGTTAGTGGATTGTACCCCACAGCCAATCCACCATAACGCCCAACTGCATCTAGTGCAAGGAATTCCCATCCGGGTTCAGATTCTTCAGAATACAGATGATGTGTTGAGCTTCACTGAGGGTTTCTTGAAGGAAAATAATGTCTACAGGCTCAGAGTCAAATAGCCTATGGAGGGCTAGCTTTTTGGGCAAGCTATCCATACCCCTGCAATTAAATGATAAGCATTTCATGGGGGAACCATGTCAAGGGTATTATTCACTCTAAGAACCCAATCTAATGAAGATTTCCTTCCCGAAACCACCTTAGCACCAGCTCGAAGTATAGCATGTGAGAGATAAGATTTGCGCCCACGAAGGGGTTTAATAGTCATCGAGGGGAGGGACAGGCCAAGACCAGAGTGAATTGAGTGTGAACCCACAGTGGGAGGGTGGGATCGCAGGTTATAAGGGTGAGGGGGAGCTAGGGGAGAAAGGGATGGGGCAGAGGATGCCTTCGGAGTTAGGGAAGGGGAGGCAGTGGAATAAACTAGGTGGTGGGAGAGAAGGGGGCAGGGAATAGATGAGGGAGAGGTGGATCGATCCTGTACAGATGCATTATGCTGATGATGTGTAGAAAATGCATAAGTAGAATATAGGGCGGGGAGAGTGGGGAGAGAAATACCTAAAGTACGAGCTGCTTCAGCTGCTGCCTTATCTCGAGTCGAAGGTGGAGATGGGGGTCGTAAGGAGTAGCCTGTAGATTGTTGGAATGGCTGAGATGGGGTCACCTTCCGAGGTGGAGTGGGTGCTGCTGATGGTGCCTTCCTGGGGATGTCTGAGGTAGCCCTTCCATTGCCATCCTCCATTTCCATAGCTACTTCCGGGGGCTTTTGGACCAGTGGGCATTCCTTATAAAGATGCCCGACCTTGTGCCAGCGTCAGCATCTAAATGGCAACCCCTCGTAATCGATGTTTTGAACCCTAGTGAAGTTACACCATTGCAGAGTAATTTTTTCCTTTAGGCCCTCCCAAGTATCCAAATGCACTAGAATGCAAGCTAGGGTTTGATTTTTGGATTGAATAATGGATTTGTCATAATTCAGGAAGGTGACGAGGGTATTCCAAATTCCCATGAACACTTCTTCTGACCAGTACTGGAGGGGTAAACTTGGTAGCGATACCCATAAAGGTCTAGCTCCTATCTGTTCTCTTTCTGGATCGAAGAGAGGGCTACATCTTTTGAGCAGCATAGGAGTCATTTCGATATTCCAATATCGTGCGAGTGCCATGTTTGTGTATTCTTCAAGGGTAAAATGAAGCGCAAACCATCCTCGAGGGAGGATCTATAGATCCGAGAGCTGTATGAATATCTGCCCCCAGATCTCTTTAACCCACAGCCCCAATCGCTCCACCGTGTAGGTTCTTCCACAAACCTACCCACCAGGATTTTCCCTGCCTTGTCAGCCACTTCACGCATGCTGATTCCTTCCCTGAATTTGATGGTGTAGTCCTTTCTCTATGCCTTGACACACCTTCTTTTCCTCTTCACTGTTCTCGACAGAGTAGGGTGATCCTGCAACAAATCCGACGGGTTTTTTGCTTCTGGATGAGACTCCACCTACCTTGCTCGAATTACAGGAGTGTCGAAACAACCAAAAGGTGGAGCTGAGACCTGAGTTGCCGTGCAACAGCTGGGAGTATCGTGGGTCTTCTGTGCCTCTGCTGCTGCATGAGTATCAATACCTGGATGAGATGCGGGGTTTTTGGAGAAGCAGTGATCTAGAGGGGGAGAGGGGTCGAAAAGAGGGGATGAGCAGGCGGCCAGAAGTTTAGGGTTCCAGGACATAGTGATGGACAGTCGAGAGCAGGTGAGTCAATGGAGAGAGTCCTAATGTGAAGGGTGGAGGCCGTAAGCCCGAGGAGGGAGAAAACCGACATCGGGTGTGAGCTGGACAACGCTAATGATGGACTCTGTGCCGATTTAGGGTTAGGGTTACAGAAAATAGATTGCTCCGGGTAAGGGTCTAGTGAATAATCCACGACGTCCAGCTCCATTCCTTCCATGTCGAGCCTAGGAATGGTAGGCCGTTACCGTCGACAGTTGGGAGCAGGTAGGTAGCCTCGGAGGATACGGTGCCTACGGCTAACCGTAATCAGAGTTACGAAAAAGGTAAGAGCAGTGAGCACTGTAGTGCGCCATCCTTTGAGCTTCAGAGCCATTGGCTAGAAGACTTGAAAACTTAATTTTAAATTCTTTTATTTTCATAATATAATTAATAAATTAAAAAAAATCCGTAAGACATTTTAGAAAAAAATTATACGCCTTCAATATTTTGACATCTTACAAAATCTTTCCATCCTCTATGCACGAGGAATACCCACACCCATTTTCACACATGCTCTCTACAAAAACATTTAATGTTTTTCCGTGTAACTTTGTAAAAATATATAAGAAAGAAAGTGTATAAATTACTTCTTTAATTTTTTTCCAAAGTAAATTCTTAATATTAGAAATTCCATTTTAAATTTGAATCCGATATGTTAGGGGATTTATGATTGTTTACTTTTATTCTTATTAAAGAGGTATTAGTTATTCATTTTCATATTAATATAACTTGATCTTCATTTTTCTATATTAAATTCTGCTTCGAAACAATATAGAAATTTGTAATTCGAAACGTTTTCAACTAATAATGAAACATTGATATCGTTATTTGGCATTTGGCATTAACTTAATGAGTAAGAAAAGATATAATATTTAAAAGACGATAATGACATATTTTGACATAGTCAAAAACAGATTTTGACATAAATTATCTATATATGATTATAATATTAAATCTACTAACTTCAAAATAAATTGCTTCTTTAAAAGTATTGTGCTAAATAACATGTAAAGTAAGATTTTATCATAGGATTTATATCTATTTTTATATATTAATATTTATGTTATAAAATTAGATTTATTTTTCCCTTACCAAAATCAATTTGAATAACTAATTTATTAAATCTCCTTAATTTGAACTACTAATCGATTTACTTAATTTGAATAACTGATCTATTAAATAATAGATTTATTATAAGTAAATATTTATTAAATGGTTTTATGTTGCAATATATTGCGTTCAGGAATTTATAAAGACTTTTTTTTAACAATCACTTAACTTTATTCCATAAACCATTAGTATAATGACCGTTTATTCACTACTCGATCTTATCATTTGGGATCATGTAAAATATTTACATAACAAGACATGATAACTTTTTTTACAGACTAAAGTGAAGAGCATAATAATTAAAATTTTATTTTATTAATTTCAAAATAATAAATATATACTATTTTATTAATTTATTATATTTATAAAAATAACTTATAAAACTATGTTACTACAACGAAATAAAATATGAATACATCGTATGAGTGTCTTAGGACTGACTGACTTGAAATGAAGTTGCAAGAGCTATTAGATAAAAGGTACGTTCGCCCAATCGTATCGCCTTGGGAAGCTCCATATGAGTGTCTACAGTTATCAAGACTACTCAGAGTTACAATATAGAAGTGAACTACATTCGTAAATCAGCAAATTGACTCAACAAATATAACTCATGAGAAGAAGATAGTTACGTTACATAAAACCACATACAATTTTATTTAGCGGTAATTATACTCAATACATTAGCTCACGAAAAAGGAGAAAACAAGTGTAAAAAATACTCAGAAGCTAACACGATCAATTAATTCAATACAGAAGATAAGAGGACGAATTATATGTACAGTCATCATGACAACGTAACTCCTTTTGGGTTCAATTCGAATTAATTAAACAATATTAACAATTACCCTAAGGTTTCAGACCAGTCACTAAGAATTACATAATGGTTAAGAAAAGGAAATGTAGAAGCCATTCAAAAAAATTTCATGCTATTTAGATACCCTTTACTCTAAATTCAACTTCCCCTGTAGTAATAGCTTGACTGTAGGGGTGTTTTAGCAACAGACTAGGTACACAAGAGGAAGCCGGGACTCATTGCATTAAGAAGGGAAAAACTAGAGCATGAGAAGCATAGCGAAAACGAACTTGTGGCATAAGGAAGATAAGTTAGCGGTGAGAGAGCTCCTCTGTTGCGTGGAGCATAACGAAATGGGACTTCTCATATACTTGTAACAACCGAAATAAGAGAAGATGAGTTTGCGGGATATATATATATATATATATATATATAAATATAAAGGAAATCTATAATATCGAGAAGGATGTATACATGTAAGAGAGACAGGCCAGTGTTCTCCTTCATTTAACAAAAACAATGGAACCCTTATTAGTATAGGAATAGACTAGAGGTATATGAAAAGGTACAAAGTATAGGAATAGTAGAGCGGAGGAAAACACTAATGATATGAATCCCTCTTATGGGAACCAAACTAAAAAGAAGTGGGTCAAAACCATTCTATCATAATGACCATTCGAGTAGAATAGCCAGGATAGTTCTACGGAAAAGAAAATCTAGGATTCAAAAATACCTCCATCTCCGTTGATTAAAACCCAAGCTAGGAAATCTACCACGCGACGTTGAAGGAGAACTACCCTTATCACTTAATTATCAAGACGATCCACCATATATAGTTGAGATCAGTAGAGTAACCCCAATTTGTAGTCTAGGTATGAAGTCTCTCGATGAAAAGAAAAGGGGAATGGTACCTGAACACGAAATTGGTGAGATAAGACCTGGAGACATTGTAGGTATGTGAATGATTGAACAGACCTGGGAGTGCACTAGGACATGGTAAAGAAAAAACAATTAGAGTAAATTAACGAGATATAAACATCGCAAGGCAAGTAAGTGAAGGAGGTACCTTATGTACTATTTCTTAATTCTAAGCTCAAATATATCAATCTGTTTAAGGAGTTCCAGGATGTATTTGCCTTGGGTTATGAAGACTTAAAATCTTATGACAGCAGTATAATCCAACATAAAATACCTCTAAAATAAGATCATAAACCTTTCAAACAGAAACTTAGGAGGATAAACCTAGTCCTTATGTCATCCATAGAGAAAGAGGTTAAAAGAATGCTTGATGCCCAAATAATAGCCTCCATTAGATACTCAGGTTGGATTTCAAACTTAGTTACAACTGGGAAAAAGATAGGTGAAATTAGACTTTGTGTAGATTTTAGAAACTTTAACAAGGTCTTTTGAAAAGACAACTACCCCTTACCAAAAATGGACCATATATTGCAAAGGGTAGTGGGCTTATCTAGGATTTCACTGTTAGATGGATTCTCTGGGCATAATCAGATCTTAATCCAACCTGAGGACCAAGCCAAAACTGCATTTACTACTCCTTGGGGTACCTTCATGTATTTGAAGATGCCCTTTGGATTAATGAATGCAGGTGCCACATTTCAAAGAGCTATGGATATAGCTTTTGCCAAGGAAATCCATGATTTCTTAGTAGTATACCAGGATGACATCATAGTCTTCTCTAAATATGACAATGAACACTTAGACCACCTGAGAAGAGTATTTATCAAATGCAGGAAATTTGGGATTTCTTTAAATCCGAAAAGGACACTTTTCGGTCTTGAAGAGGGAAAGTTGTTAGGACACATCATATCTAAAGATAGGATTAGGATAGACCTTGCTAGAATAGAAGCCATTTTGACCATTTCCCATCCCCAAAACATTAAAGAGCTACAATCATTTCTAGGAAAGATTAATTTTCTTAGGAGATTCATCTCAAATCTAGCAGAATTAATTAGGGAATTAAATAACATGCTAAGAAAGGATGCAACAATTAAATGGACATTGGAGGCCAAACAATACTTTGAATCTATTAAGGAAGCATTAAACAAGACTCTAGTCCTCATTAGTCCTAACTTTAACAAAGATTTTTGTTGGAAATAATATTGAGAGGGTGGATGAATCAATATTATCAGATCAATAATTTTATTTCCCAAACTGATTTATATACGCTACTTCAACTAAGTGAACTAGCGTGTACATGCGACTGTACTTAAAGCAATCAACATATATTCATAGAAATTTTGATTTAGACAATTTATCATGTATTGAACTTTAATCAGTATATCAGAGATTTATTAGACTATGCAGTAAAATAATAATAAAGCATCACACATAAGCAACACACATGAACACCAAGATATAAGGTGGAAACCCAATGTGGGTAAAAACCACATGCTGCTATCACCTCTCTCTTCTTTTAATAATAAGAAAATCTATTTACAATCTTGTACTGGTGCAGACTCATACTAGTACGCAAGGACCCACCTGTAGAAGGCTACAACCTTCTCTCATTCTCCAGCTACTACTGGAAGGGAGAAACAACCCCCTAGCTCTTGTACTAGCCGATATGTTTACTAGTATGTAGGTGACGACCTACAAAAAACTCCACTCTTCTACCAAGGACCACGTTTCATGAATTTTCAGACTGGATACTCCTGGAACACAACACCACAATCTGAAGGCCACGTTTCATCTAATTTTCATACTGGACCCATCAACAACATTGAAACTCAGAAAATCATAACTGCAATACAATCATCAAATACATCTGCATCAACCAATCACTGAAACTCAATCATCACTTTCTGAATCAACCACAACTGAATCAATCAATCACTTGACAACCCATCATCACTATAGCAAATCACAATCAATCAATCTGATCATTCAGAACATTGTCACCAGAATACAGTCACCAGAACCCAAAGCAGAACCCAGAACTATGCAACAGCAAATAGAAATAACTAAAACATACTTCATAAGGTATACGCTACTTCCATGTCTCGAACCAGCGTGTATACACACTTTTACCAAAAGGAACCAATGTACAGATCTACAAATTCAAAGTTATGAAGTATACATACTTTGATATGCTGAACCAACATGTATAGGCTCTTTCGCTAAAGCGAACCTGCGTATAGATCTGTAAATTCTAACCTAAAACATCACAACTATTTCAGACTTCAGTCATAGCCAGATCATCACATTTACAGAATAAAACATGCGTCAATTTTTAGATCTAGACTGTTCAAGATCAAAGCACATAATTATAATACTTTTAAGCCTTTATGATCTCGGTCCATCAACCTTCATCAACCATATAGGTGCATCCTTAGATCAGATCAAGTAAACCATCAGAAGCTCATCAACCTGCATATATGATTCAACACTTCATAAGATATTCAAATCCTTGCACTGTCCTGGACTAATAATCTTCTCCTCCTTATATAGTTTTAGGCCTTTCTCAATACAATGGATCAAAAACTTCTTAGGACCAATACCTTGGACCAAATACCTCGGACCAATTACCTTGGCTCAAATACCTTGGACCAAGAAATACCTTGGACCAAAAAACATTTGGTTTTCCAAGATACACACACTTTTCCTTCTGTGAACATGTGTGTGTACGTATACGCTCCTTTTGTTCAGTAAACCTGCATGTATATGCAGCTTGGAGAAGGTGAACCTGCGTATACCCCTCTTTCTTCATTCTTTGGAGTCTGCCTGTGATTCTTTGTTGTTGACCTGCTACACTGTGATCTTTCATCTGAGTGAGTTGCCATTAAGGACAGCACCTGTATCATAATGCCAACAATCTCCCCCTTTGGACTTGATGGCAACAACAACACCAAGTCACTCTCCCCCTTTGACATCAAGGGAAAAGGGTGGACCAAGATATTTTCTCCTTTTGACATACATTATGCTGTTCATGCTGATTGATCTCCCCTTGATGTACATGCTGAGATGTACTGAAACCGTCCATGCTCCCCCTGAGCACAAGCAGAGTCTACAAAAATATTTTCTAAAAGAATAACATGACTCTATAACTCAACTATGTGAGGATGACCTTCCTATCACCAATGACTCATACATACATCCATCTCCCAACCAAGTGGGGATATACCAAATTTGACTCATCCACCCAAACAAGTGGGGATATACCAATTGTTTATACATGACAGAAACAATAAATATTACATCATTTGTCCAAGAGGACTCATTCAACTGTATGAGAAGACATATCACACCCTAGACTTTTACATGACTTAAGAAAAAAATGGTATAAATATTTGAAGCCATAGCTGGACTCAACAACCATAATGCCAACAATTTTGAATGTACGTGAAGGCTAGTGCTCCCCCTGAACCTGTGCTACCTATGCATTGTTAACAAGTCAATGATCAAGGCATCTTTGTGAGTCAGATAAAAATTAATGAACAAAGCATATTGATAGACATTAATCATCAATATCAGTTAGAACACCCATATCAGACCCTGCCCACTGTTTTTCTTGTCTAAAAAACATATATGCTTCTTGACCCATGAAATCCACATGTGTATGTGACTATACTTCATGAAATACGCTTATAATAACATTTCTCTGAAAAATTGGATTTAAGAGTAGGATGATGCAACAACTACTCCCATCTTTTGTCTGAGATATTCAAATGTCTCTTTGGGTAGTGGTTTATTGAATATATCAGCAACCTGTTCTTTGGAGGGAACATACTCTAATTTGACCTTTTGTTCAAGAACTTGTTCACGTAGAAAATGGTATTTGATGGGTATGTGCTTGGTCTTGGATTGCATGACTAGATTCTTTTAAATACTGATGGCACTTGTATTATCACATAGAATGGAGATGGGTGGAGTACATGTGATCTGAATGTCTTGCAAGGTTTGCATCATCCAAAGTAGTTGTGTGCAGCAAGATGCAACAGCCACATATTCTGCTTCAGCTATAGATAACGCAATTGAGCTTTGTTCCTTGTTGAACCAAGACACTAACCTGGAACCCATATAGAATGCACCACCACTAGTGCTTCTTCTCTCATCAACACTTCCTGCCCAATCTGCATCTGTATATGCATGAAGAGTGCTATCTATATCTCTAGGATACCATAAACTAAAGTTCTGAGTTCCTTGAAGATATTTGAAAATTATTTTGCCTGCCTGAAGGTGTGATTCCTTTGTATTTGCTTGGAAACTTCTAGCTATTGCTAGTGCATGCATGATTTCAAGTCGGGTACCTATTAGATAAAGTAGACTTCCAATCATGGATTTGTAAGTTGGTTGATGTACTGCTAATGATTCATCATTTGAGCTGAGATTGCATCCTGTAACCATTGGGGTACATACAAGTTTAGAATCATCCGTGCCATAAATTTTCAAGATCTGTTTGAGATATTTGCTTTGTGAAAGAAAAATACCATCTTTATTTTGTTGAACTTGTAGACAAAGAAAATAGGTAAGTTCACCAAGCAAGGGCATTTCAAATTCTTGTTGCGTTATTGAAGCAAAATTCTGACTCGTGGATTCTTCATTGCTACCAAAAATGATATCATCAACATAAACAACAACAATTAGCAATTTATCAGTTTCAATCTTTGTATATAGATTGCTATTTGTTGAACCTTTTGAAAAACCTTGTTGGTGTAGATATTGGTCAAGGTGGTAATACCAGGCCCTTGGAGCCTATTTCAGACCATAGAGAGCCTTTTTGAGTCTGCATACAAGTTTTGCATCATTGCCAAGAATGAATCCTTCTGGTTATTCAATATAAACTTCTTCTAAATCTCCATTAAGGAACGTAGATTTTACATTCATTTGGTATACTTTGAATTTCTAAAAGCTAGAAAGAGAAAGAAACATCCTTATGG
Source organism: Pinus tabuliformis (assembly GCA_031772625.1). NCBI lineage: Eukaryota > Viridiplantae > Streptophyta > Pinopsida > Pinales > Pinaceae > Pinus > Pinus tabuliformis. Next base: position 1,004,139,474 of record CM062820.1, on the reverse strand, counting down.
CTTCAAGTCTAGCAACAGGTGCAAACGTTTTTTCAAAATATATACCTTCTTGTTGAGGATACCCTTTACTAAAAAAGTCTTGCCTTGTTTCTAATGACTTCTCCATTTTCATTCAGCTTGTTTTTTAATATACATTTAGTTCCTATAATATTTTTATCATGAGGTCTAGGAACTAATTCCCAAGTATTATTCTTTTCAATTTTCTCAAGTTCTTCATTCATGGCCTTGACCCAACATTCATCTTTGCATGCTTCATTTACATTTTGAGGTTCGGTGGAGGATAGTAATGCTAGATAGCTTGAGGTTTCTGTAATAGTTCTTCTTGTCTATACACCTGCCTCTTTTCCCCCTAAAATTTGAGTTTTTGGATGATTTTTCTGAACATACCTAGATGGAGTCTTTTCTTCTACCGTTATCTCTTCTTCTGGTGCTTCATTGATTTATTCTTCAATATCATTGTGATTTGATGTGGGAAAATAATCCCCATCTTCTTCATTGTTATAATCTTCTGTTTTTGTCTATTTTAGATTTTTGCATGCTTCATCAACTACAACATCAATACTTTCAACAGTTTTCCCAAGTCTTTTATTATAACATTTATATCCTTTACTTCGGGAAGAGTAACCAAGAAGAATACCTTCATCTGCTCTGGGTTCAAACTTACCAAGTTTTTCATCAGTTCTTTTGATATAACATTTGATTCCAAAAACTTTAAAGTATTTTATAGTAGGAGTCTTACCATACGAAAGTTCATGTGGAGTTTGAGTGCTATTTACAGGAACATTTTCTTGCTTGAGAATAGTTACGGTGGAGAATGCAGCTTGACCTCAGAAGGTTGCAGGAGTTCCAGATTCATCTAGCATAGCTCGAGCCATTTGTTGAACAAATCTGTTCATTCTTTCTACCACTCCATTTTGCTGAGGAGTCCTTGCGGTGGAGAATTGCCTTTTTATTCCATGTTGTTCACAAAAGTCAAAGAATTCATCCAAGGTAAATTCCCCTTCTTGATCGGGTTTGAGGCATTTGATTTTTCGATCTTATTCATTTTCAACTAAGGCTTTGAAGGCTTGGAACTTTTCAAATGCTTCATCTTTATGCTTTAGAAGAACTCTCCAACACATTGTGGAAAAATCATCAATGAACAAATGAAGTATTCTTCTCCACGAGGTGACTTTTTCCTTGATGGTCCACATAAATCAGTATGGACAAGTTCAAGAGGCTTACGAGATTAACCTTCTCTTTCAATGATGTGAGCTCTGGTTTTCTTACCGATTTGACATGGTTTTCATATTGTATTTTCAGGGATGTTGATATCTGGAAGATCACGAACTACCTTGAATCTGCATGCTTTTCTTATTTGAGAAAAGCTTAGATGTCCCAATCTTCTATGCCACAACTAGTTTTCATCATTTTTTCTTAGATAACATTGTTTTTGTCCTCCCTTGAGTATGTATAAGTTGTTTGGAGTTCTTGTACCTTTGATCACGGTCTCCCATGTATCAAACTCATGAATAACACATGTTTGATCGAAACACCACTTCATTTCCTTGATCACACATTTGATTGACACTCAACAGGTTATGCTTTAAACTATCTACATACATAACATTTCCAGCTTTAACCTTTTATTTGAAGAAAACGAAGCCTTTACCTTTTATGACAACAGGAGTGTCATTTCCAGATGAGACATTCTTTTCCTTCTCTAAGGCATTATATAAGTGAAGTTTTTCTTTGTCACCTGTCATGTGTTTTGAGTATCCACTATCGATGTACCACTGATTTTCTTGTCCTTCTGCATACAAGGCTATACCACATCTTTCTGTTCGAGATTCTTTCCTTCTCCATATCTTGGGATTTAATGGAATTTTCTCCTTTTGAGACGTTTGCCGAAATTTTCTCCTGCATTCAGATTCTTCATGAACAAAGTTATTACAGATTGAGCATTCTATTTCATTTTCAAGAAGAGAAAAGTTATTATAGGAACTTTTCTTGACCCCTGTTACATTCCTTTGATTTCGTGCTTCTCTAGTCATGATGGTTTTGTAAGCAACAGATTGAGCAGCTTTGTGTCCAAAATTATGACATGAAAAACATTGCCCATTAAAGAAGATCCTGCAACTATCGAATCTATGACCTGGTGATTAATCTTTGGAGCAAATTGAGTATGATTTACCTGAGGTTGGTTGTGGATTCTATTCATCCTTGGAATAAATTGAGTTTGATTTACTTGGTGATCTGCTTTATGCCTTTGCTGACGATTGCCATACTGTTCACTGCTCTTTGTTGCATCAAGATAGCTTTTAGTGGAGGTTGATGACTTCTGTCATTGAGATGCTTCTTCAGTATATCCAAGACCTGTATTTATCATAGGAGAATGCTGCACTTTGATAATTTCATTTAAGGTTTTTGATCCTTTAGAAAATCTAAGATTGAGAGATTTCATTTTCTCAAGATCCTTTCTTAGACCCACAATTTCACATTCTAGTTTTTCATTGTGTTTTTCTTTTTCAGCAAGTTCGTATGTCAAGGTATCTATAATCATATTCTTTTCTTATAAATAGATTTTGAGTTTATAGATTTGTTCATGAAGGCCATCTTCTAAATCATCCCAAAAATTATGTTATGAAACCAGCTCACAAAAAGATGGAAAAGAGAGATCCACGCCTTAGAATTCAGCCTCTTCGAGGGGGCAACCTCCTTTACATTACATAAATGAACAATTCTTGGATGATACAAATGACAAAACCTCCTTTCTATATATAGGAGTCCAAGGAGTCACAATATAATCTAGCTGACCTAACAATAATAATATAAAGCCACAAAAATAACAATAGAGGGATTCTATGGGGCACAGAAATAACAATATGGGGGTAATAGGGGCACAACAATATAAATAGGGGGTATAACTACAATAGTAATGGGGTAATCACTAGTATTATAGGGACCCAACATGCCCCTCTCCTTCAAAAAAGTGTTGTCCTCAACGCTTGAGTAGTTCTGGATACTTCTGCATAAAATTCTCATCCTCCCATATGGAATCTTCAGCGGATAAGTTCTTCCACTTGATAAGATACTCTGAAATTGATCGATTTCGTAGCTGTCGAGTTCTTGTTTCTGTGATTGCTTCCGGTTCCAATATAATTTTTCCTTCCTCGTCAAGTTCTGGCAATATTGTTTGAATTGGGAGCTTGTCACCTAAAACCTTCTTTAAACATGAAACATGGAAAACTAGGTGCAATCGAGAAGCTGCAGGAAGCTCCAATTTGTATGCCATAGTACCAATCTTTTCCAACACCTTGTATGGACCATAATACTTTGGTGATAATTTATTATCCTTCTTAGCTTGCTTTAGGGACATTTGCTTATATGGTTGTAGCCGTAGGAATACCCAATCACCTACATCAAAACTTCTTTCACTGCGATGTTGATCTGCCTGTTGTTTCATTCTATTTTGTGCCAACACGAGGTTATCCTTTAAGAGTTGGAGGACTTGTTGTTGATGTTCGATGTGATGTTCCACTGCCTGAACCTTAGAATTTTCTCTTAAATATGATGTGATGGATGGTGGTTGATACCCATAAAGTGCCATAAATGGGGTCATTTTTGTTGCTGTATGGAAGGAAGTGTTATACCACCATTCAGCCAGAGGCAACCATTTGACCCATTGTGTTTGTTTATCAGATACAAAGCAACGAAGATATCCTTCCAAACATTTGTTTACTATCTCAGTTTTCCCATCAGATTGAGGATGATAAGATGAGCTATGAGCTAACTGAGTACCAAGACAAGAAAATAATTATGTCCAAAAATTTCCAGTGAAAATGGGATCTCTGTCACTTACAATAATCTTTGGGTTTCCATGTAGCTTTTGAACTGTTTCCATAAATGCAGTAGAAACTGTACTGGCTTTAAATGGATGTGATAATGCACAAAAGTGTGCATACTTGGTAAGTCTGTCAACTACCACCATGATGACACTCTTTCCCTCAGACTTGGGTAAACCTGTGATAAAATCCATTGAAACCTCCTCCCAACGTTGGCTTGGAATGGATAAAGGTTGTAATAGACCTGGTGTCTTAATTGTTTCAACTTTATTTTGCTGGCAAACCAAACATTCCGCCACAAACTTTTGAATATCTGATTTAAGGCCATCCCAAAAAAATTCCTTCTTAACCCTGTGGTAAGTTTTTAAAAATCCTGAGTGCCCTCCTAAGGGAGAAGTGTGCAATTCCATAAGAATCTTTTGTTTTAGCTGGGAATTCTTACAGAGGTATAAGCGATCTTTGTACCATAACGAATCATTTTTCCAGCTAAATGTATCAGAAGTACTGGAATCTTGTTGTAGCTTTTGAATAAGTGCCCACACTTCTTCGTCATTCTTCCATTCCTCCCTTGCTTCGTTTATCCAATCTGGTTGGATAATAGAAATGGCACACAACAATGCTTCCACATCCTCATCCTTTCTTGAGAGTGCATCTGCCACCACATTTTGCTTCCCTTTTTTGTAGATGATTTCAAAGTCATAACCCAACATCTTTGTGACCCACTTTTGTTGCTCTTCAGAGGATAATCTTTGTTCTAAAAAGTATTTAAGGCTATCATGATCCGTTTTTACCTTGAAGTGTCTTCCCATTAGGTAGGGTCGCCATTTCTTAAGTGCATGGAGTATTGCCAACATTTCCTTCTCATAAATAGCTTTGCTTAAAAACTTTCCCTTGATTGGACGACTTTCAAAAGCAATGGGTCTTTCATCTTGCATTAGAACAGCACCAATTCCATTTCCTGAAGCATCACATTCCACAATAAAGGTTTTTGTGAAGTCCGGTGTAGCTAAGACCGGTGCTTGGCACATTGCCTCTTTAAGATGTTCAAAGGCCTTTGTTGCTTCCGAAGTCCATGAAAATGAATCTTTCTTCAATAATGTTGTTAGAGGTGCTGCTATTCTCCCATAATTCTTAACAAACTTGCGATAATACCCTGTCAACCCAAGAAATCCTCGCAGATGCTTTATGGATGTGGGGATTTTCCATTCCTTAATGGCTTTAATTTTGCTAGGGTCTACCTTAACTCCTTCATGAGATACAATATGACCCAAATATTCCACCTCCTGGACTCCAAAGAAACATTTGGATCTTTTTGCATATAATTGTTTCTCCTCCAATAGTTGTAGCACCCTGTCAACATGTTCAACATGATCCTTCCAAGACTTGTTGTAGATTAGTATATCATCAAAAAATACTAACACAAATTTTCTAAGGAATGGTTTGAAAATTGAATTCATCAAACCTTGAAATGTTGAAGGTGCATTGGTAAGGCCAAAAGGCATGACCAAAAATTCATAATGACCCTCATGAGTTCTAAATGCCGTTTTCGGAATGTCTTCAATCTTCATTCTGATTTGATGATATCCCGAACGAAGATCCAACTTGGTGAAGTAAATTGATCCATGCAATTCATCCAGTAATTCATCAATAACAGGAATGGGGAACTTATCTTTAATAGTGAGCTTGTTGAGCTCCCTATAATCTGGACACATGCGCCATGATCCATCCTTCTTGTGCACCAATACTACTGGAGCTGAGAAAGAACTTTGACTCGGTTGAATTATACCAGCCTCTAGCATTTCTGCAACCATACGTTCAATTTCACTTTTTTGGACATATGGATATCTGTACGGCCTGATGTTTGGAGGAACACTTCCTGGAATCAGATGAATAGCATGATCATGATCACGCATAGGTGGGAGACCTTTGGGAGTCTCAAATACCTTGGAATGATTGTCCAGGACTTTTTGGAGATCTGGAGAAATAGATGATTCCAATGTGGAAACATCTAGCGAACATAATTGTGCAATTACACCTCTTTGCTCTTTTTTTAGAAGCTTTGTCATGCCATTAGAGCTGATTATCTTTCCTGGTTTCCCTGCAATACCCCTTAATTCAACTTCCTTTCCTTCCACAGAAAATTTCATGAAAAGTTCTTGAAAATTAAAAGCTATTGTACCCAAGGATTGTAGCCATTGGACTCCTAGTACAACATCAGCACCTCCCATTGGAATGGAAAGCATTGGGCTAGTCAATACATATTCTCCCATGGATAGCTTGATATTATGGCACTTTCCAGAACAATTTATTGTTCCTCCATTTGCAATCATCACTTGACACTCTGGTGCTGGATATAGGAAGCAATTCAATTCTTTTGCTACCCTACAATGAATAAAATTGTGGGTGCTTCCTGAATCAATCAACACTATTACCTTTTTCTTCTTGATTTGTCCTTCTATCTTGATGGTTTGAGGAGTGGTAATTCCCGCCAATGCATTACAAGATATGGTCGGATTTATTTTTTCTTCATCTAGGCTTTGTTCCTGGAATATATCCTCTTCTTTTGACCTTTCTTGCTCCTTTTCTTCTTCCTCTTCACAATCTATGTAGAATAATTTCTTCTCAGCACACTTATGACCTTTTGTGTATTTGCTATCACAATTGTAACAAAGCCCTTTTGCTCTTTTTTCTTCCAATTGTTGTGGTGTCAACCTTGTAGGTTGTGGAAGACTATGGGCAACAACACTTCCGTCTTTATAGTTGTGAATGGTATGCTTCCTAGTTGCCATAATTTTGCTTTCCATTTTTCTTGCTAACCTGAATGCCTTCTCTAATGAATCAGGTTCCCAAAGGCGCACATCATGTTGGATATTATCCTTTAAAGACCCTATGAACACATCAATCCTATGCTCCTCTGGAATATCTTTTACCCTTATGTTCAATTTTTGGAACTCCTCAATGTGCTCCATTATTGAACCCTTTTGTTTGAGACTTATCAATTGGCTAAAAAAAGTGTTGCTTTTTGTATCCTCATAATGTGCTATCAATTCTTCCGTAAAAATTGCCCAAGTGATAAATTGTTTACGAGAACAAAGCCATTGATACCATACAAACTGATTTGGTTCCAAATATAAAGTTGCCATACGTACCTTTTGTGTGTTTTGCACATTATTGAGATCGAAGAATTGCTCCATCTGTAATATCCATGTGGCGGGATCCTTGCCATCAAACTTCCTCATATCGATTTTTGGAACATGGTGAGTCTTCGATCCAACATTAGAGTCTATGGAATCATGATTAACATTTCTTTTGTTCTCATCATGAGTTTCCTTTACTACCTTTTCACCATTAGTGACCCTTTCTTGTAGCAACTTCTTCAATTCTTCCATGTCTGTCTTCAAATCTATCTTCAAATTTTCCATCGAATCCTCCATCTTAGCTTCCATGCCCTTTATCTTAGATTCCACGCCATTTACCTTACCTTCTGTTAGCTTTTGTGAGCGTGACATTTGTTGCACTTGTTCTTGTAATTTTGATATATCATGTAGCATTTCTTCCTCTTCTTCATGAGTCATGCTAGAGCTTTCAGGTTCCTTACTAGGTGTTTGCATTTTCTTTCCTCGGGGCATCAGTTACCGATAATAATGCTTTACTATGCCCTTTGAATTCCGTTAAACCAAGCTTACACAAAAATTAAAAAAAAAACTACACACCTTTTTTTCACTTTATAGAAGCCTGATATTGAATCTGATGTATCTCTGTAATTTCGGATCATCCAATTCTGAAATTGCTACCTGTAGTAGCCTTCTGCGTCCTCTTTCCAATGCCACAAGTCTGAGCCAAATTGGATTCTCCAAGGAAGAGTTATGTGAAATCTCCCACAGTGACTTGCTTTTAGACTGGTTCAGTAGAGCGAACTTGTACGACGTGCCACGAGTCACTGTTTCAACCTTTGAATCTGAAACACACATAAATGAAACTAAAGTCCGTCCTCTTTCTGTACCTTTTTACGAAATTTCAATCCGATCCTTAGAGAGAGAGTTATGACGATTTTCCCCAGGTCACCTGTTTTGAATGTAATTCAGGAGTCTGCAAAAAGGCCAACTTCCTCAAATCATATCTCCGAAAATATCGTGCGAAAGGCTCTGAAATTCAGACCCAAGGTTCAGCGCCCATTCTTCTCAAATGGGGTTTTTTTGCGACTTCTGAAACATCACAGAAACAAACTTATATCAAAAATTCCACGATGACCTGTTTGGAGCAGCGAAACCCTAGAATCCAAAGCTCTGATACCAAATGTTATGAAACCAGCTCACAAAAAGATAGAAAAGAGAGATCCACGCCTTAGAATTCAGCCTCTTTGAGGGGGAAACCTCCTTTACATTACATAAATGAACAATTCTTGGATGATACAAATGACAAAACCTCCTTTCTATATATAGGAGTCTAAGGAGTCACAATATAATCCAGCCGACCTAACAATAATAATATAAAGCCACAAAAATAACAATAGAGGGATTCTATGGGGCACAGAAATAACAATATGGGGGTAATAGGGGCACAACAATATAAATAGGGGGTATAACTACAATAGTAATGGGGTAATCACTAGTATTATAGGGACCCAACAAATTATCATCGCCATAAGCCATTAGAAGTCTATAGTCATTACTATTTTCATCTTCATCACTATTTGATAAACCATTGCTACCTTTATGAGTATAGTAACTCCTTTTATTTACAACTTGTTTTCTATTCCATTTTGCATATTCCTTCCCTTTTTCATATTTATCTTTATGAGGACATTTGGCAGCATAATGACTGACTCTACCACATGAAAAGCATTTGAAGGGTAGCTTACCTCTAAATCTTCCGGAACCCCGTTGAAGCTTTTTGACAAATTTTGCCTCATCTTCTTCTTCTGAAATATGTCCTGATTCATTGTGTTCTTTCTTTGCTTTTGTTGAAGCTTTAAATGTGGCTTCTCTCATATCTGATGGTCCTCCTTTTCTCATCTCAAAGGCAGTTAAGATTCTGTGAAGCTATGTCATAGTGATAGTCTGTAGATCCTGTTTTTCTTCTATGGCAGACACTTTTGATTCAAATTTAGCAGAAAAGGATCTCAAAACTTTCTCAACTAAGGTAACTTCCTTTATTTCTTCACCCAGATTCTTCATAAAATTAACAACCTCATCTATATGTAAGAAGTACTAGCTATACTTTCATCATTGTGAATAATAACAGTTTCATACTGAATTCTGAGAGTTTGAATTTTAGCACGTTTTACCTGAGAGTCTCCTTCGTAGCTCAGAACGATTTTCTCCCATATTTCTTTGGCTAATTTGAGCTACATGACTTTGACAAACTCTAATTGTGACAGACTTCCCATAAAGTATTGACAGCTATGGCGTTGGTTTCATATTGCTTTTTACCTACCGTATCTGTAGGAATTGCTGTTGGAAATGTATATCCTCCTTCCACAATTTCCCAGACATCCGTTCCAAGTGATTGTAGATAGGCCGTGGTTCTTATTTTCCAATAAACAAAATTGCTCCCATCAAAGATTGGTGGTTTGATGGATACCACGCTTTCTTGATTACTCATGATGATGGATCTCTCTTCAAGTGATCAAGCTTCTTTTGAAGGACCTGCTCTGATACCAATTGTTGGAAATAATACTGAGAGGCGGGTGAATCAGTATTATCAGATCAATAATTTTATTTCCCAAATAGATTTATATACGGTATGTCAGCTAAGTGAAATAGCGTGTACACGCGACTGTACTTAAAGCAACCATCGTATATGTAAAAAACTTTTGATTTAGACAATTTATCATGTATTGAACTTTAACTAGTATATCAGAGATTTATTAGATTGTGTAGTAAAAGCATAATAAAGCATCACACATAAGAAACACACATGAACACCAAGATATAAGGTGGAAACCCAATGTGGGTAAAAACCACCCACTATTGTCATCTCTGTCTTCTTTTAATAATAAGAAAATCTGTTTACAATCTTGTACTAGTGCAGACTAATATCAGTATGCAGGCACCCACGTGCAGAAGGCTACAACCTTCTCTCATTCTCTAGCTACTACTGGAAGGGAGCTACAACCCCCTAGCTCTTGTACTAGCCAATATGTTTACTAGTACGTAGGTGCCGGCCTACAGAAAACTCCACTCTTCTACCAGGGACCATGTTTCATGAATTTTTAGACTGGATACTCCTAGAACACAACACCACAATCTGAAGGCCACGTTTCATCCTATTTTCATACTGGAACCATCAACAACATTGAAACTCAGAAAATCATAACTGCAATACAATCATCAAATACATTTGCATCAACCAATCAATCAAACTCAATCATCACTTTCTGAATCAACCACAACTGAATCAATCAATCACTTGATAACCCATCATCACTGTAGCAAATCACAATCAATCAATATGATCATTCAGAACACTGTCACTAGAATACAGTCACTAGAACCCGAAGTAGAACCCATAACTCTGCAACAGCAAATAGAAACCACTAAAACGTACTTCATAAGGTATACGCTACTTCCATGTGTCGAACCAGCGTGTATACGCACTTTTACCAAAAGGAACCAACGTACAGATCTGTAAATTCAAATTTATGAAGTATACGCTACTTTGATATGTTGAACCAGCATGTATAAGCTCTTTTGCTAAAGCAAACCTGCGTACAGATTTGTGAATGCTAACTTGAAACATAAAAACTATTTCAGACATTGGCGATAGCCACATAATCACATTTACAGAATAAAAAATGCGTCAGTATTCAGATCTAGACTATTCAAGATCAAACCATATAATGATAATACTTTTAAGCCTTTATGATCCCGGTCCATCAACATTCATCAGCCATATAGGTGCATCCTTAGATCAGATCAAGCAAACCATTAGAAGCTCATCAACCTGCATATATGATTCAACACTTCATAACATATTGAAATGCTTGCACTGTCCTGGCCTAATGATCTTCTCCTCATATAGTTTTAGGCCTTTCTTAATACCATGGACCAAAAACCTCTTAGGACCAATACCTTGGACCAATTACCTTGGGTCAAATACCTTGGACCAAAAAACTTTCGGTTTTCCAAGATACACAGGCTTTTCCTTCTATGAACGTGCGTGTGTACGTATACACTCCTTTTGTTCAGTAAACCTGCGTGTATACACAGCCTGGACAAGGTGAACCTGTGTATACCCCTCTTTCTTCATTCTTTGGAGTCTAATCTATAATTCATTGTTGTTGATCTACTGCACTGTGATCTTTCATCTGAGTGAGTTGCCATCAAGGACAACACTTATATCATAATGCCAACAATTTTGTCATTTTTCCTTTTGCTTCAGAACACACCATTGCAGCAGTCTTGTTGCAAAAGAACAAACAAGGATATGAATAGCCAATAACATTCTTTAGTAGATCCTTAAGAGATGCCACACTTAAATACAATATTATGGAAAAATAGGCATTAGATTTAGTAAAAGCTATCAAAGACTTCAGAGTATACATTCTATACTCTCGTATTATTTCTTATGTTCCAAACTCTGTAGTTAAGGACATTTTGACTCAAAATGGGCCTGAAGGAAAAAGAGACAAATGGATTGGCACAATATTGGAATATGACATAGAGATAAAATCCACCAACCTCATCAAAGACCAAGGTTTAGCTAAACTCATGGCTGAATCGAACTGTCAGGCCCTTAATATCAACTTCATCAATGTCCTTGATGATCGGGAGGAGATTGCAACTCCTCATATCTGTGAACCTTTTACTGAGTCACCATGGTATGTAGATATTACATTTGTATTACTAAATTTACAAGCTCCTCCTGGTCTGACAAGAACTAAATCTAGATTCTTAAAGGTGAAGTCATTAAGATATTGTATCATAGATAATGCATTGTTTTGGAAAGATAATAGTGGTATTCTTTTAACTTGTTTACTGAAAGATGTAGCTGACAATATTTTACAAGAGTTTCATGTAGGGGATTGTGGAAGACACTTGTACTGGAAGAGTACTACTGACAAGATTCTGAGGGCTGGTTTGTACTCGCCTACATTGTTTGCAGATGTTAAAAACATGTGACCTCTTGTCATAAATGCCAGATTTTTGAGGAAAAGAGAAAACTTTTACCCTTGCCTCTTAAACCAATTTCCACTAAGATGCCATTTCAACAATGGGGGTTAGACTTCATTGGAGAAATACACCCAACATCCTCAGCTCAGCACAAGTGGATCCTGAAAGCCATAGACCATTTCACGAAATTGATAGAGGTCGTACCTTCTAGGCATGCCACAGACATCGTCATAATTTCCTTCCTAGAAAAAAATATCCTTTCAAGATTTGGATGTCCCCAAAAGCTCATTACTGATAATGCAACAACCTTTAAATCCAAAAGAATGATAGATTTCTGTAACAAATACCACATCACCCTTTGCCATTCCACAACCTATAACCCTCAAGGTAATGGAATAACAAAGTCATCCAACAAAACTCTGGTCAATATTATAAAAAATTTACTGGAGGATAACATAATGAAATGGAACAAGAAGTTAGTCAATGCCTTATGGGTAGATAGACTGACTACTAAGAAGTCCATTGGAACATCACCCTATCAGCTGGTTTATGGGATGGATGCAGTTTTCCCATCATCCTTGGGAGTGCCAGTCATGAAGATCATCCAGGAATTACAGGTGGAACCAAATGATATTCAGAGAAGAATAAATCAGACCATACACCTGAAGCAAACCAAAGAAGAAGTATATGTAAAATCACAAGTAATCTAGGAAAAAATCAAGAAAGTCTTTGATACAAAGACTAAAGCAGATGATTTTCAAATAGGAGACAAATTCCTTAAGTGGAATTCAAAGAGAGAAGACAAAGGCAAGCTTGGAAAATTTGATTTTTTGTGACAAGGACCTTATGTCATCTATGGTTAGAAAGGCAACAATGCCTTTTTCTTAAGAAACATAAATGGATCAGATCTACCAGGAGGACTTGTTAATGGTAGGATGCTAAAGCATTACTTTTCCACTGACTTACAATAGTTCTCTTTACTCTACATCATTGTACATAACATTGCAGAGTGTAGTTTGGATTGGAAGGTAATCCTTTGAAGTTGAAGCCCGTAGAGAAGGCCCTGAGCTTTGGAGGATTCACTCTCATAAGTATCAATAATGAAAATTAACAGAAGGACACTTTGCAAGGTAACTTCAACCATAATTCAAAGGCTAATAATTGTTAGAGTTCTTGACATTTCACTAAGAAATGACATTCCCATGTGGAGCCACTGTTAAAGTCCTATAGTGATAGGATTCATAATTTTGAATTGGCTAAGGTTAGGCTTTGTAATATTGTACATACCTTTTGTTTCTACAAATGTCTTCCATATTAAAAATTAAAAAATGTAAAGAGGGTGTGTCCTAAAAGAAATATCAAAGGACAAAAAGAATAAGAAAAGATCAAAAAATGAAAATATATGAACCCCAAACACAAAAACAGATCTGCCACTACTATTTTACTTCTTCTGCAAATGATGATTGTGTGTATCTTGTTTAAAATACCATAATCCATGATACTCAAACTATTTAATCTTAACTACTTCATGCTTTAAAATTTCATGTTTAGAATTAGTGAATAAGATCAAGCCAAATGGTGTATTCTTGGCAGATCAGTAGTTAAAAAATAAAATGTGCTCATAAGTTTAATTTGAGCCATATGAAGATATAAGGTTAGAATTAGAGAGTTTACTTTTCAAAAGGAAAAATAATGATAAGGGGCTACTAGCCTAAATGCACCCAAATAAGTGAAGAAAAAAATGTTAGGGTAAGTAATGGGTAAGTAGAAGAAGGGTTGCTGAAGTATAAATTTGATTGGACAAAAGCACATTTATCATGCTTAATCATATGTTTCAATGTGCATGAGAAATTGAGAAAGCAAAAATAGAGGTTTATAAGTTGATTTAATTGACTTCCCCTCATTGATTTCATCCCTATACTTACTAATTTCTCCATCCACAAATATGTTCTAGTACTAAAAATCCTTCAAGTCATATAGGCTCACAGTATTTCTTTGACTTTTGGTGGGATAAGACTATCAGCTTAATGACTTATGGACATCAAGGGTTATAATTCCCTTCATAAAAGTCATTTCCCTCCATTACCCTAATAAAACCCCCTTTCCTAAGGTTAAACACCATTTGCCTATGAAAAGTAAAAAACCCCATGTTAAATTACATTGCACTCAAAATACCCACAAAAAGATTTTATCCTAAGTATAAGTGTATGTAAAGAAAAAGCGTAAATATTACATTATACTTAGTATTATCTTTATTCCGCTAATTTCGGTTCATATTAATTTCTAACTTAATAATATAGCTCCCGATATACCCTTTTTCCTCGTATATAAATAAATCCTCGTATACATTACCCCTACCCTTAGTTTAACTATAAACTATATTTTTACCTTATCCCCCCGACAAAGCTCTCTTAACTCACCAATTCTCCGTAAAGTTAAGATAATCCCTCCATTAACCCCATCCAACCATTTAATCTCATTTTTAATTCCAAAATAATCACAAACCACCATTAATTAAAGCCCCGATCCCCACCAAACCTTTGTCCATTTCATCCGTGCTAATCTGTCACCTGATTGTCATCCGATCGTCAACACCCAAATCCAACGGTTCATAGCCATATCAGGTTCACTCGATATCTGACCTTTACCCACCCAATAAAGTGTTATTTCCCGGACCCCGTCTGCTATGTGTCAAGTGTTAAGATAGATCAGGTGACCTCGCCAAAATACCGCCTCCTCGATAAAGCGGTGAAATGGCTTGGAAAACGACCTCCCTGAACAACCCGCAAAACCGCCCACTATTAATTCATAGTTCACCCGCCAAAAATAGCTGTTGTTCAATAAAAAGGCCAAGAATCCCTATTTGGCCTTTTTCTATCAATTTCTTTGTAAACCTCTACAAGCCATTGCAACACCTCTAAACATTGAAATTACTAGTTGACCTCAATTTCACTCTTGAAGAAGTTGCATGGACCCGATTCAAGTTCTCAGTCTGTTCCAGAGCCTTTACAACCTTCTGTAGTTGCTGAGAACACCAATTTGAGGTTATTTAACCGAAATTCCAGTTATTTGAAGAGAAGTTACCAGACACCATTTCAATTTGAAAACGATTAGTCTTTAAAGTGTTTTAATTGAGTAAAATTAATTAAAATTACCTTAACATTAAAGAGTGTGCCTGACTTAAATAGCCAAAACCCTTCTGAAAGCTTCTGAATTACCTTTAAACCTCTGATATAAACCCGCAAAATTCAAATTCAAATCCATAAGAACTGAATTATGGTTGCCCTCGTCACCATGGATGTCAAACCAGTGTCAACCCCCCATTTGGACCTTGACCACCTTCCCTTGGTAGACATGGATTTTCAAATAAAAGACATGGTTGCCTATACACTCCTGCTCAAAATTCATTGTTGGAGTAAGGATATATATCTAAACCATAATGATGACATTAGCCTTTGGGAGTCCAAATTTCCCAAATACCAGTTTCCACAAGTACATGTTTTTCCTGAGATTGTGCATTTGTGACATGCTTGTTACATTGCCAGTGAGAGAGCTATAATGTCCCGAGACCAAAAGGCCTTGTTCACTATTACAACTGAGTCAATAAATGAAATGTTGCAATTCCAACTAGGTCCAAACCTGATCCCACTCTTCATTGGGGATTTTTTAGATCAATATACAAAATTGATCTTGTCTAGACTCACCCAAATATTCCAAACTTTCATTGTAGAGGAGTAGCACATTCCTACAGATGCCCCTCCATATGTTTCTGCCATTTTCTTTGAAATGGGCTAGCAAATTGTAGCGATGATATCATTTATTCTGGGCTATGCCATAGATGAATACATTGATGAGCTCATCCTCGCCTTCATGTCCATTTTCACACTACGAAAGCCTCTTGCTACTTTGTACAATTATGCCGAGTTCATAGCTAAAAGAATACATGAAAAATTTACCAGAATGCACACTGAGAGAGTATTCAAGTATTCATTTGTACTTTACCACATGTTTTTGTATCATCAGTCAGACATATTTCCCTTCACCATCCAGAAGCTGGATACTAAAGGCCAGCCCAGGTCTGTTATATTTTGGACACCACTATTACACAAGTATTCATCATCATACACCTACAAAGATTTCATTGACTCTTTTGTCCATCCAGTCATCACCATACTAAAGGGAAGCCCTCCACCCAGAATAAGCCAAGAAATCAAAAGAGTGCCCCAATTGTCCAAACAAAGTAAGTTGGGAGATTGGTACCTTTACGAAAATCACACCGAAATAAGAATCTATGGTTGCCAGCTTGCCTCGTACAAACTTCCCAAATACATCCCCATGAGGTTATTTGCTCTGCAATATTATAGGTATATAATGAACTCCGATGATATTAGCATTGTCTCAGCCAAGAAAAAGACACAGTTCAAAATCGAGATCCGGTTAGGCGCTTTCATTTGCAATACTAGAGAGGCAGGAGAGGAAGCAAATCAAGTTCTACAACAAATTAAGTTTAAGAATAGTTTCATGTGGAGGTATGACCCTCAAGGGTTTATAACCAAACTAAGAAAGAAGGTCAAATTGGGACCTTACTTTCATCACCCTATACCAGAAATAGAGAGATGTGCCAACCAATCTGAGTGGTTGGAAAACACTCTCATAAACAGGATAGTACAAAGGTAGATGTTGAAAATACCTTGTTTGATTTAGAGAAACAGCTTGATGAAAGCTCATTCCTGTAGGTACCAGAGCAAGAAGGAACCATGAGTAACCCTCCTATTTTGCAGACTCCTTAGAATGAGGAAAAGAATCCCAAAAGGGAAAGAGAGGAAGGCTCTGGCTTAGGTATGGACACTTCCAATGTACAATATGAAGTTAGCCAGAGCAAAAGGCTTAGGCTCAATCCTGTTTCAGAACAGGAAGACACAAAAGGCTTAGTAGAAATAACTGATACTGAGTTAGACATGAACAGAGGCACAGCTCCATCTGGAGAAACACAGGATCCATATACATCAAAGACTCAAATTTTAGAAAGAAAGCTTAGTGTAGAAGTCTCCTCATTCAATAAGCTTGCTGATAGAGATAGGGACATTAAGGACATGTTCAAGGAGATTAAAATGAGAAATGAGAAACTGAAGGCGGAATCCTATGCACAGTATTTCAAGCTTACACCGCCTAATCAAAGTAGGTTAATGTCAGCTTTTGACATCAGGGAAGGAAATATGCAAATTTCCTTCATGAAACCAACTGTACAACAACCGAGAACATCAACAGATTTCAGGAAGTCAGACTTTGAAGTATTGGCAAGGGATATTCATCCCATTGACCAAATTGAATCTCACAAGTAGGTTGGAGAAATGATTTACTCCACCCTTACAGGAAATGCCATGGTTGCACATCAGTTGCAGAATTCATTGACTAAAATTTCAGCCCAGTATCAGTTGGAAAAGGCCTCCCCATAGGCCAAAGACACTAAAATCAAGTCTTTGGAAGACTTGGTAATTGAATTGGGACATGATCGCAAATACATCAAGGTTACTGAACAATTAATCAAAAAGAAAAATGATGACATTGTAGCCCTCAAGAAACAGTTAAAGATACATCAACTGTAGCACCCCCAGACACAGGAAGTCTTGGAAAGCCAAACTAAGCATGAAGAGTTGATGGACTTAGTCCTTAAACTCAATGATCAGTTGAGGGAGATAGAAAAGGAATTGGACAACTTAATCCAATTAAAACAAATTGATCTTGGCACTACCTCGGTAATTATGATCCCAGTAGTTACCATGGTTGTTCCTTCCACATTAGCAGCCTCATTGGCTCCCACAGCTCCAATGGCCACAACACTACCAGTTTCTACAGCATCTACATCAGCAACAGGTACATCAGGTGAAGAAGTAGAAAAATTGATTAAATCTTGGAAGATATGTCGATACAAACCATATATATGAATAAGTTCAAAGAGAAAGTGACAAGCTTGGAAACTGATTACAAACTTGCCAAAATCATGCACGAAGAAGGAGTGCAAAAGGCTACCAGGATGAGTGATAGATTGAAAGCCCTGGAAAATGACTTAACACTAAAATAACCCTTTGGGCAGGCTAAGGAACAATTATTGGCCAATATCATTGACTCTATCAATCATATATGGCCATCTATTCAGGTGATTTTTGAGCAAATAGATTTGATAAAGCTGGTTACAGAGGCCATCCAGAAAGTAAAAGAAGAATTAAGACAAATGCCAGAAGAGGTTGTGAGAATTATCCAATTCGTTAACACCAAGAATAAGTATGATATGCAGGAATTGGAAATAGAGGACAGAACAGAGACAATTTTGGAGGTGAAAAAGGTCCTCTCCAAGAGGAACTTGATGCAAAACTTGGAGGATAAGTGTCAGAATATGCAGTTAGCCATTGACAGATTTATGGATAAGTTCCAGATTTTGAGAGAAAAGGGATTACCCAATCCCTTAGTGATAAATGATAAGCTGATGGCACAGGAGGATTACAAAAAGAAAAGTAGAGAGGTAGCAGAAAATCAGGTAAATACATCATCAATGAAGGCATTGCCAACATGAAAAGTACTCTACCAAACATTTGAAAACTTGTTTTACCTCTAGCATGAGGTAGAAAACTTGTTTATGAATAAGCCTACGTTTGCCAAATACAGAGAGCCAGATGAATCATATACAAAGATGCTAAAAATCCAATTAACTAACGCTGAAACATGGAAGAAATTAACTGATTTACTATAGAAATACACAGTAAAAAGGTTAATGTACAGTAAAAGTAAAACAACATGGTAAAATGATGTTGATAGATCAGCAAAGTCAAAGTGTATCAGATGAAAGTGTATTAGATGAAAGTATAAAGTAAATGAAGCATCCAGTGTGAAAGATTAAAAAACAAAGTAGATTAAAGGGCAAAAGATCAAAGCCAACAGAACCAAAATAAAAGGGACATCATGAAACAGTTCAATAGTTGTCTCTATCTTTTTGCATGAAGATATTTCTTTTTTCCTAGTTTAGTTTTGAATATAGTTTCAGATATTTTGTAACTCCATTTGTATAAATACTTCAAGATTCGAAGTATGTAAGGGGAATTCTATTAGACATTTCTATAGACTTTTGATTAGAATACCCAGAGGGTTATTGTATCATTTGTTGAGCCATCAATTTGGATTGATAAATAAAGCTCAGATATTTCTAAGGATTCATGTGTTGAGAAAATTTCACAGAAGTATTTTTCATGTGTTATTGTTATTTTTCTCAAGTTATTCATAATATTTAATGTGTTTCTAAATCTAAATGTTATAACTGGAACAATCCTTCACGATTTGTTTAATCACACTCTGTCTTAACAGTTATACATTTAAATGTTTTCTTCTCATATCTAAGTTAAGGAATCCTTAATTTCTCCTTGCTTTAGATTGATCTCATAAATATCCAGGTTAAAGGATTCTTAATTTCCCTTTGATCTCGATTACCCCTTCATTCCTCATTCATTATCTGGGTCTGAGAACTCTTAACTTCTCTCTCACATTGAGTGAAACCCTTTCACCCCTCTATCTCAAAGATATCAAAAACACTCTGCTATCTTTCCCTTGGAACATTCCCTTTAGTGAGTTAATCCAATTTTGCTTCCTTGTTGTTTGAATCCATAGCCCAATGGTCCAAAAGATATCATTTTATCCATCTGTCTAAGCAGATCCCACCACCCAATCTCAAATAGAAATCAAAAACCTCTTGAACATTCATAACTAGCCTAAAAACATCTTAGCTAAAACAAAGTTAAATTTTAAAGAGAGAGCCCTCTCAAGAATCGGGAAGGGTAGGTCTTGATCTCCAAAAGCGGTTTGTGGTTACCTTTGGTTTTTCTTTATTTTTACTTCAAAATAATTATCAGAGTGATAACATACAGAACCCCAAATTCTGGTTTAAGGTGATACTATACTATCATATTTTCCTAATTACAGTCACATAACAAACAATTATCATACCAGAGTGTTCTCTTTCTTGTGTGTGTGGTTTTTCTATCAACCTTTTATTCAAGCTTACTCTAATGCTCGACCCTAACAGAGTTGTGTTTCTCTTTAAAATCAGGTTGTGGTTGGGACATTGAAATAACGAAAGTTAACCGTACTTTATCACAAGTCACATTGCATTTCTTCTTTTCCATCAATAATATTCGAGAATACTCATTCTGTGAATTTAAAGAATTTAGATACTCAACACATTATTTCTTTCATGATTTATACTATATTAAATTCCATAGCGAAGTCCTCAACACAACATATACCATTTAACAAAGTGGTGAAGTATTTATCATTTCTTTCAAGCCATCTTACACAAGTGGTCATGAACACATGAGAGAGAAGCCTCCTTCCTACCAATGAGATCAGTCTCAGCACTACATCTCCCCCTGAGATATCTTCATAGGCAGGGTATTTTCCTTACACAATATTGCACATAAAAATTCTTAATGACAATCTAGTCCCAACCAGATGTAGCCAAGAACAAATGCAACCTTTAGATGATTTCTCTATCCAACTTGTAGGAAAATGGTTATTTGTAACAATTCTTTCTCAATTCTTAAAGTTCATCTAATTCAAATTACCTTAGGTTCACTGGACCCTATCAATTTTCCCGTTTTGAGAATTTTTATTTTATCTAAGAGAAGTTTGGCAAGGTAACCTCCTGATCCATAGTTGTCCAACTACCTTGAAAAGTGAGTCTCATTACACCTTAGAATTACATGTGGTTTGTCTCATGATTACTATCTAAGCATTCATATATTTCATAACAAACTAAATATTTACTAAATACTTGTTTGACCTCTACATGGTCTACAAAGTAATAGAATGTTTTTAACTACATTAAAATAATATTTACAAGTTACCTGGGGATATCACATTTCTCACCCCTTAAGAAAAACATTGTCTCGGTATTTACACAACCTCATAAGAGGCTTGGGTATGCTTCCTTCATATACTATTCATCCTCCTAGGTAGTGTCTTCTGGTCTAAACAACATCCATTAGACTTTAGCTTGGGTGATAGCTATCTTCTATAGTGTTACTTCTTTCTAATCGATTATATGTAGGGGTTCAACCATGAACTCTTTGTGTGGTTCAACCTACATCCACAATCATAAAAATACTATTACTTTTTATTACTAAAAAATTTCATAACATGTCTAGAGATTCACATTTGATAATTAATTACCTATACATTCTGCCAATTAATGATATGTCTAGGATCATAAATATACTTTTTCAATAGTGAAACATGAAACCTGTTATGGACACGTTACGACTAGGGAAAGCTAGCTGATATGCCATAGGATTAATTTAGGCTAGAATCTAAAATGGGCCGCAAAACTAGGGGTCCAGTTTGGCAGAACTTCCCCATCATAGAGCACTCTTCTTAGGCCTTACCCGCACATATACATGATCCGCCATTATGAATTCTTGGTAACTTTTTTTTTTATTTTCATAATATTCCTGTATGTCTTAGGTAGATTTTAAATTTCCCCTCACTTTTTTAACTACTTTCTCCATCTCCTTCAGCAGATCAAGTCCTAACATCAATTTGTCTTCCATACCACTCCAATTAGTAGGTGTTCTACACCTGCACCCATATACTACCTTAAAAACAGACTCATCTTTAAAGAAGAGTGGTAAATCTTATTGTAATAAAACTCTACTAGATAAATGTAGCCTTCTTACTAGACTCGCTACTACACTACATACATTCTAAACATGTATTCGATAACTTAATTTACTCTTTCAGTCTTCCCATCTATTTTAGGGTGGTATGTTGTACTAAACTTTACCTAAGTACCTAGGCCTTCAAAAAAAGACTTCCAAAATGCGGACGTAAATTTCACATCCCTATCCGAAATTACTATCTTCAATATCCCATGTAAGCTGAATATCTCATTCATAAATATGTTAGCCATTTCAATTATTTTGTATGTATATTTCACTGGAATGAAATGAGCAGACTTACTCAATTTATCAACTACCACCATTATGGAGTTATTATGTCCTTTAGTCTTGGGTAAACCAGTAATAAAATCAAGTGTAATAACCTTCCATTTCCACTTGCGAATAGGAAATGGGTAAAGTAATCCAACTGGATGATGGTGTTTTCCATTCAACTATTTACATTCCACACACTTAGACAAGTATTCAACTACATATTTTTTCATGCCTGGTTAGAAGTACTCTTTTCTCAATGTAGTGATTAATTTTTGGTATTTGGTGTTGGAAACATATGGGCTTCTATGATACTCATCAAGAATTAATTCTTTAGTGCTTATCTGATTGAGAACATACATTTTTTTTGATAAATCAACATATTTTCCTTATTTATCTCATATCCAATTTGGCCTTCACTGTTATTTGGGTTCCCTAATTGCTGCCATAAGAACTAGTATTCAGGATCCCTCCGAGTATCTTCTTTAATTAGTTATTTAAAAGAAATTTCCACTTCATTAAATCAAATTTCATAAAGAAAATTCAATTTTTTACTCATAGCATCTGCCACACGATTCCCTTTTCTTTTAAAATGTTTAATTTCAAACTCAAATTCACTAAGGAAGGAAATCCAACGTGCCTATTGAGAATTTAATGTAGGTTGTTTAAAATAATTAGTTAGGCTACTGTGATCTGTCATCAATATAAATATTTTCCCAAGCAAATAATGTCGCCACATTTTTGAGGCATGGATTACCATTGTTAAGTCCAAATCGTAAGATTAGTACTTTAGTTCATGTTCTTCTAGCTTCCAAGACTCACAAGCTACAACCTTGCCCTATTGTATTAGTACTCCTCCTACACCCTCCTTGCTAGCATTTGTACAAACAATAAACTCCTTACTTGGGTCAAAAATTCTTAGTATAGGGGCAGTAGTGAGTAAATGTTTCAACTGATCAAAATTGTTTTGAAACTCAATTGTCCACTTAAAGGTCCTTCCGTTCATTTGTAAGTAATGGATAAGCCACCCATGAATATCCTTCAATGAACTATCGATAGTATCCAACTAACCCCATAAAGATTGTATATCAGCCGCATTCTTGGGAACAAGCCAATCCATTATAGTTTTTATTTTCTCTGGTTATACTGCTATTCCATCCTTGGTAATAACATGCCCTAAATACTAAATTTAATCTTTATAAAATTCATACTTACTTTATTTTGCACACAATTGTTGCTCCCTCAAAGTTTGCAAAACAATTTGTAGATGATTTTTATGCTCCTCCATATTCTTAGAGTTAACGAGTATGTCATCTATAAATATCAAGACAAATTTGCCGAGGTATTTGTGAAATATATTGTTCAGGAGACACATGAACATCATCAAATCATTTCTTAATAAAGGGAAGAACTACAAATTCGTAATGCCCATATCAAGTTCTAAAAATTGTTTTATATATATCTTCTCGCTTAATTCTTATTTCATGATACCTAAAATGCAGCTTAATCTTACAAAACATTGTAGCCCTTTTCACTTGATCGAATAGATTATTAATACAAGGTAGGGGATACTTATTTTTGACTTTACCTTATTTAACTGTTTATAACCATTACATGAATGTAAAGTACCATCCTTTTTCCTAACAAAAAGTAACGGAGCTTCAGAAGGCAATACAATTGGGTGGATGTACAACTTTTCTTACATACACAAGTGAAGAGCGTAATAACTAGCATTTGCACCAAATGTTGCAAAGGAAACGCCGTAAGGCATAAATTGAGGAATAATCAGGACATGGAATGGGCAAATCTAAATGAAATGTAGAGATGTAGTAGAAATGAAATTGATTTAGGGTGCCTTGCACTATTTTTTATTAATTATTGAATTAATATTGCATATAAATTGTTGTTCATGACTATGAAGCTACCAAGTTGCTCAATGGGAAAGCTATAGCCAAAGGAGAGGAGAGGTAGGAAGAACACTATAAATTGTACATGTGAGTTAATTTGAATTTACTTTAAAATCATAGTAATTTAGTTTCAATTTGAATTTGTTTATTTCTAAAGTCACCTTTTATTCATAAAAAATAATTAATGGTTGTGAAAGACATGAGCATCCTATTGATTGGTTGTATATCACTGAGAAAATAACTTGTAATCAGATATGCCAATCAAGAACAAAGAACTGGATGAAGGTTGAACACTTTCTCTGAGTGTGGACAACCGAAGAAGAACCTCGTGAGTAAGCCCCAACTGAATCATGGAATTCGAAAAGGATGAATAAAAAATAGCTGCCAGTTTTCCTCTTCTACCAAATCCCCCATTCTTATTATAGATGTCTCCGCAACTCCAATTTCTGACAGGACTTTGCGATTCCTTGAACTTACAACGAGTCTCTAGTTGGAGTGGTGGGTTAGCAGCAACAAACCAAATTTCTTCCATCAACTAGGAACCATCTCTCCAAACTTCATCCAGAAATAAAGCAAACCTCTGAGTTTGCAATCTCTGACTCAACCACATCTTTGCATATTCATCACCATCATTTCTATCTAATTCTATCTTTGTAAGAGTGGCTATTTGCATACACAGTTCATTTCTAAGATTGTAGAAGATGGATTACTGGAAACAATGAGCCAAAGCAATAAGTCATCTCTGAAGAGATTTCTCACCTTTGGACTGTGGAAGACTGATATGTTTGTTGAGGGTTCTTGTGGAAGAGTATTGAAATTACTTACGATTATATGAATCTTTTGGTAGATCTGATGAGAAGACAAGGGTTTCTAGTATTTTTGGTTTCTTCATAAAGGGTGTCGTTGGGTTTCAATTTGCAAGATTATTTTCCCTGGAAAAATGCCCGTAGCATGGATCTGTAGTTGTTCTCCATATTACTCAATCATCACGATGATTTTCCTCTGAAATACTCTTTGGTGAATTTGAATTTTCAGTGTTAGATTTTGCTGGTGATAAATCTAACAACACTGATGGTTATGGATGTTTGATTTGTCATTTCTGAAATCTAATCATCTTTGCCAAAATCTGAGGAACGAGTTTTTTTCAAGGTCCTTCCACTATGAATCCTTCATCAGAGAATGAATTATATAGAGACATAATAATTGAAATCGATTCCTGATTCCGTGATCTGAAATTGTTTGAAGCAGATTGTCCATTGAAACACCCATCTCCATCTTTTTCTATTGAATATCTCCAGCTCTTGTTTCTCAATAAGTCTGAGCATTATATTGACCTCAGAGCTCACTGTTTTAATATCACAAGTGGCTACTCATAGTGTACATTTCCCCTAAAAAAAGAGAAAGGAAGCAATGTACAACTTTGTGTTGTCATGCCTCAGTAGCAAACTCAGAAGCACCATTACTTGAGAAGACCGAGCTTTTCTTTGGGTATCTGTGATATTTATGTTCATATTAGGAGGCTCTACCTGTTTCTTCTCTTCAAGTTGTGATACTAGGTCTAAAGCTTCACCAATAGCACTAATAGCTAAAGACCTTGACACAGGACAGAAACCTTGTGTGACAAATCCTTGACGATTTGTTGATGCTGTAAGAGTAACATTGGTTGCATGACATTGACTTATGTGTCACTGTAACAATGATAGCAATGAGCATCCTATTGATTGGTTGTATATTGCATATTCATCACCCTCATTTCTACCTAATTCTATCTTTGTAAGCGTGGCTATTTGCATACACAGTTCATTTCTAAGATTGTGAAAGATGGATTATTGGAAACAGTAAGCCAAAGCAATAAGTCATCTTTGAAGAGATTTTTCACCTTTGGACTGTTGAAGACTGATATGTTTGCTGAGGATTCTTGTGGAAGAGTATTGCAATTACTTACGGTTATACGAATATTTTGGTAGATTTGACGAGAAGACAAGGGTTTCTGGTGTTTTTGGTTTCTTCATAGAGGGTGTCGTTGGGTTTCAATTTGCAAGGTTTTTTTCCTTGGAAAAATGCTGGTAGCACAGACTGTTGAACATATATATATCGACCTCTCGCAGAGGGACGCTCCATCAAGAATATGTGAGCATTACAAGCATCCTCAGTGTGGACTAATAAAATGGAACCCATGATATCATGAAGCTCCCTTAACCATTCAAAATGTTCAGCGTTGCCTGAGAGATGTGAAGATCAATATAAGAACAGGAAAAATGGGCATTTTTCTGTTAATGGCAGATCTGAAAATTATGCTCTTACCCATTGGATACTGAGAATCAAAATGTTCAACATTGATACAGAAATGCGACTTTAATATAAGATTAGATGAAATGAACATTTATATATTGATTTCAGATTTCATGTATCTTATTGATATGTAACAAAACTATGCTTATAACCATGAGATACAGAGAATCCATAATCAACCTAAACTCAATGAAATAAAACAATCCATAAGAGAAACACCAAGCCATGAAAATTTACAAAAATAAGATCAAATATCTAATGAACGCATACCATACGTGTGACAAGATAAAAATGTAAATTACATTTTTCTAAATATCAAGAGATTTGCATTTCAAAGTAATTTCAAAATAATGGTTGAGAAGCTCATTTTACAGTCGAGTCAAAATAATGATTGTGTTGGGTAAGAGATTGTGTTAAGAAGCTCATTTTATAGTGGAATATGAAAATTATTTGGGATTTCATCACTTTTTAAAACCGGTCTACATTTATCTAATTCTATATCTATTATGAGCATACAATTTTACAACTCATAAATTTGATCCTCTACAACCTAACCCTAATAAATCCAGATTGATTAGATTTATCTAATTCTAAATCTATTATGAGCATGCAACTTTACAACTCATAAATTTGATCTTCTGGACCCTAACCCTAATAAATCTAGATTGATTATATTTGAAGTTAAGATAAACTTACGGATCTTTTATTACAAATCTTTGAAGTGAGTAGTAACAACGAACTTACCCAGAAAATAGGCTTTTCATGTCTCATGATATCGATTGGGGTCCAGCAAGATTCATCGAGGCAGTCCCTGAATTTGCCATCATCATTAAGTGGCGAGGCTGCAGTTATGGATGATGTGTAAATTACACGCCTCACAGACTTTGCCTGACTGCAAGTCCTCAAAATATCAAGAGTACCATTCACCTCAGCTTCGATAACATTCATCTGTGTCTGAAGAAAAAGTACATTAAAAGGGAAAATTTATATCCAAAAAAGGGGTCAAAATCCAGTAATAAATTCGTTGTTTCCGGAAGTTGTGCATTCGGGTGGTTGTTAAAAAATACCTGTGCTTCAATGGCGAAATCCATTATAGTTGCCAAATGAAAAATGTACTCACAACCCTCAACGGCAGCATGGAAGCTTCCCTCTTGGCGGAGGTCGGCTTTGAAGATTCTGAGCCTCTCTTTTTCTCCTGGAAGGCACAGAATACGGCGAGTTTTGCTATCGTTGCCTGCAGCATGTGAAAGATGGTTGACGGTTCGTATGGACCGTCGCGCCTGGCATTGCTCAATTCAAATCAACGGTTAATGATTACCTGATCATCTAACAACCAAATCAAATGGCACATATTTTGACACGACAACAGTTTGGAGAGTTCATTTCAGAGGGAAATATCTTACGACGTAAATATGTAAAGAAATAAATATGCTAGGCAATAAATATGTAAAGTAAAACTGAATATAGAGCCGCGTGACGAGACACATCAAAAGGATGGATGGGAGGCTGAATTTTTATAAACAATTCATACTCCAATTTTTATAAACAATTCATCCTCCAATTTTTATTCTGTGTAAATATAGACACAGTGTGAAACAATTATCCACAATTATTTTCTCTAAATATCCTAATGGCACAGGAAAAAAATATCACCTAGAAATTCCAAACTTATTATAGATTGATTAGTGGAACATTTGAAATAAGAAACTACACCTTGTTATCAATATATCAAAATATGATTTCAAATCTCATGCCTCTCCTATCAGTTTTCATCACATGCATAGAATCAAAGGATCCATGTATTGTGTAAGAACAAATCTAAATGCCATAGTTTAACTAGCTGAGGAATTGTTTGGATTGTTATGGAAATTTAGGTTATATTTAGAAAATATGTGGTAAAGATTTTTGTAAATCCAAGTTATAGTTGTTAAATTTCAAAATTTTAAGTGTCCTAGACGTTTTTGATGGTGCTGAATCTATTTCTACTATCAAAAATAAAATTCAAACACTGCATCTACAAGATTTTTTGAAATTATTTTGCCCAGATTCCTACCACTTTTGGCCATCCAAACAATTCCTCCGTATCCAATTCAAATGGACAAAGGCAAAGCAAGGCTATTTAAACAAAAGGATCAACAATTCTCGGAACAATGTAATAAAATCAGTTTTTCTTCAAAGAATGTAATAAAGTCAGTTTTTCTTCAAAGCAATTTACATGCTTTTTCTTTGATTGCAGATTATCAGGAGGACAATCTTATTTTCTCTATATTATAAACTGTGATTGGTTTTTATATGTTCAACAGAACCGATAAATTATATATCTTTCATACACACAACTATGAACCTTTATAAGAGTTCTTATACCATATTATTATTTTGACATATCTCAGCTGGTACTACAGCCATATATACAACATAAACATGTTTATAAGGTGGTAGGGTACTAATAACTGGGCAAAAATTATTGCATCTCGGGTTTTTTATACTTGTTTCAGTGGCTCAACATCAAAGATATTCAGGTATTTGGGGATTTAAAAAGTTGCATTGATGGGATAAAAAGGCTCAATTGCTTTCGGCCTCCAATGATGTCATACGGGATGAAACTGTGTTAGTTAAAGGTTGTTGCGAGATTCTCACAAATCTTATATTCTCAGGATAAAGAGTGAATATTTTATGACCATAGAAACCCAACCTATGTAAGTAGGTGATATAAGTTTGAGAATATAGATACTTTGGAGATGAGTTGTTAGTCTAGTATGATGCTACAGCCACATAAAAGATTTGATCATGGACAGATTTGTGATCCAGTGAATTAGTTTCCCTAATAAATCAAATGTCTTTTCTTCAATTCACTTACAACTTCATTCGTTGTTTGTATTTCATTCGGTTGTTGTTTTTCAATTCACTTATAACTTCATTCGTTCCCTGTTTTTCATTGTGTTGGATTTTTATTCCCAGCATGGCCAACTCCGCCAGTTTCCACACTGTGCTCATATTGACCTATTTTACCACTTATTCATCCCAAAAGATTTCAATATTTACTAACAAAATCATTTATCTCCCCGAGAGATAAAATTCAAAATCCAAAACACCATTACATTCCTAGTTCTCCAATATCTTTATACCCACAAATATGAATATATTTACATGAACAAAGCTTACATACGAGAGGATATGACTATTTTTCCTCAGCTCAGAGACATTTGTATCCACCAGGTCTCTCCCAGATATTATAGATACTCTAATTCATGGCTTGCATTCAATGGAATGTCGAGTCTTGTTTTTGAGTCGGTCACTTCTATAAAACATTTTGTCCTGTTCAATAACAAGATTGTTAGTTAAAACGAGTGGACATATAGTGATTTAGAAATTGTTTTTTCCTATCAAACACAAGGTTGGACATAATAGAGCATCACAGGGAAGTTTACCATGGACATATAATGGTAAATCAATATTTATAATTCTCCTTCACCGCAATATGCCACAAACGACACACGAATTTATGGTGGAATTTCGAACGCAAAGAAACTTATATTATACCTTGTTTTTCCCACGTGTCACTGTTTTGTTTTCACACATTTTTCCAAAACTGCCCAAAGAGAGATCAAACCATTTAATTTTTACGACAAAATTTTTTTTTACATTTTATTTTTAATGACAATTTTTTGTTTTTTATATATGAAAACATGAGACCTTAATCAATCAAGCAATTATATATACCTCTCAAGCAATAATATATGCCTCTGTTGAGGGTTCCTACTCTCCTTGTTTCGATGTTTTTGACAGTACTTAGATGGCATAGAGACATGCATGGCGTAGACGCTCAAATCCTCCTCTGCCAATTTGCGTTACGAAGCCACCGGTTATTTTCTCGATCTCAACTAAATTTTATGCATTGGGATGATGCTAAGTCATGCGCAATTTTCAGCTCAATCAAATGAATTTTAGCTACGGGAATATTGTAAGATGTCGTTACAAAAGTTTCAAAATCACTTACAAAGTATTGTTGACTGAGACACAGACCAAAGGAAAGCACGGTTCAACCCCTCACTACTTCGAGAAGCAACCCCAACACTCAGAGACAGTTCCTTCGTTCCTTACGAGGCAATTGAAACATACATCCAGATAACTAAAGAAGCCTGTGTTGACCAATCTCTTTGTACAGCATGGAGACGGTATTGCTCTCACATCCTTATCCAACAGTTGCGAAACAAGATCAACCATAGGTAATGATTCAATGAATGCAGTTGAAGACATATCAATATTGAGCGATAATCCATTTGGGTTGGCCTTAAACTTTGGTAAAACCCACGCCAACTTTCCAATCCCTCTCCAAGGGACTGCTTTGCCCCCAGGTTGCCAGAATAAAATGATCTGCTAATAGGAATGTACCTTTTAGTTGGTGGCTCACATAGAACAATATCAAGAACTTGCAGGGCTTCATGCGGAGCATCATCCTCCCTCCCAGATAGGAATTGACCTAAAATTGACCTAAAATTTATAAGTATCTTGAACTGACGCTCCCTTATTGGACCACCAGGTCCATCGTCCCCCTCAACAAGCAAGATGTTGAATTATTTTGAGGTAAAGGGCAATGGCCCAGCTGTGTACAAACGTCTTCCACCATCATAAATAGGAAACCTTTTACCTAAATGGGTATCTCTGTATCAGTCCCCCTCCACACCACCACGATGTCTCGCCTCCCCAGGCGCCTCACCTTCTCGTCTGTGCTCACCGCAACGTATCTTGTTGAAAGACGGTTGACGGTTCGTATGGAGCGTCGTGCTGGCACATATTTTGACACGAGAGCAGTTTGGAGAGTTTGTTTCAGAGGGAAACGCCTTACGGCGTAAAAATATTTGACCGTTTTGCATTTTAAAAGACGTCCATTTTGCCGAACATAATTAATTTTCAACCGTACATCCTCAGAGCAATGACAGGATAGGAACAGCTGAAATGTTCGTACCAAACATCGAGATGTGTGGTTCAGGTTAAGGGCAAACATTTTTCCTTGCACAGGAGAAATTGCGATACAGGCTACATCCCACAGGGTCCTTTCATTTGCTATTGCAATGCATAAAATTTGTGAAATTGCATAACTGCATAATAAATGGAAGATGTCACGATAAGTGTGTTCCACTTGCGAGAAAATATGCCCAATCTGCCCAGGTTTTTCCTTACTATTGCAAGCCATCTCCTTCTCTCGTTCGGTTTCTGCCTGATGGGTATGGAAGCAGACTCCTGCATACGCTTAGCAAAGATTAAGCACGCAACCTTGCTTCAGAAAGCCTTTGAATTCTTTATTTTATTCAAAATATTCCCGACAGGGTTTTCGGTAGAATGAGAGGTCTCGGGTTCGAACTCTGTGAGACGAATCCGATTATTACTCGATTTACTCTTCCTATCCCTACCATCAGCAAGCGAAACACTAACCGTAGATCTGTGGACCTCCGGCTCTGAATCAGATTCTTCTTCCTTCGTCTTAACAGAAAAGACATTTTCGATGTAGCTAAGAAGGCTGTGCTCATTTATGCTGTCCATGGAAACAACCTGAGTAAACTGAAAGGCCAGGTGCTTATCCACATCCGAGGAGTCATCGATATCCTCATCGAAGCTTCTGTCTGCATCAATCAGCACCATCTGGCCTGCGAAGGAGTAGCCTAACCCCGAATGGTAGGACAACGCCAAAGCTAACAACCGATGGACGAAGCAACGAATCAAGCCGGGTACCCACGACACCGCCTGCGTCGCCACTGTTGCTATTCCTAGACGCTGCTTATGGATTCTGGGGAGCACTTGCCATACCAGAAGCGCTAGCCGCGTTATGTTGAACACATCTTCCAGTGGGCCGACCTCCAAGCCGGCCCACAGGGTGTACAGAAAATGCGCAAACGACATAAGCCTGGGGACGATATCGCTCTTGGAAACTATATGCACAAAGTGTCTTCTGTAACACGAATTTATATGTTTTGCCAATTTTGAATCCGCGAAGAGAGGGCATCCGAACGAATAACATTGAACTTGTTCGTGGCAAAACTTAGGGCTCGATTCCAACAATCTGAGGGTGAGCAACGAGGCAACGGCTCCTCCTAAAGAATGGCCCGTCAATACAATTTTGTTCCCTTGTATTAACTGGCGCCTAAGATACTTCAATGGGATGCTCTTGGCTCTGTCAAGAAACCCCGCATGAGCAGCTCCCGCTCCCAGGCTCAAGGACCTCTGCATTATGTTGAGATCCGTTAGCGCATCCATAAACCCCGTGGTGCCTTTACAGGCGATGATCATGTGATCTTTATCCAGGCTTTTAACGACCAAAAGATCCTGCTTTCGGCCGATCTCGAAGCCTTCTTTTCGCAGCTTGTCTTCTTCCAGAAATTCATAGATCGCCGTTTCCGGCAAGCCGAATGTGGTATTCAGTGTTTCAAGTTCCTGCCGAGGATTGTCGCTGTATGCAACAGCTGAAAGAATCAGCGCATCGGCAAGCCAGACGGGATAACGATCTTGCTTGATTATTTGGCTGAGCGTGGCCATCGATTTTGTGGTTCCGCGAATACTAATGTCTCTCCCTCCACACCACCACGATGTCTCGCCTCCCCAGGCGCCTCCTTCTCGTCTGTGCTCACCCCAACGTATCTTGTTGAAAGACGGTTGACGGTTCGTATGGAGCGTGGCGCCTGGCATTGCGTAATTCAAATCAACGGTTAAGGATTACTCGATCGTCTAACGTCTAACAACGAAATCGAATGGCACATATTTTGACACGACAGCAGTTTGGAGAGTTTATTTCAGAGAGAAACGCCTTACGGCGTAAAAATTAATTATTTATAATACTTATACCAACTAAACAAATATCTAAACAGTTACTTAAAATGCATACAGGAGAGAGCAAAATGCTAAACATGTAACAGAAATTACCAAATCAATCCGTTTTCCC
The DNA here is from genome assembly GCA_031772625.1 of Pinus tabuliformis. Taxonomy (NCBI): domain Eukaryota; kingdom Viridiplantae; phylum Streptophyta; class Pinopsida; order Pinales; family Pinaceae; genus Pinus; species Pinus tabuliformis. The sequence continues at coordinate 1,004,106,432 of CM062820.1, read as the reverse complement.
AAAATCACGTTGCAATAAATATGTAATCACATTTAAACATAAACATAAGATAAGCAAGAATGTGGTAAATCTATAATATAATCCACAATCTAAAACCTTCTGCAACTGTACATAAGCTCTTGAACGCCATGTAAATCATTTGAAAGAAATAACCACACATCTATAATTCTCAGAGTCCCTTGGATTCTTTGGCTATTGTCTGCTGAAATTCTTGGCAATCTACTCCAACTTCATGAAGGCTGAAATAAGTTTGGGAACAGTTTTAATCAACATAAGCTTGAACCCAACAGAACTACTATTCTGAGTCTGAGACTCTGCTCCAACATTGGGTGGCAACGTACAATCTTCTGAAAGCGATCCAACTGGAGCCCCTTTCAGATAAGCATCACAGGCACGGAGAATATAATGACCGCGTTTTTTAAAATGCTCTTTAACTAACATTTCAAAATGCTGCACACACCACAATCAATGGATTCAAAATGATTCAGAAAAAAAAAGGGTTAAACAAGATAATTAGAAACGAAAATCTCTCCAGATTCTACCTTTGGGGGCTTGCGTAGTATGTACAACATTGACTTGCATGATAGGAGAAAGGAGTTTTCTTTGTATGTTAGAGAGTTCTTCTCCCATTCAGCTGAACCAATCTCTCTCACAAATGAGGGTTCATTAAAATAAGGGTTGTCATTTAGTACTAGTCCTTGAATGGAAACAAGGACTTGTAGAACGTTTGATAATGATGGGTTCCAGAGTTCATCAGCTTTGCCCATCCATGTGTTTAAAAGACTCAGACAAACTTTCCCATCGTCATACAAATTCGGATTCAACCTTAGTCCACCAGAATGGTAGTAAGCTTGCTGCAAATTTGAAAGCCAACATAAAGCAAAATGACAATTTTCATCATAAAAGAAACCACGAGATCTCAAATTCACTTTCAAATCAAACAGTTGCAATTAAGTGCTTACAGGTGGTACATCAGGATACTTGGATGGAAAATGAATATCAAAGAAGAAAAGCCCATCCTGATATGGAGTGCCAGCTGCTCCAACAATCACAGCCCTGAGCAAATCCATCCTATCTTCATAGATTCTCACAAAAATTGTATCTGTCCAATCAATGCAGAGTTTATATATGATATAATTAGAACAACCTTCATTTTAACAACCAAGGGAATAAAGGGCTTGAAATACTGTTTGCCCATGAGATACTGTTTGCCCATGAGTACACTGTATCCACATGAACAGTTGGGTTACAAGAAATGTACTATTTCCCTCCTGAATGCATACAGTTGTTGGGTTGTAACTTTCTACTACATTAAAGACATCAATTATGATCAATGGAAGAAAATGTTCAAATACATGGCACTGGATAACTTTTCACTCGTGGATAAAAAGTAAAGAGAACCTTTGTTACACGGGAACCGCTCCCTAGAAGTGGGAAACTCGTTCCAGTGGTTCCCGCGCTCCCGGAAGCTTTGGAACTATATGGGAACGTTCCCTTTTCTGTGGGAGCTGCAATGGGAGCTTGGGAAAGTTCCGGGAGCTTTGAAGACTGTTTTTTTTTGGAGTTCCCGCGTTCCCTGGGGTTGGGGAATACAGAGCATGTAGAAAAATATGTTGAACTTCCCACAAAACATGAGGCTTTCTTGAAACCTTCGCAGGGAGAAAGGCCAAAGACATCCTTAACACCGATATCCTTAATTGAGAAACTGGAGCAATCCCTTGATGGGTTAAGGAAGCGTGTGACACCTCAATGTAAGGGGGATATCTGGGGTGTCATGCTGATGAGTATTTTTTTTTGTTTATGTATATGTATCGCAGAATATTGTGTGCATATTGTATGTGGCAATCAATGCTTAACCATTAGAGTCGCTTTACTTTTTCTCATAAGAATAACTAGAGAAACATAGGTAAAATTGTTCCTTTGTATTTTTAAGGCAGATTGTTTCAAACACTGGTCATGTTTCAGAGAACTAATAATGAACTTGACATTTTAATATTTTATATATATAAAAGGGAGAGACTCGGGAAGAGAGACACCCAGAGAATATATTTATATATAAGAGAGATTATATATTTAAATTGATTTTAATACTTGAATATTTTGATTTAATATTAATTTTGATTATTATATAATTATATATTTTATATTTTTATATTTTAAATTTTTTTATTATATAATATTACCGTTCCCGATTAGCCGTTTCCTGTAAATTTTGGGGAAACCTCTAGCCGTTCCCGACACCCGTACCCAAGTTCCCAACGTTCCCACGTTCCAGAAACTCATGCAACATAGAAACTCATGCAACATAGAAGAGAACCCTAGAAAGTTAAATTGTTAGTGCGAATACAGTGGGTGAGTGAGAAAGCAATTCCTAGGATCACTGGAAGCAATAAAAGGGAAAGTAACAGAATGGAAAAAGGAAGGAAACATAACTAAGTGTCCAGATAAACTATTCCCTAACAGTCTGTGTAAATATCATGACTTCCATTTAACAAACCTGGTAAATTTTTTTCAAGAATGTTCCATTCTTGCTGAACTTTCTTTATCCATTTCTGCTTCATATTAGTAGCCTGCAAGAAGAGGTTCAAAAATTTCCATCATACTCTACCATGAAAAAAAACATTGCTTTTGGAAACAAAAATCACAGAAGAATGAAAAAAACATGCCATTAAGCTAGCCTGTGCAAAAATTTCAATCATAATCCACCATGAAAAAGAACATTGCTTTTGGCAACAAAATTTACAAAGAAGGATGAGAAAAAAATGGCCTTAGATAAATGTACCTGGCCTGTTTCTTTCACATACAAGTGATCCAGAGGGTTCTTTACACTATCAAAATGTTTGAAGTGACCTGGCTCATGCTAATTACTTCGGGACCAGTTATGAACTACTGTATCTTCCTCCTTTGCCAGTTTCACATCAAATTTATTGGCTATCCACTTAACTAAAGGAAAATCAACAATTTCCAAGTTTCCAGGATCAACTTTAACATCTTTATCTTGTTCAGCATCACGTTCATGCTTACCAATTGCCAATATTTGGTGAGGTCCAACCTAGATAACAAAAAAAAATAAGTAACCTTTAGTGAATCAAAGTGAACTGATACTGTTCATTCCGTGATAGCCAGAGCATTGTGATCTGCTAAAGCCGGCAGACCATTCTAGTGGAAATAAATAAAACATGATCAATTCCTCAAATAAAACATAGTACTTAAAAGACATAATGAAAAATATTTCCTTTTTCAATAGTCTACTGTAATCAAGCAAAAAAATAGCAAAATAGCATACCTTTGACACCATTCCATCTGCCCATGCTACCTCAATGTCTCCATCCTTACGACCTATGACATTCCCAAACCAGGATATATTGGATTCTTCAAGACTATTGTCGAGCTCTGCCTTCTGTTTTCCTTTCCGAGTTTTCTGGTTTGTAGTCTCAACAACATTTTTGGTTCTTGTTTCATCCTTACAGTCTGTCTGGACAACCAACTGATTGACTATGCCAGGCACTTCTGTTTCCTCTGAGACCGAAGAGAGACTAACGATGCCCCCAATTAAGGTGTTGTAAGCTGTATGCTGAGCTAGCTCATACAACGGCGTAAAAATTAATTATTTATAATACTTATACCAACTAAACAAATATCTAAACAGTTACTTAAAATGCATACAGGAGAGAGCAAAATGCTAAACATGTAACAGAAATTACCAAATCAATCCGTTTTCCCAAAATCACGTTGCAATAAATATGTAATGACATTTAAACATAAACATAAGATAAGCAAGAATGTGGTAAATCTATAATATAATCCACAATCTAAAACCTTCTGCAACTGTACATAAGCTCTTGAACGCCATGTAAATCATTTGAAAGAAATAACCACACATCTATAATTCTCAGAGTCCCTTGGATTCTTTGGCTATTGTCTACTGAAATTCTTGGCAATCTACTCCAACTTCATGAAGGCTGAAATAAGTTTGGGAACAATTTTAATCAACATAAGCTTGAACCCAACAGAACTACTATTTTGAGTCTGAGACTCTGCTCCAACATTGGGTGGCAACGTACAATCTTCTGAAAGCGATCCAACTGGAGCCCCTTTCAGATAAGCATCACAGGCACGGAGAATATAATGACCGCGTTTTTTAAAATGCTCTTTAACTAACATTTCAAAATGCTGCACACACCACAATCAATGGATTCAAAATGATTCAGAAAAAAAAAGGGTTAAACAAGATAATTAGAAACGAAAATCTCTCCAGATTCTGCCTTTGGGGGCTTGCGTAGTATGTACAACATTGACTTGCATGATAGGAGAAAGGAGTTTTCTTTGTATGTTAGAGAGTTCTTCTCCCATTCAGCTGAACCAATCTCTCTCACAAATGAGGGTTCATTAAAATAAGGGTTGTCATTTAGTACTAGTCCTTGAATGGAAACAAGGACTTGTAGAACGTTTGATAATGATGGGTTCCAGAGTTCATCAGCTTTGCCCATCCATGTGTTTAAAATACTCAGACAAACTTTCCCATCGTCATACAAATTCGGATTCAACCTTAGTCCACCAGAATGGTAGTAAGCTTGCTGCAAATTTGAAAGCCAACATAAAGCGAAATGACAATTTTCATCATAAAAGAAACCACGAGATCTCAAATTCACTTTCAAATCAAACAGTTGCAATTAAGTGCTTACAGGTGGTACATCAGGATACTTGGATGGAAAATGAATATCAAAGAAGAAAAGCCCATCCTGATATGGAGTGCCAGCTGCTCCAACAATCACAGCCCTGAGCAAATCCATCCTATCTTCATATATTCTCACAAAAATTGTATCTGTCCAATCAATGCAGATTTTATATATGATATAATTAGAACAACCTTCATTTTAACAACCAAGGGAATAAAGGGCTTGAAATACTGTTTGCCCATGAGATACTGTTTGCCCATGAGTACACTGTATCCACATGAACAGTTGGGTTACAAGAAATGTACTATTTCCCTCCTGAATGCATACAGTTGTTGGGTTGTAACTTTCTACTACATTAAAGACATCAATTATGATCAATGGAAGAAAATGTTCAAATACATGGCACTGGATAACTTTTCACTCGTGGATAAAAAGTAAAGAGAACCCTAGAAAGTTAAAATGTTAGTGCGAATACAGTGGGTGAGTGAGAAAGCAATTCCTAGGATCACTGGAAGCAATAAAAGGGAAAGTAACAGAACGGAAAAAGGAAGGAAACATAACTAAGTGTCCAGATAAACTATTCCCTAACAGTCTGTGTAAATATCATGACTTCCATTTAACAAACCTGGTAAATTTTTTTCAAGAATGTTCCATTCTTGCTGAACTTTCTTTATCCATTTCTGCTTCATATTAGTAGCCTGCAAGAAGAGGTTCAAAAATTTCCATCATACTCTACCATGAAAAAAAACATTGCTTTTGGAAACAAAAATCACAGAAGAATGAAAAAAACATGCCATTAAGCTAGCCTGTGCAAAAATTTCAATCATAATCCACCATGAAAAAGAACATTGCTTTTGGCAACAAAATTTACAAAGAAGGATGAGAAAAAAATGGCCTTAGATAAATGTACCTGGCCTGTTTCTTTCACATAGAAGTGATCCAGAGGGTTCTTTACACTATCAAAATGTTTGAAGTGACCTGGCTCATGCCAATTACTTCGGGACCAGTTATGAACTACTGTATCTTCCTCCTTTGCCAGTTTCACATCAAATTTATTGGCTATCCACTTAACTAAAGGAAAATCAGCAATTTCCAAGTTTCCAGGATCAACTTTAACATCTTTATCTTGTTCAGCATCACGTTCATGCTTACCAATTGCCAATATTTGGTGAGGTCCAACCTAGATAACAAAAAAAAATAAGTAACCTTTAGTGAATCAAAGTGAACTGATACTGTTCATTCCGTGATAGCCAGAGCATTGTGATCTGCTAAAGCCGGCAGACAATTCTAGTGGAAATAAATAAAACATGATCAATTCCTCAAATAAAACATAGTACTTAAAAGACATAATGAAAAATATTTCCTTTTTCAATAGTCTACTGTAATCAAGCAAAAGAATAGCAAAATAGCATACCTTTGACACCATTCCATCTGCCCATGCTACCTCAATGTCTCCATCCTTACGACCTATGACATTCCCAAACCAGGATATATTGGATTCTTCAAGACTATTGTCGAGTTCTGCCTTCTGTTTTCCTTTCCGAGTTTTCTGGTTTGTAGTCTCAACAACATTTTTGGTTCTTGTTTCATCCTTACAGTCTGTCTGGACAACCAACTGATTGACTATGCCAGGCACTTCTGTTTCCTCTGAGACCGAAGAGAGACTAACGATGCCCCCAATTAAGGTGTTGTAAGCTGTATGCTGAGCTAGCTCATACAACGGCGTAAAAATTAATTATTTATAATACTTATACCAACTAAACAAATATCTAAACAGTTACTTAAAATGCATACAGGAGAGAGCAAAATGCTAAACATGTAACAGAAATTACCAAATCAATCCGTTTTCCCAAAATCACGTTGCAATAAATATGTAATCACATTTAAACATAAACATAAGATAAGCAAGAATGTGGTAAATCTATAATATAATCCACAATCTAAAACCTTCTGCAACTGTACATAAGCTCTTGAACGCCATGTAAATCATTTGAAAGAAATAACCACACATCTATAATTCTCAGAGTCCCTTGGATTCTTTGGCTATTGTCTACTGAAATTCTTGGCAATCTAATCCAACTTCATGAAGGCTGAAATAAGTTTGGGAACAGTTTTAATCAACATAAGCTTGAACCCAACAGAACTACTATTCTGAGTCTGAGACTCTGCTCCAACATTGGGTGGCAACGTACAATCTTCTGAAAGCGATCCAACTGGAGCCCCTTTCAGATAAGCATCACAGGCACGGAGAATATAATGACCGCGTTTTTTAAAATGCTCTTTAACTAACATTTCAAAATGCTGCACACACCACAATCAATGGATTCAAAATGATTCAGAAAAAAAAAGGGTTAAACAAGATAATTAGAAACGAAAATCTCTCCAGATTCTGCCTTTGGGGGCTTGCGTAGTATGTACAACATTGACTTGCATGATAGGAGAAAGGAGTTTTCTTTGTATGTTAGAGAGTTCTTCTCCCATTCAGCTGAACCAATCTCTCTCACAAATGAGGGTTCATTAAAATAAGGGTTGTCATTTAGTACTAGTCCTTGAATGGAAACAAGGACTTGTAGAACGTTTGATAATGATGGGTTCCAGAGTTCATCAGCTTTGCCCATCCATGTGTTTAAAAGACTCAGACAAACTTTCCCATCGTCATACAAATTCGGATTCAACCTTAGTCCACCAGAATGGTAGTAAGCTTGCTGCAAATTTGAAAGCCAACATAAAGCGAAATGACAATTTTCATCATAAAAGAAACCACGAGATCTCAAATTCACTTTCAAATCAAACAGTTGCAATTAAGTGCTTACAGGTGGTACATCAGGATACTTGGATGGAAAATGAATATCAAAGAAGAAAAGCCCATCCTGATATGGAGTGCCAGCTGCTCCAACAATCACAGCCCTGAGCAAATCCATCCTATCTTCATAGATTCTCACAAAAATTGTATCTGTCCAATCAATGCAGAGTTTATATATGATATAATTAGAACAACCTTCATTTTAACAACCAAGGGAATAAAGGGCTTGAAATACTGTTTGCCCATGAGATACTGTTTGCCCATGAGTACACTGTATCCACATGAACAGTTGGGTTACAAGAAATGTACTATTTCCCTCCTGAATGCATACAGTTGTTGGGTTGTAACTTTCTACTACATTAAAGACATCAATTATGATCAATGGAAGAAAATGTTCAAATACATGGCACTGGATAACTTTTCACTCGTGGATAAAAAGTAAAGAGAACCCTAGAAAGTTAAAATGTTAGTGCGAATACAGTGGGTGAGTGAGAAAGCAATTCCTAGGATCACTGGAAGCAATAAAAGGGAAAGTAACAGAACGGAAAAAGGAAGGAAACATAACTAAGTGTCCAGATAAACTATTCCCTAACAGTCTGTGTAAATATCATGACTTCCATTTAACAAACCTGGTAAATTTTTTTCAAGAATGTTCCATTCTTGCTGAACTTTCTTTATCCATTTCTGCTTCATATTAGTAGCCTGCAAGAAGAGGTTCAAAAATTTCCATCATACTCTACCATGAAAAAAAACATTGCTTTTGGAAACAAAAATCACAGAAGAATGAAAAAAACATGCCATTAAGCTAGCCTGTGCAAAAATTTCAATCATAATCCACCATGAAAAAGAACATTGCTTTTGGCAACAAAATTTACAAAGAAGGATGAGAAAAAAATGGCCTTAGATAAATGTACCTGGCCTGTTTCTTTCACATAGAAGTGATCCAGAGGGTTCTTTACACTATCAAAATGTTTGAAGTGACCTGGCTCATGCCAATTACTTCGGGACCAGTTATGAACTACTGTATCTTCCTCCTTTGCCAGTTTCACATCAAATTTATTGGCTATCCACTTAACTAAAGGAAAATCAGCAATTTCCAAGTTTCCAGGATCAACTTTAACATCTTTATCTTGTTCAGCATCACGTTCATGCTTACCAATTGCCAATATTTGGTGAGGTCCAACCTAGATAACAAAAAAAAATAAGTAACCTTTAGTGAATCAAAGTGAACTGATACTGTTCATTCCGTGATAGCCAGAGCATTGTGATCTGCTAAAGCCGGCAGACAATTCTAGTGGAAATAAATAAAACATGATCAATTCCTCAAATAAAACATAGTACTTAAAAGACATAATGAAAAATATTTCCTTTTTCAATAGTCTACTGTAATCAAGCAAAAGAATAGCAAAATAGCATACCTTTGACACCATTCCATCTGCCCATGCTACCTCAATGTCTCCATCCTTACGACCTATGACATTCCCAAAACAGGATATATTGGATTCTTCAAGACTATTGTCGAGCTCTGCCTTCTGTTTTCCTTTCCGAGTTTTCTGGTTTGTAGTCTCAACAACATTTTTGGTTCTTGTTTCATCCTTACAGTCTGTCTGGACAACCAACTGATTGACTATGCCAGGCACTTCTGTTTCCTCTGAGACCGAAGAGAGACTAACGATGCCCCCAATTAAGGTGTTGTAAGCTGTATGCTGAGCTAGCTCATACAACGGCGTAAAAATTAATTATTTATAATACTTATACCAACTAAACAAATATCTAAACAGTTACTTAAAATGCATACAGGAGAGAGCAAAATGCTAAACATGTAACAGAAATTACCAAATCAATCCGTTTTCCCAAAATCACGTTGCAATAAATATGTAATCACATTTAAACATAAACATAAGATAAGCAAGAATGTGGTAAATCTATAATATAATCCACAATCTAAAACCTTCTGCAACTGTACATAAGCTCTTGAACGCCATGTAAATCATTTGAAAGAAATAACCACACATCTATAATTCTCAGAGTCCCTTGGATTCTTTGGCTATTGTCTACTGAAATTCTTGGCAATCTACTCCAACTTCATGAAGGCTGAAATAAGTTTGGGAACAGTTTTAATCAACATAAGCTTGAACCCAACAGAACTACTATTCTGAGTCTGAGACTCTGCTCCAACATTGGGTGGCAACGTACAATCTTCTGAAAGCGATCCAACTGGAGCCCCTTTCAGATAAGCATCACAGGCACGGAGAATATAATGACCGCGTTTTTTAAAATGCTCTTTAACTAACATTTCAAAATGCTGCACACACCACAATCAATGGATTCAAAATGATTCAGAAAAAAAAAGGGTTAAACAAGATAATTAGAAACGAAAATCTCTCCAGATTCTGCCTTTGGGGGCTTGCGTAGTATGTACAACATTGACTTGCATGATAGGAGAAAGGAGTTTTCTTTGTATGTTAGAGAGTTCTTCTCCCATTCAGCTGAACCAATCTCTCTCACAAATGAGGGTTCATTAAAATAAGGGTTGTCATTTAGTACTAGTCCTTGAATGGAAACAAGGACTTGTAGAACGTTTGATAATGATGGGTTCCAGAGTTCATCAGCTTTGCCCATCCATGTGTTTAAAAGACTCAGACAAACTTTCCCATCGTCATACAAATTCGGATTCAACCTTAGTCCACCAGAATGGTAGTAAGCTTGCTGCAAATTTGAAAGCCAACATAAAGCGAAATGACAATTTTCATCATAAAAGAAACCACGAGATCTCAAATTCACTTTCAAATCAAACAGTTGCAATTAAGTGCTTACAGGTGGTACATCAGGATACTTGGATGGAAAATGAATATCAAAGAAGAAAAGCCCATCCTGATATGGAGTGCCAGCTGCTCCAACAATCACAGCCCTGAGCAAATCCATCCTATCTTCATAGATTCTCACAAAAATTGTATCTGTCCAATCAATGCAGATTTTATATATGATATAATTAGAACAACCTTCATTTTAACAACCAAGGGAATAAAGGGCTTGAAATACTGTTTGCCCATGAGATACTGTTTGCCCATGAGTACACTGTATCCACATGAACAGTTGGGTTACAAGAAATGTACTATTTCCCTCCTGAATGCATACAGTTGTTGGGTTGTAACTTTCTACTACATTAAAGACATCAATTATGATCAATGGAAGAAAATGTTCAAATACATGGCACTGAATAACTTTTCACTCGTGGATAAAAAGTAAAGAGAACCCTAGAAAGTTAAAATGTTAGTGCGAATACAGTGGGTGAGTGAGAAAGCAATTCCTAGGATCACTGGAAGCAATAAAAGGGAAAGTAACAGAACGGAAAAAGGAAGGAAACATAACTAAGTGTCCAGATAAACTATTCCCTAACAGTCTGTGTAAATATCATGACTTCCATTTAACAAACCTGGTAAATTTTTTTCAAGAATGTTCCATTCTTGCTGAACTTTCTTTATCCATTTCTGCTTCATATTAGTAGCCTGCAAGAAGAGGTTCAAAAATTTCCATCATACTCTACCATGAAAAAAAACATTGCTTTTGGAAACAAAAATCACAGAAGAATGAAAAAAACATGCCATTAAGCTAGCCTGTGCAAAAATTTCAATCATAATCCACCATGAAAAAGAACATTGCTTTTGGCAACAAAATTTACAAAGAAGGATGAGAAAAAAATGGCCTTAGAAGTGATCCAGAGGGTTCTTTACACTATCAAAATGTTTGAAGTGACCTGGCTCATGCCAATTACTTCGGGACTAGTTATGAACTACTGTATCTTCCTCCTTTGCCAGTTTCACATCAAATTTATTGGCTATCCACTTAACTAAAGGAAAATCAGCAATTTCCAAGTTTCCAGGATCAACTTTAACATCTTTATCTTGTTCAGCATCACGTTCATGCTTACCAATTGCCAATATTTGGTGAGGTCCAACCTAGATAACAAAAAAAAATAAGTAACCTTTAGTGAATCAAAGTGAACTGATACTGTTCATTCCGTGATAGCCAGAGCATTGTGATCTGCTAAAGCCGGCAGACCATTCTAGTGGAAATAAATAAAACATGATCAATTCCTCAAATAAAACATAGTACTTAAAAGACATAATGAAAAATATTTCCTTTTTCAATAGTCTACTGTAATCAAGCAAAAAAATAGCAAAATAGCATACCTTTGACACCATTCCATCTGCCCATGCTACCTCAATGTCTCCATCCTTACGACCTATGACATTCCCAAACCAGGATATATTGGATTCTTCAAGACTATTGTCGAGCTCTGCCTTCTGTTTTCCTTTCCGAGTTTTCTGGTTTGTAGTCTCAACAACATTTTTGGTTCTTGTTTCATCCTTACAGTCTGTCTGGACAACCAACTGATTGACTATGCCAGGCACTTCTGTTTCCTCTGAGACCGAAGAGAGACTAACGATGCCCCCAATTAAGGTGTTGTAAGCTGTATGCTGAGCTAGCTCATACACACTTACCATCTCCTCGCCATCAAATTTGCCTTTATCTCCTGGACAATCCACAGACATGAGCCACCTTACTCTTGCTCTGCGCTCCTTCCAATCCACATTCTTTACAACTCCTACTCGTCTGGCTCTAACATCCGAATACCCCTTCAATACATACTGTTCAGGAAAGAAGTCATGATCCCCAAGATCATAAATGGGAATCAGAGTTCTAGAATCTACACCGCAACTCCTTGTTCCATCTTGCCATATCACATCGACCTTAGTCCATTTGTTGCTCACAGTTAGTACCCCATCAACAATATTATCCCTAACTTTTGGCATCCTCTTTTCTGATGTAGGAAGCAGACACCAGTCGCTCAGCCGCCAATTAGCATGTGAAGAACAAGATAATAGCTTTAGCTGCTTAGGGTCCTGTTGCATTGCAGGGACGATACTGGACTGAGAATTGTAACCAGGATTTGCTACAGTAATCCAACTGACGCAAACTGATCCCACTTCCACATCGCAAACTGTACCTTCTTCGCGATTTTCCTTCCATTTACCCCACAGCCAAATACTATTCTTGAAAACTGCTGAAGAACTGCCCCGGACACGCTGGCAACGCACGACTACGCGGCCCTCATGCAGGTCCGCCTCTGCAGGTCCGCCGCCCCCTCAACAACCGCATGCAGGTCCGCCTCTGCAGGTCCGCCGCCGCCCCCTCAACACCCTCTAAACCCTAAAAAACTTTAACCTCTTAATCAACGGCTCATTTTTCTCCCATCGTCTAACACTAGATCTAAGGGCTACGATTACGACACGAAGACATTTTGGGAGGTTGATTTCAGAGGGGAACGCCTTACGGCGTAATTAAAATATTATTTTATAAAGTTCAAAATAATAAATATGTACAATTTTATTAATTTATTATACTTAAAAAACAAATTATAAATTTATGCTACTACAACGGAATAAAATATGAATACATCTGTGATATATGATTATCTATTTTTTATACCAAGTATATAAAGATTAGATCAAATGCCATTCATGCTTTGCTTGCAACGCAAAAACAATCATGCATAATTTTGCAGTTCAATTTGGACAACAGATGCAAATAGAGAGATATATATGATGAATATGTATTTTGATAATTAAAATAAGGTAAATCCTAAATACTAATTTTGATAATTAAAATTAATTAACTTAAAAATAAAAAGTTTAAGTAGTTTTAAATATTAAATAGATATATAATAATAAACTATGTAATATACAATTATTTAAGTAAAAAAATTTAATTTTAATTTAAGTAAAAAATTTAATTTAATTTTTATTAAATGAATATAATTATGTCACATTTTTATTCATAATAATAATATGAAATTTGATAATTAAGCCATTTTTTTTTAATATGTGATGGGTGTTTTAAGTATATTTAAGGTCATTGTATGTGATATTTGTGATATACAACACAAGGGTGCACTTACAAGAAGGGTGTGTATCCTATAACATCTCCACTTCCTTTTAACGGTGAATCTTTGGATTTTAGTTTCACTAAAGGATAGCCACTTGTATACTTTTAGAGTTAAAGTTATTTATATTTATATTTAGTATTTATTTCGACTATGTGTAATTAGTAAAACAATTTGTTTGTGGTAATTTTGTAAAATTGATAAAAATGTATTTTCTTGAATGAACAAGACAATCATTTATTCTTATTTTTTTACTATTTTGTAGTGTTTCTAGGACTTTAAGCATGTACCCTATATGTTCTTTAACATGAATTGAGACATTATCGAATTACACAGACCACATAAAATTTACTTAGTAAAATCTTAATAGTGGAAAAAATATGGTATTTTATTGCTTAAGAAACCATTTCGACCTTTCTCTTAGGCTATAGATACATCTACCTTAGCACTTTTTGGAAATAATACTGAGAGGGGGTGTGAATCAGTATTATCAAGTCAATTATTTTTCGTTTCACAATCAGTTTTGTATACGCTACTTTAGTTAGTGAAAATTGCGTATATACGCAACTGCAGTTAAGGGAACTAGCGTATAACCAGCAAACTTATAATTTGATTTATTCTTAAAATGTTGATCATTAATATGTGCATAAGAACCATATAAATAGTAACCAGGAACAATAAAACAGAGCAGATAGTCACACACAAGAACACAAGATATAAGGTGGAAACCCAATGTGGGTGAAAACCACCTGCTACAATTCGGCTCTATCTTCTTTTAATTAGAAACTTATTTTTACAATGTTTCTATACCGGTGCAGTCTTATACCAGTATGCAAGCTTCTACCTGCAGAAGGCTACAACCTTCTCTCGTTCTACAGCTTCTCCTGGAAGGGAGCTACAACCCCCTTAGTTCTTGTACTAGCTGATGTACTAGTACATAGGTGCTGACTTACAGAAGGCTACAACCTTCTCTTTTCTTCCAGGGACCACATTTCATAAATTTTCAGACTGGATCCATCAATAACTTCAATCAAACATCAAATACATCTACATCAACCAATCTCCTTTGCACCAGCCAAAAACTGAGTCAAACAATCACTTCTCTAAATGTTGTAACCAGAATACTTTAACAGTAACTAGAAACCAATCCTGAACCTAGAACACTGCAACAATAAATAAAAGTAGCTAAAACATATTTCATGAGACGTACGATACTTCAATATGTAGAACCTACGTGCATACGCTTCTGTATTAAGGTCAACCAGTGTATACGCAGTTTTGTAATACTGAACCAGCATGTATACGCACCTTTTCTATGCGGAACCTGCGTACAGATCTATAAAAGATAATTTACCCTTTTCAAATATTCAGACATCAGTTATACCCAGATTATCAGATTTATAGATCAAGTCATGCACCAAATATAATAGATCAAAATCACACAAATATACTTCTCTTCAAGCCTTGAGATCTTGACCCATCAATAGAACTTATCCTTCTCCTTGAACTCGAGTTCTTCCTTGATTCAGATCCAGCTATGCTTTATAACCCAATGACCAGTATTCTAGATCTTTCTCTTCATAAGATATTCAATCCTTGAGTGCCTTTACCTAATGATCTCCTTCCCTTTTTATAGTCTTAGGCCTTACTCAATACCATGGTCCAAAACCATATAGAATCAATACCTTGGACCCAATACCTGGGATCAATACTTTGGACCAAATACCATGGACCAATACCAAAATACCATGGACCAAATACCACAGACCAAAACCAAGTTTTCCAAACTGTACGCGCTTTTCTGTGCATGAAAGTGCGTGTATATGCATATGCGCCTTTTGGTCTGTGACATCGCGTGTATATGTGTCTTCGTCAAAGGGAACCTGCATATACCTCCTTTTCCTTTATTCTAAGAGTCTGAACTGTGATTTTTCATTTGAGTGAGTTTCCATCAAGGACAACACCTGTGTCATAGTGCCAAACCTGTGTCATAATGCCAACAATCTCCCCCTTTGGACTTGATGGAAACCCCAAGTCACTCATTCTCCCCCTTTTTCATCAAGGGAAAAGGGTTATGCTCCCCTTGAGTATATGCTGAAATCTCTTCTCTGCTGTGCTGTCCATGCTCCCCCTGACTGTAGGCAAGATCTACAAAAAGATGTTCTACAAGAAGAACATGACTCTATACGTCATGAATGACCTTCCTATCACCAAAGACACATGCAAGCATCCATCTCCCACCCAAATGGGGATACACCAAAAGCTTATACATGATAAAACAAGAACATTAAATCATCCATCCCAGGCATAGTGGGGAAACAAGATAGGTCGTTACATGACCTTGATAATAAAAGAAATACATGACATAGAGACTAAGTATCTAAGACAATAATATGATAGTCATCAGTAACTAACATTAGCAGCATCTATTAATCAGCATTCAGACTGGCAACCATGATCTCCCTCTGCACCTGTTCCTCCTGAAACAAAAAAGTGAAACTGTGAAATTGAACCAAGATCTTCTAAGATAATGCCAACAATAATTATTAGAAGTATATGCTCCCCCTGAACCTGTGCCAGATGGTTTCTGTTAGACCCATATCAAACTCTTTTCATCGTGACTCTGACCCACTATTTGTCTTCAAACCAACATATACGTGGTTGTATCCACAAAAACCGGCGTATGTACGCGGATATGCTTCATGAAACTCGTGTACAACCACTATTCTTTGAAACAGATAATTTCAACAGCAAGATGATGCATCGACTACTCGCAGCTTTTGTCTGAGGTATTCATATGTCTCCATGGGCAGAGGTTTGGTGAATATATCAGCAACCTCTTCCTTGGAGGGAACATACTCCAATTTGACCTTTTGTTCAAGCACTTGTTCCCAAAGAAAATGATACTTGATAGGTATGTGCTTGGTCTTTTAATGCATGACTGGATTCTTTGAAATATTAATTGCACTTGTATTATCACATAAAATGGAGATAGGTGGAGTACAAGTGATTTGAATGTCTTGCAATGTTTGCATCATCCAAAGGAGTTGTGTGCAGTAGGATGCAGCAGCCACATATTCTGCTTCAGCTATAGATAATGCAATTGAGCTTTGTTTCTTGCTAAACCAAGATACTAATCTGGAAACCGATAAAGAATGCACCACCACTAGTGCTTTTTCTGCCATCCACGCTTCCTGCCCTATCTGCATCTGTATATGCATGAAGTGTGAGATCTGTATCTCTAGGATACCATAAGCCATAGTTTTGAGTTCCTTGAAGATACTTGAAAATTCTTTTAACTGCCTGAAGATGAGCTTCCTTTGGATTTGCCTGAAATCTTCCAACTATTCCCACTGCATCCATGATGTCTGGTTGGGTACCTGTCAAATAGAGCAGACTACCAATCATGGATCTATAGGTTGGTTGATGTACTGCTGTTGATTCACCATTTGCGTTGAGGCTACATCCTGTTACCATAGGGGTCCATACTGGTTTCGAATCCTCCATTCCATATTTCTTCAAGATGTGCTTGAGGTAGTTAGTTTGTGATAGAAAAATACCGTCTTTGTTTTGTTGGACTTATAAACCAAGAAAATATCTGAGCTCACCAAGTAGGGACATTTCAGATTCTTTTTGCATCAACACGACAAATTTTTGCTACCAAAGATGATATCATCAACATACGCAACAAGTATTAACAACTTATCATTGTCAATTTTTATATATAGATTACTACCTGTTGATCCTTTTGAAAAACCTTGTTGATGGAGGTACTTATCCAAATGATAATACCAAGCCCTTGGAGCCTTTTTAAGGCCATAGAGAGACTTTTTGAGTCTGCATACAAGTTTTGGATCATTTCCAAGGATAAACCCATCTGGTTGCTCAATATACACTTCTTCTTGCAAGTCTCCATTTAGAAAGGCAAATTTCACGTCCATTTGATATACTTTGAACTTCTGAAAGCTAGAAAGAGCTAGAAACATTCTTATTGCTTCAAGTCTGGCAACTAGTGAAAAAGTTTCTTCAAAGTCTATACCTTCTTTTTGAGCATACCCTTTATGAACAAGTCTGGCCTTGTTTCTAATAACATCTCCATTTTCATTCAGATTGTTTTTGAATACCCATTTTGTCCCTATGACATTCTTATCATTCTTTAAAGTTGTTTATAAGAATCAAAATTTGGCAATTTGGCTCATTAGTATGAATAAATATTTCTTATGAATATGATCACAACTTGAAAGCTCGGATGGAAAATTATAAAATACAAGCTAAAGCCACTTTATGGTGGGAAGAGGTGAAAACAATACAAATAATTGATGAAAAAGAAGTAACTTGGGAAGATTTCCAAAAATATTTTAAAGATAAATATCTAACTAAACAATTTTACGATGAAAAACCTAAGAAATTCCATGGTATGTGGTTGCGAGAAATTTCTATGGACGAGTTTGTGACAATATTTACATCATTGCTAAGATATGTCCCCTACATATGAGAAGTAAAGGCAAAAGGGAAACAGTTTATTAGTAGTTTGCCAATATTTATAAAGGAGTGATTGGAATTTGATAATCCCCTGACTATGGATGAAATATATAGAAATTCTACTAGAAAATGAAGCAGAAAGGAGGCAGTAGAAAAAAGTGGACATATAATAAGGGGCACAAAACCTCACAATATATAAAGGGATCAAAGGTAGTAAACTTTAGAAATTACTAAAAAAATTAGCTGAATAGAAATTTGAGAAGAACCGAGAAAAGGTCAAAATTATAGAATGAATTTAAATTTACCAAAAAAACCTAATAAATTTGATCCAGAACTATTAGCTAGACCTCTATTACAATTTTGGGGGTGTGTAGTACCACATTATATAAAAAATTGTCCTTACCGAAAGGGGGCAGACTGAGTAGCACATATTCAAGAAACATCCACTGTGGGGGAGGTAGCAAGGAGTTTGCCAAGAATTAATGTTGCACTAGAATATGATAAGGTGAAGTACCAACCAACCATGGTGGAGTTTGAAGGCAAAGATTCAACCAAGCTGTGTCTATTTTAATTGATCTAGGGGCGAGTTTAAGTTACATAAGTCCTAAGATAGTAGAAAAATTTTAATTGAAAACTGTTAAATTCAATAACCCATGGATGGTACACCTAGCCATGAGGGAAAAAATAAGGGTGATAGCCAAAGTGGATATCTTCCCATTGAAACTAGAAAATTAGTCAATATTAGTGAACCAAAATGTTCTACCCTTAGGATCATACAATGTTCTAATTGGCATGGATTGGTTGGAGAAGCATTGGTCTCTTATATATTTTAAGGACAAGACCATTATTTATTTGAATGAGGCAGGTATAAGGCAAGAGGTGGAAGGGGTGAGGAGACCCATAAAACTAAGACTGATTACAACTTCACAGCTGGAAAAATGTATTAGGGAGGGATGCCAAATTTACCTGGTGCAAATAGAATATTCAAATTCTAAGGAAAATACTGCAACTTGGGGTGACCTGCTGGTAGTACAATACTTTATTGATATATTTCTTGAATATATTCCTAGACTATCTCCTAGAAGGGATATAGAATTTACCATTGAACTTATTTGAGGAGTTTTTCCTATATCAAGAGCACCATATCGTATGAGTGTCCCAGAGTTGACTAAACTTATAATGGAGTTTCAAGAGCTATTATGTAAAAGTATATCTCCCTAATCGTATCCCCTTGTGAAGATCCTTTACTTTTTGTTAGGAAAAAGGATAACACTTTACATTCATGCGTTGATTATAGACAATTAAGTAAGGTGAAAGTGAAAAATAATTATCCCTTACCCTATATTAACAATCTATTTGATCAAGTGAAAGGGGCTAGAATGTTCTCTAAGATTGAACTACATTTTGGATATCATCAAATAAGAATTAAGGAACAGGATATATATAAAACAACTTTTAGAACTCGGTATGGCCATTATGAATTTGTAGCTCTGCCCTTTGGATTAAGCAATGCTCCGGCGATATTCATGTGTCTCATGAAAAACATATTCCACAAATACGTGACAAATTTGTGTTGATATTTATAGACGACATACTGGTTTACTCCAGGAATATGGAGGATCCTCAAATGCATATGCAAATTCTTTTGCAAACTTTGAGGGAACATCAATTGTGTTAAAATTACAGCAAGTGTGAATTTTATAAAGAGAAAATTTAGTATTTAGGGCATGTTATTACAAAGGATGGAATAGCGGTAGACCTAGATAAAATAAAAACTATAATGGATTGGCTTGCTCCCAAAAATGTGGCTAATATACAATCTTTTATGGGGCTAGTTGAATACTTTCGGCAGTTCATTGAAGGATTTTCAAGGGTGGCATATTCGTAACTTCATTACAAAAGAAAGGAAGGCCTTTAAGTGGACAATTGAGTGTAAAAATAGTTTTGATTAGTTGAAACATTTACTCACTACTGCCCCTATACTGAGAATTGCTAACCCAGATAAGGAGTTTACTGTTTGTACAGATGCGAACAAAGAGGTTGAAGGAGGAGTACTAATGCAATAGGGAAAGGTTGTAGCTTATAAGTCTCGGAAGCTAAAATAACATGAACAAAAGTAATAATCTTATGATTTGGACCTAACAACGATAATCCACACCTTGAAAATGTGGCGACATTATTTTCTTGGGAAAATATTTATGCTGATGACATATCATAGTAGCCTAATTGATTATTTAAAAAAAACCTTCTATAAATTCTCAACAAGCACGTTGGTTTTCCTTCCCAAGAGAATTTGAGTTTGAAATTAAACATTTGAAATGAAAATGGAATTGTGTAGTAGATGCTTTGAGTAAAAAAAATAATTTTGTTTATGAAATTTGATTTAGTGAAGTGGAAACTAATTTTAAATAACTAATTAAAGAAGATGCTCAGAGGGATCCCGAATACTAGTTCTTATGGAAACAAGTAGGAAACCTAAACAACAATGAACGTCAACTTGGATATGAGATAAATAAGGAAAATATGTTGATTTATCAAAATAAAATGTATGTTCCAAATCAAATAAGCGTTAAACAATTGATTCTAAATGAGTATCATAGAAGCCCATATGTTGACCACCCTAGATACCAAAAATACTCCATTGAGAAAAGAGTACTTATATCTAGGCATGAAAAAAGAGGTGGCTGAATAATTATCTAAGTGTTTGAATGTCGATAGGTGAAGGCCAAACACCAGCATCTAGTTGGATCAATTCAACCATTTCCTATTCCCAAGTAGAAAAGGGAGATTATTACACTTGATTTTATTATTGGTTTACATAAAACTAAAAGATAGAATGACTCCATAATGGTGGTAATTGATAAATTGAGTAAGTATCGTCATTTCATTCTAATGCAATATACATAAAAAATAATTCAAATTTCTAACATATTTATGAACGAGATATTCAAGTTACTTGGGATACCGAAGGAAGTAATTTTGGATATGGGTGTGAAATTTACATCCACATTTTGGAAGTCTTTTCTTGAAGGGCTATGTACTCAGCTACAGTTTAGTACTGTGTACCACCCTAAACTGTTGGAAATACTGAAAGATTAAATCAAGTAATTGAATACATGTTTAGAATATATGTAATCTAGTTTCCAACCAAGTGAGAAGACTACATTCACCTAGTAGATTTTTCTTACAATAACAGCTACCACACTTGTTTAAAGATGAGTGTGTTTGAGGTAGTATACCAGTCCAGGTGTGGAACACCTGTTAATTGGAGTGGTCTAGAAGACCAATTGATGTTAGGACCTAATCTATTGAAGGAGATTGAGGAAGCAGTAACCACGAGACAAACCACATGGGAGTATAGGGTGTGATGAGTCTCACTTGTCAGGGTAGTTGGAAAATTATGGATCAAGAGGTTACTTGCCCAAAATTGTCTTAGAGAAAATAAAAGTTCTCAAAAAATGAAAATTGATAGGGTGCAGTGAACCTGAGGTAATCTGAATGAGATGAGCTACAAGAATTGAGAAAGAACCTTTACAACGAATCATTTTCCTACTAACTAGCTAGAGGAGTCCTCTAAATGTTGAATTTTTCCTTGGCTACATCAGATGGGACCAGATAGTCATTAAGAACTTTTATGTGTAGTATTGTCTAAGGAAAATACCCTTTCTTTGAAGATAGCTTGAGGGGAGACGCAGTGCTGAGACTGATCTTATTGGTAGGTAGGAACCATCTCCCTCATGTGGTTGTGACCACTTGTGTAAGATGACTTGAAAGAAGAGATAAGTACAACACTAGTTTGTGAAAATGGTATATGTTGTGTTGTGGACATATCCATGGAATTTACTATAGTAGAAATCATCAAAGAAATAATGTGTTGAGTATATAAATTCTTTAAATTCATAGAACCAATATTTTGGAATATTGTTAATGGAAAAGAGTAAATTTAGTGTGATTTTTTGTGATAAGGTTTGATTAATTTTCCTTATTTCAAGGTCCAAACAACAACAAGATTCTAAAGAGAAGCACAACTCTGCTAGGGTCAAAGATTAAAATAAGCTTAAAACAAGGTTGATAGAAGAACTGCACACATAGGAAAGAGAATGGTCTAGTATGACAAGTGTTCGTTATGTGACTTTAATTAGGAAAAGAACACAGTATAGTATCTCACTAAACCAGGATTTGGAGTTCTATAAATATAATAGCTGAAAGTGAATTAGGTTAGTTTCGGGGCCCAATTATTCACGATAGCCAAAAATAGTCCCTCATGCCTCCTCAATTCTCTAACGAAGTATATAGTTATAGTTGTTTGGGTACGTTATACAAAAAAAACTTGGATTGAACATATTCTGCAAATGTAATGAAAATAATACGTAAACCATTTATTGAAGTAAATTCTTCAAAACACATCATGTAGTGGGTTAAATATGAACCTGATTTACCATTTCTATAAAAAAAAATCTTAGAGAGGAGAAACAAAATGAAAGAAAGAAAGATGGAGGCTATCAATATAACCAAAAAAACAATTCTTATGAAACCCTATAACAAGCCTAAAGCAAACATACAAATTTATGAAAAAAAAATTATTTATTTCTCAAAGGAAAAAACTCCCAGCGAAAGAATTTGTTCCATACACAGATAACTTAAGATCAAAAGAAACTACATTGGATTGCTAATAAAATCATGAATATAGTGAGACTATTGATTTAAAAAAAGTTTGCCATACCAAATATTATGCCAAATAATTCAAGAGAAAAATTTATCTGAATAGCTCATAACCAACTCTACACAAGAAGCTGATTTTTCAAATGTAAACTACCAGACGAGCTAGAAAAATCACAGTGTTATTTTTCCTAGAATTATTAACCCTATTATCATTAAGCACACCGTTGGACCAATGATAGGTGGACTGAACCCTAGACGAGAAGGTTGAATCCCTAACCTAGATTGAGTCGAGGTGCTGCATTGTCATAAGTATGAATGATACTTGCGAATGACAACTATCACCTACTAACAACAAAAGGGTTGCCATAACTTAGCGAGCCATAACTGAACAACATGAAAATAAGTAGGAAGATTATTAAATAACATCATATACCTGTACATAAAGAAGGGGATGTCCATCACGTACCTCAATTTTTTTTTTATGTAATTATTTTTAATTATCCCATAAAACTTACACTTTATCTATGATGTACTAGGGGCTCACTTAAAATATACCACCTATCCACACACTAAGAATTATATTAGAACATGTGTAACCTCCTAGGTCGAGTTAATATAACTAAACTTACATATAAATGGTGTCTTAGAGTAGTTACCCTCCTGCATTAATATAAGGTCGAAATTATATAGGAATTTGGTGTGAAACATTTGTTGTCCCTCTAAATAACTGAATCATCTGATGATGTTGTATATAATATTTATACCCTTATCTTGACTTAATGCATTTTATAGGGAACTTGTGTGATTCTTTATGGGTTTTTGTTTATCAAAGGAGTGATCGCCACATACCGAAGCCCCACCTAACCTTCACATGGATGTTAGACTACATCATACAAATGGTATGGATTTCTTCATACCTCATTTGACGGTGTCGTTTCTTTTCTCACACCCTACCCCTCCTTCTAGATCTTGCTTCTCTTCATGCATCTATCTCCCTAATGGCATTTGTGTTTGTCTCACATAGTGCTGCTATATGGCCTAGTGGGTACCTTGGTAGTTGGGTTTTGCTACTAGGTTCTCTGGCAACACACACCTCCTCCCCTTTGAGCTTAGCATCAAGAAACATCGGTTAGGTTTCTGCGTTACGTCTTGGCTCCTTACTTACCTCCTTATCTAGCTAATTTACTATAATTTTTTTCTTTAACATGTGCTAGTGCACTCCTAGTTTTGTTGGGTCATCCACATAACTACAACGTCTCCAGGTCTTATCTCACCAATTTCATGTTTAGGTACCATTTCCTTTTTTTTTCATTGAGTGACTTCATACCCGGACTAAAAATTTGGGTCACTCTCTTGCTATCAACTATGTGGTTTCATATATGTTGGATAGTCTTATTAATTAAGTGATAAGGGTAGTTCTCGTTCAGCGTTACACGATAGATTTCCTAGCTTCGTTTTTAATCAATGTAGATGAAGGTATTTTTGAATCCTTGATTTTTGTTTCCATAGGACTATTCTTGTTATTCTACTTGAATGGTCATTATGATAGAATGGTTTAACCACCTCTTTTTCAGTTTGGTTCCCATAGAGGGATTCCTATTATTAGGGTTTTCCTTAGCTCTACTAATGCTATACTTTGTACCTTTTCATATACCTATAGCCTATTCCTATACTAACAGGGTTTCCATTGTATTTTCCATATTAAGGAGAAGAATAACATGGTTTTCTCTCTTACAGGTATATGCCCTTATCGATATTATAAATTTCCTTATCATATATATATATAGATATATATACATCCCCCATGCTCATCTCCTCTTATTTTCCATTGTTACAAGTATATGAGAAGTGCCATTTTATTATGATCCACACAACAGAGGAGCTCTCTCACCGCTAACTTATCTTCCTTATGCCACAGGTCTGTTTTCATTATGCTTCTCATGGTCTAGTTGTTCACTTCTGAATACAATATGTCCTTGGTTCCTATTGTGTACCTAGTCTATTGGTGGAACACCCCTGTGGTCAAGTTCTTACTACAGGGAAGTTAGATATAGAGAAAATGGTATCTCAGTAGCATGAAATTTTTTTGAATGGCTTCTAACTTGTTTGACTAGAAAAGAAATTTGCTACATTTCCTTTTCTTAACCATTATGTAATTCTTAGTGATTCATCTAAAACCTTAGGGTAATTATGAGTATTGTGTAATAAATTCAAATTGCACCCAAAAGGAGTTATGTTGTCATGTTGACTGTACATATAATTCCTCCTCTTATCTTTTGTATTGCATTAATTGATCGCATTAGTTTTTGACAAATTTTTATAGTTGTTTTCTCCTTTTTTGTGAGCTAATATACGACCATAATTACCCCTAAATAAATGTGTATGTGGTTCTATGAATTGTAACTGTCTTCTGCTCATGAGTTACATTTTCTGATTTTCGAATCTAGTTCACTTCTATATTTTAACTGTGGGTAGGATTTATAATGAGAGTACCATGAGCTTTATTTTCTCCCAACACTTTGGCACTAACTTTGACTGAAATAATTTATTTGTTATCAATTTAGATTCATACTACTAAAATGTTTATCTAGTTTTTAGTTTCTAAACTCTTTTTACATGCGAAATATATCCGTAGCATTTATGGTTGGGACTAATATACAAATTTTCTTAGTGCTATAAAGACTAGTAATTAAGCCTTTGGGTTTAGTTGTTGTTATTCTTCACATGTTTCCCAAATATGTTTATTTAAAATTATTTCTCCTTCTTTAGGAAGTTTATGACATTTACATATTTTGGAATACATACTTAGTTATTGGTTTTAAAGCATTTGTGTCATATATTCCTGGATAGTTTCTTCAATAGAAAGTTGTATCATGTTTTCGATTTTAATCATCCTATATTTGTTTTTTCTTTTCCATAATATTGAACTACCTTGATATGGTTTGTTAAGTAATCTAACCAAAGATATACTTTATAGTACCATATGATTTTATGATTCAGTTGAAACTTGAGTTACTTCTCTTCTTGATAGTCTATAATGACCTCTATTGTTCATTCTCCCTCAATTATAGTTCTCTTGATAATGGTAGACTATACAAACTTTATCTATTTTATCAACTTAATTTCTATATTTCCATTTAGAAACTTTTTCCCACTGCTCCGCTTATGATTAGTTCATCATTCTTTATTCATGTATAATCCCCATTTATTAGTGCTATGAGACTACTAGATTGTAGAATATGTATATTCAGTAGAGGTTTTTTTTTCTTTAAATATACATATTAATTCCGCACATACAAGCTTGTAATAACACATAGGTTTCTATTCCTCTTTTAGGTAATTTTACAAGCAGGGTTCTCTTTTGTTTGTTGAATACCAACAACATGGATACCGCATGTTTTCTTTCCAAGAATGAATGTGGTTACCTTCTACTGTGTGGTTATATCACTCCCAAATTTTACGAATTAATGTAGATTAATGTTACCATGCTACAATTTATGTTCTTTTGACTTGTCACATGCTTTAAAAAAAACTAATATTCTAGTATAACTACATAGAATATAATTTTTTACATATAATTACCATATATTTACTTTCCATTGATAACTAGAAAAGAAAAAATAAAATATAAAAAAGCAACGATTATATGTGTGTGTGTGTGTGTGTGTGTGTCTACTTTCAGTTCTATTTTTGATAGTTATCGATTACCTTTCCTCCATAAGACAAAACCTTATTATTTCAATTGAATATTATTAATAATAACCATAATTTCTTTATACAACTTCGAATTAATATCTGATGCTTCTAACACAATTTATTTAGTTTAGATGTGCATCTTGAAATCTTATTTTCAAAATGAGTGTTAAGAGATAAAATTTATTTTATACATGCACACCAATATTGACACCTATAATAATAGTAGACTATGCATGGAGGCTGTAATAGGTACAACTAAGTACTCAAAATATATCTCCCCCTTCGTTCTATCAATTCCCAACAATAAACAATACAAAATCATCTAATCATATTTACTACTTGGGAATTGTTAATGAAGAGAGCATGTTCCACGTCACTATGAACTATGTCCATCAATTCCCCCTGAGCTTAGATATTCTTGCGAGTGGAAATTCAACACCCTTTTGATTGTTAGGTGGTTTATTTTATAGATTTTCTTCCCAACAGATTTTAGTAGTGTCCTACTTTAAGGTCTACCAACATTTTTTCCTACCCCTTTTGTTTTAGTTTTTCTTTGATAAAGATACTTTTATTTTTATTATTATTTTTCTTTAAAGAAAGCCTTTTTCTCGCGCTGTGCTTTATTCCACCCACTTAGTATTTCTCTTCAACTAAGTGATTAACATAACATTTCTCTCCCATTATGTTAATCTTGTTAATTATTCTCTCCTAGGGATTTCTAGGAGACTTTTAGGGAAGGTCCAACATGTCAACTTGACCACCAATAGCTTTTTCCGGAGCTAGAAAGAAGTCTTCTAACTCTAGTTCCCTTTCCTAAATAATTCCTAGCAATTTATTTATTATCTTAATGACATAATTACATCATGACACAAGTCCACCATGGCTTCCCTTTCCATTAAATCAAATAATAGTTTAATGTCTAAAATTAGTAGCTGTATAAAAACAAAGTCTTAGGGGTGTTACATCTTCCCCCCTTTAAATAAAACATTGTCCTCGATGTTCCCTCATTTACATCTTTTCTTAATACGGAAAGGAAATGCCTCCATCTCTTCTTTCATTCCAGCAATTGTCTCTTCAACACTTAAAGGTTTCCAATTTACTTTATTTTTAGCGATGGCTCAACTTTGAAGCACTTATACTTTTATATTCATCCCATGTTCCTTCGCTAACATGTTTTCATACATTCTAAACATGTTCTTCTTATCATCCTATATTCCACCTACACGAAACCAAACTATTCATATGCATCCAAACATGATCAGTGACATTGATATAGTATCAAAACAATATAATTGATTATTTTCATACATTTATTCACAACTATATCTAGTGATATGGTGTTATTTATTGTGACATTCAGCATCTAGAATTTCCATTGTTCCTTTCATATTTGGTTACAAAAAGGAAATAATAATAATTATTGGACTCCTTGCCTCATTTTACTTTATGTTGTTATTTTGACACCTTTGTACACATCTATCATACATACTTATTGTAATACATCATATGATCTCAACCACTTCAATGGTTATTATATTTTTCCCGTTCCATTTTAAAGTGGACCTAGTCAAGTATATTGTCATCGTTTTGTTACTTATTTTTGTATCCTTTCAAAAAATGATGAAAATACAATGAAAAAAATACATAATTCACAATACCAATGTAGATAATTAATAATTTTTTTGATCCACTATAGTTTAAATGACTAGTGTAATTTCCCAAATCTACTCTCTCTTTTTCTTTTTACATCTTATCCACTATTTTATTTTACTCACTCCCCAAAATTTCCCAGTTCCATTTAATTTTCTTTTTAAGTTATGGCCATTTTATTCGACAATATAATCATGGATATTTTCAATTTTTCCTTTCTATGTGCATCAACCTACAATATGCTAGTAAAACTATTTTCATCCATTCCAACATTTTCACTCCTATGTATATACTTTTATATTAAGACCATATACTACTAGAAAAAGTTAAGTTTAAGAATTTTCTATCATGGTTTTGTTGCACCACTTAGCAATTCTCATCTTAAGGTTTCACAACTCTATTAGGCTACTACCACATATCCTATCAAAATCCCTAGTTTCTTTAATGACATCATTACAATCCACCACATTATCATCATTTTTGGTTCAATACGCATCTAATTTGTGAATACCAATCAAGAATTCCCTTTTCCCTTGTTAGGGAATATTGCAATTTTTCCTCAGGAATTACATATTTCACGCTTAATTTTAGCTTTGGTCCTTTTTACTCTTATATCGTTCTGTGTAAGGCTAATGGTTTTATTTTTTTTATACCATATGTCACTATTACTATTATTTTCATCTTAATATTCTCCAATTATCCTGCCTGCGTTGTTATTTTTGTAACTATTTTTTTCCTTTAGCCACAATTACTGTTGTATTCACTTTCGTTCTTTGTATATATATATCTCGCATATTTAGCAGGTATTTCGTATAGGTGATTGTTTACATTTTTCAATAGGGTATTCTTCTGTCCACCAATTCCCTTGGTTACAATTTACTTTCCTTGTATCCCATATATGCCTTTACCAAGACACTAACAATGATCCTTTACCAAGTATATTGGATTGTGACACTTTCATATAGTTTTCTTTTTATATAGCATCATGGACTATTCAATTAGAAAATGTTTTCTTGTCATACATGCAGGAATAGGATAACCATGGTCGTGCTTACTTTAATCAATTGTTAAAGTCTAGCCTTTTGTATGCTTGATCCATAACATGCTATAGTTTTAGAGTTAAACACTCATTTTTACTTGGTTTCATGAAATTAGAGTTTATCCAACATTCTATGTAATATGTGTGTGCCTTCAAATTGTACATACTAATTTATGAATATGAAGTTTTATGATACGGGAATAAATCACAACTTCACATAAGATTCACAAGGCCCTTCACCAAGTGTTGACTAAACAATTAAAAACATTGTCTGTTTTAGGACCTTGGTTTAATATTATCTTTTTCTTGATATCTATAGTCTAATTTTTCATTGTGGATACCAAAATGCATATGAGAATATTAATCTATACACGATCTTATAGTTCATACTTTTCTTTGAGATTGGAAATACTCTAGATACACATGATATATGAATTGATAGAATATGTTCCACACCATTCAAAAATTTTTAACTAGTTTGTTGGAACGATGTCGAGATTAAGTTCCTTTACTTTAATCTATGCAGAATATTCCAAGTCACATGATTTTTCTAGAATGATTATAGAACTATAGGGATATGAAATATAATTCCAACTTTTACTATGCATTATGTATATATAGTTTGTTATGGTGTGGAGAACTATCCATTATAATATTTATAGAGCTTCAATCATGTTGAGATAATAATTCAAACATGTGGAGATAATAACAATCCCCGCATATGGTACACACCTGGGAATTGTGCCTTTCCCAAAAACCAAAAATTTGGAAAAACATTATATTTATGTGATTAGATTTTATGGTGGTGTCTCCTTTCCAAATGCAGTGAAAATTTTCATTCTTTCAACCAAGTATTCCAAATTTATGGATTTAATCCTCTCAATCATTAAGAAACATGCTGCCACCAACAATCGTTAGGAGCATTTCCAAGAGGCACAACGAAATAATGTAAGTTTTCAACCCTTCCCTATATTATATCTTAGGTAAATGATAAGGAATCGCCACATGAGAAACATACAAGAAATTTAGGAAGTAATGGAAATAATATCATTTAGAATTTAAACACACATTTTATAAATAAGCCAAAACAAAACAATTAGGCCTGTCCGTCCATAGGAAAATTTATACCTCACTTCACTCTAGTGTAACATTTACTACCGACTACTCTTGTGATTCTTTCCACATTTCTCCCTATCCCCATCAATTTATTATTAATATCATTCTTTGTACAGGGATTGGATTAACATATATAACAGATCATGTTTCTCAATTGAGTTCCTCAACTAAAGACATGCTAGATTTACATATAATGATAACAATTTGTTATATACCATAACATATTTTGTATAACCAAGAAATTGGAATATAATTTCTCACTGCATGCTTATTTTCCTTTTACATCAATTTATACACCATAGTAGGATTTAAATCCTTTCTAGCTTATATACTAATATGTATTTCAATTTGTAGAAACCCAATGTTATACGCTTTGTTTTCCTTTAATCTTTGTTAATTTTGTTTTGGCTTCAATTGCAAGCTCAGATGGCCTAAAGATGTTCTCCATCTGTATAGGACTGGTTTGCATAGAATAATGTTGTTGCATTATTAAGTATGTTGTCCTTGTGTGTAATATTTAGAAAAGCTTAGTATATTCATTACATCTTGCATCTATTGTATAATGGGCTTGCATTCAGATCATAACATGTAAATACACCATACTTTAGGTTTTTTCTCCCTTGGCATACTTACACTAGAACATTGATCCTTTTTTCCAAGCGATCACCAACTCATACTTTATCTCCTCGTCTCATTCTATTTCTTTGAGTCTATTTAATTGAACAGTGTACCTTTTACTGCCCTCTTATCAATTTTTTTTTCTTTTTGTATCTAACATTATTAAGGGTCTATTAGGATATATATATATATATATATATATATATATATATATATATATATATATATATATATATATATACATACTTGAACACTTAAGACATTAGATTTAGTTTTTTTTAACAATACAACTCCCATATCCTAACTATAACAATACCAATTATCAAACAATTGATATCTTAGTTCTTTAACCTCTTGGAGAATTGCTTGATTTCCAATTACATCTATTTTTAAAGTTCTTCTCTCTTTCCTACAATGATATCGTAGGGGTAACACTTTGTCTTCTATTTTCACATAGGTCCTGATCTTAAAAATGCTAATTTCTTCCTTACATTATTGTGCTTGACCATAGGTGTTAGTGTGAAATTTCTTGGAAAGTGTACCAAAAATATTCCACTTACATTACTAGGTGACACGTGACCCTAACAACAATTTGTGGCTGCTTACACTTTTGGTCTACAATAAAAATAGAAAAACCTGCAACAAAACATCATATACAATCCAAAATAACAAACAACAATGTATATATCGAATGTAATAACGCAAATAGAAATACTTTTAAAATGAATAAATATTTTATTGATAACACTTGGTGAAGGAGATCTACAAAAAGGGTCTACAAATCCCCCTATGTGGGATGGGTCCTTCGATGTCCTTGATGATTTAGTAATTGATTCTCTCTCTCAATGTGTGAAAAACCCAAAACAATATGGAGAACTCAAGTGGCAGCTCAAGTAAAAAAGACAAGATAATGGTGACGATGATAATGATCGTGGTGAAGAATGAATAGAAAACCCTCCTATTTATAACAAAGTATTGAGTTAATCTAAAAAGTGGAGAATAATAAAATAATATTCACCAAATCAAGATCTAACTGTTTAGGAATACTTTATTATATTTCTGGAGAAGGAAAAAATCTTCAAAAGGGTCAAATATCTTTATTTAGAAATAATTAGCAAATAAAATGATTTATTAATTATTTTGTGAGGATTAAGAATGGTGTGAAATGAAATAATTATTAAATAGAGATTTAACAATTATTCCAATAATAAAAATAAGGAATAATAAATAAATATTGATTTATTTAAGTATTCCTAGGGGATTTTGTCAAATGTCACAAGGAATAATTATCAAACAATAATTTAATAATTAATCCTAGAGAAAATTAAATAAATAATAATTTATTCAATTATTCTCATGGGGTGTTTTTAATTTTAATCAAAAAATAATTTAATATAAATGGTTTACTAAATTATTTCTCATGGTGGAAGTGATCTTACTATGGTAAAATTAATCCTACAAGGTGTATTTCAATCCATCTAGCTAGAAATGGCTAGGTGATCATTTTTTGGTGATAATAGATTGCCCCCAACATATGAGTATTAGGAGCAAATCATATGACCAAAATACATTGTAGGTTACACTTCCACGAGACACCAAAGGGGAGTCAGAGAGAGAGAGAGAGAGAGAGAGAGAGAGAGAGAGAGAGAGAGAGAGAGAGAGAGAGAGACATCTAAAGCAATGCAAGGACAGGCAAAAATAGAGGGGTTAAGACCTACTAAGCTGATATAAGTCTCATTTTATGTTGGATTACATGATCTCAAATAAGGCGGGGGAGGCATACCCATATCCATCAATATAACTGCATACAAAAAATAATGGTGAGTCAAACAATGTGGGACTGAGCTAAAAAGTACATGATACATGATATGCTGGCATTAATGTGAAAAAAAAGAATACAATGAATCCCATTTACATAATGTGCCTCGAGAGACATAGGCCAAGACTTAATACAATAAAATTTGAGTACATGACACATAATTCCCGTCAATATGACTTGGTGAGGGGGGATTGCAACCAAAAAAGCCCCACTAAATAGGAAAGGGCTTTGAAGATTTGAATGGATCACTTGAAGGAGACATGCAAGCTATGGGTGTTTTAAGCAGCTGAAACTGAACCCGTCACATATGTCGAACTGCATCTAAGGCTGGTTCAACATCTACAGACATCCGAGCATGTCAGCGCCTACCTAAAGGGCCACCCTTGTATGAGGTATGAAACATCTCAGACACACCAAGGAATCAATGGGACAATCATTTGGATCACAAAACCATCAAATTACGATTTTGAATCATGCGATAAGGAGCTAGCATCGAGCACGTGAGAAACAACTAAGTCAAAGGGAAATGAGTATTCCCTTTACTTGATTTGAGGCGCTGAATAAATATGAAGGCTAGAACCAAGGTAAAGTTCTCTCTAGACGATATTTCAGGAATAAACGTGTTGAAGTCGGTAAAAAATGGCTCGCTAGAGTTAAGGCAATGAGGAATCCTTAACAAAGGCATGAGGTATCATAGTAGAATGATTGATGGACTAACACCAGGGATGGTGATGGAAGGAAACAAAATGAGTAGTCGACTAACAACTTCACTTGTCAGAGCATGATATGTATAGTTATCCTGGTCGCAACTGGCTCTATTCTAGAGGGGATGGTCAATTTCTCAAGCGGGGGATTTTAAAAGACAGAGCAATATAGCCAGAGGCCAAAGATGGATACAATGGAATGGATGCAACACAAATATGTATGGAATACTGTGTTGGGTGTGTGTTATATTCTTTTCACGATTAGCTACATGCATGGGGGGGGTCATAGGGGGGTGATAGTGCCACTGTTTGTTGCACCGGATGCAACAGGGGGGTGGTAGCCCCCTCTACAGGGTCTGGGTTTGTGGCCTAAGGAATTTTTTTTTGGACCTATATTACGTGGGTAGACCTACCTATGGTTTGTGAATGGTTTTCACAGATGATTTTGGGCATGATGATTTTCTATCCATGGTATTTTGTAGATTTGGTCAAGGGAACCACTGTTATGTTCTCATCCAGGATTAATGGATTGGGGTTTATGGATGCTTCAACATGTATATATATGTATTGTAACATTGAAATAAATATAATGAAAAATAACTCTGGTAGTCTGAGTTTTGGGATCCAGGGAAAAATCTCTACGTATATCTGTTTTATGTTTTATGATCTTTCCATTGTTTATTTTCTGTTTTTTAGAATTCGTATACATGTAATTTCTATACAGGGTTAAAACCTACATTTGGCGTCAAAGTTGTTTTGGCTTCAAGGGGGTGCCTTTTTTACTGAAGGGTTTCGCTTGGGCCTGTGGTAGAGCCTGTTTAGTGGGAGATCTACGAGATCAATTCTTGCGGTGAAAGAACATGGCGAGAAGTGGAAAGATAGATATCGAGAAAATTATTGGTGAGAGTTTTGAGTTGTGGAAACTCAATATGGAGGATCTACTGGTGGATAAAGATCAGCGAATCACGGTGGATTCAAGTACTAAACCAATGACAATGTCGGCTGAAGACTAGGTGAAGTTGTATCGGAAGGAAAAGAGCACAATATGGTTGTGTATCTCAGATTCAGTATTGTTGAATGTATGAGGGGAAGCTTCAGCGAAGGCTTTGTGGGACAAGGACTTAGTTCCAAAATAAGTCTTTGGTGAATAAACTGTTCCTATGGAACAAGTTGTGTAACCTGAGGATGAAGGATGGAGACTTGGTGATAGAGCATCTGAACTCCTTTAATAATGTGGTAATCCATTTTTTATCTGTTGACATAAAAATTTGGGATGAAGATAAGTGCATCAGTTTGTTTTGTTCTCTACCAGATTCGTGGGATAGTCTAGTTGTTGCAATAGGTAGCAATGTGACTGCGTTGCAGTTTGATGAAATAGTCTCATCCTTGCTGTTGGAGGACATGAGATGAATAAATACAGAGGGATAGAATGGTGATCCCTTGTCTATACAATGATGGTCCCATAATGAAAACAAAAATAAATCCTCAAGTGGGAGATCTAAATCTAGAGGGAGATCTAAATCTCCAGGAAAACCTATAAATGTGTGTTGGACATGTGGAAGTGAAGGGCACTTCAAAATGGACTGTAGATCTAACTCTCTTAAGAAATGTTATGCAACTAGGTCATAAAATAGAAGAAGCAATAGATCAACGGCTTCAAAATTAGCCTGTTCCAGGGGGAAACCAGAATGGTGATGCCTTTTTTGTACGAGTATGGTCCCAGAAGAGAAACAAAAATAAGGCATTGAGTGGGAGATATAAATCTAGAGGGAAATCTAAATCTCCAGGAAAACCTGTAAAGGTGGTGTGCTGGAAATGTGGAAAGGAAGGGCACTACAAAAGGGACTGTAAATCTAAAGCCCCTGATAAAGGAAAGGGATCTTATGATGCTCCTTCTACAGAGGTGAAAACCACCTCAGATGAAGGTGGGGATGTGTAGTTGGCTTCTTCAAGTACACATGTAGATCATGAAGCATGGTTGATTGACTCAGGCGCATCCTTTCACTTCAGTCCCCATAGAGAGTGGTTTTGCGAGTATGAGACTTACGATGGTGGTGATGTCTTCTTAGGGGATGATAAGAAGGCTAGAATCATTGGTCGGGGAAAAGTAAAGTTGAAGTTGCAAGGTGGAAGGGTTAGAACACTTCTGCATGTTCTACATATTCCTGCATTGGCTAGAAATCTGATTTCTCTAAGCAAGCTAAACGATGCAAGTTTAAAAATAGTGTTTGAGAAGGATACTTACAAGATGGTTCGGGGGGCACTGGTATTGGTGTGGGGAGTTTGAATTGAAAATATGTACAAGATGCAAGGTAGCACTGTTGTTGGTGGTTGCAACAGTTCCGTGGTTTCTGAAAGTGGAGCAAAAAATCTAGTGGTCTCTGGAGAGAAGACCGTGCTGTGGCATCAAAGGCTTGGACATATTGGAGAGAAGGGCCTTCGAATACTTCATGGTAAAGGTATGGTAGAAGGTATGAGTAATAGCTCTTTGGATCTTTATTTCTGTGGAAATTGTGTATATGGGAAGCAGAATTGAGTGAGTTTACCCTCTGGTGGTAAGAGGGCGAGATATATATTACAGCTTGTGCACAATGATGTGTTTGGACCTATGAAGGTTCCATCACTGGGTAAGTCTGTGTACTATGTATCATTTATAGATGAATTCTCAAGGAATACATGGATATATTTCCTTAAGAAGAAATATGAAGTCTTTGACAGGTTTAAAGAATTTAAGGCTCTGATGGAAAACTAGACAGAGAAGAAGATAAAGGCATTGAGGACAGATAACAGTGGAGAGTTTTGCAGTAAGCAATTTGAAGAATTTTGTTAGAAGTGTGGTATAGCATAGCAGAAGACTACTACATATACACCTCAGCAAAATGAAGTTGCAAAAAGAATGAAGAAGACGTTGATGGAAAGGGCAAGAAGCATGCTCAGTGGTGTCGGGTTAGGACAAGACTTCTCGGTAGAGGCGGTAGAGACAACATGATACCTGGTCAACAGATCACCTTCATCAGCGTTGGAGGATAAGACTCCACAAGAGGTATGGACTGGTAAGAAACCCTCTCTTTCACATCTGAGGGTATTTGGATGTGATTCATATGTACATGTTCCAAAGGAGAAATGAACGAAGTTGGATAGTAAATCTGAAAAGTGCATCTTTATTGGGTATAAGGATGGTTTAAAGGGTTATAAGCTTTGGAACCTAGCAACAAGGAAGGTTGTGTATAGCTCAGATGTGGTGTTCAGAGAGGTGAAATATGTTATTTAACATGAAGTCCAACCAAAGAAACTTGAGAAGATAGAGTTTGAGCTAAAGGAGGTAGAATCCAACTCTATAGCAGAGGAGGAATCAGAAGATGAAGAGCCACAAACTACGGGTGTGAGAAGATCGGTTCGAGAAAGAAGGCAGCCAGAAAGGTATAGTCCACCTACTTTCTATCAAATTTTTCTTTATCTGTTACTGATGATGATCCTAGAACTGTGAGGGAAAGAGTCCATGGTTGATGAAATGGCATCTTTGCAAAAAAATGAGGCTTGGGATCTGGTGGAGTTGTCAGCTGGAAGGAAATGCATTGGCAGCAAATGGGTGTTCAAGAAGAAGACAAATGCAGAAGGAAAGGTGGAGAAATACAAAGCTCGGTTGGTAGCAAAAGGCTATTTCCAGTGCCAGGAATTGATTTTGGTGATATTTTTTCTCCTGTTGTGAAGGTAACTTCTATTAGATTACTTTTATCTATTTCTGCTGCTTTTGATTTTGAGGTAGAACATATGGATGTGAAGACAAAATTTCTTCACGGGGATCTGAAAGAGGACATCTACATGAAGAAAACTAAAGGATTTGCAGTGAAGGGTAAGAAAGAAATGGTATGGAAGTTAAAGAAGTCTCTGTATGGGTTAAAACGGTCACCAAGGATGTGGTATCAGAAATTTGATACATTTATATGGGGAGTTTGCTTCACCAGAAGAAAAGCAGATCACGGAGTGTACTTTAAATTAATTGGTGACCATGTTATTTATCTGGTCTTGTATGTGGATGATATGTTGCTGGTTGGAAATGACAAAGAAATTATCCAGGATTTGAAGACCCATTTGTCCTCCAAATTTGACATGAAAGATCTTGGTGCTGCAAACTATATTTTGGGCATGGAAATTAAAAGAGATCGAACGAAGAGGAAGCTATGGTTAAACCAGAGGAAGTATGCCGAGACAATATTGCAAAGGTTTAATATGTAGGATAGTAAAACGATGAAGGTTCATATTCCTGTAGGTGTAAAGTTATTTGTTGAACAGTGTCGTAAGACACAAGAAGAGGAAGAGGACATGTCCCGTCTTCTGTATGCAAGTGTAGTCGGTAGCCTAATGTATTCGATGGTTTGTACTAGACCAGACGTTGCACATGAAATGGGAGTATTGAGAAGGTTTATGTCAAAACTACGGAAGGAGCACTGGACAATAGTGAAGCGGGTTTTCAAGTATTTGTGTGGCACTAGTGATTATGGTTTGTGCTACCAAGAAAGTGTAGTATTGGACAGAGTGTTGGATATTTGTGGCTTTGTTGATGCAGACTGGGCTGGATATCTAGATCAGAGAAGATCTACAAGTGGGTATGTGTTTAACCTATTTGGAGGTGTATTTAGTTGGATGAGTAAGAAACAATATGTATTGGCACTATCAACTACAGAGGCAGAATACATGGCAGCCACTCATGCAAGCAATGAAGCAGTTTGGTTGCAAAGATTGTGTTCAAGTATGGGGTTAGTATAGGGAGCTATAAGGATAGAATGTGATAGCTAAAGTGCAATTTTCTTGGGAAAGAACCCTACATATAATTCAAATACAAAGAACATTGATGTTCAGTTTCACTTTGTGAGGGATTTAATAGAAGACAAAAAGGTTTTGCTGGTAAAGGTGGACACTTTGAAGAATATTATAGATGCATTGACAAAATCTGTGAGCTCTAAGAAGTTCTCTTGGTGTAGAGAAACAATGGGCACTGTAGGGCTAGATAAATGACTAAGCTCTCTTTCGTCCCCCTATGGAAAGTAAACAATAAGTGGGAGAATTTTGGGTTGTGTTATATTCTTTCCACAACTAGCCCACGTAGTTAACCAGGGGGTTAGAAGTGTGGTGGAGCCCCCCTTTCATTGCGCCGATTGCATAGTGGGTGAAGTCACAGGGGGTTTGAGGGGCGCAGGTAACCCCACTCTATAGGGTTCGGGGCAGTGCCCCAGAAAATTTTGTTTTTGGACCATTAGGTTGGGTGGACCTACCTATGGTTTTGTGCATGATTTTTCACACATGGTTTTGGATGTGATGGTTTTCGGTCCATGGTTTTGGACGCGATGGTTTTCGGTCCATGGTATTGGATGCTTCAACATGTATAAATATGTTTTGTAATATCTAAAGGAGCATAATGAAAAATCAAGCTGGAAGTCCCCGTTTTGGGATCCAGGGGAAAATCTCTGTGTATATGTGTTTTATGTGTTATGCTCTCATATTGCTTATTTTCTGTGTTTTAGAAATCATATGCAGGTAATTTCTGTACGGGGTTAAAACCTACACAACATTCATCAATACAAAAGTCATCTTCAAATACATGAAAGTACCCCAAGGAGTGGCAAAAGCATCCTTGCTTGATCCTCTCGCTGAACTAAGATTTCCTTGTATCTAGAGAATCCATCAAGCAATGAAATTCTGGATGCACCTACAACCCTTTGGAGAATGTGGTCCATTTTATAGAGATGATAGTTATCTTTTAATGACACTTTGTTCAAGTTCCTGAAATCAGTACAGAGTCTAATTTCTCCTGTTTTCTTTCTAGTAGTGACTAAATTAGAGACCCAATTTGAATATGTAATTGGTGCTATGATTTGTGCATCATACATCATTTTCACTTCTTTCTCAATTAATGGCATAATAACTAGATTAATTCTCCTAAGCTTTTGTTTAAATGGATTCTGATCTTCTTTAATGGGTATCTTATGTTCAATAATGCTAGTATCATAAGACTTGAGGTCTTCATAACTCCAGGCAAAGACATCTTGAAACTCATTGAACGAACTTTTGTATTTCGGTTTTTCATCTGGAGGTAATGCTTTGGATATTTTAATAAGCTTGGGTTTTTCTTCTGTTCCTATGTTACATTCTTCTATGTCTGCTCTTAAAGGCTCCATTTTTGGTTTCCTAGCTACATCATTTGAATCAAATAATCTTCTAATGGGACTAATCCCCTAGGTAAAAAGTTATTCTTAACGTTTAATATCTCATAATCATCATTGATTATTTCTTCTATTTCTATTTTTTCTAAGTTATCTATGTCTACTTTAGTGAATTTAATAGGTTTATCTACATATAAAGAATTTATATCTAACTCACTATTAATGACATTATCTACTGTACAATCAGTATCTATGTTACAATTTTGAAACTCTCCCTCAGCATTCATGAAATCATAGATTTGAGAATCCTGTGAAAAAATCTGCCAATATTTCGAATTGTCAGGTATAATAGTCCTGTGTCTTACTTCTGCAGTGTACTTGTGGTTGGGTTGAAAAGGTAATTTTCAAGTGCTAGAAAAAGTATCCAAACTGTGAGCTTGCATATTTTGTTTCCTAGGAATAGCAGCAAAATCATTTTCAAGAATGTCCTTAATCAGATCTAGGACAGTCTCTCTATATTGGCTAAGTCTTGGATTATTCACATAATATTCTCCTTTAATTTGTTTTATAATCAATTCTGAATCTCCCATGATAGAAACTCTCTTGGCTCCAAGTTTCTTACAATTTGTAGTCCTAAGATCAAAGCTTCATATTCTGCCATGTTGTTTGTGGATTTAAAGTTTAATCTAAGGGCATGACCTTCAGAATGATTATTTTCCATGTTGTGAATCCAAACTCATGTATCTGCTCCTAATCTACTCATAGAGCCATCAAAATCTAAATTCCACAGAGACTCATGAAATATGTTTTCACTATCAGGTCCTTTGTATTTTTCGTTTACAGTTGTGATCTCATTTTTGTTATTGTATGAATTATACAAGATAAATGAGCCCATATCAGAATGCATGGAGTAGATAGGGTAATTCTGTGGTTTTTCTGAACTACTTACCATGTATTTCGTCAATGTTATTTGTAAAGTTTTCTTTGCTGACCAAACACAAATATGGTGGCATATGACATGTCCAATTGTAGTGATTCCTGTAATTCTGCTCCCCATGAGCGAGATAACAACATTCCATACTTGGGTGGGATATCAGCAACTACTATGTCCATAACGATACTCTTTGTTGGGCACTGGACTAGTGTCACACACAAATCTTTAATCAGTTCAAGGCATTTGACTTGGCTAGAATCAAAGGAAAAGAGGTCGTTGTAGGGTCTGGTGATATCTAAGTTTAATCTCTCCATGATTGCTTTAGGCATTAAGTTATGGGATTCCCCTGAATATAGCATAGCATTATGTAATATTTTATCATGAACATTTAAGCTAATGTAGAATGGAGGGATACCCCCTTGTTGATGTTTTCCATTTACTTATGGACCAAACAATAACTCAGGTTGATCATCATTCAGGTTTACAACATCTTCCCCTTCCCCTATGATTAGTGTTTCAGTTATTTGTATTCTGTATGATTCATTTTTCAGTAAATCTGTCAAAGGAACTGATATTTTTAACATGGATATCTCAGCCTTTATGTTGAATGGCAATTGAATTTTTCCTGATTGTATAAGATCTTCCTTAGCAGTTATGGTCTGTGTACTTTTATCTTCTTTTTCAGCAGTTGGCAATTCAGTTTGTGTACCAACGGTTTTGTTTTGAACTCTCTTATTTGGAATGGTCTAAGTAACAGTTTCAGTTTGAGTCTCAGTTGAAGTTATATCTACAATTTTTGGGCTGGAAGTCTCCTGAGTTCCTCTAGGGAGAATTTGTAGAACTTTGCTCATAGAAGCTTCTATTATTTTTTTAGTTTGGGTTTGGACTGGTTTCTTAGTGGGAATTTCATTACTCTTTTTGCTCCTAAGGCTATTCTATTTGTGAACTTCATAGATAGAAGACTCATAGCCTTGTTTGTAGTCAAAGGACTCCCCAGATTCTAATTTCAATTGTTGTAACATGTACATTTCCTGCTCTTCCTGAGTAATAAAAACAACATCTTCATTTTTAATTCCTAATAGATTTATTTAGGTATCCTCCTCTTCTTCGTGGTTTTGTGAATCGTTGACATAGTTTTCTGGGAAGGGTGGTCTAATCTGTTGATCTGGTATAGCATTTTTTCGAGTTAGGATTCTTTCTAAAGTTGGGGTTTCTTATTGGGGGTGGCTGTTGATTTTCCCACTGAGTTTTTATTTCCATGTTTTCTAATCTGTCCATTATCCTTTCTACACTCTTATCTAGACTATCTATTTTACCATCTGAAGTAGAGGTTTCTGCTTTAATGACAACTCTTTTCTCATTTCTCATCCTAGCTTTCTTAGGTAATAAATTGGCTTCTACACTAACAACATTACTTTGTATCTGTTCCAATGTTTCAGGATTCTTTCCCTCAACTAGTAAGACATGTCAGTGTCAAAACCATCAGGAAATTTGATTAATGCTAGGTCTCGTGGAGGTTTAATATTAGCAGGGGTTGCATTGTAGATACTATTGAACCTAGTACAATAGTCCTGAACAGAATCATTAGGAGCTTTTCTAATGTTGTCATATTCATATAATATTTGCAGAGGGTTTTTCTTTATTTCCCATCTATCAATAAACAATCTATGAAAAGCAGCTAAATCTGAAATATGATTAGTAGGTTAACCATTAAACCATTTTTTAACATCCCCTATTAATTTTTGGGCAAATAACCTCATTTGTACATCAAACTCATCAATTTCATGCAACTCAAAATAGTCAATCATTTTATTCACATGTTGTTGGGTAGTATATTGACCAGTAGCATTAAACAAAAAGATTTTACTTTGATAATCTTGGAGCATGGCATGTAGATCGGGCGGTAAAAATGAAGGTGCATAGTTGTCTACCATGGCTGATATTTTGGTTTGACTGGGGGAAAAGTAGTGGTGCTTGAAGAAGGACTTGAGATGGCTGCAGATGAACTAGATGAAATTGAGATGTTCGGTTGAAAAGGAAGTTGAGGAATGAATGGTTTAGTGGAATGAAATGTGGTGGATATTATAGGTGAGGTGGTAGTAGATGAAATGTATTTACAGTATTTGAAGATTCTGTAGAAATTTCAAGGGTAGCAACAGTTAAGGCAACTAATTCAACTAATTGTTGAAGATAGGCCTCGTCTATATGTCTTCTCAAGGTAGAGATTAAAGCTTCTAGTTTATCAAAAGTATCCAACACATGTTGATCTAAATCTGGATGTATAGGCACGTTCTTTGACTCAATGTATCAAATAAAATTAGGGTCTATTACAGTTTCATGAATTGAATTTTCTGATTTGGTTCTAAACAAGGAAAGCTCAAATGATAGATCAAACTAAATATCCTCTAAACTTGATAATTATTTGGGGAGTGAATTTTCTTTAACTAACTGACTAATACTTCCTTGAGTTTCTACCTTTTTTGGTTTTCTTAATCTTATGTCAGGGTCATCAACTATTGTAGCAGGGTTTAGATATAGATTGGCCCTAGTATAGTGTGCTCTCCCAGTGATCCAAAATGGATCTAGAATAGACTTCTAAGTCTATTAATCTTTCTCTCAGAGGAAAATGAAACTCAAAGGATTCGCCTGAAAATAGTCTCACTACATAGATATCTTCTTTTTGAATCTAAAGCAATTTGAATGGGCGAAAATGGACTTCGGATAAAGAAGTTATTGTAAAAATAAATTTGCCCATTGTCCTTTGAAAAGGAGGAAATTTCTTATAAATGGGACTTAATGGAGAATATGCATTCCTTAAGGAAATGTCGCATCGGAAAGGTTCCAAGGGAGGACTTAGACCAAAGGCCTTAAGGACCCCGATTAGTGATCTCTGATATATCGCATCGGAGGAAGGCCTGCATGTGATATCCAAACCTCGAGCAGAGCCGATTGTGATTGTGATGAAGCGGGTCAGCGATCGGCGAATCGGCGATATCTATATATCACATCGGAACAATGCATCGGACGTCGTATAGGCCTCGGGCCGTTGGACAAATTGATTGTGATGGGCCAACAGTGATACGCCGATGCGATCGACGATCGGTGATCGGATCGCAACAATACATAGGGGAGCACCATACCATACGACAATGCGATTGCGATATGCAATCGGAGCGCGGACCCGATAAGTCTTATGGACGTGATTTCATTTAATTTGAAATCTGGCTTTGCATATTTTCTTTGTATTTTCCGTGTATTGGGTTGTTTTGGCCTACACAATGTGATTACGACATTGCGATAAATGGATGGACCTGAAGGGTTTATAAATGTAGCTACATATTATTTGAAGTTCAGGTTAAAGGCTCATGATGTGTTTTTCGTGATTTTTCTTGTGTATTGCCATTACGAGCCAGAATGCGTTATTTCATGGATTTCATTCTAGAAAGAGGTGGTCGATTCATTTCCATTTGGAAACAACCATCACGCCTGTGCCACGCTATGAGTGGGCGTTTCTGTAACAGGAATGCATTATGTAACGCGTAAAGCCACAAAACCAGTGAGCCAGAGTGCCAGGTGTAGAGCCATAGAGCCAAAGCGCCAGAAGGCTAGACGCAGAGCCATAGAGCCAGTGAGCCAGAGGGCGAGTCAAAGAGACGCAGAGCTGCAAAGGAATGATTCCTCATGATGAGAGATAGAGGAACGGCTGGGGTAACAACAGAGTGGGAGGATTCCTCAAAAGCCAGAGAGTATGACTCTCACAAAGGGGGGCTCACAACAATGTAGCAGCAGAGAAGTTAGTCTCCCTTCAGGAGTCTTCCTTGAGGGAGCTCACAACTGGGCAAAGAACCACCAGAGGTTGGAGGCAGAGCCACAGTTCCAGAGAAAGCCAAAGAAGCCACTAGAGGTTGGGGGCGATGGAAAAGGGGTGATTTCCCAGAGAGCTGAGCGCAATAGTGTTGCAGAGCTAGAGAGCTTGAGTGCATTAAAGTTGCAAAGCCAGAGAGATGTAGAGCTGAGGATTTGTAGAGAGCCACCAGACATTGGTGACTTGATAGAGGTAGAGCCACCAAAGGTTGGAGGCAGAGCCGCAGAGCCGCATAGCTCAAAATTGACTTCTAAGAGCCATGAGGCTTTAATGAAGTTTCAGAGAAGAAAAGAGATCAAATGATCAAGCTGTTGTTGGTGTCTAATGTGTTCTAAAGATAGAAGAAGGAATTCTAGAGACAGTAAAAGAATTCTGAGGGAGTTGGTGCAAGCCAGGAGCTCAAGATAGCCCGGAGCACTAATTGAAGGAATCTAGTCCAGAGAAGCCTAGATTTGTCTGTAGAGTATGGACAACCAGTGGGATAAGATGGTATTCTAAACCCATAGGTTTAGTTGTAAACCAATGGAGTTGCGTGTGGAACTTGTAAAAGAAGCATTACCATAATCCCAAAGATCCTAGTCGAGTAGATTAGAGCTCAAGGAGACATAGCCGAAGATATCAGGGTGAA
This sequence comes from Pinus tabuliformis, assembly GCA_031772625.1. Lineage (NCBI taxonomy): Eukaryota > Viridiplantae > Streptophyta > Pinopsida > Pinales > Pinaceae > Pinus > Pinus tabuliformis. The sequence goes on along the minus strand of CM062820.1, from coordinate 1,004,061,629 downwards.
CTCCATATTATATTGTTGTCTTATGTGTTTGTTTATTTGCTAAATTTTACTCTTATGTGTGTTTATATATCAGTTTAAGCAAATAAACTTAAGGAAATTAAGAAGTTAAAGGCAAACACAAGCATACACCTATTTCAAGTGCTTATTTCCACAAATTATCAATTATAATCATATATCTTTGGAATATATATAAGCTTTGGAGTGGGAGAGGTTCTTGTAGATTGATAAGAAGCCTTAGTGCCCCATTTCAAATCAGGTGGTATCAGAGCTAGTTATATCAGAGCATTAGGTTGATTAACCCCACCTTCAAACAAGGTTATATCAGAGCTAGTTATATCAGAGTAAGTTATACCAGAGTAGGTTGTATCATGAAGCAGGTTGTAACATGATGCAAGTGGTATCAGGTTAGAATGCTTGATTGACAGAGCAATCTATTTTCTTGCTTTGACTTGAAAGGTGTTCAAATAGTCAATTTCAGATTGTTTGATTGTTTGTAAATTGACTGTTGTTTGAGTTTTCAGAGGTGAAGGGAAAGCTATTGATATCTAAGTCCAAGAGAGGACAAGAAGGAAGAAGGGCTGAAGGCATTCTTCTTATCCCAAAGGACCTCAGGGCAATCATTGAAGCACAAGAGGTTTGTTGCAAAAGATTGCTTGAATAAGCTCTTTGTTAATCTTGTTTGAAGTTCTTTTGTTCATTCTGATAATGATTACTTCTACAAGGGAGTCCTCAAATTCTTTTTTCTTCACAAGATTCTTTGATGAAGACATGAAGCAAGACTTATTCATCATGATGGATATGGTGAGAGAAATGTATGAGGATGCAAGGAAGAGCATCATACTTAGAGAGCAGTTGAATTCCATGAAGGAAGAGAATCAATTTCTTTCTGACAAACTGCAGGAAATGTAGAGGCAACTTCATATTGCAAATATGAACCTGGAAAAGATGCATGAGTTGGAGACACATATCCTTATTGCCAAAGAAGACTTAGTCAAGTATCATCTTGAGGAAGAGGTAAATAATTCCAGTTTTTCTTCAATTTCCTCTAAGAATGTTTATATTGGTTGTTTTGAAAAACATACCAGAGGCATAGGTTCCAAGTTAATGTCCAAGATGGGCTATGAAGGAAAAGGATTGGGCGAACATGCACAGGGCATTGTTGAGGAAATAATGGTTGAGGAAAGGCCTAAGTATTTGGGTCTTGGCTATGGACAAGCTTATGGAGAAAGTTCCAATGCTGCCATGAAGACAATTGAAACAGTTCTAAGAAGGAGCTTCATTTCAGGTCTTCTACCTTAGAATTGTAAAGATTGTATTCTTGGGGAATGCAATAGTTTGAAAAATACTTTGCAGGACAAAGGTGTTCATAAGAATACACTTGAACCAGAGAGTTGTGGAAACTCTGAAACCATTGAAGAGGTTGATGGTGTTCTACAGGGAGCTACTTCTTCATTCAGTTCACCTCCTCATGAAGAAAAAAGATGTGAAAGAGAAAGGCATAAATCTGGTTCTAATCATATTCCTTTCGATTATGTTCAGCATGGTAAATTTCCATATAAGTGTGGGAAAAGAATTGCATGTTCCTTTTGCAGTTTGAATAACCATAATCATTCTAGATGTTGGAAGAGAATGGCCACATACACGAAACTTTTGAAGGAAAAGAAGCAAAGAGCCAAAGGTCCATTGGACAAGACAAATCATGCTATCAAGAGCATGCACATGTGTTGCACTTACTACCATAAGCAAGGACATATTGCTGCAAAATGTTGGACTCTGAATCCAACAATGCCTCCACGAAACTTGAAGAAGGTGGAATGAAAGAATTGCAGGAATGGACAGAAAGATTCCATGATTGATGTGTTTCAAGATGATTCACATGTTGATGCTGATGTGCAGACAAAGGTAGCACCTTTGAAATGGATTGGTAAGAAATGGCTAGAATTCTTATCTAATTAACATTGCATGTCTATTGATATAATGCGTCTATTTTCATTTCTTTGTTAATGAGATGTAAGTTGGAGGGTTTTACCAAGAAGGTGAATGGAAAAGTTGAGTCTGCAGACTCACTTTATTGCAACAACATTATGTTCATTTCAGCTTCAAAAGTACAATGTACTTAAGCGAAAGTTGAAAGGTGAAATGCATGCATAAGCATGATATGCACGATGACAATGATGTTAATGATTTCCTTGTATTCTGAACATGTATGTGTGATTAACTTGAAGGGTTGATTTCTTTGTTTTTAAGCATGCATGTAATGCAATATTGACTTGGGAAAAGTTGATTTGGTCTCCAGGATGGAGATAATGATGAAGTGTTTCATCTTTGAAAAAGAATCTTAAACTTCTTTTTCTACATGCTTGACTTGAAGGGCCAATTGTTTTAAAGGCATGTTTTGTTGGCTTGTTATCTAGTCAATCATTTGTATGCAGATGTAAGAACATGGAGGTGTTCACAAGATGTGAAATCTATTTCTTTTGATAAAGCAAGAGTTTAGGCCATCCAGTTGTTGTCTGTAATCTTGTTGTTGTTAACAGTTGTTGTTGAGAGTATGTCAAACAGGTACAAATGAAATTTTTTGAAGCAGATGTAACTTCAAACTAGTTTGAGAAACCTTGGATCAATGATCAAGGTAGAGAAGTTCAAACTACCTTCTGTGACCTTCTTAGCAGGAGTTCTACAGGAAGTCAAGTAGGACGACAGTTCTTCCTAGGAGGACAAGCACATCCAGGAAGGAAAGTATTCAAAGGCATTTGTTCAGAGGCACTATGCAAGGAAAGTGCATGGAGGTTGAAAGAAGAGGGCGACGTACTCTCAATTACTGTTCAGATCAATATATCAGTCTTTTGGAGTCCAAAATATTTTTAGTGGGAAGGCGTGATCCAAAATGGATCTAGAATAGACTTCTAAGTCTATTAATATTTCTCTTAGAGGAAAATGAAAGTCAAAGGATGCTCCTAGAAATAGTCTCATTGCATAGACCTCCTCATTTTGAATCTAACGCATTTTGAATGGGCAAAAATGGACTTTGGATGAAGAAGTTAATGTAAAAAGAAATTTGCCCATTGTCCTTTGAAGAGGAGGCAATTTCTTATAAATGGGACTTAATGGAGAATATGCGTTCCTTAAGGAAATGTCACATCATAAAGTTTCCAAGGGAGGACATAGACCAAATTCCTTAACGAAACCCGATTAGCAATCTCTAATATATCGCATCAGAGGAAGGTCTGCATGCGATATCAGAACCCTGAGAAGAGCCAATTGCGATTGCGATGAAGCGGGTCGACGATCGGTGAATTGACGATATCTATATATCACATCGGAACAATGCATCAGATGTGGTACATGCCTCGGGCCAGATAAAGCGATTATGATGGGCCAATAGCGATACGCCGATGCGATTGGTGATCAACGATTGGATCGCAACAATGTAGAGGGGAGCACCATACCATGCGGCAATGCGATTGTGATATGCGATCGAAGCGCGAACTCGATAAGGCTTATGGACGCGATTTCATTTAATTGGAAATATGGCTTTGCAGATTTTTTTTGTATTTTCCATGTACTGGGTTGTTTTGGCCTACGCAATGCGATTGCGACATTGCGATAAAGGGACAGACTCGAAGGGTTTATAAATGTGGCTACAGATTATTTGAAGTCCAGGTTAAATGCTCATGATGTGTTTTTCGTGAGTTTTCTTGTGTATTGCCATTACAAGCCAGAATGCGTTATTTCATGGATTTCGTTTTGGAAAGAGGCCACTGGTTCATTTCCATTTGGAAACAACCATCACACCTGTGCCATGCTATGAGCGGGCGTTTCTGTAATAGGAATGTGTTATGTAACACGAAAGCCACAAAGCCAGTGAGCCAGAGGGCCAGTGAAAGAGATGCAAAGCCACAATGAATGATTCCTCATGATGAGAGACAGAGGAATGGTTGGGGGAACCATAGTGTCGGAGGATTCCTCAAAAGATAGAGAGTATGACTGTCACAAAGGGGGGCTCACAACAACGTATCAGCAAAGAAGTTAGTCTGCCTTCAGGAGTCTCCCTTGAGGGAGCTCACAGCAGGGCAAAGAGCCACCAGAGGTTGGAGGCAGAGCCGCAGTTCCAGAGAAAGCCAGAGAAGCCACCAGAGGTTGGGGGCAATGGCAAAGGGGTGATTTCCCAAAGAGTTGAGCGCAGTAGAGTTTCAAAGCCAGAGAGCTTGAGTGCAACACAGTTACAAAGCCAGAGAGTCGTAGAGCCGAGGATCATAGAGAGCCACTAAAGGTTGGAGGCTTGACAGATGCAGAGCCACCAGAGGTTGGAGGCAGAGCCGCAGAGCCAGAGAGCTCAAAACAAACTTCTAAGAGCCATGAGGCTGTAATGAAGTTTCATAGTAGCAAAGAGAACAAATTATCAAGTTGTTGATGGTGTCTGATGTGTGTTGAAGATAGAAGAAGGAATTCCAGAGATAGTAAAAGAATTCTAAGGGAGTTGGTGCAAGCCAGGAGCTCAAGATAGCCCGGAGCGCTAATTGAGGGAATATAGTCCAGAGAATCCTAGATCTGTCTGTAGAGTATGGACAACCAGTAGGATAAGATGGTATTATAAACCCATAGGTTCAGTTGTAAACTAATGGAGTTGAGTGTGGAACTTGTAAAAGAAGCATTACCATAATCCCAAAGAGCCTAGTCGAGTTGATTAGAGCTCAAGGAGACGTAGCCCAAGATATCAGGGTGAACTCCATGTTATATTGTTGTCTTATGTGTTTGTTTATTTGTTGCATTTTACTATTATGTGTGTTTATACATCAGTTTAAGCAAATAAACTTAAGGAAATTAAGTAGTTAAATGAAAACACAAGCATACACCTATTTCAAGTGCTTATTTCCGCAAATTATCAATCATAAGCTTAGATCTTGGGAATGTATATAAGCTTTGGAGTGTGAGAGGTTCTTGTTATTGACAAGAAGCCTTTAGTGCCCCATTTCAGATCACCTAGAAGCCAGAATTGTAATTTTTAAATTGTTCTATGAATCTTTTTTTTCAAGAACTCTAAAAATGTCCTTAAGGTGCAAACGATAAGATTTAAGATTTCCCTAAAGTTTTATTACACTGAGGACTCGTCCCAATATGGTCACCAATATGTTATCACTCCAAAATTTCTTTAGAGTTTTTATGAAAGAAATGATAGAGGTAACCACAAATCTACTTTGGAGCTTAGGATCTAGCCTTCCCAATGCTCAGAGAGGGCTCTCTCTTTATGATATAACTTTGTTTAGTTAATTGATTTTAGGCTAGTTATGATTGTACTTGGGTATTTTAGGCTAGTTATGATTGTACTTGGGTATTGATTTAGATTTGGTGGTGGAATCACTGACTTAGATGGATAGAGGGATGTCCTTTACCATTGGGCTATGGGGTAAAATGTCAAGCAAACAGGACTGGATCAAGTTCTAAAGATAGTGTTTATAGGGCAAGGTAGCTGAGTAAATTCAGATCTTAAGGCTGGATGGTGAAGTTGATTTCAATTGGATCCAAGGAGCAATTAAGTGTTCCTTAACCGGATAATGAAGGGAGTGAAAGAGGTCAACCAGGATGGGAGATAAATTGAGGATTCTCAAATCTAGATATTAGAAGAAAACATTAAAATGATTAACTGTTGAAGATAGAGTGTCCTTAAACAAATTCTGTAATATAATTCTAGTTAATTCATTTAATTTAGATAGCATGCAAGTTTGTGAAACACTTAAGAAAATAATAATTTGACAAATGAAAATACTTCACTAAAGTAGCTCAACACACGAATCCTATAATGCAATCTCTTTATTACTCAGTCCAGTCTGATGACTTGAAAAATTGGTACAATAACCCTCAGGTTTCAAATCAATAAAACTATAAGAATGTATTGCAATCCACCCTCTATACTTCAAATTATGAAGTATTTATACAAAAATAGTTTACAAAATACCCCAAACTATCTTGGGAATTAATATAGGAAAAAGAAATGTCTTCATGCAAGAAGATAGAGACAGATGTTCAACTGCTACAGTCTGCCCTTGTTTATTAGGCTTTGTTGTCTTACACTTTGATCTTTTGTTGTTTATTCTCCTTTTTTGTTGGTCATCCATGATGACTGTTCTTTTTACTTTGGCTTTCAACTGATACTCTTTCACTTGATACTCTTTTATCTAGCCAACCTGTTGCTTTTCTTTTACTACTCTATTTTCAATTTTTACTTTTTTCATCTTTGCAGTAGGTCATTTAACGTTTCCCATGTCTCTACATCTGGTAATTTAATATTTACCATTTTTCTGTAAATTTCATCTGCTTCTGTGTACTGAGCAAAGGTGGGCCTGTTCACAAAAAGGTGTTTTACCTCATGTTGGAGGTAGAATAGGTTCTCAAATGTTTGGTACAGAACCTTTCCTGTAGGCATCCCCTTCATAGAGGAATTATTGGCTTGATCTCTTGCCACCTCTCTGATTTTCTTGTTGTAGTCTTCCTGTGGCATCAATCTATCATTTATCACCAAGGGATTTGGTAAACCTTTCTACCTTAAAGCATCAAACTTAATCATGAACCTATCTATAGCCAACTACATGGTTTGGCATTTGTCCTCAAGATTCATCATTAAATTCATGTTGGTGAGCACTTTTTTCACCTCTAGTATGATGCCAGTCCTGTGAGCTATCTCCAGCTCCTGCATTTCATATTTATTTTTAGAGTTAAGGAAGTCGATTATTCAGGTGGCTTCTTCTGGCATGTCTCAAAGTTCAGCCTTAACTCTCTAAATTGCTTCTGTAGCCTCTTTAACTAAATCATTTTGTTCAAAGATGACTTGTATAGATGGCCACATATCATTGATAGAGTCAATGATATAGGCCCATAGCTATTCTTTAGCTTGGCCAAGTGGCTCCTTTAATGTTAGCTCTTTCTCAAATTCTTCATTCTTTCAGTCAACATAGTTGACTTTTGAACTTCGTTCTTGTGCATAATCTGTGCCAGTTTCTTCTCATCCTCTAGACTTGTTATTTTTTCTTTTAGATTATTTATCTTAGTGGTCTGAATGGACATGTCCTCCATTGCTTTGACTAATTTACTTGCCTCATCACTTGGCTGAGTTGCTACTCTTGTTGAACCTGTTGCTGATGTAGATGTTGTTGCAGCTGGAAGTGTTGTAGCCAGTGGAGTTGTGGGGGCCAATGAAGTTGCCAAGATTAATGGAACTGTTTTAGTCACTGTGGGAATGGAAGCGGAAGTGGTTGTCTCAAGGCTGGCCTGTTTATGTTGTATTAAGTTTTTCAACTCCTTCTCCATTTCCTTTAATTGATCATTTAATTGGAGAATGAGACCTATCATTTCCTCCTATTGATTTTGGCTTTCAAGAACCTCCTTGGTCTGTGGATGTTCTGAATGAGGAAGCTTTAATTGTTTCTTTAAAGCAAAAATATCCTCATTCTTTTTCTTTATCAATTTCTCTGCAGCCTTGACATCATTGGGATTATACCCATGTTCGCTTGATTATGTTGTCCTTGGCTTGTGAGGATGCCTTTTCCAGTTTATACTATGTTGTGATATTATCCAGTGAACTTTGGAGTTTGTGCACAGTCATTTCTTTATTTTTCATGGTGGAATAGATCATCTTACCTGCTTGCTTATGGAATTCGATTTGGTCAATAAGGTGAACATCCCTAGACAAAAATTCAAAATCTGTTTTCTTGTAGTCTGCTGATGATCTTGGTTGCTAGACTATAGGCTACATGAATGTCATTTTCATTTTACTTGTCTTAATGTCAAAGGATGAAATTAGTCTATTTTTATTGGAAGGTGTTTGGTTGAAGTATTGGGCACAAGTCTCAGCCCTCAATGCCTCATTTCTCAACTTAATTTCTTTATACTTTTCCTTGATATCTTTCTCTTTATCCACACGCTTGCTGGATGAAGAGACTTCAATGTTGAGTTGTTTTTCAATAAGTGGGGTGTTTGAGGTAGAAGGTTGATGTATTTCTTATGAAGCTGTTGGGCTTGGGAAAAAAATAGAAAGGAAAGCAAGAACAACCTCATCCACATGTTCATCAAAGGTGTACCCTAGAATGTAAGAGAGCATGGTTATAATTTGTTTTCCTCTCTCAGAGAAAATGGTGGCAGCATATGGAGGACTATCTGTAGGAGTATGAGACTCCTCTATGATGAAAGTTTGAAAAATCTGAGCTTTCTTGGGAAGGTCTAGCTTGGTGTAGAGTTCAAGTAAACCTTCAATGGAAAGTGGGGTTTGATTTGGGCTTGGCTCAATCTGCAACATTTGATTTATAAATTCTGTCGTAATAGTGAATAAAACTTGTTGGTGAGGGGTGACTATGGCTCTTTGACTGGGAATATAGCAAGCTTGGTAGAAGTGGATGATTTCTGGGAATTGGTGTACCTGTGGGAACAAGTACTTGGGAAAATTTGACTCCCAAGGTGAATGTCATCATTCTGGTTCATGAACTTATCATTACTCCAAGAGTGGAGTTTGAGTAGGTAGGCAGGGGAAGCAGTGTCCTTGATTTGAAAGTCTCTGTCGGCTAAAGGGAGGTGCTCAATATCTAGGTGATGGGTTTGTAGAGGTCTTACATCTCGAGAGGTTTGGGAAGCCACGATTTGGTATATTGAACTGAATTAGTCTTCTTATGGCTTTAGGAGTGAGGTTTAGAAGCTTTGGAACAGTGGGGAGGGTAATAACATTCTGTAAAAAAGGGGTTTGGGTGCATAGTAGGTTTCTCTTCATTTTAGGAAGGTTTTTTAATTAATTTAATCAATTAACCCTTGATAATTATTGTTTATAATTCAAATTTACAGGGTCATTCTGGTTCTTTCAAGAATACCTGAAATTTGACAGTTTTTGTGCGTAGACGAGGTTCCATGGTAGCTGCAGAGGGTACTGAGGCTTTAGCTGTCTATTTGCTGCATTAATTTGGTGTCTGTAACATCTTCGAGTGGAAAAAGGTGGTCAAATTGGTCGCACAGAGGTTCAGGGTGTCAGAACTGGTGTACAGAATTTTTCAGTGCAAATGAGTGAAAAGACAAAATGGGGCATTTTCAGCCTTTTAACTAATAACAGTTACATTTTGGCACGAGATTTATTGAATTAACAGTGGGCAGTTTTGGTTTAGGCGGGGAGGGGGTTTTCCGCGATATCACACCGCTTTTGGAGAGAGGCCAGTATTTTCCGTGAGCACGCGATATAACCTAGTGCCACCACATAGCCAAATAGTGCTCAGCCAAAACTGTGAATCTTGCATGCTCTCGGGTCGTTAACTGTCGGATGATGAATCCACGTGATATGGATGTGCATTGTTGGATTTGGGGGTGGGACATCGGAGGAATATAATGGAGTGAAGTTGTACGGATATAGTCGGGAAAGTGGTTGGCGGGGCCCAGGGTTTAATTACAAAGAATTGTAATTAATTAACAAAATAATGACAGTATTTAAATATAAGCAGCGGGTTAATTAGAGGTGGGTACCATGGATTATATGGTGGGGTTTTTAAATTATACCAAGGGTTGGTGGGTTAAAAAGGGTGTCGAAAAATTATAAAGTGGGGGATCTATAAAGTTGGATTTTAGGAAAAAACTTAGGATAAGGGGTTTTTGCAGGTTTTTAACGAGGAAAAAGGGAAAGTGATAAGGGGGGAAGGTGATATTTGTAATGGGGAATGGGTTTCACACTAGAGAAAGGGGTTTTGGAAAGGGGGGATGATTTTTTGAAGGGTAACATATAGGGATATGTGTGAAAACAAGGGGTAAAAGGTCAAAATGAGGGGAAAGGGTTTTTTACAAGTAATGAAGGGATAATGAGGGGAAATTAGAAGATAAGTAGGTGGGGCCTAGTGAAATGAGGGGAAATTTGTAAATAAACTTTATGTGAATGTCCTTTCTCTTTCACAATTCCTCCTGCACATGAAACATAGGATTAAGCATGATGAATGTGCTTTTGACTTAGCAACCTTGTGCACTTTGAAAAATTTCTTCTACGTACCCTTTATTTACCCTAGCATTTTCTCTTCATTCAATGGGTGCATTTGAGCTTGCTGACCCTTCGTTTCTTTTTCTTTTGATAAGAAAACTATCTAATTCTAACCTTATAACTTCCAATGGCTCAGATTAAATTGATCAGCTCATTATTATTTCCTACCTAACTATTGATATGCGAAGATTAAACAGTTTTGCTACATCTTTATTCTTTATCTATCAACATGCAATTTAAAGCAAGAATGAGTCAAGATTAAACCATTTGACCATCATGGATTGTGGAATTTTTGACAAGCTGCAAACGATCTTATTTGCAAAGTAAAGTAAAAGGAGTGGCTTTTGAATTTGCACACACTTCCTGATCTCTTTTTAATCTCTTTTTGGGGTTCATATTTTTCACTTTTCTGATCTTTTTTCTTTATTTTTGTCCTTTGATTATTCTTTTAGGACATACCATCTTTACATTTTTTAATTTTAATATAGGAAAACATTTTGCAGAATGTAAAAGTATGTACAATATCACAAGACTAAGCATAGCCAATTCAAAATTATGAATCCTATTATAGGACCCTAACACTTTGAAATTGATCGATTTTGTATCTATCGAGTTCTTCTTTATGTGAGTTCTTCACGTTCCAATATGATTTTTCCTTCCTGTTCAAGTTCTCACAATATTGTTTGAACTGGGAGCTTGTCACCTATAACCTTCTTTAAGCATGAAACATGGAAAACTGGGTGCACTCGAGAAGCTGCAGGAATCTCCAATTTGTATGCCATAGTACCAAACGTTTGCAACATCTTGTACATACCATAATACTTTGGTGATATTTATTGTCCTTCTTAGCTTTCTTGAGGGAAATTTGTTTGTATGGTTGTAGCCATAGAAATACCCAGTGACTTACATCAAAACTTCTTTCATTGCGATGTTGATATGCCTGTTGTTTCATTCTATTCTTTGCCACAGTGAGGTTATCCTTTAAGAGTTGGAGAACTTGTTGTTGATACTCGATGTGATCTTCCACTTCTAGACCCTTATAATTTTCTCTTAAATATGATGTGATGGATGCTGGATGATATCCATAAAGTGCCATAAATGGGGTCATTTTTGCTGCAGTATGGAAGGAAGTGTTATACCACCATCAGAGGCAACCATTTGATCCATTTCTGATTTGGGATAGCATCGAATGTGCTCTAGCCATGAAATGTGGTGGAGAGGATGGGGCACATGAGATCTTCAATACCAAGAAAGGGTTTGGGTAGATTCTAAATAGATCAGGAGATATTAAAATAACTAATATTTTTAATGGAGTCCCTAAGTCTAAACTTAGGGAAAATAAAATATTAATGTGTATTAATATGAATTTGTGTTATAATGGTCCAAAAGACATGGATCAAGCCAGATCTAATATTAGCCGTTGATTAGGGACTTAATCTCAGCTGTTCATATGTCAACAGGAAAAGTATAAGAGGACACTTGAGGGTCACTTGGAGAACACACCAGAGTGATTAGTCATTCTATTCTCTAGAGCAGGGTTTGCTAAGAGAGATAGAATCAGTGATCGGAGAGGCGTTGGGGGGCATTGAGTACAGAGAGACAAAGAGGCAGAGATAGTGTCGAGATAGTAGCAGAGAAGCTAGATAGAAAGATGCAGGAGCAGCCAGTGCTCATGCATGGTCACGTAGAGGCAGCTAAGTCCTGCGCATAGCACCAGAGGGGCTATTGTAGCTGACGCAGAGGCTCAAAGAGCCGATGTAGGTGAAGATATGATGATGCAGGGCCAGTGATGGGCTAGGAGAGGTTGACGCAGTCCACATTGGGAAAACGCTGGGGTTTCTAGGGCAGATTGGTGTTGAGTAGCTTCTAGATGGATTATCCGGGTTTTTAACCAGTACATTTGTCAGAAACTGAGAATTATTACTACCGAGGAAATTATTTGTTAGGTAGGCCAGTTTCGGCACCCAGATTGTACTCTGATATACTTTAATAAGAAAACCCTCATATAGCTACACCGGTTTTCCCGCATTGGGTTTTTCTGGGGACATTATTCAAAAAATAATGGTGTCATATGGTATGTTTGTTCTTTTTTATTTTAGTTGCTGATCTATAATATGTTGAGGATGCACTAGTGCTTATTTTCAGTATTTACATTGTAAATAACTTGTTAAGGAAAATAACAAGTAGGTAGGAATAAATCAGATAAAGTGCATGGGGGGTTTCTAAATAAGTAAACTTATAAACTTCAACATGGTATAAAAGCATGATTGTAGATCATAGGAGGACTGAAAAACATCAACCGAGCGGAGAAATAGCAGCAGAAAACAACTGTCCTTAGGTGACAAAAGTTGTTTCTAGTAGCCTAGAATCTAAGGAGTGTGACGCAGAGCCATCTAGGGCCATGCAGAGGAAGCTAAGAGCTTCACAGAGCCTCAAAGAGGCTAGCATTGCTGACATAGAGGGCAAAAGGGCTGACGCAGGGAATCCCAGGGCTGACGCAGACCCATTTGGGGCGACGCAGGGCTAGCGTGAGGCAGAGAGGGGCTAACGTAGTTCACAGAAAGACAATTGTTAGGGTCTAGAAGGCTACAGGAATATTTCAAAGTGGAGCTTGTGAGGTACTATTGTCAGAATAGTACCTGACAGAGCAGGGCCAAAGGACTTGTTACTGAGGAACCCATAAGACGATCAGAGTAGGGGGAATCTTGATAAGCGACAGAAGGATTTCCAAGAGGGAAATCAGGACTCAAATGGAGTCTAGAAGAGAACCTCCAGGCAGGAAGTAGAGACTCAGAGGAGTTGAACAGAGAACTTTCAGGAGGGAAGTAGAGGAGCATCATGGCACTACACGAGGTAAGAGACCAGGATAGATTGGACAGAGCATCGAACTTCGTAGTCTGGAAGGCAGAAGTCTTATTAGTGCTTGACAAGAATCATGTCAAAAACTTAGCCTTGAAGGTAATGGATATTCGAGTTGACCCCAGAGATAATGACAATTATGAGGAAGTGATGGCGAGGGCAAAGTGCATTATCCTTGATGGGGTCAAGGATCATGTGGTACCACATATAGCCAAGAAGGAAACAAAATTTGAGATGTGGGAGGCTCTCAGGAAGTTGTACCAGCATACTTTTGTGCATAGAAGAATGATGCTTGAGAATTAGATGAGGTCATATCAGATGAAGAAGGGACAATCGATTGAAACCTTCCTCGGAGGACTAAATGAGATCCGAGACTAGTTGACTACTCTAGGAGCGACACCAGATCAAGAGCTAATGTTGAGGACATCCCTGAATGTTGTCTCAGAAGATTGGGAAGCATTCATTGAGAGTATACTGGGCATACGGACACTTCCACCTTGGGATGAGGTGTGGGTAGCTCTTTGCCAAGAAGAGATCAGACGACAGTCAAAGACGGGTAGCAACACCAAGGGGATCAAAGTCGAGTAGGAGGAGGAAGATGTGGCCCTAGCATTTGAGGGAAAGTAGAAGAAGAGGAAGAAGAAAGATATCTCTGAGATCAAGTGCTTCCACTGTGGGATCTAGGTAATTATGTGATGTAGTGTCAAAGGAAGAAAAGTAAGGGAGAGTCTTTCGAGACTAAGGCAGTGCCAGCACGGGCAGAGAAAGAAGTTTTGACAGATGATGACTATGTCATGGTGCACATGCACCACTTGAGTGGAAATGGGGAGACATCGAGCTGTAGTCAGGAGGACTACAGGTGATGAGTGGCACGATCCTTGAGGTACCCAGCCTCTTGGATTAGACCTTTCTACGGGAGCCCCGAAGAGGAGTCACAGGACTGGCTGAGTCGGGTGGAGACAGATGCAGATGGAGCAGTAGAGAGAGCTACAGTGCAGTAGTCTCGAGACGGTGTAAGGCTAGTAGGCTGCAGCAGTGCGAGAGGCACAATAGTGTTGCACCAGTGCAAGATGGCATAGAGAGGTGTGCAACGGTGCGAGATGCAGGGAGTTGTTGCAGAAGCCTAGAGGTGAGAGAGGAGGAACTTGTCAGTAGTAGAGAGAGCCTCAGCATCAGTGGGTGTCTCTAGCCCAACAGGGAGGTCAGTTGGGAGATTAGTTACTTACTTCTCAATAATTGAGTTGTAGTGTAGCAGTGGACAGAACGATGCAACATGATGGGAGGAGGTGTAGTACAGATGCAGTGCTGGGAGAAAGGACCGTCAACAACACGGATGCAGAGGGAGTTGTCATACAAATGCAGCAGTGGCAGTGGTAAAACCATGGGAAATAGTACAAGATACAATAGTGTAGACAATGTTGGGCAGGAAGGCCCAGCATCGGCATAGGTACCGATGCCGGATGATCAGAGTAATACTCAGTGAGGAGTATTGCTAGAGCACAATCGTCGCTAAGAAGGAGTGTTGATTTGGGGTAGCATTGAAAGTGCTATAGCGACAAAATTTGGTGGAGAGGTCGGGGCACATGAGATCTCCATTACCCAGAAAGGGTTTCAAAAGATTTTAAACAGATCAGGAGATGTTAAAATAATTAATATTTTTAATGGAGTCCCTTAGTCTAAACTTAGGGAAAATAAAATATTAATGTGTATTAATATGAATCTGTGTTAGAATGGTCCAAAAGACATGGATCAAGCCAGATCTAATCTTAGCCATTGATTAGGGACTTAATCTCGGCTGTTGATATGTCAACAGGAAAAGTATAAGAGGAGGCTTGAGGGTCACTTGGAGAACACACCAGAGTGATCAGTCATGCTATTCTCTAGAGCGAGGTTTTCTAAGAGAGATAGAATCAGTGATTGGAGAGCAGATGAGGGGAATTTAGTACAGAGAGACAGAGAGGCAGCTATAGTTCTGGGATAGCAGCAGAGCAGCCAGAGAGAAAGATGTAGGAGCAACCAGTGCTCACGCAGGGCCATGCAGAGGCAGCTAAGTGCTGTGTAGAGCACCAGAGGGGCCATCGTAGCTGACGCAAAGGCTCAGAGAGCTAATGCAAGGCCTCCTGGGGCTGACGCAGGCCAGGATAGGCTAACATAGGGCCAACGCTGGGCTAGGAGAGGCTGACACAGTCCATATTGGGTAGACACTGGGGTTTCTGGGGCAGATTGGTGCTGAGTAGCTGCCGGAAGGATTATTCGGTGTTTTAACTAGTATATTTGTTAGAAGCTAAGAGGTATTAGTACCAAGGAAATTCTCTATTGGGTAGGCCAGTTTCGGCACCCAGATTCTGCTATGATATTTATTAATAAGAAAACCCTCAAATAGTTGCATTGGTTTTCCCGCATTGGGTTTTTCTGGGGACATTAGTCCAAAAATAATGGTGTCATATGGTGTGTTTGTTCTTGTTTCTTTTAGTTGCTGATCTGTAATATGTTGAGCATGCACTAGTGTTTATTTTCAGTGTTTACATTGTAAATAACTTTTTCAGGAAGATAACAAGTAGGTAGAATTAAATCAGATAAAGTGCATGGATGGTTTCTAACTAAGTAAACTTAGAAACTTCAACACCATTATGTCTATTTATCATATACAAAGCAACGAAGATATCCTTCAAAACAATTATTTACTATCTCAGTTTGCCCATCAGATTACAGATGATAAGATGAGCTATGAGCTAACTGAGTACCTAGACAAGAAAATAATTATGTCCAAAAATTTCCAGTGAAAATGGGATCTCTATCGCTTACAATAATATCTGGGTTTCCATGTAGCTTTTGAATTGTATCAATAAATGTAGTAGCAACTGTAGTGGTTTTAAATGGATGAGATAACGCACAAAAGTGTGCATACTTGTTAAGTATATCAACTACCACCATGATGACACTCTTCCCTTCAGACTTGGGTAAATCTGTGATAAAAACCATTGAAATATCCTCCCAACATTGACTTGGAATGGATAAAGTTGTAATAGACCTGGGGTCTTAATTGTTTCAAGTTTATTTTGTTGGCAAACCAAACATTCTGCCATAAACTTTTGAATAACAGATTTAAGGCCATAAAAAAAAAATCCTTCTTAACCCTGTGGTAAGTTTTAAAAATCCCAAGTGACTTGCTAAGGGAGAGGTGCGAAATTCCATAAGAATCTTTTGTTTGAGTTGGGAATTATTACAGAGGTATAAGCGAACTTTGTACCATAATGAATCATTTTTCCAGCTAAATCTATCAGATGTATTGGGATCTCATTGTAACTTTTGAATGAGTGCCCACATGTCTTCATCATTCTTCCATTCATCCCTTGCTTCATTTATCCAATCTGGTTGGATAATAGAAATGGCGCAAAGCAATGCTTCCACATCCTCATTCTTTCTTGAGTGTGCATCTGCAACAACATTTTGCTTCCCTTTTTTGTAGATGATTTCAAAGTCATAACCCAACATCTTTGTGACCCATTTTTGTTGCTCTTCTAAAGACAATATTTGTTCTAAAATTTATTTAAGGCTATCATGATCCATTTTTACCTTGAAGTGTCTTCCCATTAGGTAAGGTCGCCATTTATTAAGTGCATGTAGTATTGCCAACATTTATTTCTCATATATATCTTTGTGTAAATACTTTCCTTTGATTGGACAACTTTCAAAAGAAATGGGTCTTTCTTCTTGCATTAAAACAACACCAATTCCATTTCCTGAGGCATCACATTCCACAATAAACGTTTTTGTGAAGTCTGGTGTGGCTAGGACCAATGCTTGGCACATTGCCTCTCTAAGATGTTCAAAGGCCTTTGTTTCTTTTGGAGTCCACGAAAATTCATCTTTCTTTAATAATGGTGTTAGAGGTGCTACTATTATCCCATAATTCTTAACAAACTTGTGATAATACCCTGTCAACTCAAGAAATCCTCGCAAATTCTTTATGGATGTGTGGATTTTCCATTCCTTAATGGATTTAATTTTGCTACGGTCTACCTTAACACCTTCATGAGATACAATATGACCCAGATATTCCACCTCTTTTACTCGAAAGAAACATTTGGATGTTTTTGCGTATAATTGTTTCTCCTCCAATAGTTTGAGCACCTGGTTAACATGTTGAACATGATCCTCCAAGACTTGTTTTAAATTAGTATATCATCAAAAAATACTAACACAAATTTTCTAAGGAAGGGTTTGAAAATGGAATTCATCAAACCTTGAAATATAGAAGGTGCATTAGTAAGGCCAAAAGGCATGACCAAAAATTCATAATGACCCTCATGAGTTCTAAATGTTGTTTTCGGAATATCTTCAGTCTTCATTCTAATTTGATGATATCATGAACGAAGATCCAACTTGGTGAAGGAAATTGATGCATGCAATTCATCCAATAATTCATCAATGACATGAATGGGAAATTTATCTTTAATAATGAGCTTGTCGAGCTCCCTATAATCCAGACACATGAGCCATGATCCATCCTTCTTGTGCCCAAATACTACTAGAGTAGAGAAAGAACTTTGACTAGGTTGAATTATACCAGCCTCTAGCATTTATTCAACCATACATTCAATTTCACTCTTTTGGGCATAAGGATATCTTTAAGGCCTCATGTTTGGAGGAGCACTTCTTGGAATCAAATGAATATCATGATCATGATCATGAATAGGTGGGAGGTATTTGGGGGTCTCAAATACCTTGGTATGATTGTCGAAGACTTTTTGGAGATCTAGATAAATAGATGATTTCGATGTGGGAACCAATAGCGAACATAATTATGCAATTATGCCTATTTTTTATTTCTTTAGAAGCTTTGTCATGTCGTTAGAGTAGATTATCATTCACAGTTTCCCTGCAATACCCCTTAATTCAACTTCCTTTCCTTCCAAAAAAAAATTCAAGAAAAGTTGTTGAAAATTAAAAGCTATCATACCCAAAGGTTGTAACCATTGGACTCCTAGTACAACATCAGCGCCAGCCATTGGAATGGAAAGCATTGGAATATTCAATACATATTCTCCCATGGATAGCTTGATATTATGGAACTTTCATTAGAAATTTATGGTTCCTCCATTTGGAACCATCACTTGACACTCTGGTGCTAGATATAGGAAGAAATTCAATTCCTTAGCTATCTTACAATGAATACAATTATGGGTACTTCCCGAATCAATCAACGTGATTACCTTTTTCTTCTTGATATGTCCTTCTATCATGAGAGTTTTATGAGTGGTAATTTTGGCCAATGCATTACAAGATATGGTCGTATTCATTTATTCTTTCTCTAGGGTTTGTTACTAGTGTATATCCTCTTCTTTTGACATTTATTGTTCCTTTTCTTCCTCCTCTTCACAACCTATGTAAAATAATTTCTTGTCAACACACTTATGACCTTGAGTGTATTTTCTATCACAACTGTAACAAAACCCTTTTTCTCTCTTTTCTTCCAATTGTTGTGGTGTCAAACTTGTAGGTTGTGGAAGGCTAAGGGCAACAACACTTCCATATTTATAGTTGTGAGTGGTAGGCTTCCTTGTTGCCATAATTTTGCTTTCAATTTTTCTTACCAACCTGAACGCCTTCTCCAATGAATCAGGTTCCCAAAGGCAAACCTCATGTTGGATGTTATCATTTAAATTATGTATGAACACATCAATCCTGTGCTCCTCTAGAATATCTTTTACCCTTATATTCATTTTTTGGATGTCCTCAATGTGCTCCATCATTGAACCCTTTTGTTTGAGATTTATCAATTGGCTAAAAAATGTGTTGTTTTTTGTATCCTCATAATGTGCTATCATTTCTTCCATAAAAATTACCCAAGTGACAATTTTTTTATGAGAGAAAAGCCATCAATACCATACAAACTGATTGGTTCCAAATATAAAGTTTCAATGCATACCTATTGTGTGTTTTTTACATTATGGAGATCAAAATATTGCTCCATATGTAGTATCCATGTTACGAGATCCTTGACATCAATCTTCCTCATATCGAACATGGTGGGTCTTCAATCCAACGTTAGAGTCTACAAATTCATGATTAACATATATTTTTTTCTCATCATGAGTTTCCTTTACTACCCTTCCTCCATTAGTAAGCATTTCTTGTAGCAACTTTGTCAAGTCTATCTTCAAATATTCCATTTTGCCTTTAATTTTTTCTTCTATAAAATCCATCTTAGCTTCCAGTCCATCCATCTTATATTCCACAACATTCATATTAGCTTCCATGCCTTTCTTTAAACCATCCATCTTAGCTTCTGTTACTTTTTGTGAGAGTGAAAAATGTCGCACTTGGTCTCGTAATTTTGATATATCATGTTGCATTTATTCCTCTTCGTCATGAGTCATTGTAGAGATTTTAGGTTTCTTACTAGGTGTTTCCATTTTCTTTATTCGTGGCATCAATTAATGTTAATTATGCCTCACTCTGCCCTTTGAATCACTTCAAACTACTTTTTCAAACCAAACTTATGCAAATTAAAAAAAACTACACAACTTTTTTCACTTTGTAGGAGATCAATATTGCATCTATTGTATCTCTGTAATTTCAAATCACCAAGATCTAAAATTATGTCTTGTGGTAGCCCTCTATGTCCTATTTCTAACCACACCTATCTGATCAATATTGGATTCTTCAAGAAATATTTATGCCAAATCTCCCATGATGACCTCATTATAGAATAGTTCCATATAGTGGACTTGTATGACCTACCACGTGTCCCGATTTTGACCTTCGGACCTAAAAACTATACATATAAAAGTAAAGTCCATTCTATTTTTGTAACTTTTAACGAAATTTCAATCCGATTCTCAGTGAGAACGTTATGACAATTTCCCCAAGGTCACCTGTTTTCGATGTAATTCAAGAGCCTGCAAAAACCCTAAATCCCTTGGATCATATCTCTGAAACTATAGTGATAAATGATCTGCAATTCGGACCCTAGGTTCCTCGTGATTTTGTATCAAATGGGTTTTAATTCTGGTTTCTAAAACATCGTATAAAAAACATTATAGTGAAAATTTCACGATTACCGGTTTCGAGCAACAAAACCCTAGAATCCAAACCTCTGATACCAAATGTTATGCAACCAACTCACAAAATAAAATAAAAGATAGATCAATGACTTCAAAATCAGCCTCTTCAAGGGGGAAACCTCATTTACCTTACAAAAATGAATAATTCCTGGATTATACAAATGACAAGACCTCCTTACTATATATAGGAGTCTAAGGGGTCACAATATAATCAGAGCTGACATAACAATAATAATGTAAGGGCACAACAATAACAATAGTGGGCTTCTATGGGGCACAATAATAACAATATGGGGACAACATGGGCACAACAATAACAATAAGGGGCTACAGTGACAAAACTAATAAGGGAATACACTAGTCTTATAGGGACCTAACAAGAAAGGAAATGGACCTAATGATGCTCCTTCAGTACAGGTGAAAACCATCTCTGATGATGGTGGGGATGTGAACTTGGCCTATTCTTCAAAAGCACATGTAGATAATGAGGCATTGTCGATTGACTCAGGTGCATCCTTTCACTTCACTCCCCATAGGGAGTGGTTTTGCAAGTATGATATATATGATGGTGGTGATGCTTTCTTAGGGGATCACAGGAAGGCTAGAATCGTTGGTCGTGGAAAAGACACATTTAATTTGGAAGGGGGAAGGATTATAACACTTCCGGGTGTTCTACATATTCCTGCATTGGCCTGAAAGCTTATTTCTTTAAGAAAAATGGAAGATGCATGTGTAAAAATAGTGTTCGAGAAATATACATGCAAGATGGTTCGGGGAGCACTGGTATTGATGCAAGGAGTTCAGATTGGAACTTTATACAAGCTTCATGGTAGCATTGCTATTGATGGGTTCAACAGTTCTATGGTTCCTGAATGTGGAGAAGAAAATCTAGTGGTCTTTGGAGAAAATACCATGCTATGGCATCAAAGGCTTGGAAATATTGGAGAGAAGGGCCTTCAAATGCTTCATGGTAATAGTATGGTAGAAGATATGTCTAATTTGTCTCTGGATTTTGATTTCTGCGAAAATTGTGTATATAGGAAGCATAATCGGGTGAGTTTCCCCTCTGGTATGAAGAGGGTGAAACAAATATTAGAGCTTGTGCACACTGATGTGTTTGGACATGTGTTGGTTCTATCACTGGGTAAGTCTGTGTACTATGTATCATTTATAGATGACTTCTGAAGGAATACATGGATATATTTCCTTAGGAATAAATATGAAGTCTTTGATAGTTTTAAATAATTTAAGGCTTTGATGGAAAACTAGACAGAGAAGAAAATAAATGTGTTGAGGACAAATAAAAATGGAGAGTTTTGCAACAAGGAATTTGAAGAGTTATGTAAGAAGTGTGGCATAGCATGACAAAAGACTACTCAATACACACCTAAGAAAAATGCAGTTGAATAAAGAATGAATAGGTCATTGATGGAAAAGGCAAGAAGCATCCTCAGTGGTGTCAAGTTACGATAGGAATTTTGGTTAGAGGGGTGGAGACTGCATGTCAATTGGTCAACAAATAACCTTCATTAGTGTTAGAGGATAGGACTCGACAAGGGGTATGGACTGCTAAGAAACCCTCTGTTTCACATCTGAGGGTATTTGGATGTGATGCATATGTACATGTTCCAAAGGAGAAAAGAACCAAGTTGGATAGTAAATATGAAAGGTGCATCTTTATTGGGTATAAGGATGGTTTAAGAGGTTATAAGATTTGGAACCCAAAAATAGGGAAGGTTTTGTATAGTTGTGATGTGGTGTTTAGAGAGGTTCAAGATGTTATTAAACATGAAGTCCTACCAAAGGAACCTGAGAAGATAGAGTTGGAGCCAAAGGAGGAGGAATCAGGCTCTACAGAAGAAGAGGAATCAAAAGATGAGGAGCCACAAACTCCAATTGTGAGAAGATCAATTCAAGAAAGAAGGTAGCTAGAAAGGTATAGTCTAGTTGATTTCTGTTCAAATGTTTCTTTATCTATTACTAATGATGATCCCATAACTATCATGGAAGTAGTAGATTTAGAGGATGGAAAATTTTGGAAAGAGGCCATGGTTGATGAAATGTCATATTTTCACAAAAATGAGGCTTGGGACCTAGTGGAGTTTTCGTCTCGGAGGAAACTCATTGGCAGCAAATGGGTGTTTCAGAAGAAGATGAATGTAGAAGGCAAGGTGGAGACACAAAAATCTCGGTTGGTAGCAAAAGGTTATTCCTAGGTGCTGGGAATTGATTTTGGTGATATTTTTTCTCCAGTTGCCAATGTAGATTCTATTAGATTACTTTTATCTATAACTATTGCTTTTGATTTTGAGGAAGAAAATATGGATGTGAAGGAAACATTTCTTCATGGGGATCTAGAAGAAGAGATATACATGAAGAAACCTGAAGGATTTATGGTTAAGGGTAAGAAAGAACTGGTATGCATATTAAAAAAGTATTTGTATGGGTTAAAACAACCACCAAGGACATGGTATTAGAAATTTCAGACATATATACGGGGAATTGGATTCACGAGAAGGAAAGAAAATCATTGTGTATTTAAAATAATTAGTGATCATCTTATTTATTTGGTCTTGTATGTGGATGATATGTGGTTGATTGGAAATAACAAAGAAATTATCAAAGAATTTAAGACCCAATTGTCCTCCAAATTTGACATGAAAGATCTTGGTGCTGCAAACTATATTTTGGGCATGGAAATTAAACAATATTGGGCAAAGAGGAAGCTATGCTTAAACCAGAGGAAGTATGTCGACACAATACTGCAGAAGTTTAATATGCAATATAGTAAACAATTGAGGGTTCCTGATTCCTGTAGGTGTAAAGTTCCCTATTGAACAATGTCCCAAGACACAAGAAGAGGAAGAGGACATGTGTCGTGTTCCATACGAAAGTGTAGTCAGTAACCTGATGTATACAATGGTCTGTACTAGACGAGACATTACACATGCAGTGGGAGTATTGAGCAGGTTTATGTCAAAACCAAGGAAGGAGCATTGGACAACATTGAAGTGGGTTTTGATGTATTTGTGTGGCACTAGTGATTAAGGTTTATGCTACTAAGGAAGACTAGGATTGGACAGAGTTTTGGACATTTGTGGCTTTGTTGATGTAGACCGAGCTAGAGATCTAGATAAGAGAAGATATACAAGTGGGTATGTGTTTAACCTATTTGGAGGTGTAGTCAGTTGGATGAGTAAGAAATAGTCTGTAGTGGCACTTTCAACTATAGAGGCAGAATACATGGTAGCCACTCATGCAAGCGAGGAAGTGGTTTGGTTGCAAATATTGTGTTCAAGTATGGGGTTAGTACAAAGAGTTATAAGGAGAGACTGTGACAGCCAAAGTTCCATTTTCTTGGCAAAGAACCCTGTTTATCATTTAAAGACAAAGCACATTGATGTTCAACATCACTTTTTAAGGGATATGGTTGAGGACAAAAAGTTGTTGCTGGTAAAGGTGGACACTTTGAAGAATACTGCAGATGCATTGAAAAATTTTGTGAGCACTAAGAAGTTCTCTTGGTGTAGAGAAACAATGGGTGTTGTAGGGATGGACCAGTGACTAACCTCTCTTATGGACCCCTATGGAAAGAACACAACAAGTGGGAGAATTTTTGTTGTGTGTTATATTCTTTCCATGATTACCCTGATGCGCTCTCCCTGATCATTGTGGCGGGTGCAACAAGGGGGTCATAAGGGGGACGTTAGCCTCCCCTGTCGGGGGTTTGAGGGGGATGGTATCCCCCCTCTACGGGGTTAGGGAAAATGCCCTGGGAATTTTTTTTGGACCCTATATTAGGTGGGCGGACCTACCTATGTTTTTGTGCATTATTTTTGCACATAGTTTTGGGCATGATAGTTTTTTGCCCATGGTATTTTGTAGATATGGTCAAGGGAACTACGATTATGTTTTAATCCATCGTTAATGGACTGGGGTTTATGGATACTTTGGCATGTATATATATGTATTGTAAAATTGAAAGGAATATAACAAAAAATAAATCTGGTAGTCCCAGTTTTGGGATCCAGGGGAAATTTCTATGTATATCTATTTTATGTTTTATGCTGTCGCCATTGTTTATTTTTTGTTTTTTAGAATTCGTATGCAAGTAATTTTTTACTGGGTTAAAACCTCAATACTGTAACTAGACTTAAGGAGATGTGAAATAGATTCCATAGATACAAGGGTGACTCATCTCGAATGCTCTGAACAAGGGTGACTCGATGATGCCTGAAGGGGAACATAAAAACATGCGTAAATTATGGTTACTCATGACGCATATTGACACGTGAGTCAACCAATGAACCGGTAAAGTGGTACTAGAGGATATGCCACTGAAATGAAGAAAATCGATTTTAATAGGTGGAAAAGTGAGACCTTGTGGAAAAAATGGCTTTATTGTGAAATTTTAAATTAAAAAAAACAAATGGAGGCACATTGTAGAATTCGGTGAGATATTTCCAACAATGGTGATGGTTCATCAAACAGAGCTATGGTTTGGCTCAATGGGTGATGGAAAAGCTAGTGTTTTTCCAATAAAATGGCTTTTAGCCCCCAAATCCAATTCATTTTCATAGTGAGTTGTTGGAGAATTTGGAGAGGAGGAGAAAGCCCTAAATATTGTGTAGATCATAGTGGAAAAAGTGACTATCAAAACATGATCTGCAAGTCATCTATAGGTGGCCTAACCTTACCCATCATTTTTGGTGGATTAGATGTTCATATTAGGGCTTCATCTCTCTAGAGGAAACCCCTTCTCTTCTTTATGGTTAGAGCGTACTTATTAGGCCCTAATATGTGTTCTAGAATGTAGAAACTAGCTAAAGAAGTGCATCCAACATAGTTTTGAAGCCAAGAACTGCATTTTGGACTGAGAGGAAGAGCAGGGCAGGGGGTCTTTGTTTATCCGAAGCTTTGTAGCCATGATATGTGCCTTCGACTCTAAACTAAAAAAGCATAATGGCATGTTGTAGGTATGGTAGAGCTAAAGGTATCCTGGCAAGAAATAGATTTGGAGACACTTCGTTCTGAGATTAAGGGGAATTAAGAAGTTCGATAGGTTTTGGCAAGGTGTGGCATGCAAAAGTTCTTAGATAACCCTTTCATGAGGGCTGGTGAGCCCTTGTTGTAAAGGATTGCGAGCTATTAGGACCAATATTAGGAGGAATTTGTAGTATAAGGGCACATTATCGATATCATGATCCAAGACATATATTTTCTAATAGGATTGTCCCCCTTGGAGGTAGTGCGGTAGATGCATCCAGTGTTTCCTCATGGGAGGCATATCGCTGAGTTCATTGATCGTCAATGTGTACTAGGTGTTTGTGAAAATGGCACAACCATTCATATTAGTGACTTAGAGAGGCTTGATATAGAAGCTACAACCACAACAATGTTATAGATGTTGGGTAGTCAGTCCTTTCATCATCACTAAGGGGAAGATGATGCTGGTGGATAGTGTGTTTGCAGGGACCTACTATAGGTGGGACCAAACGATGTTGTCATCGTTGACAAGATAGTTGACCCTATGCTAACAGAGGACCAATGATAACTATTCTTTTGGGATAGTGTTATGCTCATTCTTTTTTGAGAAGATCCCTACTATCTTTCCTCATGTACAAATCCATGATGGTGACCCACAAGAGCATGGATGCTTCGTTGGGGGTACCTATTGTGACGAGGTGGAGGAGGGGGAGTCAAATGAGTGTTTTGACCTATTTTTTTTCTCATTGGGGCAAAATTCCACTGTACATAGATGATTATCTGTATAGTAGAATGAACTATCAAGGGGATCTTAACTTACCACTTCCACCGAGACAAGCATGGGTTCTAGATGGTAAGGGAAAGTTGTGATATATGTGATGCATTTTTAATTTAAGAAATATGTGTATGTTGTACTAATTTCTAAACTTTGTGATGTGCAGAGATAGCACAAGTGAGGCTAGCAGGATACATGGGATGAGCCATAATGCATGCAGTTGCAGATCAGGTGGGTCCACATCACAACAAAGATCAGGTAGTTATTCTTTACTAGAGGATCTCCAACGTAGATTGGATGTGCTACTGAGCGGGATGACAGAGTGCGGCTGGCATAATTTAGAAGATTGATATACATATTACACTAGTCTTCCCTTAAAGTGGAGAAGAATCACACAACACATTGCTATGGTTGATCAGGCATTATGATACCTACGGGCTCATGGGATGGAGCCATTAGCTCAAGAGCCTCCAGATGATAGTGATTAGGCATAAGGATATGTGGATCCCCATTTTTGTTTTTTGATAACATGAGAATGAGCATGTTGGATGTATTTAGAGTAGTGGACTCAAAACATTATATGTTGGATATTATGATATATAATTGTAGTTATGCATATTTCTGTGACAATTGTGTTCACCATTTGTTTATGCTATGGATGTATTCTTGTATATGCATGTGATATATTCCAATATAGAATATTATTTGCAATGGTATCTACATAGTGGTTTTGGGCTCTAGGAACAAAACTGAATGTAATGGATTGAAATTCACATGCAAAATCCTTAACTCTTAGATAATTTCTAAATAGGACAAGATTATGCACATGATAGATGTCGTTCAATTACATGAAAAGTAGTAAGGAATAAATACAAACATGAAGGTGAAGGATGCGACGATCAAGGGAATCAACTAACAAATGTATCGCAACATCATATTCGGCCTTGCTATTGGTGGTAGATCTAGTGTAGTTGCTTTTGTAGTGGACTAAAGTATGCAAGGGGGTGAAAATGGCCCAAACTATGAAGGTTAGATTCCTGGTGAAGCAACTCACACCAATGGCATAACTAACATGAGGTGTGGATGATGAATACATTTGAAAGATGCAAGGAGACAATGTATAATATAGTGGGGGATGCAAGCTACCTAAATGCAAGGAAAATAAAAAGATAGACATATTTCAATGGGAAATTATATGGGTAAAATTTTGTGAGGTAGAGTGCATTGTGAGGGTTAGGAAGGATTTATCCTTTTAGACCCTCTAAAATTGATGCCCCTTTGTCCAAACACTTGCATATGATGTAAGGTCCTAGCCATAATGGTTCAAATTTTCGATGCCCCAGGACATCATGAGCTTGGTCATAAACGAGAACAAGGTTTCCTTAATGGAAGGTACAAGGGTGGACTTTCTAGTCATATTGAGATTTGGTGCGCTTTTTACCCACTTCAATTTTTTGCAATGCAACACAATAGTATTCGTTGGTGCACTCAAGCATGATAAGTCACTGTTCTAGAGGTTGGGTTTTTGGGAGGAGTTATACGATAATGTAGAGGGAGGGGATTTGACACTCGATTGGTAAGACTACCTCCTCTATGAAAACTTGGTGGAAATGGGTGGACGCAGTGGTGGACTGGACATAAGTTCTATAGGCCCATGAAGTAAGGAAGAGAATTAGATGCGAGTTGGTATTATGTTTATTCACCGTCTTCTTAACCATAGTCTTAAGGATTTGGTTGATGGCTTCAACTTAGACATTACCATAGGGTAGTAAGACGATGAATATTGGTGTTATTAAGCTAACATAGAGGATATATCATGCCATATGTCATATTCAAAGTGTCGGCCATGGTTGGAGACCAATTGTTTTGGAACCCCAAATCGAGCAATAAAATGGTTTAAAAAAAAAGGGTTCTAATAGTCATATTGTTATTGAATGTTGGCATTGCCTCAGCCCATTTGGTGAAATAGTCAATGGCCATGATAATATACTTATGGTTATTAGTATATGGGGGTCAAAAGTCCATAAAGTCAATATCGCATTTACATAAAGGACATGTTGTGATGATAGGATGGAGGGGAGCAGGTGGAGCTCGTGCCTCAGGGCCATATAACTAGAAATTGGGATAGTGTTTGACTGCCTCAATGCAATTTATAAGGAGAGAAGGCCAAAAGTAACCGGTGTGCATTATTTTTTGGGCATTGGCCATTCTAGAGAGGTGACTAAGCACTGTCGTGGTAGGCATTGAGAACTTGCTTAGCTTTAGCATGGGTGAGACAATGATGGAGGATAATGTCGATACTGCGAAGATAAAGATCAGCATTAAGGAGGAGGTAGTGAGGGGCTTCATGTCCAATACGTTGTTGATCATCATGATTGAGATGGGGGGGGGGAATTTGTAGGTTTGTATGTATGTAAGGATGTTGTCATACCAAGCATCATCCGTAGTAACATTGAACAAGTATTCATTTGGAAAATCATCATTTATTGGTGGATCAGGTGTTCTAGTGGGAAATTCAAAAATGAATTCAGTAAGGGCTAAACATTTCTTACTTTTGGGTGTGAAAAATAGAAGATCGAATTATTCAAGGTTAATGATCTAATGGTCGTACTTCAAATTAATGATTCATTGACTCAACAGGGAGGCCACAGGGTTGGAATTGGTCACAAATTTGGTGGTTCACATAAAGATATAATAACAAAGATTTTGAATGGAGAACACTATAACCAACACCCATTTTTCTTCATGTGAATAGGACATAGGGGGACCATAAAGGTTCTTATTGACATTAAAGATAACAGGCTCATTTCTGGCAGCATCTTCTTGGATTAGGACCTCGGTAACGAAATAGGTGGATGCAGAGATATACAATATGAAATCCCTCTCAAAATTAGGTGGACTAATCAAGGGAGCAGAAGAGAGAGCACATTTGATGGCATCGAAGACTATTGAGCTTGGTCATCCCAAAAAAATGGAATGTTAGATCAAAGGAGTCTAAGCAACCCATGCACTATGGTGGCCTATTCAAGGACAAACATATGAAGAAAGTTAGCTTTGTGTTAGAGGCCTTGTAACTAGTGAAGGGTACGAGGAGGAGGAAGTTTGAGAATCTCTTGAAATTTGAGGGGGTTAAGAGTGATACCATATTTGGACATAATGAAGCCCAAAGTTCATCTAGAAGGAACACAAAAGATAGAATTAATGGGGTTGAGGTAAATGTTACACTTGCGTCATCAAAGAAACATGGTATGCAAATCATGAAGGTGTTGCGATTGAAGTTTGGAACGAGTGGTGAGATCATCTAGATATGAAAGGATAATATGCGCCATGTTGTTAAACGAGTGGAAAATGGCACATTGAAAAGTGGTCCTGTAACAACCCTGGTGAAAATTCCATGTAAAAATATATAAATACCATGGATAGTGGGACACGTATTCTAAGCTCAACGTTGGGCAAGACATCCTAGGGGTGTTCATTTGTTGTTTATGGCTAAGGAAATTGGAAAAGGCAATGGCTAAGGAATTAAAGAGGCAAAAAAGTATTTTGGCACATTTATTTATGAAAATAATGGAAATTGGGAGAAAAGGAAGGTGAAAGGTCACAGGTTGCATGTGAGGAGGAAATTGAAGGAATGGAAAATGAAGAAAATAGAGGCCTCATTAATAAAAAGGCTTATGAGGATTAGTTGGCAAGGCTTGGTCAGTTTAGCTTTGGATCTCTCTCATTATTATCTCTCTCTCATACTCTTGGATACTTAGATTTTTATTGGAGCACTCTTGGATGGTGTGGCATACTTGGATTCTTGGAGCAAGAAGGCAAAGGAGGAACATGAAAGCACGAGAAGGAATCAATATCAATAGCTACATAACATTTTCTTGTAGGTATCGAGTTGCATGTATGACTTGTTCACTAGTTTTGACATGCATGGCACATGCATGTGGTTTCTTGGTTGTGATCTATCATTGGCATGAAGGATTGCCCAGATCGATAGTGGATTTCCTAGCCTTGCCATTTCCTGGATAACCATGGTGATTGTGGGTTTACTTTCATTTCTTTTTTTTTGTTGGTTCTCATGTTTCCTTAGCTTGGGTTGAGTTATTAGTCCTAGAAGCCCTGGTTTAACAAACACTCTGGAAGCCCTGTAACAGCTTGGGTTGAGTTACTAGTCCTGGAAGCCCTGGTTGAACAAATGCTCTAGAAGCCCTGTAACAACTTGGGTTGAGTTACTAGTCCTGGAAGCCCTGGTTGGACAAATGCTCTGGAAGCCCTTGGTGGGTTGAGTTACTAGTCCTGGAAGCCTTGGTTGGACAAACGCTCTGGAAGCCCTATATAAGCTATGGGTTGAGTTACTAGTTCTAGAAGCCTTGGTTGGACAAACACTCTGGAAGCCCTGGAAGGCTTAGATGGAGACTAATCTGATGATGGTTTTTGGTGATGTCCGACCATGAGGTGGAATCACTATTTGATGGGTTAAGGTGGGTGGCCTCTGGAAGCCCTGAATGAGTTTTGATTGATGTGTTCTATGAGATCCCACATTCATGCTTGGAATATGGAATGGGGGTGATTGTTGAACAGAGGCTTGGCTCAGCCAATCTATGGTTGGGTGGAACATGGTATTCCCATCTCCGGTTGGTTCATTGCATTTATTAATGAAAAAAAATCATTCCCTTGATTTTCATGTGCAAATGTCCTGATGTATATATGGATTTTGATGGTTGATATTTTTATTTTATTTCTATTCCTATTATGTTTTTTATATGTACATTTACCCCATAGGTTTTTATAGAGTGGTATCAGAGCACGATTCAAACAATTGGACTCGATGGGCTCTATCATAGGTAAAATGAAGAACAAAGGTTAAATTTTAGACCTTTCTGTCATATCTGTTATAATTTTTCTTCTGTGGAACATTAGAAGTAAAACATTTGTCCATACTGAAGGTAAATCCCACTGATAATGTGGTAAAAATTTCAGATATTGGTTCACAATACTTTAGGAATTATGATCTAAGGAAGATGACCTTCCTCAATGCACCTTTAAACATGTCACGTTGGCATTTTTGCAATAACTTTTCTTCTGTAGGCTTTCAGAAGCTGAAAAATCGTCCACATTGAAGGGAAATACCAATTATTATGTGGTAGAAATTTCATATATTGGGTCGTAATATTTTAGGAGATATGAGCAAAGGGAGTCGAGCCTTCTGAATGCTCCTAAAATCAGGTCTCAAACAGGCCACGCTGACATTATTATTATAACGTTTCTTCTGGACACTCTCAGGAGCTGATTTTTTTTCATAATGAGGGGAAATCCCATTAATATTGTGATAAAACTTTTTGGCATTTATTCGCTATATTTTAGGAGATAGGACTAGTGGAAGTCGAGAATTCTGGATACTCCTAGAATTGTGCACCAAATAAGATTGTGTTGGTATTTTTTTTATAACTTTTCATCTATGAAATATCAGAAGCTAAAACTTGAACGATAGTGAGGGATAATTCCACTTATCATATGGTTCAGTTTCCATAACTTGTACTACTATAGTTCAGGATATATGCATTTAATCATTCGCTATATTAGTTTGCATGCAAAGTGTTTGATCAAATGCTTAAATGGTCCAATGATTAATTGCATACAAATGGTTTGATAAAATGCACCAATGAGTATGTTGCTTATGGCTGGGGATAGTATTGATGTGTAATAATATTTTTGTAGTTTATATATGCCTTATGCAAATAGTTTTCTATATTAGTTTGCATGTAAAGTGTTTGAATAAATGTTTACATGCAAATGTAATAGTATAGTAGTTGTTTGTGGAAAATGTAAAAGTATGGTAATTGTTTGAAGAAACTGTTATTTTTTGGATGGGATAGTATTGTAGTATGATAGTATGGATGTAGTTTATATATGTCTATTTTCATGCAAAGAATTTGAAGGGTTGCGTGTAGGGAATTTGAAAGGTTGTATGCAAAGAATTTGAAAAGTTGCATGTTTTAGTTACTATGTTACAAGTGGAATAAGTGCAATGTTTTGAATTAATTTCATATAAATCTATGAGAAATAAAAATCAATTTCTTTTCATGTATGGTTAAATTTAGTAGATCTTTGGAGATCCCATTTCCATAAATGGACATTGGAGATCGGGTCATTATAGTAGCTTCCTCCTTCTACCTTAGTGTGGACCATGGATAGTAAGGTGGCATGCTTATAGGTTGTTAGTATTAGTGAAAGCTAATTTCAAATTAATAGACATGATGTCTTGATTTTTTTAACATGTGACTGATTGTGTATGAAATATATGGTGCTTACATGTTGATTTCATGATACCTACTTACATCCTTGTATGTTAGGTTACATTTTTGAATATTTTGATTACATGTATGACTCTTGTAGGCTGATTACAAAAATTGATTGCTTATGTTCGACTACATGCGTTTATGCGTAGGTGTAGTTGATTTGGCATTGCTTATGCATACTGTTGGTTGCATGTGGCAATGTGTACAATGGAGTAATGGTTTTTTTCATGCATGAAGTCATGGTTTGTGTACTTGATATGGTCATGCATTGATGATTGGACTCTAGTTAGAATGATGCATATATGGTTTTGTACTCATTTGTTATGTGTGTATATGCAGCTCTTATGCATGTATAGTAGGTCAAACATGACTTGTGAAGTCATTGTATGCAACTTAGGTCACCATGATTCTATTGGTTGTTATGATGCTAATGTGTTGGCAGAGATAGAGCAGGATATGCAGATCATCATAATGAGGTTGCAACATTGGACTTTGGGGTAAGAGCAGATTGTCATACATGTATTGTATGTTCGAAATGTAGGTATGTAGGTTAAGGATTGCTATATGCATTAGGATTATATACATTAGGTTATGTACACGCCTTTTGATGTTATGATTACATTCACGATAGATGTTAGTTGATTAGTGTAGTTATATGCACATGAGTAAGATAGTCAAGAATGATAGTAACCTGTAGTTGTATGCATTTCTATTGTTGTTTTATATTAGAAAACCTGATGATTATGTGGTATGTTGTTGATGAGTATGATATATAGCTTATTGTTGTTATATGCTATTAACTTGATGATTAGGGTCATTTCATTGAGATAGTGATGTTATAATTTGGATTGGTCATATGTGTGATGGTTACGTTCATTGCCTTGAAGATCTTGATGTTATATGTATTGTGCTAACCTGGTTTGACCTAAGCAGATGGTTATGGTTATGATATTAAGGTATGAACCGACAAATTTGTGAGATGGTGTCACACTAATCTAGATTGACTTTCATATGTGTGAATGATAATTATGTATGTGTTTATGACGTAAACATGTTAGTTAGATATTGTTATGGATATCATGATTTTATGAGTGCTTGAGCTGATGTGTTGTAAAGTTATATTGTGCTAACTAGATTAATTGTGAAGACAAGATCACCTCAAATGAGATACATTAATGTATCATTTGCTTATGTCATATATTTTGTGCTTGACTATTGATTATGTCATCTAGTTGATTTATTTAACATGGTATGAATGTTTGATGAATTTGATAATATGAGTATGTGTTCAAATGATCTTGTTTTAAGATGATGGTACTAATACATATGTGTGAAGATAGTTGATAGGTACTTGAGTGTAGTAGGTGATAGTTTTATTATTATGCGTAATGACCATGAGTTGACTATGGATTATGACATGATGGTTAGTCTTGGTAAAGGTTGATTTCAAATTGATAGATATGATTGTCTTGATATTTGGAACATGTGGTTGACATGTGTGAGCATGATGTAGGGAGTTGCATGGCAAGAGAGGTTGCCATCAAATCTTCAAGAAGGCTCGGTTTGAGCTTTCCCTGGGAACCATGGGGATTGAGTCATGGTGTTTGTTTTTAGTCTTGTGCTTTTTGTCTCTTATGAATTTTTGAGCTTGATTTGTGGCTTTGTTATGTCTAGTGTATGGTCATACCACTTTGTTTGCGGAGTCATGTTGTTATTGGTTTTATGGTCTTCTTCTTGTTTGTTTCTTGTCTTGCCTTTTATGTTTTGAGTCTTGGGAATTGGTTGGGAAAGAGGACAGTTAATGGAAATGGGGAGAGATGTGTGGTACCCAACCGATGATATAAGACCCAGATAAAAATCTGTTCATGAGTAAGTACAGCGAAAGGTAAGACTATGACAATCGGTTGGACTGGTTGGGTCCATTGTGGTAAATGGATTGTAGCAGTGCAGACACAAGAAATGTAACCAGAAAAGGTAAAGTAAATGGATCAGAGGTATCATATGCTTTGGCTATGTTGGGAACTATTTCTCTCAATTCCTGTGCATAAATAAGGAAGTTCTCTTAACCTAGACCCTATGTTATCTAGTAATTATTTTATGGTCATGATTATGTTGAAGTTTATATATGTATACGTGTATGTATGGATGTCGTTGTCTGAAAGGATCATGATTGTTTTATGCTAACATTTATATATGTATGTATGTATCCATGTATCTATGTCACTGTCTCATAGGGATTGTCAGGGATCATTCTTGTGAAGGAATAATTGCTTACGCAACTAAATGCCATGAAGAGGTTCCTAGTTCATGAGGAATCAAGTGGGAAGAGTAGTCATGAAAAATATTTGAGGTCAGTATCATGTGGTTATGAGTTGATATTATGTGATTATATTATGTCTATGTTATGGACAGGTAATACCAAGGGATACATCAATAAAGTGAAAGCAGTGTGGTCTGCGGCATGCTAGGACAAGCATGTATAAGACAACGGAAGTAGGGTCGCGTGGTAGAGTCAGTGTGGTTATGGATGTGTGGTGTTATTTTTATGCATATGTTGTATATGTTGTACATGTTGTATCTATGATGTGTGCACTTGTGGTGTTGTGTATATATAGTGTGTACATTTTGTTTATGCAGTGTTATGTACATGATGGTACAGATAGTGTTCTATGAATGTTACATATTCAATACTGGGTATAGATGGTGCTATGTACATATTGGATACGGGGTATTGTGTAGATATTGTACTGCCTTCATGATGGATATGTGGTGTTGTGTGCATATGGTGATATGCGCATGTTGGATATGCAGCGTTGTGTACAGATGATGTTATGTACATGTTGGATATGCAGTGCTATGTACAAGTCGTGTTGCGTGCATGTGGTGTATTGGTACTATGTACATATGGTGCCATGTGCAAGTGGTGTTGTGTAAATATTGTACAAGGGGCATTGTGTGCATGTGGTGCTATGTACATGTGGTGCATGTGGCACTGTGTACATGTGGTGTCGTGTACATGTCGTGCATGTGGTACTATGTACATATGGTGTTGTGTGCATGATTGTACAAGTGATGTTGTGATCATGTGGTGTTGTGTACATGTTGTACATAAGGTGCTATGAGCATGCAGTGCTGTGTACATGTCGTGCATGTGATGCTATGTACATATGGTGTTGCGTACACATCATGCGTGTGGTACTGTGTACATGTGGTATTGTGTACACATTGTACAATGGTGCAGTGTACATGTTGCATTGTGTACACGTTGCACAGGTGGCATTGTGTACATGTGATGTTATGCACATGTTGTGCAGTGTATAGGTTGTACAATGTACATGTTGTACATATGGTATTGGTGCATGTGTGGTATTGTGCGCATGTCATATGTGTTGTGTTGAGGGCATGTGGTATTATGTATGTGCATCATGTAGTCGTGGTATTGTGTCATGTGTACTCGTTGTGTGGTACTCTATGTAGGTACATGCACTAGGTGGTATTTCACATGAGGTATAGATGGATGCATTGCATTGTATAGACTGGGTGTAGGTGTATGTGTTGTATGTCAGGTGTAGATGCATGTATTTATTGCATGGTGTGGTATGTTGTGTCATTGTATGTGTGTGATGCACACTATGTGTCTATGCACATGGTTGAGGAGAAGGCTATGGGTGTTTGCCGAGTGTAGCAACAGATCCGGAGTGCATATGGAATAAAGACAAAGGAATGCATGAAATACCTAGTTGGGTGATTGAAATTGGCTGAAAGAATTAGCAGCAACAGTGAAAGAAATTAGAAATGTAGCAGTATGCTGGTAGAGCACTTCAGAAGCAAGGCCATTGTGGGACACTGGTACCCAATTGTGTCCATTGATTTTCATGAGCATGCTGTGACGACATGTTGGTTTTAAGGCAAGGATATGCCTTGTTTTTTGTATCTTCTAATGTGAGGAAGCCTTTCTAAGGGATGGACTGCCCAAGATGGGGGTGCCAACGAACTTGGAAGGTAGGTGACTACACAAAAGGGGTGACCAGATTCCCGAGGGACTATGTAGTAGAGAAGGAAAGTTCACATATGGATTTGTTTTGGTCATTAGCATTGCTAGATGGAATCAGATGCCCAATGGGAGTGCACCCTAGAACAATGAGTCGGTAACTTTTCGCTGAGAGGACAAGTGGCACAGGATTATAGCGTTGGACATTAGATGCAGATTTGGCATTGCAGTGGATTCTGGACTTCCTGGGAAGGAGGTGGATCCTAGTATTACTTTGAAGGTGGAGGTGTGAGCCTCTAGATTCCCTTGTTGCAGATTCATATTATTTTATTTGTTGGTTGAGAAAAGGTACATATGTGTATATGTATATGTGGTTATTGTAAATATTGTAATGAGTTATGTTATAAAGTTCTAGTATGCGGTATGCTATCATGTTGTCATGATGTTTTGATTTTGAGTAGATCTTTCATTGTAAATGCTACAACGAGCTGTGTTATAAAGCTCCATGGGAAGTATGTTTTGTTTTCAGAAGTCATGTTGGTTATAAGTGTCATTAAACACCGAGGATAGTGTTCCCCCAAGGGGGAGGGTTCTGAAACAAACTTGGTGAAAATTCCATGTAAAAATATATAAATACCATAGATGATGGGACACGTATTCCAAGTTGAATGTTGGGCAAGACATCCTAGGGGGTGTTCATTTGGTTGTTTATGGCTAAGGAAATTGGCAAAGGCAATGGCTAAGGCATTAAAGAGGCAAAACGGTATTTTGGAACATTTTATTTATGAAAATAATGGAAATTGGGAGAAAAGGAAGGTGTAAGGTCACAGGTTACATGTGAGGAGGAAATTGAAGGAAAATAATGAAAAATGAAGAAAATAGAGGCCTCATTAATAAAAAGGCTTATGAGGATCAGTTGACAAGGCTTGGTCAATTTAGCTTTGGAGCTCTCTCATTATTCTCTCTCCCTCTCATACTCTTGGATACTTAGATTTTTCTTGGAGCACTCTTGGAGGGTGTGGAATACTTGAATTCTTGGAGAAAGAAGGCAAAGGAAGAATAGGAAAGCACGAGAAGGCATCGGCATCAACAACTACATCAGATTTGATTGCAGATATTGAGTTGCATGTATGATTTATTCACTAGTTTTCACATGCATGGCACATGCATGTGGTTTCTTTGTTGTGATCTATCATTGGCATGGAGGATTGCCTAGATCGACAGTGGATTACCTAGCCTTGCCATTTCCTGGATAGCCATGGTGATTGTGGGTTTACTTTCATTGCTTTGTTTTTGTTGGTTCTCATGTTTCCTTAGCTTGGGTTGAGTTATTAGTCATGGAAGCCCTGGTTGAACAAACACTCTAGAAGCCCTGTAACAGCTTGGGTTGAGTTACTAGTCCTCGAAGCCCTAGTTGAACAAACACTCTGGAAGCCCTCTAACAGCTTGGGTTGAGTTACTAGTCCTGGAAGCCCTAGTTGAACAAACGCTCAGGAAGCCCTCTAACAGCTTGGGTCGAGTTACTAGTCCTGGAAGCCCTGGTTGGAAAAATTCTCTAGAAGCCCTTGATGGGTCGAGTTACTAGTCCTAGAAGCCTTGGTTGGACAAACGCTCTAGAAGCCCTGTATAAGTTGTGGGTTGAGTTACTAGTTCTGGAAGCCTTGGTTGGACAAACGCTCTAGAAGCCCTGTATAAGTTGTTGGTTGAGTTACTAGTTCTAGAAGCCTTGGTTCGACAAACACTCTGGAAGCCATGGAAGGCTTGGATGGAGACCAATCTGATGATGGTTTTTGGTGATGTCTAACCGTGAGATGGCATCACTGCTTGATGGGTTAAGGTGGGTGGCCTCTGGAAGCCATGGATGAGTTTTGATTGATCTGTTCTATGAGATACCACACTCACGATTGGAATATGGCATGGGGGTGATTGGCTAAAGAGAGACTTGGCTCATCCAATCTATGGTTGGGTGGAATGTGGTAGTCCCATCTCCAGTTGGTTCATTGCATTTATTAATAAAAAAAAAACATTCCCTTGATTTTCATGTGCAAATGTATTGATGTATAGATGGATTTTTATGGCTGATATGTTTATTGTATTTCTATTCCTATTATATTTTTTAAATATACATTTACCCCGGAGGTTGTTACAGGCCCCAACATTCTTTAAACCGAAAGGCATGACCTTATAAGTGAAAGTTACCCATGGATTAGTGAAGGTGATTTTAACTTGATTGACATAACAAATACATATCTAGTTATGTCCAGATAATCCATCCATAAAGGATAGAATGTCATGCCCCACACACTCATCAATGACATGGTCTATGAAGGGTTTGGGAAAGTTTTCTTTGGGACAAGCTTTTTTCAGATCATGAAAGTCTATGAAGACACTAATGGTACCTTGTTTCTTAGGAATGGGAAGAGGATTGGACACCCATGTGGTATATTCAATGGGATAGATGAAACAAGCCTGGTTGATACTATCAATTTCAACTTTGATAGCTTCACGTTTGGAAGGATGGATAGGTCGCTACTTTTGGTCGATTGGGATGGCATTGGACTAAGTGTCGATGTGATTTTCAACAATGGCATCATCAATTTTGGGAATTTCATAATAAGACCAAGCGAAAACATCACAAAATTATTTGAATAACTTGGTGTAAGCATCAATTTATTCCGGGGTGCATTGTGCCCCCAATATGATATTTTATTTGATTCCCAATTTATTCGAAATGCTCATTTTGATGGTAGGGGAAATTTTAACCATATTTCCTTCTTAAAAAGTATTTTGTGTAGGAATGAGACTTTTAAACCAATTTACTTCACCATGAATGAAGTATTTTGATTTCACGGCATATTGGTCATGGGTTTTTTGTGAAACAAAGTACACACGATGATGCATATCATCCCAAGGATAATCAGTGTCATGGCTTCGATGATGTCTTCATCAGAATGAATATGGGGGGATGGGAGGAAGAGAGACCACATGATGAAGAGGGGCTACCTGAGGCATCTTCATGAGATACAAGGTTCATATACACATCGTCAAGGTTCGGAGACATATGACTAGTAGATAGGGCATATACCAATGTTGAGACCAAATTGTTCATCGAAGAAGGTTCAACTAAAACATAATAGGGGACATAAAGTGAGTCTCAATACATCGATAGCATAGATCATGATAGGAAGAGAATAGGAGTGGTACGATCCACCATCTCGACATCAGTGAGAGGCATCACGATGGGAAGTTGAGAGACCTCTTTCTCTAGCATAGGAGTGGGACTAGCACTCACTAGTAGAGGAGAGGTGAACTCACTACGAGTGGCCTCTAATTCATGAAACACTTGAAGTCTATCACAAAAGTCTTCGAGATGGGGAAAATGATGAGAATAATGGATATAATTATCACACAAAACATAGGGGTGATTCGTGCATAATGATCTATGCTTCTTAGTTGAATCAAGTAAGGTTACATGGACCTCGGCAATGTTAGAATCAAGGAATGTATGAGAGACCAAATTCTTGATATGGGGGAGTTCAAGACAATTATTAGTGGGATTACCAACAACATCACAGAAAGCACATGGAGGAATAGATTTTGGTGGCTTAGGAGGGGCTAGAGTTGTTGGGGGTGCCTTTTCTTTGGTTCCCTTTTTGTGGGATTCCCCCCCCTCACTAGATGATTTTTCAACATGAGTAGGTTCCTATTGAGGTTATTGTGAAACTGAAGAAAAGGAAGGGATAGGAACAACAGGTTGAACTGGTTTCAAAGAAGTGTAAGGTTTGAGTTTATTTTGGGGTGTGTTCAAAGGAGGATCAATGTACTAGACTGGAATTCCCAAGCTAATGTTAGGTAATATCCATGTAGCCAAAATAGGTGTAGAATAAACTTTGGGGGGTGGGAATAATAACGGTATTTGACCAAATGGGTAATGACCTGTGGGAAGTTCTCTGAGTTGATTAAGACCTAGAGGAATGGTTGCGGGTTGGAAATGACTAGGAAAGACACCAGCAGAAGAAGGAGGACCTTGAGGAGTAGTATCAGAAAGCTGGGTTGAGTTAGGAACAACAAGTTTCAAAGTTGATGGCTATTGTGAAGGCATACAAAACAGTTTGTGAGCGGCCCATGATCCTTGGAACATGAAAACACTTGATGAGCTAGGCTCAGAAGGAGTAGGTGGTGGACCATAATAAGCACCAAGTAATGTGGAATCTTTGTAGAC
Organism: Pinus tabuliformis; assembly: GCA_031772625.1. NCBI lineage: Eukaryota > Viridiplantae > Streptophyta > Pinopsida > Pinales > Pinaceae > Pinus > Pinus tabuliformis. The sequence continues at coordinate 1,004,021,439 of CM062820.1, read as the reverse complement.
ACTAGGAGAGACATTCGTGAGGGACAAGATAATCTGATTATCAGTCATTGATGAGAGGGTGGACTAAGGTGAAGTCTAAGACTTTGGATCATAGTATGTCAGTTGATCGATAGTGACACTCTTTCCATTATGAGGGAAGCACATCCTACGACGAACCACATATGGGACAACTAACATAGCATAGGTATAACTATGACCCAAAAGGATGTTGTCATCTAATGGGGCATCAATGACCTCAATGACAATAGAGATAATATTACCAGGAATAGTGATAAGATAGATGCAATATAAGCCGAGAGGCTGTGAGGGATGACCATCCCAAGCATGGAGAGTGATGGTGGATAGGGATAGGTTCAATGAACCAAGTTGCTTCCAAACACTAGAAACCATCACACAGGTGAAGGTGCCTTCATCTATGATACATCGCTGACCAATGGTGTTTCTTATGGAAACTGGTATTTGAAATGAAACAAATGAAGGTAAGGGAGAATGTTCTCACTTGTCAATTTCAAAGAAAATCGCACGATCATCATGGGGATCCACAACAGCCAAACAGAAGAGTAGAGATTTCTGTTGGGATGGGCACATCTGGAGGACTTCCAGCGTTCACATAGTAGTAGGAGATTGCACCAATTCATCTACTATGCTATAGGTATGGTAGGATTTAGCAGAAGAAATGTTTCAACGTTACATACCTTTAGTGATCCTTGGGATAACCTCTACCTTAGGCGGAGGGATTTATAAGGTACCATTTCATGACTAGAAAGGCTCAATGGAAACTTAGGGTTGAGACTATGTCGTTGACTTAATGGGTGGTGTGTCATATTGGCGCGCGAAAGTCTGAAGGTTGACTTGTTTCGTATTGACATCATGAAAATTCCTCATAAGAATCTGATAATCATTGTGAATGGATGGTGGAGATGGGGGAGTTGCATGACCTTGTGTAGGTTGAGTAGCAAGATATCCTTGGTGAGGAAAATGATTGGTAAGCATAGTCGATTGAGATGACATAGGAGGACGAGGAGGAGCAATGGGCTACGGTCCTCTAGAAGCAATTTCTTGTGCTTACCATATGTGACACATTTGAGGTAAAAGGGGATGTTGGTGTCCAAGTATGAATAATGGAATTCACCCAATCGACATTTAATTATTGACCCAGGGTTCTACCAATTATTCGAAGGCTATCATGCACTGTATGTGCAGGCCACAGTTTCCCTACCCAGCATTAAACATTAATTATATATTCATGAATGTGTAACAACAAGGAGTACTATAACAACAAATCAGAGTAACAGAAAGTAACGAATGCAACAACAATAAGAGTAACAACAATTAATACTCGCATGAACACATTGATAAACATTCACAGCAACGATAGACTCATGGAAATAAACATAAACACACATCTAATCCAACAGCACCTGGTCAAGAGAGTGGGCCCAGCTCCCTGATCAAGGTTGTGTCAAGATCAACGAATCATGATATGCTCAGAAGATCAATTTTTCATTAATTAAAGAAATAGTACAAATATGTTGTTACAGATTCAGAGTTAGAGTATTTCTCCTGTAACCTTAATGACCCTTAACAACAATAGCTTTCACAACTCACAACTCTACTTTATAGATTTTGTTAATAATATAGTTCAAACAATGTAAACTTTGAAATGAGAACTATAAACTCAAAACGAGAACTCTAGCCAAAAAACCCCCATTCATTATGAAAAACAGTGCTAAAAATGAAAAGTGTTGATGATCAACTAACACTTTTTTTTTCTAGGGTAAATTTTCAACATGTTTTAAAAATCCCAGTGAAAACCAATTTTTTTTACAAAAATTGTGCAAAAAACACCCTAAAAATGAAAAGTGTTGATACTTGAATACATTTTTCTAAGATGCAGTGAAACCAATTTTTTGTGCAAAAATTGTGCAAAAAACACACTGAAAATGAAAGGTGTTGATATGTTGATGTTGAAATAACTCTGTTTTTTTTTTTTCAGGATAAATATTCAACATTTTGAAATAATGGCGTAAGATTTTATCATGACTCTGAAAAACATTAAAATTTCAAAAGAATAATCAAAACATAAATTAAAAAATATAAACAAAAATTAAAACAATGAAAAAAAAATAAAAAAAATAACAAAACTAAATAAAACAAAAAAAATCAAATATATAAAAAAGACAAGAAAAATAAAACACAAAAATAAAAATAAAAACAAAAACAAAAACAAAATTAACCTAAAAAGACAAAAGAAAATGGAGTTGTCTTTAATGCGAATTTTTGGACTTTCCCGTGCCGGAATCCGAAGGAAACATTTGAGGTGAAATCTTTATTTATGTTATTTAAAATGGTTTTTTGAGTGTATATATGGATTGAGCACGCTAAAAAACCCCTGTGGCACTTCAATTGTGCAGGTATTACCCATTAAGCTTGTGATTTCAATAAATTCCTAACGGATTTTAGAAAAATTAGACCGGAAAAACTCAACAGAAAAGCTTCCAAAAAGTCGCACTAAAGACAACTCCAAAAAAAATAATAAAGATAAGAATTAAAAAAGTAAAAAAAGAAGAAATAAATAATAACAACATATTTTCAAAAAAAAAAAATGTAAAAGAAAAAAAAAAAAATCTTGTAAAAGATACAAAAAAAACATTTTTTTTTTAAAACTATAAAAATACACAAATTTAAAAACTATTAAAAAAACCTAGAAATAAAAAAAGATAAAAAAAGATTAAAAAGAAACATGATTTAAAAAAAAAAACTAAAAAAAAAAAAAAATTAAATAATTTAAAAACAAAATCAGAACAAACAAACAAAAACTTTGAAAAACTAGTAAAAATAAATCAAAAACATAAAAAAAAATTGTATTAAACATCACAAAAAAAACATATTTAAAAAAACATAATTAATTAAAAAAAATCTTAAAAAATTATTAAAAAATCATTATAAAAAAATAAAATAAAAAATTTTCCCACCGCCAAGGGGAATGGGGGCCACGACTATGGGCAGGCAGAGTTCTGCAACTCTACCCACCCAAGTCGCACCCCCCGAACCCCTGTGTGACGGGCGAAATTTTGTTCTTTTATATTTTTATAATGATTTTTTAATAAATTTTTTTTTTAAGATTTTAATTTTTTTTAATTTTTTTTTTTTAAATATGTTTTTTGTTTTTGTTTTTTGATGTTAAATATATATATTTTTTTATGTTTTTAATTTCTTTTTACTAGTTTTTTAAAGTTTTTTTGTTTGTTGATTTTCTCTTAAAATTATTTTAAAAAAATTAAGTTTTTTGGTTAATTTTTTAGTTTTTTTAAAAATCAAGTTTGTTTTTAATATTTTTTTTTTTTTTTTATGTTTTTTAATAGCTTTTTCAAATTTGTGTATCCTTATTTATTTATTTTTATAGTTTTTAAAAGAAGTTTTTTTTTGTCTTTTTTGTCATATATATTTTTATATTTGTTTTTTTAAGTGATCAACATTTAAAAAAAGAGAAATAAGACAATTAGAAAATTTGTTAAGTAATCAACATTTAAAAAACAATTCGACATAAAAATTTTAAAGTGTCAAAAAATGTAACATTTAAAATAAATATCGACACTTAATACATTAGAAAATTTAAATGTCAAAAATAAGCCCTCTAAAAAGAGGGGTTGATGTTGCATCAACATGTTTCAAAATCAACATGAAAATCACTAACATTTAAAAACAAATATTTATATTTGACATATAAGAAAATTGAAAGTGTCAAAAATATGCTCCAAAACAAAAAGTGTATTATGAATCAACGTTTTTCAAAATTGGATGATTTTTTTGCTAGCTCAACAAAATGGGAAATTGTATCAGTTCTCGTTTCAAAGTTTATATAATTTTTCAGAGAATTACAACACTGCCTCCCTTTAATTACATGGTGGGTTTGAGAATGAAACATAATGTAAAAGATAATAGTGTGTCAGTTGAGAGATTGATTCACTGTGGCAACCGATGTCCAACGATAGCACTGCCAACTTTGGTGTTATCATTTAGTGAATCATGGTCTTGGTCATTCTCCCTTCAAATCTGCAGAAATAACTGAATTAACAAGCCTCTTAGGTAATAATCCCCTACGACTATGTTTCATTGACTAATTCTCCATAAAGGCATAACAAGAGGTATACGTGTGCATTTTAAGATATCAATTAACCATTATTGGTGTGAAATGGGTAAAAAGAATAGTCTAAAAAGTGTGAGTAAAAGTATGAAAATCTAGCCACCAACATCTCCCCCCAACTAGCCTTACTAGATGTCCTCATGCAATTCGGTGCCTATGCAAGTATGGATTACAAATGCAATGATCAGAATGAAGCTATGCAAGATCGTAGTTTGTAGACATATCTATTGCCAGAGGCATATATCCATCTGTTTGGATGACTTCCTTTCTCCAATCCTCGCCTACCTCGTAAGATGGGCTGTACTGATCGGCTGGTAGCCAGATAATGGGAAATTTAAACCTCAACCCATCCATCGGACCCCACGAAGCTGCATGAATGCAATATACCAAGGTACCCTGTTTAGAGCCCGATAAAAATTGAGGGCCCCAAAAGGCTCACGTATCCTGACGAATGATGACGATAACATCTTCCATTTCTGGCAGTTGATCAGGCGTCCTCTTGACAAGTAAATATTTTTTTTTTTCATATATCAGTGCACCATTTCTGATTGGCCAGCATCTGTTTTTTCTATCCCTCAATCCCTAAGAGGGTTTCGTGTCGGTTATAAACATTCACAGATTGACAATTCTCCATCTGAATGCCAAGTGGCCTATTTTCCTGATTCTCTTCGAACGTGTCGAAGGCCTTGTTCCATTTAACTTGATTAACTGTGTAGGACGTAAGGGATCTCAATTGAATGTCTCCTACATATGGAATTGGGTTAAATTATTGATCATTTCCTAGAAGGTAATCATGCATGTACAACTCACACATCAAGTGTTGATCCAGAATATTGTGGCATCTCAAGATGCGCAAAAAATGCATTGAATCATCCATCTCAAGACTAAGCACCTGGTGGAAACTTTCTAAACAAAATAATAGGTATTGTTCATGGAGGAACAGATCGTAGCTAGGAGCAGGTGGTCGGAAAGCCATTACCTGTTGTGCAAAAGTAAACATTTCTTCCTTATCAACCTTTAATAGCTTTAGCTATTCTTCCAGTCCCTCAATTTGTTTCTATTTTCTCTCCTATTTTGAATTTTCCTTCTCTATCTATTCTATGTAGCTGGAGACTATTTCCGCAGCTTTCTCACAAATTTCCCTTATTCCTTCCTAGCGGGCTTCTAAATGAATGGTCCCCCGTTGAAGGTGAGCTGTTGTAGCTTTCCACTTACGAATTTCTCCAGTCATGACAAACTCCCATGCCTCGATCACATGCAAAAACAACTATGTCTGTGTAGTTGTTGAAGTCATGGGCCTATCTTCGGTCTGTGCTACCACTGAAATAATTTCAGGATGGGGCTTCACACCGTTTTTCTTCTGCTTCCTCACTCTTCTTTGTAAGCACCATAACTATTTTCTCAATTTAATGATTTCCAATTTCAACTGCATGTTTTCTTTGAATTGTGATTGGTATATTTCCTTAAGAGGAGGTATCCTTTTTGCACATTGCTCGATGAACTCTTATTTTACAACAACTTCTTCCATAGGCCTCACAGCTGGCCCAGGGCCTGGCGGGTTGACGTTGACAAAGTTGTCAACTTATTCTTCTCTTACTCTGATTTCTTTCGTTTGTTCCTAAACTTAGGGTAAAACCACGCCATCTCCTTCTTCAGGTCTTAGGATCTTTACATCTTCCCTTTGTGGCTTTGGATGCACTTTAGGGTCTTGTGGGGTAGTGTCTTTGACACCCTCTTCTTATAGTTGCTCTGATGTCCGACCATCCTCTTCCATATTTTCAGGAATGGTTCCTAGCCCTTGCGGGTTAGTTTTGTCAACAATATCCTCTTCCATCTACTCAGGAATGGTCTCTATCCCTTGCAGGTTAGTTTGATCAGCAACATCCTCTTCCATCTACTCGGGAATGGTTTCTAGCCCTTGCAGGTTAGTCTTATCATCAACATCTTCTTCAATCTGTTCAGGAATGGTATCTAGCCCTTGCGAGTTAGTCTTATTAGTAACATCTTCTTCCATATGTTCAGGAATGTTTTCTGTAGAAGTAGTATCAGCCATAGCATCTTCATTTTGTCCTTTGGTCAGTACTGGTTCTTGTATGACAGTGCCGACCACCAACCCTTTAATTTTCTCAATTCGTTCACTAGTCAACACTGATTTTTCAGTAACAGTGTCAATACTGGTGCATCTAACCACCCAAACAAATTTTAGGATCGGGGGAGAATGTTTTTCGTTATCCGTGCGTCTAGAGGAACAAGATTTCCTTGCCCGTTTGGAAAAGACGCAAGAAAAGGAGAGCAAGTAATAATTTCATCAATTTACATTCTCTCATTACCTACTAACGTAGACCCTCCACCTTCTTCTTCTATGCTCATCAGTTGTTCTATACTCCCTTTTTCTCCTTCTGTCTATGATTCTTCCAAATCTTCCTTCTGCCCAACAACTGAAACTCGCTCTTGTGGAGTACTATCGACTGCGGCCCCTATTTCCTCCAAACGCTCCACATTCATTTGAGCAGGGGGAGCTAGTTGTTATGTGGCAACAACACCTACATTTACATCCAAAGGTTCTTCAACTACTTGGATAGGTGGTGTTGGTTCTTGTGTGTCAACACCACCTACATTTTCAACCAAAGGTTCTTCAATTTCTTGAACATGTGGTGTTGGTTCTTATGTGTCAGCACAACCTACATTTTCAACCAAAGTTTCTTCAATTGCTTGAATAGGTGATGTTGGTTCTTGTGTGTTAGCACCATCTATAATTGCATCCAATAGTGGTAATTCTCCTCTTAAATTGGCAGTCAATGCTGGTTCTTATGGAGTAGCGTCAACTGCACTCTCTTCTATCTTCATTGTGTCTACTTATGTTGGGCCAACAAGTGACGCTGGAAAAAATTCGTCTATGGCCTCTTCCTCTACTGCTAAGTCTTCTTCCTACTCCGTTGCAGGGAGCATAACCGCAAGTTCTTTCTTCACTAGCTTAGTGAATTGTGGCCAAGCCACAGAGGTTGGAGACAGAGCATGCACCACCCATAATCTAACGAACCCATGATTTGTGAGAACTTCTAATGGTTGTTGAGACTGGCGGGCAGATTGTGCCATTACGTGAAGGTTACTCCATAGAAAGTATGTCATGTATAAAGAATGAACTTGTGCATGCCGAAACTAAAGGCATGCAAGGAGTTTGAAAAGATATTTAAATAGTGTCGAGAAACAACCTTCTCAGGTAACATACCTCATAACAAAATATGCCACCTCAGACCATGTATATGGTAGGCATTTACGATCATACCCTCTTCCTTTCTGGACCGCTGTCTTCCCACCCTGCAAAAATTATTTCAGAAACCTTGGTAGAGGAGACTTCCGAGAGAACAATTTCTAACCTCCTCACTACAACCTGCTGGGAATCGAACTAGCTTCCTCCATGATAGAAATATCAATCCCACGAAATCTGGAATGATTTTCGTCTAGGTTTAATGCAAATTCAACTGTGATGGCTTGGTCAAATCCTTGTAGCCTCTCTAAATACACATGCCACCTTCCATCCAAGAAGACTTGCCATACATTTACATTGCATTGAACCTGTTCTGTGCTTTTTGGTTCACGTCTCACAGCCTACACACCCATTCTGCAATGGCTCTATAACAACACTTTAGAGCAATAGCAGATGGTCGAGGAGGAGTTTCAGTAGGCACATTTGCAGTGACAAAGTTGTGACAGTGATGGGGTACAGTGAAAGTGAAAACCGGGAGGATAAGGATGAAATATGCAAACATCATGGCAGATAATGGTAATAATGAATGATAATCATGGAAATTACTTTGTAGTGTTCGAAAGGACCATTCATGATTACAACAATACTAACTTCATGTCCCGGTGTATATGGGTAATCGTGTGAAGTATTGTGGAAATAATGGAGTGTACGCACTTAGCACAAGGTTCAATAATGATAATAACAAATGTTTATTGTAATTTAATTATGGCATCTTTTTCATTTATTATAGTACCTCCCCCTAACTAAGGGATGACCATCCGTGGTCATATCAAGTCATGCCACATGAATTATCAATCAAATCCACAAAGTCGATCGAGGACATAGCTGGTGAATTACCTTGACGGAGTAACAACTACAAAGGAGTAACAACATTAGAGGGAGTAACTGCACTCAAGGAGTAATATCATCGGGGGAGTAACAACACCTGAGGAGCAATGGCACCACTTGAACACTTAGTTAGAATCACGACAAAGTAACAACACCAAAGGAGAAACAATGTCAAAGGAGTAACAACACCGAAATACTTAGACGAAATCACAACGGAGTAACAACACCAGAGGAGTAACATCAGTGGAGGAGTAACAACACCAGAGTACTTGGACGAATTTACGATGGAGTAACAACAACAGAGTACTTAGACAAAATTGCCATCGCCATCGAGTAACAACACCAGAGAAGTAACAACACCAGTGAACTACTTAGACAAAATTAGCATAATCAGAGTAACAACATCGAAGGAGTAACAACAATAGTGAGGTACCTACAAGAAAAAGATTGATAAAGTAGTAACAACATTTTATTATATTATATATATACTTAGATGAAATCGCCATCACAATCGAGTAACAACAACAAAGAAGTAACAACACTAGTGAGGTACCTGCAAGAAAAATATTGATAAAGTAGTAATAACAGTTTTTATATATATATATATATATATATATATATATATATATATATATTAATATTATTGGGTTTTTTTTTTATATAGATCAAGGATGCAAAGGAGGAATTCCCTGTACTAATAACTTCAAAACTAGAGTTATAGAAAACATATTTAACCAAGGAGTTTCTTAAAGTTGGATGGTGTTATAATCTAAGGTGATGTACATTCATGATCAAAGCAGTATGTGCCTCACCAATTGTTATAAGTCTAATAATCTATCCAGAATAATCCAGTTTCTTGTTTATGATTTTAACTTGACCATTCGCCTAAGCGTGATATGGAGATGTTACCATATACTTGATTCCACACTTTATCACGAGTCCGGCTATAAGAAGTGATGTAAACTGTGCCCCTCCATATCAAAACTATCTCTCTAGGAGCTTCATACCGTGAAATAATTTCTTCAAATAAAAAGTCTGAGACAACCTATTCTATTGTTTTCAGAATAGCCTTGTCCTCTACTCACTTTTTGACTTAATATGTGTAAATGAGAATGTGAACTTGCTACTGTGAAGGCAGATTAAATGGCCCATCGAAATTGATAGCCCATTTTTCAAAGGGCTCAAAAGATAGTTGCGGCTGTAAAAACATTTCGTCTTCACGGCTAGGCTGACCCATCCTCTGACAATTATCACACCCTCTAATATATTTCCTTGTATCATAAAAAATAGAAGACCAATAGTATCCCATTTGTAGCACCGTATGACCTATCCGCTTATCTCTAAAATGTCCCACACATGGGCCATCATGAGAAGATTTCAGGACATCATAGATGTCATCATGGCTTATGCAACACCAAATTTTTTGGTCAGATCCTGAGTAAAAGAGATATCCCTCTATCCATGGATAACGAGAACTATGATGGATAATTTCGTTGTTCTCTGTAAGGAAAATGTTGAGGCACCTTTCCTATAGAAAGATAGTTAGCAATATCTACATACCACAGAGTGTGAGTAGAAATTTCAAAAATATGTTCATATAGAAAACTATCCTCTACAGGTGTACGTTCATCACTAGTATCAATCCTAGATAAGAAATCTGCAACTACATTATATTTTCTTTGTTTATCTATAATGGTAATATCAAATTCTTCAATTAATAGTAACCATATTGTAACGTGAGCACGGGTTATTGGTTTGTTCAGTAGGTATCTCATAGATGTATGATTAGTGTGCATGAAAGTAGGATACCCTGTGATATAATGCTGAAATTTATTAATAGCATAAATGATAGCCAAGAATTCCTTGTATCTACTCTATCGTTTAATTTAGCAGTGGTCAAATTCTCGTTGATATAGTAAATTGCATATGGTTTCTTGTCATCTTGTCACCCCAAAACTGCCCCTACTGCTATTTGAGAAGCACCAGTATAAATGTGAAATAGGAGCTTCCATTCAGGACTGTGTAATATAAGAGCCTTGCAGACTATTTCTTTGATTTCTACAAAAGCTTCTTCACATTCACTTGACCACACAAATTTTGCATCCTTAGGTAGCAATTGAAAAAGTGGGAATGCTATTTTAGATTTTTTTCTATGAAATTCCTATAATAACCAGCATAACAAATAAAGTTGTGTACTTCTGTTGGTGTCTTAGGCATAGGAAATTTTCATATTACCTCTACCTTCGTAGGATCAACCTGAATTCCTGCAGCTAAAAGAACGTGTCCCAACATTATTCCTTCTTTCATCATCATATGACATTTGACTCTACTAAGAGAAACGTGTTTGCTTGCATCTTTCAAGTACATTCTCTAAGTTTTTGAAAGCTTCTGTAAATGAATCCCTAGATGGGGTAAAGTCATCCATGTAAATATCAACACTATCATTAACTAGATCAGAGAAATATCATAATATTTCCCTTTGAAAGGTAGTAGGTGTGTTAAATAGGCCAAATAGAAGGACTCAGTAGGCAAAGGTTCCCCAAGAGCATCTGAAGGTAGTTTTGTCCTGATCCTCAGGACCTATTTGTATTTGATTATATCCACTAAACCCATCCAGAAAGGAGAAACATTCCTTCATGGCTAATGTATCAAGGACTTGGTCAATAAAGGATAAGGGAAAATTGTCTTTCTGAGTTTCTTTGTTTAGTTCCCTCTGATCAACGCAAATCTTCCACTTTCCATTCTTCTTAGGAACAATGACCAATGGGGAAACCCATTGACAGTTCGATATCAGATAAATAAAACCCACATCTAATAGTTTATGTAATTCATCTTTGACAATGTTTTTTAAGGAAGGGTTCATTCTTCTTTGTGGTTGTCTAATAGGTCAACATTCCTCTTTAATATATATATATATGATGAGTACATAAATCAATAGGGATGACTTTCATATCCGTATACTCCCAAGCAAAGGGTTCTTTATGCTCCTGAAGGACTTTCAACAGTTGTTTGGAATGGGAGTGTGAAAGGTTAGGATTAATACTTAATGTTTTCCATGGTTCAATTTCTATAGGAACACTATTACGAGGTCCAATTTCAAGAATATTGTCTACTTCTTTTTCTGGTTCAATATCTTCTTGAACATTACAACTCATGATAGTTTCTAGCAGTTGACTGGTTGAATCAGAAATGGAGTCGGGACTGCTGAGAAAGGTGCTAATGGCATCATCATCTGTTTCATCTTTAAAACAGAGAGCCTCGCTAATGGTAAGGATGGGTCTAACTTATTCAGGATGTTTAGTACGTAGAGACTTTTTTATCAAGGCAAATCTGGGTTTATTTGATGAACTTGGTTCTCGATGGGGGTAAAGGATAGAATTCTTTGTAACTTCCCCATAGGATATTACCATGTTTCCAGATTGACACCCAATATAAGCATCTACAGTTGCAAGCTAAGGTCTCCCTAAAATCAAAGGATGCCCACTGGCTAGGGATTAGGTATGTAAAACCAAGAGGTCAACAGGGTACTGCCATGAGTCTACCGAAATAATGATATCTTCCATCTTCCCTACCGGTCTGATAGTAGACCGATTTTCTGGTTTGAGGACGATGGGAGTTCGTTTAAGGTTACACAAACCCAAGGTAATCATTATTGTAGAGGTTATAACATTAATTGTTTCCCCCAAATCTACCAGTACATTTTGAATATCCACCCCATTAATTTGTACTGTTAGAATTGGGTTCCCAAGATCCCCGTATTTGACAGGTATAGATCTCCCCAACATTATATCTGATAATTTACCCATGACATGAATATTAAGTGGGTCCTTTCATTTTCTACTAGGTTTCTTAAAACAATATTCATTAATTTTCTTAGCATAAATTGATATGTCCTCCATAGCCTGAAGTAATGGAATTTTAACGAATAAATTATGAAATTCCCCTAAAAAGTCAAATTCGGGACAAGGAATTTGTTTTCCCAAAGATAATATTTCTGAATAAGGTGAAACAACCTCACATCCTCTAGTAACAATAGTTTGTGAAGGGGTTTGTTGCTTTATAGGAGTCTATGTTGGATCATCCCCTAGCGTCCTTTGTTTTGGTTTCGAGACTTCATCATCAATATGTTCAACAATTATTGGTGAAGTTTGAATATTGACCACCCAACTAGATCGAAGATTTAATTCGTTACATTCCATAGTGGAAATACTATATGCAGGGAGGTTGAGTGTCTCAACCTGTTGAGCCCCTCTATTATTTGGGTTTTGATTTGATTGGATAGGAATTTGAGCCACTGTTGTGCCATAGGTTGGGAGAATTGTCCTGAAGGACGATGAGGAGGTCCATGCCAATTCTGGGACCATGACTAATTTGGACTAGATTGAGGGTACCATGGTTGCGAGGGCATTGGATATTGGCAATACTGTGGCCAAGAAGGTGAAAAATGTACAAACTTCTGACCAAAATTCATATTATTAAAATACTGAGACAGGTCTTGAGGCATACCTTGATTCAATTTTGGCGGTTGTGCTTTCCATGGTTTCCCTGATCCCATAAAATAAAGTTGATCTGATTCTTCATTTGTTCCCTGAAAGACTTGCTTCAATTGAGGAAGAGAAGGACAAGTGCTTGTGGAATGACTCTGTTCACATATCTCACAAGTCTCCACGAAATTTAATTGACATTCCTTCAACAGATTCTTCTTCCTGCATTGAGGGCAGAAAATATACATGGTCTTCTCTACTTCCATTTTCTTTTTCTTTGTCTGCAACATGTCTAGTTGCGATGATAATGTGCTCCAAATATCGGTTCTCAGGTTGTCCAGAAGATTCCCAATTTCAACCTTTGTAACTCCAGTGCTAGATGTTTTGAGAGCTCAGATTCCCTACCTCTGTCTCACAGCCCCTTGTGAACACTTGATGCATAATTCACATATGGTATCAAATTCTTCCTCTGATATATTCCCTTTCCCTACTACGTTCAATATCTCCAGAGATTCATCCCTCTGTGCTTTGAGAAAGATGATCTTCAAGATATTCTTATCCAGGTCACTATGGCTTGATTTTTGCAAATTATATTGAAACATTCCACAAAATGTTCCATATTCTCATCCTCTTTCTGCATAATCTTAAATATTTCTTCTTTCACATCTCGGGATTTGTAGTAGTCCTGATATTTCTCAGGGAAAATTATCATCATATCATCCCATGTAGCAATAGATTTTCCCCCTAAACCCATAAACCATCTCAATGTTGTGCCCTTCAAAGTAGTAAGGAATATATTCAATTTATGAGCATCAGAAATATAATCATATCCCTCGCAAACAACATCGAATTCAAAAAGGAATGTGTTCGGAAACTCGGAGGTGAGACCATGGAAATTAGGTAGTGTTGTCAAAGGAATATGCTTCATAGGTGCATCATCTTTGATATCTCTAATTGGAAATTTGATCGAAGAAGTTGCAGGAGCCATGAATATCTCCCAATAGCCACTTGGAATCTCAACAAGTTTTGGCTCTGGTTGTTCTATAACAGGTGATTGAAGTTGCTTAACAACACTCCCTTGACCAAATGGTGCCAAGAATTCCCTCAAATATTCTTCCTCTCAACATCAAATATGCAGTTCCTTAAATCCTCTGCTTGCTGCATCTTCTCCCAAATTGAACTTTTGCTATTGGGGGAGGTTCTGGTTGTGAAACTAATTTTCCTTCAGATCTTGTATGAGATCTTACCCTAATAGTAGCTCATGACGATGCTCCAGACTCAACCCTTCAGATGATCTCTTGGATGTAATTTCTTTTTCCTAAATCAACCCCTTTTCTTTTATAGGGTCTCCCTCTACCCCTTTTATTGGTATCTCTATTCATACAATCACTAGATAAAAGAGAAACATTCAAAAAATTTAAAAGCCCAAGACTTAGACTAGGATAAGAGCTTCCCTCCCAAGGATGAGAGAGTTGGCCCTAAATAAAACAAGAGAAATAAAATAAACAAAGCACGAAAAAAAACAATCTCAGGACCTAAAATAGGGAAAAAAATAAAACTCCCCTTCCTTGGAAGAGAGAACAATACTTATGAAAGCATATAAAAGCAATCTAAATATCTATACCTAGAGCAAGAGCAAGGTGATAAAAACTTCCTTCCCCAGGACGATAGAATAGTCATAAAAAACCAATAAAAACAAGAAACCAAACAACAAAACAAACTAATACTCAGGACCTGGAGCAAGGTGTAAGCTTCCATCCCCATCACAAGATATCAGTCCTATGGTCAATACTAGTTGTACTTTCATGCCTTTGATAGCCTCCCCGATAATGGCGCCAAAATTTTCGTGTCCAAGTATGAATCATGTAATTCACCCAATCGACATTTAGTTTTCAACTCGAGGTTCTATGAGTTATTCCAAGGCTATAGCGAGCTGAATGTGGAGGCCACAATTTGCCTACCCAACATTGAACATTAATTATAAATTCATTAATTTATAACAACAAGAAATACTCTAACAACAAGTAACGAGTGTAACAACAATAAGAGTAACAATAATTAAGACTCACATCAACACACTCATAAACATTCACAACAATGATGAAATAACGGAAATAAACCTAAACACACATCTAATCTAGTAGCACCAGGTTAGGAGAGTGGGTCCAACTCCCTGATCAAAGATGTGGAAAGATCAAGGAATCACGATATGCTTCGAAGATCAACTTGTCATTAATTAAAGAAATACTACAAGTATGTTGTTATAGACTCAGAGTTAGAGTATTTCTCCTGTAACCTAAACAACTCTTAACAATGATAACTTTCACAGCCCGCAACTCTACTTTATAAATTTTTTCAATAATACAGTTCCCAGAATTACGACACTATCTGCCTTTAATTACATGGTGGTTTTCAGAAAGAAACATAATGTAAAAGATAGTAGCATGTCAATCGAGAGATTGATTCACCTTTGCAGTCAATGTCCAAGAATAGCACTACCATCTTTGACGGTATCATTCAGTGAATCACAGTCCTGGTCATTCTCCCTTCAAATATGCAGAAATAATTGAATTAGCAAGCCTCTTAAGTAATAATCTGCTACGACTATGATTCATTGACCAATAATCCATAAAGTCATGACAAGAGATATACCTTTACATTTTAAGATATGGGTTAACCATTATTGGTTGAAATGGTTAAAAAGAACAAGGTAAAAAGGGTGAGTAAAAGTATGCAAATATAGCCACCAACAGGGGACACTCATGAGTATTGTTGTAGCTTACACTCTCATTTAAATTTTCAATATTATTTAAAATTAAAAAAAAATTGAAATAGTTCTGAAAATCAAAAGAAAATTTGAAAATTTGAAATATTAGTTGCACTAACAACGGTATTGAAGGTGTTATGAAAGTGGGTCTGATACATCTATTAAAGCCCGAGCACGTCCGTGAAGCACGATGAAAAGGTTGGCACAAGAGACACGTTAAGTGATCTTCGGGGGAATAAGGTTCACGGGTTATAGTTCATAGCCCAACCCCCACAGTTGACCCTAACATCAACATGACTAACTAAAATCTATAGCCCATGGTCACTGCGGGGGTTCAACCTTGATCAACCTCCCATACACTCCCTACCCCTGCAGTAGGCCACCCAACATCATTTAGATCCACCTCACCTCTGCCATGCCATTCTCCGCTCCCATTCATTTCTGTCCACCTCATCCACTATACCACGTCACCTCATCTGCCACTCCATTAATTAGTTACATTTATTACAGGTTTTTCCTCTGTTTGATTATCATGTATATAAAAGGCAAGCAAAACCCCGTTGCATTAGTCTTTTACTTTAGCACTAAGCAACCTCACATCCAGTTCAACAATCTGAGTCAGAAATCGTCCTGGCAACCGTCATCAGTGACTGTCACTAGCAAATTGTCACCTACAATCACCATGGCCAAACAAGAAATTGTGTGTGGAGTTTGGTGTTTGAGGATCGCCTAAACAAAGGCATTAATTTGGTGATCGTAGATTGAAAGCAGAAAAAGACTAAATAAACTTAGCGGAACAAGGAAAACTGATGAATTGGCGAGAAAACCAGAAGAAGATTTGAATCGTCTGATCGAACACATCCATCAGATATAATGGTCATCACATGCCAACAAGCGCGGACGTTAATTCCAAAATAAGATGCAATATTTTATAAAATTGAGTTAATAACTCAGTTAATCATGACTGTCTGTTTGAAGAGGTCAGATCAGACAGTAATCGCATCAGAAAGTGCACGAGATTTAATTTAAATTTGAAACGCGATATCTTATGGACTGTGATTTAATCCAGTTGAATTATGGATCGATCACAGCCGTTCATTATGTATGGACGAGATCTGATGGATATCACTCCAGAAGATGTGTGCTGGTTAGCATAGTTTTTGGCGATAAGGTTTGAACGGGATTTTAATTTGTTTTGAGTTCCGCTAAAGAGATCTGGGTCTAATAGTTTTAGTAAACATGTGATTTAATTGGTCAAATTCCCAATTTATGTAAAGATGCAGTTTCACTGCATCGTGTCTTTTACCGTCTAATGTAATATTTTGCAATGACTTTGAATTTAGACAGTTAGAAGGTAGCTAAGACGTTTTAATAGTTTTGGTAGTTACCAACTGTCTCATGATGTATAAAAAGAGGTAAAATTATAGAAAAAAGGTCCGAATTTTGAAGAACCTGGAGACTATGCTATTTTATTCTTGATAAATAGATGATTAATGAAAGAATTAGAAGTTTTCCAGACATTGTTGGGTATGATTTTGTAATTTCTCTGTTATGTGTCATCATGTTTCTTCCTTTCTTTAAATATGGTAATAAAGCTGCAGGTCTTTGTTTACTTATGTGAATGAAGTAAAAATTCCTTAAAAGAGTGCTCCTATATTTAAAGTTCCTACCTCTGTATTTATTCTAAGTTACAAATAATAGTTCCTCTTAAACACAACATATTATCTTTAACTTCTCAAAGCATTCTCCACACAACATTTATATTCATCGTCATATGGGACTCTGAGACTTTCATATCAGCTAAATATTAAGGGTTAAAAGTTAGGCCCTCCAGGCCCTTCACTTGAGGATAGATCATATAAATAAGTCACATGAATAATAAAAAATTAATGTCTTAAGCACAATTTCTACACAGCCAAGAAATTGGTTTTTTAAGGGACAACAAGTATAATGGCCATATACACAACAATAGGATAACGTTTTGTTCATACGAAGACCCTTATTTTGCATGGGCTATCCGCCCTATTGCTAGGTTGTGGGATTAGGCTAGGTACCCTGAGGTGCATTAGGTGGTGGACCATGGCTACCTTCATTACCTTGAGATTGTTGGTTATAGTTACCTTTCCCGTTATTCCTTTTCTTGGTGTTAGGGGGATTGGTTGCACTCTGCTAAGAATACACTGTACCTTGTGGCTAAGGTTGTTGTTGTGGTAGAGGTGGAGGAGGCATGGGGGGTTGGGGCGCTGTTGCTAGTGGGGGTGGAGCACTAGGTGGCACAAACTGGTAATAACGAGATGGGGTAACGTTGGGATAAATAGGTGGAGCAAAAATGCCTTGAAATTTGTTGATGTGGATGGGGATATGCATATGATGTGATGGGGATCGGATAAGAGTTTCCATGTGGAATATTGTGGGAGGGATATATGTAAGAGGAACATGTCCCTCCCTGAGGTTGACCATAACTCATGGAAGGTGGAGCATTTGGTTTATTTTAAGGGTTTGAAATGGTTCCAGTGATACCATAAGTGACATAGGATGCCCTAAGTGCATTAGTAGCACTAGCGCGAGGCAGATCAAGAATAACCATATAAATATAACCTAATTGGACATAGATCAGATCAAATTTCAAGGCTACTTGGAGCACGACTTCCTTTGATTGAGGGAAGTGAGAAGTGACATCTTTATTAATGGGGGATAGATGCAATATAAGCCAACGGGTTGTGGGGGATGACCATCCCAAGCACGGAGAGTGATGGTGGATGTGGGCAAGTCCGATGAACCAAGTTTCTTCCAAACACTAGCAGCCATCACACAAGTGGAGGTGCCTTCACCTATGATACATTGTTGAATAGTGGTATTTCTTATGGAGACTGGTATTTGAAATGCAACAAATGAAGATAAGGGAGGATGTTCTGACATATCAATGTCAAAAAAAATCATACGATCGTCATGGGGATCAACAACACCCAAATAAAAGAGTAGATATTTCTGTTGGGATGGGCACGTCCAGAGGACTTCTAACGTTAACATGGCAGTAGGAGATTGCACCAATTCATCTACTATGCTATAGGTATGGGTGACTTTAGCAAAAGAAATGTTTCGATGTAACATGCCTTTGGGGATCTTGGGGATAACCTCTACCTTAGGCAGAGGGATCTGTAAGGTACCATTTCATGAAAACAAAGGGTCAATGGAAAATTGGGGTTGGGACTTAGTCAAGAACTTAGTGGGTGGCGTGTCATATTCAAGCGAGCGCGTCTAAAGGTTGATTTGTTTGGTATTGACCTCATCCAAATTCATTATAAGAACCCGATAATTATTTTGACCGGATGGTTGAGCTGGGGGAGCTGCATGAGCTTGTGTAGGTTGAGCAACATGATATCCTTGGTAAGGAAAATTATTGGTAAGCAGAGCCGATTGAGATGAAGCAGGAGGAGGAGGAGGAGTGATGCATTGCACTCCTCTAGAAGTAACTGCTTGAGCTTCCCATACTTGACACATTTGAGGTAAAAAGGGGCACTCATGAGTATAATGGCCATATATGCCACAATAGGAACAAGGTTTGTTCATACAAAGACCTTTGTTTTGCTTGAACTATTCGCCCTCTTGCTAGGTTGTGGGATTAGGCTGGGTTCCCTGAGGTGCATTAGGAGGTGCACCCTGACTATCTTTATTACCTTGAGATTTTCGGTTTGAGTTACCTTTCCCCTTGTTCCTTTTCTTTGGGTGAAGGGGATTGATTGCACTCTGCTGAGCATACACTTGACCTTGTGGATGAGGTTGTTGTTGTGGAAGAGGTGGAGGAGGCATGGGGGCTAGGGTACTGGTGCAAGCGGGGTTGGAGCACTAGGCGGTGCCTACAGATAATAAGGAGATGGGGCGACATTGGGATAGATAGGTGGACCAAAAACTAGCCCTCATATCTATTGATGTGGACGTGGATATGCATATGACATACTGGAACATAGATAAGAGTTGCCATGTGTAATATTGGGGGAGGGATAGATGTAAGAGGAATTGTTCCCTGCTTGAGGTTGGTCATAACTCATTGAAGGTGGAGCATATGGTTGATTTTGAGGGTGTGAAATGGTTCCTACGATACCATCAGCGACATGAAATGCTCCTGGTACATTAGTAGCACCAGGGCAAGGCAAATCAAGAATAACCATAGAAAATAAGCTTACTAGGCATAGATCAACTCAAATTTCAAGGCTACTTGGAGTGCATATTCCTCTGATTATGGGAAGTGACAAGAAACATCCATATAGATGCATTCTTCGAATTCAGGAGCTTCACATATCCTCCTCCTTCTATGCCATTCCTAAACATGGTTGGATAGGCGAGTGGTAGAAGCGCGATAGAAACAAGTCAATAGTTCAATACCAGTGTCATAACGGAGAGGTAACTGGAAATTGGGAAGAAAATATTTGGTAAGAGTCACAAAAGTGGAATGAGTGGCTCTGGGTTGATCGACATACCACTTAGTAGTATCTCCAGTAAGAGTGCATTGGAATAGATGAAGATGGATGGAGCCTTTAGGGATAGAATTGGATGAACACCACATATGAAATTAGTGAACATGACTTGTGGGATATTTTACAGGATTACCTTCAAACTTTGGGATGTTGAAAAGGAGTTTAGTAGGCATAGCTGACCAATTGGGATCATGGAGAAGATGACCGTTGATGAGCTGGCTGAAATCAGGGAGACTCAAACTAGCTATAAAAGGAAGCAATGGAAGAGGAGTGATGATATTGGTGGAGGTTCCGCTGGTGGGGTTACCACCTTGGTTTCCTGCACCCACTTGGTGCCTAACACGGTGACTATACAGGGTTGAGAAGGTGTGAAATCAAAGGAGGAACATGAAGAATCAGTAGAACTAGACTCAGAATGATTACTCGATGTAGGAATAGGAGGATGTACTCAAACTCGGCAGAGAGGAGTAATATGTGCTAACAGAAATTGAGGGCGAAGGGCTCGAATTCTCCATGAAAAATGCCTAGGGGGCGCAATTATTTCAAGATAATGATGACTCTAAAGAATAAAGGGTGATGATAGGAGTAAAAAAGAAACAAACAACAAGCAAACACCTAATATAGTGGTCCCAAGTGTAAACTAACTATATTAGTGATGCTACTCTAATACAAGCAAACACATCCTATCAAAGAAAAATACCTCTACCCTATAGGTGTTCCAAATCCTCAAACAATCCTAAATATGTTGTTTTTGATGGCCTTTCAAATAAATTATTACTTGAAAGAATCTCATCCTCGCAAGAAGAGTTGTCCAAAGGAATGTAGGGTAGAGAACCAACTGCTTCCCATAGCCCATCCTATAGGGTGTTTTCCAAAAATTGGTCACTACACGTACCTTCGTCCCATGGGGGTGGTTAGGTCTTGAGATTCTTGGTGATCATCCAACACGCGGAAATCCCTGCCACAGGTTGGGTATCCCCAAGGAGAACCACTCACAGAATGACCTACCCTAACCCCCTCTAAATTGGGTTTCTGATGCACTCTATGTTTGGACAATGGGATGGTGCAGAATTTTAAGCTCCCTAATATGCTAACTTCTATGTCTCAATGTAAGTGATCAATGGGTGTTATTGGAAGCCTATCTCACTGATCCTACACCCAAAATACAAAGATTGGTTGGCCTTGGTGCTCAAGTGGGCTTTTTCTATTTATGTTAAACTATTAGGGTCTAGTGTTTCAAGTCTTGGCTTGGAGATGTTAACCAAGGTCATGTTTTCTTAGGGTATGAGTGTGTGAAAATAATGTGTTAATCTAGAATGTTTTATGACGCCATGTGTTGCTGCAAATAACGTGATGAAATACTGCGAATAATGCTGAAAATGACAGAAAAATAAACAACCAATCAAGCACATAAAAACCCACCCAAAAAGGATATCAAACAACTAAGAACGAGAAGGAAAAAAAGCTACTCAAAGACACATAAAATTCCTAAAAGTCCTAATTTCAAAGGGACTAATATCTAGAGGCACTAAGATGTTATAAATGATGTAGACACACAACAAAATTCAGAGGTGACAAATGTTGCGAAAGATAGGTATGAAGCTCCAAAACCTAGGATTCTAGAGGGGGTCCTCAGGGGAAAGGAAAAACCCAAAATATAGAGGTATAAAAGGGGAAATAAAGTTATCCAGAAGTGTGGTAAAGTAATGGATCAGATTCTAAAAATTAGTGGCTAAAATTTTTGAAACTGTAGACTCCTCACCGAGCCAATCCCTTCCTAACAATGTGGAGGTGTACTATAAACCCTAGGGGGCTTTTTCCTTCTTGAAAGAGAAAAAATAGGAGAATATATGCTTAGGGGAGACTGAAAGAAAGATAAGAAACCTTTCCCAGTCTACACACAACACTCTTGGCAAGTCTGAAAAAAATTTGAAAAACTTGCAGAAAATTTTCAAAATGTAGGTGTTGATCTGGAAACAGTGGAAAACGTAGTTATTGGGCCAAATAGTGTGCTATGGAATGCAGATATGGGGCTGAAAAGTTATTTTTTCTCCCGGGACTCTTGGTCAATCGATCTCACACAGATTTTGCAGTCTCCTACTTGGCTAATACTTGTGACCTAAGGAAAGAACCAGAAAACCACCAAAATCTAAAAATTTGACAAAAAAGGAAAGAATACTATAAATAAAAATTTAGAGGCTACAAATAGCTATAGAAAACCATGAAATTTACTGAAACTTCAGTCACCTAATAGCGTTGTTATTACATCAGTGGATTCTCCATTCCTTAGTGTGAAATTTCTTGGAAGGTGTACCAAAAATGTTCCACTTAAGTCACTAGGTTGCACATGACTCTAACAACAATTTGTTGCTACTTACGCTTAACATTTGAAATAAAACTAGAAAAACCTGCAACAAAACAACATATGCGATCCAAAACAACAAATAACAATGTATATATCCAATTTAATAACCCAAATGGAAAGACTTTTAAAATGAATAAATCTTTTATTAGTAACACCTGGTGAAGGAGCTCTACAAAAAGGGTTTGCAAATCCTGCTTCATGGTATGAGTCCTTTGATGTCCTTAATGCTTCAGTAATGGATTCTCTCTTGCAATGTGTGAAAAACCCAAAATAATATGGAGAACTGAAGCGCGAGCTCAAGTAAAAAGAGATGATAATGGTGATGACGATAATGATCATGGTGATGAATGAATGGAAAACCCTCCTATTTATAAAAAATTATTCAGTTAATCTGGAAAATGGAGAATAATAAAATAATGTTGACCAAATCAAGATCTAACTGTTTAGGAATACTTTATTATATTTTTTGGATCATAAAAATATATTCAAAATGGACAAATATCTTTATTTATAAATAATTAACAAATAGACTGATTTATTAATTATTTCATGAGGATTGAGAATGGTGTGAAAATAAAATAATTATTAAATAGTGATTTAACAATTATTCCAATAATAGAAATAAGGAATAATAAATAAATAGTGATTTATTTGATTATTTCTAGGGGATTTAGTCAAATGTGACAAGGAATAATGATCAAACAGTGATTTAATAATTATTCCTAGAGAAAATTAAATAAATAATGATTTATTCAATCATTCTCATGTGGTTTTTTAATTTTAATCAGAAAATAATTTAATAAAAATGGTTTACTAAATTATTTCCCATGGTTAAAGTGATTTTACTATGGTAAAATTAATCCTATAAGGTGTATTTCGATCCACCTAGTTAGAAATGGCTAGGTGATCATTTTTTGGTGATAACAATAGGCCTCAGCATTGACCCTACAACTCTGATACCATCTGTCACATACATCGATTTTTTTCACCTTTTTTTAGTTATCCCACAAAACGTACCACGTATCCTTGCATTAAGGGCTCACATAAAATCTATCACTTATCCACGCATTAAGGATTATATTATAACATGGGTAACTGCCTAGGTTGAGCTAACATGCCTCAACTTACATATGAATGGTGTATTAAAGTAGTTACCCTCTTGCATTAATATAAGGTCGAAATTAGATAAGAATTTGGCTACAACATTTGTTGTCCCTCCAAATAACTTAATCAACTCAGGAAGATGTATATAATATTTATATCCTTATCATGACTTAATGAATTTTATAGGGAACTGGTGTGATTTTTTATGTGTTTTTGTTCAGCGAAGGAGTGATCGCCACATACCCAAGCCCCATGTGACCTTCACATGTGTGTTAGATTCCCTCATATGAATGGTATGAATTTCTTCATACCTCATTTGACAGTGTCCTTTCTTTTTGCACACCCTACCCTTCCTTTTGGATTTCGTTTCTCTTCACATGTCTATCTCGCTGATGGAATTTATGTATGTCTCACAGAGTGTCGCTATGAGGCCTAATGGGTACCTTGGCAGCTGGGTTTCGCTACCAAGTTTCATGGAAACACACACCTCCTTCCCTTTGAGGTTAGTATCAGGAAACAACAGGTAAGGTTGTTGCATTATGGCTTGGATCCTTCACTTAACGCCTTGTAGTTTCTATATATGGTTAATTTACTCTATGTTTTTCCTTTAACATGTGATAGTGTGCTCATGGGTTTGTTGGGTCATTCACATACCTACAATGTCTCCACGATTGATCTCACCAATTTCAGCTTTAGGTACCATTCCCCTTTCCTTTTCTCAAGCGACTTATACCCAGACTGAAAATTGGGGTTACTCTCTTGCTATTCACTATGTTGTTTCATAAATGGTGGATTGTCTTGTTACGTTGTAAGGGTAGTTCTCCTTCAGGGTTGCACGATATATTTCCTAGCTTGTTTTTTAATCAATGGAGATGCAAGTATTTTTGAATCCTTTATTTTCTTTTCCTTAGTACTATCCTTGTTTTTCTACTCGAGTTGTCGTTATGATACAATGGTTTTGACCCACTTCTTTTCTGTTTGGTTCCCATAGAGGGATTCCTATTATTAGGGTGCTCCTCCACTATACTATTTCTATAGTTTGAACATTTTGATATACTTCTATCCTATTCCTATACTAACACGGTTTCCATTGTCCTTGCCATACGAAGGAGAATATTGATGGGGTTGTCTCTCTTACAGTTTTGTGCCCTTCTCGATATTATAAATTTCCTTTAATAATATCGAGAAGGGCATAAACCTATAAGAGAGACAAAGGATAAGTCCCATTTCATTATGCTCTATTCAACAAAGGATCTCTCTCACCGCTAAATTATCTTCCTTAGGCCACATGTATGTTTTTGTTATCCTTCTCATGCTCTAGTTGTTTCATTCTAAATGGAATGAGTCATGGGTTCCTATTGCATACCTAGTCTATTTGCTATAACACCCATGCAGTCAAGTTCTTACTACAGGGTAATTTAAATTTAAAGAAAAGGGTATCTTAGTAGCGTGAATTCTTTTTGAATGGCATATATCTTGTTTGACTAGAAAATAAATTTGCTACATTTCCTTTTATTACCCATTATGTAATTCTTAGTGACTAATATGAAACCTTCGTGTAATTGTGAATATTGATTAATTAATTCGAATTGTACCCAAAAGGAGTTACGTTATCATGTTGATTGTACTTATAATTCCTCCTCTTATCATATTGCATTAACTGATTCCGTCAGTTTATGAGTAATTTTTTACAGTTGTTTTCTCCTTTTTCATGAGCTAATGTATGAGTATAATTACCCCTAAATAAAGTTTTATGTCGTTCTATGTAACGTAACTGTCTTCTGCTCATGAGTTATATTTGCTGAGTCAATTTGCCGATTTTCGAATGTGGTTCACTTCTAAATTGTAACCATGGGTAGGATTTACAATGAGATTACCATGAGCTTTATTGTCTCCAAACACTTGGCTCTAACTCTGAATGAAATTATTTATTTGTTACCAATTTAGATTCACACCAATAAAATTTTTATCTAGTTTGTAGTTTCTAAACTCTTTGCATATGTGAATTATATTCGTACCATTTACGGTTGAGACTAATATACAATTTTTCTTAGTGATACAATGACTAGTAATTGAGGCTTTGGGTTTAGTTGTTGTTATTCTTCACATATTTCCCAACTATGTTTAATTAATATTATTTTGCCTTCTTTAGAAAGTTTATGAACTTTACATATTTTGTAATACATACTCAGTTATTGGTTTTAATGAATTTATGTCGTATATTCCTTGATAGTTACTTAAATAACAAGTCGTATCATGTTTGCTATTATAATCATCCTATATTGCTTTTTGTTTTTTCCATAATATTGAACTGCCTTGATTTGGTTTCTTAAGTAATCTAACAAAAAATGTACTTTACAATTTCCTATGAGATTATTATTCAGTAGAAACCAAATTTTCCGGTCTTATTGATAATTTATAATGATGTTTACTATTGATTATCCCTCATTTATAGATGTCTCGATAATGGTAGACTATGTAGATTTTATATAGTCTATCAAGTTAATTTATATATTTCCATTTAACGACTCTTCCCCACTCATCATCTTATCAGTAGTTCATCATTCTTTATTCATGTATAATCTCCATTTATTAATGCTATGAGTCTACTAGATTGTAGAGGTTGTATATTCAGTAGAACTTTTTTTTTGAAAATATACATATTAATTCCACACATACAAGCTTATAATAATGCATAGGGTTCTATTCCTCTTTTAGCTAATTTTACAAGTATGATTCTCTTTTGGTTGTTTAATACAAAAAACATGGATAGTCCATGTTTTTTTCCCAAAAATTAATGTAGTTACCTCTACTCTGTGGATATATCGCTCATAAATTTTGATGAGTTTGGTAGAATGAATGTTACCATGCTACAACTTTTTTTTCTTTTTACTTGTCACATGCTTTAAAAACAACTAATATTCTAGTATAACTACATAGAATATAAAGTTTTACATATCATTATCGTATATTTCCTTTCCATTGATAACCAGAAAAAAAGATGATTATATATATATATATATATATATATATATATATAGACACACACGTACTTTTAGTTCCATTTTTTATAGTTATCAATTATCCTTCCATCATAAAGAGAAAACCTTATTCTTTCACCTGAATATTGTTAATCATAACCAGAATTCCTTTGTACAACTCTGAATTAATATCTGATACTTCTAACAGAATTTATTTAGTTTAGTTGTGTGTCTTGAAATCTTACTTTCAAAATGAGTCTTACGAGATAAAAATTATTTTATGCTTGCACACCAAGATTTCCACCTATAATAATATTAGATTATGCATGCAGACTGTGACGTATACAACTAAGTACTAAAAATATATCTTCCCTTTTTTTTCTATCAATTCCTAACAATAAACAATGCAAAATCAATGATAATATAGGAGCATAATTTCATCTAACCGTAGTTATTGCTTGGGAACTGTTCAGGAAGAGAGCCTCTTCCACCCCCACTATGAAATATGTGCAATAGTTCCCCCCGAGCTAAGATCCTCTTGCGAGTGGAAATTTAACCCCCTTTTGATTCTTAGATGGTTCATATTATAGATTTTATTCCCAACAAATTTTAGGAGCATCCTTCTTTAAGGTCTACCAGCCTTTTTGCCTAGGCCTTTTGTTTTAGATTTTCTTTGAAAAATATACTTTTGTTTTTCTTTAAAGTAAGCCTTTTTCTCCTGCTATACTTTATTCTACCCACTTAGTATTTATCTCCAACTAAGTGATTAACATAACCTTTCTCTCCCATTATGTTAATCTTGTTAATTATTTTCTGTTAGGGATTTTTAGGAGACTTCTAGGGAAGGTCCACCATGTGGACTTGGCCACCAATATCTTTTTCCTAATATGACAAGAAGTGTTCTAACTCTAGTGCTCTTTCCGTAAAAATTCCAAGCAATTTATTTATTAACTCAATAATATAAATAGATCGTGACATAAGTCCATCATGGCTTCCTTCGCCATTAAATAAAATAATAGTTTAATGTCTAAAATTAGTAACTGTATAAAAATAGTCTTAGGGTTGTTACAAGGTCCTTGTAACCCATATCTGGAGGATAAACAAAGGAAAGAGAAGTCAAGCATCAAAGTTGAATTGGTATAGGGTTCACAGTCTTGAATTGATTCTAGGGAAAAACATGCACACTATGGAAAGGAGGCCACTGCAGTTGGTAGACTGTCTAACCCAACTAGTGACAGTGGTTGGTAAATTCATCCTCGTCCTGTGAACAAAAATGGAGGGGCAAGTAAATAAATTGAGAGATAACCATTAAAAAGAATGAATACCAATGAAAGAGCTCGACAGGTAACTCACTTGTCATGAGAAGAATCTGTTGAAACTTGAGCACCTTAAAGTCATAGAAAACATGCCAGATAACCCCAAAAATTACACTGAGTTGTAGAGCTAAACTTCAAGATCGGTGAGTGTTGAATGAAATGAACTACGATGTTATCAGGGGGATTTAGTTACCTCAACAAACTCTGTGGAGTGTATACCATCGATCTTAAGGTTAGACAGGGAGTCGTTGATGCCTTTATGGTCTCAGTATTCGAAGTGTTAGGTGTATGGCTGAGATAAAACTTCTAGAAATTTCACCCATTACTCACCACCTCAACCCCAACGAAGTGACGTAACCCGAGGACTTGTGTATAGTTACACTGGATATATGTGTTTCGGTAAGTCTAGTGTTAATGGGTCAAATGAGGAGGTATATAGTTTAATCATAAAGCTTGTTATAACTTTGTTAACTTTATAAAGTATTCATTACATCTTAAGATGCTTAACACCTCAGGAAATCGTGCTATGATAGTTATGGTGTTATGAATTAAATAAGATGATTGTAATATTTTGGGACAAATAAGTAAATGTAATATGTGCTTGGGTACAGTAAATTGCAAAAAGATTGTGTTAAGTAAAAAAAAAAATTGATGCAAGAGACATGAAAGGATGACTAGGGAGTCTCATTATGAAATTACCAAAGGTGGCTGAAATGAAAACCCTAAATAACAGGGTGAGATGATAGTACATTCAAGAAAAATTGAAGTTTTATGAATATTAAGGTTGAGCATAGGCCTAAGAAAAGCCCTACCCAATGGATCTCCTTAAAATAAAAGGGTTTAACCGAAAAACAAGGAACATTAAAAAACACATTTAGAAAAATGAAAATATAGATTTATTTAGTGTGATGATAAATTTCTTGAGAGTATATAAATTTTTATTAAAATTGGAATTTCGAAGACCATGATTTTGTTAAATAAAAAATTAGTGAGTATTATAGGTTTTACTTATTTATTTTTTAAAATTTTATCTAAATTCAAACTATCACTTTTATTTTTTAAGCCATATGATAAACTAAGATTACCATTAGACTTGTCCTTAATAATTCAAGTTTATCTATTTTATTCATAAAATTAAATTTTATAACTAAATTGACGAAAATTTTAGTCTAATATCAAATATATTAAAATATGATAGTTTCTGCATTACATTATTGAATTGAGTTTGCTTAAAAAATAGTGTATAGTTTTTTTACAAGGTTGTAAAAGAATCTAAACAATAATGCTTTAGACCATAAGAAATATATGTGTGCTAGCTATAACTATTCTAATAATTACATGATATTTTAAAATGTTAATTTCTAAATAAGTGGTTATTCAATCAAAATTGAAGGTGTGAGTGTCAATTACTTTATTTTAACTTATCATAATTAACGCATATTTCTTTGCAATCCAAATAAAAGTTAAAATAAAAAATTATTTGACAATTTTCGAATGAAAATTATTACATTTATTTTCATAAATAATGAAAATTTTTATTATATATTTTTTTTACAATTTATGAGTGTTATTATTAATCATTCTTTTCATTTTAATTATGTTATCTCAATTTAATAAAGAAATATTATTGCTTTATTAATCTTTTTTTATCATTAAAAAATATAATTTAATAAAAATATAATGTAAAATTAAAATTATTTTACATTATTATCTTTTTCTTATAATTTATTAACACAATTTTTTATAAAATTATGACTTTTTTGTTATTTAAATTATATTTTTAAATATATAAATAAAGTTAACACATAATTTTTTGTGACATTTAAATTATAATGTTTCTACATTTGTCATTAAAACAAATCTTTATTAAATCTCTAACAAGTATATTTAGAAAAAAAAATCAATATTTTTATTTTAATTAATCTATTAACATAATATTTTAATTAAAAATACATGATATTATTTATATTTACATTTTAATATCATACAATATTTTTATCAAGATATTCTAATAACAAGTACATTTAAAAAAAAATCCATATTTTCAATTTAATTAATCCATTAACATAATATTTCAATTAAAAAATACACGATATTGTTTATATTTATATTATAATATCATACAGTATTTTTATCAAAATATTTTAAAGTTATGTTATAGCGTTTTTAAACTACCATATATTTTTTCTCTCCACTCTTGAAGTTCTTCATCATAAATTATTATTATATAAAATTTTAGAAAAACTATTCAGAATAATATCTATATGTGTTAATAACAATATATAACTAGATGATGATGATGGTGGTCGTGGTGGTGGTGAATGTGACCAAACATTGGTCTATCGGACCTAAAGAAACAAATTATTTATTTTGATTTAAAATTTTATTCCTATACTCAAAAAGCTTGGAGAGAAACCTCCCAAACTCACTATAATTTAAACTATGAATTCTTTTATATTATTATTACAATATATATATTATTTATCTTAAGATAAATTCGTTTACCTTAATATAATTTTAGTTATAAGTAATATAGATTTTAGTTATAAGTAATATAGGGCATGAATGTCGTTATTATTTTTTTTCATATTAGGAATGCAATATATAACTCACAAATATTTTAGAAATTGTTTCATATTATTATTACAACATATATATTAATTATTTTAAGATAAGTTCGTTTACTTTAATTTTAATTTTAGTTATAAGTAATATAGATTTTAGTTATAAGGAATATAGGGCATGAATGTCGTTATTATTTTTTTCCATATTAAGAATACAATATATAACTCACAAATATTTTAGAAATTGTTTCATATTAGTATTACAACATATATATTAATTATTTTTAGATAAGTTCGTTTACTTTAATTTTAATTACAAGTAATATAGATTTTAGTTATAAGTAATATAGGGCTTGAATGTCGTTATTATTTTTTCCATATTACTCTCAAATATTTTAGAAATTGTTTTATTTTATTATTATTATTTATTATTATATAAAATTTTAAATTTATAATTAAAGGTTTTTGGAAGAGGAAATGGTTTTTTTTATTAATGAGAAAAATTTATACAAATTGAATTTGTAAAAGAAATTAAAATCTAGAAGATGTTTAAGATTAAGAAATTGTTTACAGAGGACAAATTAGGATAATCATAACAACATCAAAAATTTATAGAAGATTTAATATTTCAAGGAGGGAAATGCTTTTGAATTTTCATGAATTTCTCTAAGTTAATTAATTAGCCACATTTTTCTTAGATCCTTGAGTAAACTAATTATGCATGGTATTCTTCGATCCCTACCTTTTTACTCTTGTGGCCTCATTTTTTGGCTTCTTTTTCTTTCTTGGAGACAACCTTGAAATCCGTCATTTGACACCAAAAGCCAAAATATGAGGAACTCGAGACCAACTGCTTGCTTTAGACATAGGCCTTATACATAATCCTAACCTCATGAAATAACATGTCTATCACATCTTTTCCATGTCATTCCTTGGCAAGAGAAATCAATATTGGGTCATCCAGATCCTTATGTTATAGTAGGGCTTCTACTTCATCTTGTTTCGAACAAGAGCTAATCATTTCCTGTGGCAATGGATTTCACTAGTGTCCTTCTACAAACTTTTGCATGACCTCTATAGGTGTATGATATTTATCTTTTGTTGATTGGATGCTTGACTAAATAGTGACTTTCTTTAAAGACTCCTTTGGAGGGGAGAGAGACTCAAACCTATCTTTAGATCTAGGGATTTGGATAGGATTTGAGGTACCTTAGGGACTCAAATTTCTTCTTCTTTGGGGGAACTTTCCTGAATCAAATAACTCTTTCTAGGAAGGGTTTACCTCAAATGATTCATTGGTATTCATGGGATAGCCATTAAAAATATGCTTATATTCATGACATTGTATGCATCCAAAAGGGACCTATTCATAATCAAGATACTTCTTCCAAAAGCTATCCTAAAATATATATCTATGGAGGGTGGAAGAGGCTAGGAGTTATTCATGTAAATGTAGATTTGTGCATAATAAGTGCACCTCCCTTTATTTGTAGAATCTGATACTTTGACAAAGTTTCTGATGGCATTGCCAATTCCTTCAAAGCTTTCCTCCTTCCAATATTCATTGGGAAGAGAAAAGAGACAAACCCACACCAATGTTGAAAGGAAATCCTTCTTTTCTAGTTTGAATTGCTCCTTCTAGAATCGCATGAAGAACCTTGGATTGTTGAAAAAATACAGTCCTCCTTCAAAAACCATTGATCTATCTTCTAAGATGGGGAGAATGACTGTAGAAAAGCCCTTGCACCTAACTTCAATTCTCTTTGACCCTAGGCTTCCATTGATTTCAAATTCACCGAATCAAAACCTTTTAAGAGGACCATAATCGAACTTGCAAATCAAATCATGATATTACATATATTGGATATATTCCCCGAACTTAATAGATTTAACCTCCTATTTTTGATCTTTCATTGTTTCTCGTTACAATGCCATATATTTCTAGCTTTCCATGATGCACCCAATGGAGTACTTGTTGTGAGAAAAAAAACCCCACTCTATCTAGTTGTTGTATGGAAAAAATGTCAAAGATGAGGAGATTGATGGGGAATACTAATATGTCTAGCCTTATTATAACCTCCCAAAAAAAATTGACTAACAGAGGGAGCAGAGCTAAGCATAAATGTATATGCAAGAGAAACCATAGAATTTATATAGTCAAGCAAAAAAAAATTGTTCCTAAAGTCACTCTAAAACCCAATAGGGGAAATGTGTAGGTGTAATGTAAAAAATTATGTCAACATTTTTTAAATTCAAGGACAAATTTACATAGAAAAAAATAATTTATTGGCTTTATATGTTTTAATTAATATTCAAATTAATATATATATATATATAAATGTAAAATGTAATGTAAAATATAAAATAAAATATAAAATATAAGGGATAGAGCTACCAACTTGATTAAAAGAAGAAATTGGTTTGTATATAATGTAATGTTAACATACTATTGTTTCTTTAATAGATTATTTCATTCTATACTATTATAGGTATAATAATCAATAATATTGATTACTATTATTCCAATAAATTATAATAATAATCATCTCCATTATAATTATTGTAATATTATACCTTAAATATATTATTGATTACAAAGAGTGATAATTCTTGATCATATGAACTGGGGGGGAGGTAAAAGGGTAAAGACAAATATAGGTGGGGAGGAAAAGATAGAGGGAGAGAATTAAATGGGAGAGAGAGGGAAAGAGAGGAAGAAAGAGAGACAAAAGGGGAGAGAGAGAAGGAGAGATGGATCTTGAGGGGGAGACTGAAGGAGGGATGAACAAATACATAGAAAGAGAGAGAGAGAGAGGTGGAGAGAGAGAGGGAGTGGAAAACGAGAGATGAAGCGAGAGTAAGGGAGAGAGAAGAGGAGGGAAGAGAGAGAAAATGAGGAGAGGGAGATGGAGAGAAGAGGAAGAGAGAGAGATAGGGAGGCACATAGATGAAGGTTGGAGAGAGAGGAGAGAGATAAGGAGGGAGGGAGGGAGATAGTGATAATGCTAGAGAGAGAGAGAGAGGATGGGAGAGAGAGAAGAAGGGAGGGAGGGAGAGAAAGGAAGGAAGAGAGAGAGGATAAGAGGGAGAAAAGTATGCAGGGAGGGAGAGAGAGATGGAGTTGGAGTGGGATATAGTGGTAGAGTTGGAGGGTGGAGAGAGGGGAATTGTGTTGGGTGGGAGGGGGAGAGTTAGAGGAGGGCATGAGATAAAGGGAGAAAGAGGAGGGAAGATGCAGAGGACGCAAGAGAGATATGGAGAGAGGGAGGGAGAGAGAGTGAGGGAAGAGGAAAGAAATAGAGAGAGAAATATGGAGAGATAGAGGGAGTGGAAATGGAGATATGGAGAGAGAGTGAGGGAAAGAGTGGAGCAAGACGGAAGCGAGAGACAAGGGGAAAGAGAGGGAGAGAAGGGTAAGAAAGAGAGAGAGAATGAAAGAGGGAGGGATAAAGAGATAGATATATATGAAGAGAGAGTGTGTATGTTTTGGGGTAAGATAGTGAGATAAAGAAGGAGAGATAGAGGAAGATAGAGATATAGATGGAGGCAGGAGATAGGGAAAAAGGGAGAGATAGAGAGTGAGAGGGGGAGAGAGATATTTATGGAGAGAGAGAACGTGGGTGTTTGGGGGGTTAGATAGAGAAGAAAAAAAGGATAGAAGGATGGGTATATAGACATAGATGACATGGAGAGATAGGCAAGAAGAGATAGACATAGGGAAGGAACGAGAGGAGAGAGAAAGAGACAGATATGGGAGAGAGAGGGAAGGGGAGAGACAATGTTATTCATTGAAATAGATGCATTAATTTTAGTGTAGATGTTGATTCATAATTCTATTTTATTAATTACACTAGATGCATTGATTTTAGTGTACTTGCCGATTTCTAATATATTTTTTATTACTTGCACTAGATGCATTGATTTCAGTGTAGATGCTGATTTCTAGTCCTATTTAACTGGTTACACTAGATGCATTGATTTCAATGTAGACATTGACTTCTATTTCTATTTGAATGTTTGCATTAAATGCATTGATTTAAGTAGATGTTGATTTCTAATTTGATGTAAGTAAATGTATGATGTACATTAAATAAAAATTAATTATATTAATAGTGTGCATGATTTCAATATAGGCACAAAAAAATTTATTGACGACATGCATTGATTTGTGTATTACAGTGATTCAATTAAAAATAAAATACTTGAATTTCATCTTAAATAAAAAGTTGACGTAGGTGAAATGTTTGCTTCTTGATATTTGTAGTTGAGTGCGTTGTTATTATTTCCCTTTTCCACCATTGAACATTGTTAGTCACTTTGCATTCAAACAATGTAATAGAAAATAACTACTATTGAATATTACTTGGGGTTTAACATTCAATAAGTCACAATGGTTAACTTTGGAGAAAGCTACTATTAACATTAGAGAGCAAGAGAGACAAGTTATGATGCTTACTTGAGTTAAATATTTGAATGGTCTGTGATTTCAACCACCGTTTCCATATGATCGATATGAAAATATGGAAAAGCTAGAGCGAAAGAGACAAGGTATGATGCGAACTTGAGTTAAATATTTGAATGGTCTATTGTTTCAACCACCCTTTTCATATGGTCGGTATGAAAATATGGAAAAACTAGAGCAAGAGAGACAAGGTATGACACTTACTTGAGTTAAATATTGAATGGTCTGTGATTTCAACCACATTTTTCATATAACCAGTATGAAAATATGGCAAAACTAACACATGGGACAATAATAACAGTAGAAAAAAGTAGTTTGACATTGATTACAATGAAGAGTATTTGCAATTAACTACATTCTCATTATTCACATTTTATATCATTGTTGTTGTTAAACACACATGGAAAACATAGAATAGGAAAGATAAATCAGTGAGTGCATATTTTTTATTAACAGAAGATGTACATTTATAATACAATGTTGTGACTCTTGGGTTTCAGATCCCAAGGTCTCTTGGACTGCTTAGTCTTTTTGGCTTCCACACTAACCCTTTAGGATTAGGTGTCCAACATTCCCCCCCTTAATCCGAAGGGTTATGTATGAGTCCAAGAAGAGAGCTGTAATACAAATGTGCAAAAATGCATGGCAGCACTAGGCTGAATGTGCTCTATGAAATGTTGGTATAAAGGGCGGTGGTTTAAGGATGACCACCAACACTAGAACGCTTAGTGCAGTTCCCGGAACTCTTCCAAAACTGGCAAGAAACTGTAGTTTTCTGCTAGAGGAAGTGATCCTATTGTTTTAAAGAGGGAAACCTTCAACCATAAAAGGGAGGTCTCACCCCGCATAAAAGGTAAAACTTCAACCTGAAAAGGGAAGTCTCAACCTGTAATGGTTTAAGGATAACCAACAACTCTGGAATGCTTAATGCAATTCCTGGAACTCTTCCAAAACTGGCAAGAAGCTGGTGTCTTCTGCTAGAGGAAGTGTTCTCAATCTGTTCCTGGAATGCTTCCAAAACTGGCAAGAAGCTGAAGTCTTCTGCTAGAGGAAGTGTCCCAGATTGCCAACTGAAGGCATGTTCAGGCATCTTTGTCTCTGGCTACAACTTTGAAACTGGTGTGGTAGGTTGTGGCTCAGGCTCGCTTGATGTGGCTTTGAAGCTTGTAGATGACCATCATTTTCCCCCCTGTCAGATACAAGGTGAGAAGATGGAGAAAACTCAACTGCAAGACTGTTCAATACTCTGGAACAGGTTTTGACATGTGTTTGGAATATCTTCTTGGCTATTGATGCCCATTGCCAAGAAGCGATCCATCCAAGATGAATCTTTGTTCTTGCAGGAAGTTTGTTTTTGAAGCATCTGTGTGAAGAATGGCTGGTTTTATGACAGTGCTTACATGGATGAAGATCAAAACAGTGATCTTTCAGATGGCCAACTCGGTCACAGTGTTGGCATTTCACGATCTGTTGTTGTTGTTGTTGTTGTTGCTGTGGAAGAGGGGCAGAATCTGAAATAGCTGGAGGTGAACTGCCATGAGGAGCAAGTGAACTGTCATAAATGAATCCAGCACTCTGAAACTGAATGGGCTTTGAGTAGTCTGGAATATGAAAGGACAAGTCCTTGTCATATCCAAGACCAGTTTTGTGCTTGTTGTGGACAAGCTGTTCCCAAGGTCTGATGATGGGCTTGCGAAGTGCAGACTGAGTTTCTGCATCTGCATGTACAATTGCTGCTTTATTGGGTACTGAATCTGAATGAACTTGAACAATATTGACTTGCTGTTTATGGGAGTCTGCTTCATTGTTCTGAACAGAAATAGGTTCAGAATGATGACTCCACTGGTGTAATTCTTCCTGTTGTAGCTTTGTTTCCAGCTGCAAAAACTCAATATTTTCTTGTACATTTTTCAAACAGATTTGAATGTTTGCGACAATGGCTTTATAAATCATAATTGTATTGTCCGTGGTAGAATGTATTAGAGTGTTCAGCAATTCTAATACAACACCCATTCTATCCATTTCACAATAATATCACTGCAAAAAAAATTGATTGGTGTACCACTTTGTCTTCAAAAAATCTTCAAGTATGTAGCTTCTCAATATACTTCCATATACAATGCAATTTCATACCATGAACATATTTTGTGCAAAATTACACAGAAAAAACATCTTAGCCAACAAATTGTAATAAAGAAGTAGCTGGGAAGTAGAGAACCTGGTTCTTCAAAAATCTAGATCAACATACGACAACCCAAACATTTGCAGAAGTCATAACACTTGTCTTGTAACTTGAATATCTATGTATTTCAGCCGCCAGACTTGAATTTCAAAACCCCTTCAAATAGGAAGACCAGTGTGAATTGCTTTGGGTCTGCTCAAAGCTTGAAGTCAAGAACATAAAGAATTTCATTCCATTTCAGTCACCATAGACTTGATATTACACCTTCAATCTTCATCATCATTGTATGCATAATTGCAATCCTTGATTGCAAATCTATAACATATATTTCAAGTTTCTACAAACAATTCAAGACAGTAGCAAATGATTATGAGATGACTTTGCATGCAAATTCAGAAGTTGAAGAAGCAGTTGAGGAAGGAACCCATATTCCAGAATATAAGCACAACTTTGGGAGTGTATCACCAGTTCTAAGCATTAGGCGGAAGAGCAACAATGAAGAAATCCCCAAGCGTGATATTACAATTGCAGATGAAAGCAAGAAGACAGTGGTAGTGAGTCTCTGGAATGATCTTGCAAAGAAAGAAGGACAAGTGTTGCTTGACAATGTTGACGATGGACCTTACTGCATTTTTATTCTGGCTGCAAGAAATGAATTCAGTAGCCTGTAAAATATAGCATACTCTGCTCCTTGTGCAAGAGTGCTCTCGGCTTCACTTCAGCCACACAAAAGCCTCTGCCAAAAAACACCTCCTAGAAAAAGCGCATACAAACGACTTGTGGAAAGATGAGAAAGAGCAAGGGAACCATCCGCGTTCCAACTATAAGTCCAAGTGCACCTATTATTGTTGACAGGTTTTGTTGAATAAGCAATGTCGATCAACAACCTTCCCGTCAATCGGCTGGAAAACTGTGCGCCTTCCTGAACAGTGGCCTTGGGATCAGTGACTTCACTGCCAATCTATTGCCAACCATACGAAATGTGGGGGCGTATCACCCTCTGACAGGCTTTTCAAACCTTCATCCATGCCTTCAGCAGTAACATCAGTGTAAAAAGCATCCCAGGTGCACCATCCAAACCAATCCAGAAAAGAAGGCAACTTTTTCTTTTCACGGTGGTGAAACGTCTGCAACTGTCTTTCCACAGCCTTGACAGCTTCCGTGATAACTTCAAGGGCATGCTACGGTCCGAAATCTTGGGGCAGTTTTATCTAGATCTTCAAAACGAGTTATATATATTTCACCATTTTCTATCTATCATAGGCGATACAGCACAAATACCAGTCCTAGATGGCCTCTTGCACAACCCATGAGATTTCTCAGCCATAATGCAAATGAACATTTAGTCAAGCAGGTGCAAGCAGAATGTAAATGACTGCCACTTGCTCTGAAGGTGATTGGCAGCTCTTTGCATGGTGAGCCTCGCCCAGCATGGGAAAGTGAAATCACATCCTTCACACGTTTGATGGATTTAATTGCAAAAAGCTAAGCAGTAGATTGGATGCGCTGCTCGCAGACCTTATTCAAACAGTTCAACCACTCTATATGTCGAATCTCAAAGCACCAAAAAATGAGCAAAATACGACCTATGAGATTTCTCGGCCATAATGGAGAGATCAACACTATACAGGGAAATCTGAACTGGATGCGATCCCGTGAGGCCTCAATTAAGTCTCCTGTTTGGCGTGGGCGTGAAAATGAAATATGTCCATATGGTAATCCAAAGGCATCAGATTCAGCCTTTGGCAATGAAGAAATCGCCCATAATTAAATACGCTAGCCCAGCAATGAATTATGTTTCGCGAGAGCTCCCGTAACCTCAATATTCTTCAGTGGATGCAGTATTATTTGGCTTCGCTTTCATGCACTAGATTAGCGAAGAAGGCAGTGAGCGAGCTCTCTTTTCAAGTCATCGCTAGAACTGACGATGCCAAATCCATAATATGAAATGGCAGCTACGATGCCAGTTGTGTAAGTGTAAAATCTTTTGCCATCGCAAGAATTAGTAGTGGAGCAAAGGATGTTTCAGCTCTGTCGAGCGCGGACGAGCTCTGTAGTTTAATCTACGGTTCTTGAGGGCAAGACAAGGGTTTGTACAAGCCTAAAACAATGGATATGGACAGATGCCAAAGTAGCGGATGACAGCGTAAGGAGTTACAAGGGCAGTGGGAGCGTCAAATGAAAGAGCACACGTCCCACACAACTCTGCACTTCTCAGAAAACTGATTAAAGAAAGGTCCAATAATATAACGACGTTTATCCCCGCATATTTGACCTCAAATCACATCATTTCCGCAAAACTATATGCGTTTTCATTGAAAAACTATAGCGTATAAATGTAACAACTTTAAACGCAATGATGACTATACCACGTTTCCGCGTTCTTCAATTTGACAGCATTCTTTTCATGCGTGGATTGGAGCAGTGTTTTCCAGAATACCCTGCTTCTCCATCAGACTCCAAACCGGACCACGCTTAATATGACAGCGTTCAACGAGACAACGATTTTTCCTCCAGCAATCAACGGAGCCAACGCATGCGCTTTTCATGGACCATTCATGATTACAGCAAACGCAACATAATTACAGCAAACCAATAGTCATAATTACAACAAACGTATGGAGCAGAGCGCAGGTAATGGCAGAAAATGAGAGCGCAGGTGCAGGTACGGCAGACAAAATGCAAGTAATGTCAGATAGATAGTCTTAAAATAGCCAGAGACAGGTGCAGCGTATACAGTGCCAGAGGTCCGGTAGGAGAGGCAACAAATTTTTTTTTTTTTTGGCAAACAATTAATTAATGGAGCTTTATAGGTAATGGGCAGAGGTGCAGGACTGACATGCACATAACAGGCCACAGAAAAACAAGTGGCTCTGATACCATGTTAAACACACATGGAAAACATAGAATAGGAAAGATAAATCAGTGAGTGCATATTTTTTATTAACAGAAGATGTACATTTATAATACAATGTTGTGACTCTTGGGTTTCAGATCCCAAGGTCTCTTGGACTGCTTAGTCTTTTCGGCTTCCACACTAACCCTTTAGGATTAGGTGTCCAACAGTTGCTTTGTATTCAGAATTTATATTTCATCATTTTTCACCATCCCTGTTATTAGTTGTTTTTATCATGTCAACAAACTGGTAACTCACCAAATTTCAATTAAAATGGCCAAATTAATCTTTCACATATTTAGCATATTTTAAATTATTAGAATAATTAGATGTTCAACAACTTTTCCATGTTGTCCCACCTCTCAAACTAACCTAAATATATCTTAACTGAGATATGTCGAAAAAAAAAAAATCTCTGAGAAAAAACACCATAAAAATAGTTAATTCCCTTACCTGACTTCTTAATTATTCTTACCCATTGAATATCATGTTATTCTCACCCAACATGTGCTTCATATTAGACCAGAGGTGTTTCCTCGCTGTAAAAGTCGTACTCACTAATTAGCCACCGCAAAAATCTCATATCCCGCCACGGCTCACGGTAAGTGGCAGCCATAGCTACACGACAAAGTTTCACTGATTTGGGAGTTGGGGCCGAAAGTTACATGGAGAAAATACGCCCTTATCTCCAGTGCTTGGAAACTAATTTACCAATTATGTGAGTGTCATGCCGATCAACGTTGTTATCGGATGGATGGTTTGGCATGATGGATGGTTCTGCAGGGAAAGTTTCACGATTGAACAATTGTTGTCGGATGGATGGATGGTTCTATAGAAAAGTTTCACGTTTGAACGATTGTTATGGGATGGATGGTTCTGCAGAGAATGTTTCACGTTTTAATGATGGTTAATTTAGTTGTCTTTAGTTTTATTTTTTGGTAGGTTTCTTTGGTCTAATTTCTCTAAAATCTTGTCAGAATTTATTGAAATGACAAGTTTGATAGATAACTCCAGCACAATCCAAGTGCCCTAGGGTTTTTTCAGGGTATTGAATCCATATTTACAGTCAGAAAACCAGTTTAAATAATACAAATCAAGATTTCACCAAAAAAAAATTCCACGGGATTCCATCAACAAAAAATCCAAAAAAACACACTAAAAACAACTCCATTGTTAACTAATGGATGGTTTTGAAGGGAGGACACCTATTCACGATTGAACAATTTTTGGTAGAAAGTTCATCAAGTTCAAAAAAAATATTTTTAGTAGCAGTGTGAGAATTTTTATCCTGCTACAACTATTTCAATTTTCACATAGTCAAATTCATGAAGTGTAACCTTTTTTTCAGCATGAAAAAAACTTAATATATATTGTACTGATGGGCCATATTACATATATTCCGCATGATCACGAGGAAACTATACTAGTATTCCTGTGAGAATTGTAGAAACAAGTTCCACATATATAAACCAGATCAGTCAATACCGTAAAGTAATATACTGCCAAAAACTACATGCAAGTATAACAGATGTAAGGAAATCAGATACATAAATATCCACAATAATGCAGTTGAAACTATTCGACCCATTCCAGGAAATAGATGTATTGTTTTAAACTTCCAGCTGATATGGATCCCTATTGTATACAAAAAAAACAAAAAATATTATCCACAAATCTTATATACCAAAGCTGAGTTATTCAGGAAATGTATATTCCACCATG
Organism: Pinus tabuliformis; assembly: GCA_031772625.1. Lineage (NCBI taxonomy): Eukaryota > Viridiplantae > Streptophyta > Pinopsida > Pinales > Pinaceae > Pinus > Pinus tabuliformis. The sequence continues at coordinate 1,003,979,878 of CM062820.1, read as the reverse complement.
CCAATCTTATTGTCTTCCATTATGATGTCCATCTGAACTTTACCCAAATTACCAATTAAACCTTTTTTAGATAGTGCATCAGCCGTCTCGTTGTGTTCTCTATCAATATGACTGATTGTCGGCTGCCCAAGTTGGTTCCAAAGTCCAGCGATTCTCCTTAACCAACCTTGTAATTATTGTTGTTTAATCTATGCTTTTCCTTTGACATGGTCCAGAATAATCTTAGAGTCCCCATATATATGTATCCTCAGTATATCAAGAAATTTAATAAAACACAACATACCCCAAAAGGCCATAGCCTCAGCCTTGTTGTTAGTACCCAAACTAGCATTCCAATGAGCCATATACTGAATATCCAGTGTAATGACAACCAGAAAACCACATCCACATATATTATTTTATGCCACACCATCAAACTAAGCAGAAGGAAGATCCATAATAGGGTGGCAGCTTCTGTTTGTTTTATCTTTTGTAATGCTTTGGGTGTTGAAATTGTAATTTCCAACTGCAGGTCGAAACCACACAGTTTTTCCCTTGCGATACGATCTGATCGCAGATCGCGTCCTTGATCTCCTTTCCTTATTCTGCTCCCTTTGTTTTCCTATGATGTGATCCTGCGATGCGATGAGATCGCAGATCGCAGATCGCAAACTTTTGCCTTTGCACGTCAAAGCCCTCCACTTTGTATCTGCCAATTGTGATATTACGAAGCGATATCATTGCACATCGCACATCGCCGCTTCTCACCTCGCCTCATCCCCCGATAATGTTTTCTTTTGCGATGAGATCCTACCGTTCATCTGTAGATATGATGGCTAAGATTTGTTCTGGCTTTTGTTCACCATCGCCATGCCTTATTTATGTTTTAACCTACCTTTTGTGTTCCCAAAGAAGAAAGAAAGCTTACGCAATATCTGCTCACCAACAGCATTAAAGAAGAATAATGGCCGAGACCAAGAAGGACGTGCCTCGAGCAGCTAAAGGCATTAATAGGTTATGGGTTTCATTTACTGTTTACTGCGTCTACCCCAGCAGAGCACCAGAAAGGGCCGATTTGTGTCAGAGGCCCATCTTAGATTGTAAATGTGGTTGGTGGTTCATCAAGACACCTCCACGCATAACCTAGCAGAGATTTATTTTGTAATAGATGATATATATACCCAGAATAGCAATGTAACAAAAAAAAGGGGAAAGAGAGAGTGGATGAGAGTTAGAGCACAGCAGTGCAGAACGCAGCAGCGTAAAGAAAAGAGAACACAGCAGTGTTGTTGTAATCCCTCTGATAGAGGAAGACAAATCTTTTGTAACAGCAATCTTTTAAATGAATACAAGTTTTTATGTGTGTGTTGTTGAAAACCCTGTTCTCCTGCAAAACAATTTTTTTTTGTTGTTTCCGCTGTGCTAAGATCCTGTGTGTTCAAGAACAGAGTATTACTCGTTGTTCGAATTATTTGTGTTTTGGAATTTACCAGAAAATTCCTAACAGTGGTATCGGAGCTAGTCCAGGCTCTTTGAAGGTGTCAAAGAAACTGAAGGAAGGATTCTTGCTGCAGCAGCTCCTCTAGCAGAGTGAAGACTCAGTCAAAAATCCAAGGTATTCCTCAAGCCAGTTATTTAAATACTTGACTGTATTTGAAGCACAGTTTAGAGCGCAAGAATGGCGAGCACCAGCAGTAGCATGGGCATGCAGCTCCCACTATTTGATGGCAAAAATTACGACTATTGGGAAATAACAATGAAAGCCTTGTTTGCTTCCCAAGACTTATGGGAAATAGTTGAAGATGGTTTTAAAGAACCAGTAGATGAAAATGAGTTTAATAATCTAACTCAAGCAGAGAAAGATCTGTTGAAGAGCTACAAGAAGAAGGATTCAAAAGCCCTCCTCTTCTTGTATCAAACAGTGCATGGAAGCATGTTTCCGAGGTTAGCAGCAGCCAAGACATCCAAAGAAGCATGGGAAACTCTCAAGACAGCCTATCAAGGCATGGAGAAAGTGAAGACAGAAAACTACAGTTGCTGAGGAAAGATTTTGAGAATCTATGCATGAAGGAATCAGACAATACTGACTCATTCTTCACACATGTAATTAGTGTGGTCACACAAATAAGATCTCATGGAGAAACTCTTGAAGAAAGGAGGATTGTGGAGAAACTATTGAGCGTCCTACCCTCAAAGTTCGATGTGATTGTCACCACCATAGAAGAGACAAAGGATCTCTCAAACTTTTCAGTTGATGAACTTCATGCATCACTGATAACACATGAGCAGAGGTTGAGTAGAACTGAAAACTCATCTCTAGAACAAGCCTTCAAGACCCAGATGTCCTTTGGAAGAGGAAGAGGTCAAGGCAGAGGAAACAAGAGAGGAAGAGGCAGAAGCCAAAACAGAGGTGGAAGAAACAGTCTAGCAAACGCTCAAGGAAGAGGCAGCAATCCAAATCAGAACCAAGGCCAAGACAACAACCAACAAAGTGGACAACATCATGCTCAAGGACAAAGGTATGAAAAATCCAATGTCCAATGTTATTATTGTAAAAAATATGGGTATTATGCCAATGACTGTAGGATGAAACATCATGATATGAATATTAGATCTAGTGCAAATATTACTAGAGAAAATATCAGCTAAGATAATGAGTTGTTAGCTTGTAATATGGCTGAAACAAACAGTGATGATAGATGGTTTCTAGACTGCGGTCGCAGCAACCATATGACAGGAAACATAGCCCTGTTTTATGCTTTAGATCAAAGTGTGAAGTCACAAGTCACACTTGGGACTGATAGTAAAATTTCTGTTATGGCAAAAGGAGAAGTAAAAATATTTACAAAGGAAGGTGAAAAGAAAACCATAACAGATGTCTATTATGTTCCTGGAATGAAGTGTAACCTCTTAAGTATTGGACAGCTCATTCAAAAGGGTTACAATGTTTTCTTTGAGAATGATACATGCACCATCATGGATAGACCACCCAGCAAATGCTGTATTGCTGAAGTGAAGATGACAAGGAACAGAATGTACCCTCTGAGAATAAGGGAAGATTTGAAAAACAAAGAAGTAATTGCAGCAGTGACACAAGAGGCTTTCCAAAGCCAACCAAAAGATGAAAATTGGTTGCGGCACTTGAGATTTGGACATCTCAATTTTGGAGGTCTTAATTTGTTGAGTAGAAAAGGAATGGTAAGAGGATTACCATTGATAGAGAAACCAGACAACCTTTGTGAAGGTTGTATATTGAGGAAACAACACAGAGAAAGTTTTCCATGAGGAAAAAGCATAAGGGCAAAAGAACCCTTAGAAATTGTCCACTCAGACTTATGTGGACTGATGCAAACTCCATCACTTGCAGGCAGCCTTTATGTACTAACTTTTATTGATGATTTCACTAGAAAGACTTGGGTTTACTTCCTGAAGAACAAAAGTGAAGTGTTTGAAAAATTTCGAAATTTCAAAGAACTTGTGGAAAATCAAAGTGGGCTGCATATCAAAGTTCTGAGAACTGACAGAGGAGGTGAGTATATCTCCAAGGAATTTCTACTTTTTTGTAGAAAAAATGGTATACACAAACAGTTTACCACAAGGTACACTCCGCAGCAAAATAGAGTAGCTGAAAGGAAGAATAAGACCATCATGGATATGGTGAGGAGTATGTTAAAGGCAAAACATTTGCCAAATGATTATTGGGCTGAAGTTGTACATTGTGCAGTATACATTTTGAATAGATGCCCAACAAAAGTAGTGATGAACAAAGTTCCGGAAGAAGCATGGAGTGGAAGAAAGCAAGGAGTCACCCACATGAAAGTTTTTGGGTGTGGGCTTATGCACACATTCCAGATCAGCTAAGAAGGAAGTTGGATAGCAAAGGGGAGAAATGAATTTTCTTTGGATACGGTGAGGAATCCAAAGCTTACAGGTTGTATATCCCATCTACTAAGAAGTGTTTTGTGAGCAGAGATGTTCAATTCATTGAGGAGGAAGCTTGGGATGGAAGCATAGAGAAAACAGTGAATGTTAAAAACTGTTTGTCTCATGATGAAGATGATGAGGACATGATTGAAATGCATTCCCAAACAGCAACGCCAACACAAGGGCAGCAAGGGACACCCTTGAGGAGAAATGTAAGTGCCTCTCCAAGCACACCACAAGGAGGAAATTCAAGTGCCTCTTAAAGCACTTGTACACCAAATGAAAGAGGTAAGAAATTCAGAAATTTAAGTGACATTTATGATGAAGGAATGAATTCCTTGTTTGCTTTGTATTGTCATGTTGATGACCCTGTTCATTTCGAAGATGCAATTAAAGATAAGAAATGGATAAAAGCTATGGATGAGGAGATCAATGCCATAGAAAGAAACAAGACATGCGATTTGGTTGAGCTACCAAAAAGTAAAGAAGTCATTGGAGTTAAATGGGTCTATAAGACTAAGAGCAATGCTGAAGGCAAGATAGAAAGGCACAAGGCAAGACTTGTTGTCGAGGGATACAAGCAGCGGTATGGGAAATATTATGAGGAGACTTTCGCACCGGTTGCAAGAATGGAAACTGTGAGAGCAGTGTTGTCCATAATAGCACAAAACAAGTGGAAAGTTTACCAAGTGGATGTGAAGTCGGCATTCCTAAATGGAGTATTAATAGAAGAGGTTTACATTGAACAACCTCCAGGCTATGAAAAGAAAGGCCAAGAGAACAAAGTATGCAGATTGAAAAAAGCTCTTTATGGGCTAAAGCAAGCACCAAGAGCATGGTACAATAGGATAGATTCCTATCTACTGGAAAAAGGATTTGCAAAGTGTAAGGGAGAACCCACCGTCTACATCAAAGAAAAGGATGGTAAAATTTTAATTGTAGTATTGTATGTTGATGATGTGATTTTTACAGGTAATGATGACTACCTCATTAAAAATTACAAATCAGTCATGAAAGAAGAATTTGAGATGAATGACATGGGTTTGTTGAGATACTTCTTAGGAATAGAAGTAGATCAAAATGAAAATGGAATTTTTATTTCGCAGGCAAAATATGCAAATGAAGTGTTGGGCAGGTTTAATATGCAGCACAGCAAGGCATCAATCACTCCCACAGTGATGGGATTAAAACTCAGCAAAGAGGACAGCAGCAAGGATTTTAATCCTAGTTTGTACAAGAGCATAGTTGGCAGTCTTATGTATTTGACTGCAACTAGGCCAGATATAATGTTTGTTGTTAGTTTAATTTCCAGATTCATGGAGAGGCCGAAAGAAGCACATTGGCAGGCAGCAAAAAGGATTCTGAGGTATGTTAAAGGTACAAAAAGGTTTGGCATATCTTATACTACTTCAGAATGTTCAGATTTAATAGGATACACTGATAGTGATTGGGCTGGAAGTGTAGATGATCGGAAAAGCACATCTGGTTATCTCTTTCACATGGGTTCAGGAGCAATTTCATGGGCTTCTAAGAAACAACCCATTGTGGCGTTGTCTACAGTAGAGGCAGAATACGTGGCAGCTACAGCAACAGCGTGTCAAGCGATTTGGATGAGAAGGATGCTAAGGAGCCTATGCCAAGAGCAAGCAAAAGCAACGGTTATTTTTTGTGACAATAGCTCTGCTATTGCCCTGTCCAAGAATTTTGTGTTTCACAAACGAACGAAACACATTGATACAAGGTTCCATTACATCAGAGAATTAGTGAACAATGGAGAAACCGTTTTACAACATTGCAGGACTCACGAGCAGGTTGAAGACATTCTGACCAAGCCATTAGATTAGAAAAGTTTCGAACTTTTGAGGAAAAGTCTCGGTATGACTGATAACCCAGCAGTTGAAATTAAAGGGGAGTGTTGAAATTGTAATTTCCAACTGCAGGTCGAAACCACAGAGTTTTTCCCTTGCGATGCGATCTGATCGCAGATCGCAGATCGCGTCCTTGATCTTCTTTCCTTATTCTGCTCCCTTTGTTTTCCTGCGATGCGATCCTACGATGCGATGAGATCGTAGATCGCAGATCGCAAACTTTTGCCTTTGCACGTTAAAGCCCTCCACTTTGTATCTGCCGATTGCGATATTGCGAAGCGATATCATCGCACATCGCACATCGCCACTTCTCACCTCACCTCATCCCTCGATAACATTTTCTTTTGTGATGCGATCCCACCGTTCATCTGTAGATCCAACGGCTGAGATTTGTTCTGGCTTGTGTTTGCCACCACCATGCCTTATTTATGTTTTAACCTACCTTTTGTGTTCCCAAAGAAGAAAGAAAGCTTTACGCCATAACTGCTCACCAACAGCATTAAAGAAGAAGAATGGCCGAGACCAAGAAGGACGCGCCTCGAGCAGCTAAAAGCATTAACAGGTTATGGGTTTCATTTACTGTTTACTGCGTCTACCCCAGCAGAGCACCAGAAAGGGCCGATTTGTGTCAGAGGCCCATCTTAGATTGTAAATGTGGTTGGTGGTTCATCAAGACACCTCCACGCATAACCTAGCAGAGATTTTTTTTGTAATAGATGATATATATACCCAGAATAGCAATGTAACAAAAAAAAAGGGGAAAGAGAGAGTGGATGAGAGTTAGAGCATAGCAGTGCAGAACGCAACAACGTAAAGAAAAGAGAACACAACAGTGTTGTTGTAATCCCTCTCATAGAGGAAGACAAATATTTTGTAACAGCAATCTTTTAAATGAATACAAGTTTTTATGTGTGTGTTGTTGAAAACCCTGTTCTCCTGCAATTTTTTTTTTTTTTTGTTGTTTCCGCTATGCTAAGATCCTACACGTTCAAGAACACAGTATTACTCATTGTTCGAATTATTTGTGTTTTGGAATTTACCAGAAAATTCCCAACATTGGGATATAGTGCATATAAAGTGATGATTTTTTCATGTATCAGACCAAAATCCTCAGACCAATTATCAAAAATGCAAATATTCCTCCATTTCCAAATAGTCCAAAAAAGAAATAAAGGTATGGCACGCCAAATAGGTTTCTGATTGCACCACCATTCCATACATTCTATACATTCTACAATATTCAGATGCGTTAGATTTGGGAAACCAAAAGGATTTGCAAGTTTTCACCATATCTGAGTCACCTTATGACATTAAAGAAACATATGCATGTTATCTTCTGTGGCATTTTTGTAGATAGCACATATATTAGGGCCATGCCATTTGCGCTTATCCAGGTTCTCCCAAGTAAGATTCTTGTTACAATATTATTCTTGTTATAATATTCAGATGCGTTAGATTTGGGAAACCAAAATGATTTGCAAGTTTTCACCATACCTGAATCACCTTATGACATTGAAGAAACATATGCACGTTATCCTCTGTGGCATTTTTGTAGATAACACATATACTAAGGCCATGCCATTTGCGCTTACCTAGGTTCTCCCAACTAAGATTCTTGTTATGATAAACAAGCCATGCAAAACAAATAATTTTAATTCGAATGTGATTGCTCCATAGTGTCGTAAGAGTCGACACCGATGAATTCCAAATAGCACCATCACACAGAGCTACATATACATCCCCAACACAAATGTTGCCCTTCATCATTTTCCCAGCCCATACCAATTTATCCGGCTGTTCTTTCCAGCTTATTCCCAAGACTTTGTAGGCCGCACATATTTGATTCCATTCAAATACGAAATAATCAACCATCCCTAGATCATTTGAAGTTTTCCATATGGGATATCGGTCCCTCCAAGTACTAATCAATTAGTTCCAGAAGAAAATTCCTTGTTCATGGAAAAACTTCAATAATTATCCGAGAAACAACAGTCCCGACCAGCACCTTGAATCTTGTCCAATCCAATAATAATGGAATGTCCCGTTCGCATATTCCATACCAGTTGCTGAAGAAAGTAGCTAGATACCTTAATCATGTTATTCCAGATTGTTGCAAATGGGTTTCCTATGTCATATCGATACACAAGGTATTCCACTTTGATCTGCCTTATATAATGGTATTTGCCGTATGGCAATATACATATTGGGATTTCTGTGGCAGATAATTGAACATTTTGCTTACAGCTACAAAGGTTAAGCTGTTATTAAAGTTGTTAACTTGCCCGACCTCTCTTCACTTGAAAACCTACAAAATCAGAAATGACGTTCTGAATCGTACATCACCTGTGTTCAATACTACGAAGGATGAGGCTGTTCCCTTCGTCCTCAAAAGATTCGAGCTGCCTTCTTTTGCAGGAAGATTTGAAAAAGGCCTCCAGATACGAAAATATACCACTTGCGGCTATGTAGCAAGATATTCAAGGAGCAGACTCGTGGAACGGGTTATTAGATCCCATTAATCCAGTATTCAAAGCTGAGATTCTCACATATGGTGATTTTATAGAGTTGTGCTATGACGCGTTTGATGGCGAACTTTCCACCAATGATCTACGTGGGTATAAGTACAGCCTTGATAAATTGTTTGAGAGTTGTGAAAGCTCTGCTCATTCCGGAGCTTCCTGTAGCGCCGGCTACGAAGTGACCAAGTATTTGTGCGCAGAAACTGATGCACTGGGGAGGCTGGTAGAGCAATCTGTTTGGATTGGCTTTATTGCAGTCTGCACAGACGCTGAAGAGATATGAAGACTAGGAAGGCGAGATATTGTAGTAGCCTGGAAAGGAACTGACACACACCAGGAATGGATACAGGATGCTAGAGACACTTTAGTTCCTGCTCGATTATCTTTTACTCGTTTCAAGCACAACTTTGTCAGAAACGGATTTCCAACTAGTCCTCGTTTGAGGAACAAAGTCCTGGGACACCGATTATGAAGTACAGTTAGTTTGAGTGATAAGGGTGTCCGAGCAGGGTTGGAATTTGGATTCTTCATTACCTGTCAAACAATTTTTTTTTGACGTTTTAGGTCTTTATGTTACCCGTCAAGGAACGTTATGTTTAAAATTTTGCCCTTCAATCATAATGTTTTGATAAAAAATTGACCCTTCATTAATAAAGCTTTAATTAAAAAAATACTTTTCAATCACACAACTATGTTAATTTTTCTTATAATAAGAAAATAAAAAAAACATAACCCTAACTAAATGATTTGTTGAATCATGAAAGTTGTTTTACTCATGGATGGGATCCACAATTCCCATATCATCGAGATTCCTCTTATGAGTTATTCTTCCAAAGACATGATACAAAAATTATGGGTATATCTAGAAATCTATTTTACTCATGCCCAACTAATTGTTATTGCAATCATTCTGCTCCTATTTCAATATTCTCAATTTGGATTTCTATTAGATAATTTAAATGTTGCAATTTCAGTAAAAACAAATGGATTTCTTTCACCAATATGAACCAATAAAACTTCCCAAAAATAAATTTTCATCTCAAAGACTTTGAAATTGACCAAAACTATTTTTGACATTCCTCTCCACCATCATAATCACATGGAATTAACCTAAAAGCTGAATTTTTAATAAAACCAACACAATACATAAACTTAATTTATTTAAATATAAATAACATAAACTTAATTTATTTAAATAAAAACAAATATATTAATTTAAATTCCAAATATTACAACAATTAATTATTGATCATCAAATATTCACCTATAACTTTAAATAATATGAACTTAATTTATTTCCATAAAAACAAATATTATGGCACAAATTCCAAATACCACATATTACAAGGCTTAATTATTGATAAGTCAATAAAATATATTACGAGTAAATACGTGCGATCAAATTCCAGAACTGCTGCCATGCATGTTTTCAGCGGTTTGAGAGGGTAGTAATGAAGTTTTCGTTAAAAAGTGAACCGTCAAAAATACGTTTTATAACTTTCAAAACCCATCGCAAAAAACGGTTTCTTTTAATTTTTAAACGTAAAATACAGTCAAAATGCCTTATGACGGGCATTTTGCCCGTCAAATTCCGAGTAGAGAAAGGATTTTTAAGCTGGTACATCTCTAAAGGAGAAGATTCAAGATGTGCCAGAGATACTGTTATTTCTGAGATTCTCAGACTGGTGGATAAATTCAAGGATGAAAGTTTGAGCGTAACTTTGACTGGACACGGCTTGGGAGCTGCCCTGGCAACGTTAAGTTCATATGACATAAAAAAAATTCTCGACTCAAACTTTAAGGAACGGCCCTTACCTGTGACTGCGTTTGCATTCGCGAGTCCGCGCGTAGGGAATAGAGCATTTACCCTGCGAATGGAGGAGCTAGGAGTGAAAGTGTTGCTGTTGGTGAATAAGAGGGATGTTGTTCCCAAAGTTCCTGCATTTGTTTTCAACGAGAACTCATGGCGATGGTTAACAAAACTGTTGGATTGGCTTCCCTGGACATATTTTCACGTGGGTGTAAAGATTGTTTTGGACAACAATGACATCGGCAATGTTGATCCTGCTTACGCCCACAATTTAGTGGTTTATCTTCATCTGATTGAAGGCTATGCCGGATAGGGTAGACCTTTCGAATCTTCAGGGCGGAAAGGGCCTGCTCCACTTGCTGCGGCCTATTAATTGAATATCAGATTAATGAATCTCGACAAGAAAAAGAAAACGTAAGATGACTGACTGAATCTGAACTTTTGCTGCTATTCTGTTTTAATTTTCCGTCCTTTATTATCACCATGACCTGCTTGTGAGCAAGTCAGGTCATCTGGACACAAAAACTTGGTATAGGATAAAACTAGTTAGATGACTCTCTCCAAATTAAACCCATAATTAGATGACTCTCTCTATTATTCTGATAGCTTTTGTAAGACCTAATGCTTACCTAACAGACTTGTTAAGAATGTCGATTACATCATAGACTTAGAGATGTTAACGAACATAATTGTTGATTTGTTATTCATCAGATTCTATATCATTTTAATGAAAATCCTAATTATATCATTTTAATGCAAGCTTGCTGCACACTCCGAGATGTTTTTGATCTTTTGATTGAGTACAATTTATGTCATTATATGTATTATATTTTCAATTTTTCAATTAAAAAAATTTCAATAAAAATCATAAATTTTTTACTACACTTTCCAAACCATTCAATATAATTCATCATCAAAACAAAATATTTAGATATTCTTTAATGTTTATTTTACCTCGAGAATTTTGCTCTCCGAAGAGATTTGAAGGGATCAACCGAACATTATACATAATAGTACCTGGGGATTTGAAGTAATAAGTGGCAGGTTCGCTCGCACTCGACCATGGGTACTCATCCATTACACCTGATTACACATGTTTGATTCGCAATAGAATAGCCCCATCATGAACAGAGCGCTTATTATCTACGTTATTCTTATTCCGACCTAGTATTTACAATAGTGGCTCACGTGGTTCACGCTCTTATACCCGCCCGTTCAAGGAAACGACTTACCAGGTTGCGTAAAAGAGAGTAGTCTACTGAGGCCGCATATTCCTTGGAAAATTCAAGGATGAAAGCATTATCATTCATCCTTTATCATAAAGAAGAAAGAGAGATACTTTAAACTAATTTAAATTTAAAATAAATGAAAATTATATATATATATATATATATATATATATATATATATATATATAATTTTTAAATTTGTAAAATTATTATTTAAAAAAAAATCATGTAAGTATATAAATTAAATAATTAAATGAAAATTAAATATATATGTTTAATTATTAAATTTATAAAATTATTGTTTTTTAAAAATTTTTGATATAATTATATAAATTAAATAATTAATAAACATATAAGTATAAATTCATAATAAGTATCAAAGATTTATCTTATTGTACATTTTACATTATTAAATTTTAGAAAATATATTAAAATTTTGATTAAATTCATTATTATTATTATTATTATTAAATAATATATATATATATATATATATATATATATATATATATATATAAATAAAGAAACATATCTATATTATAGTGAAAATTTAATATTAAAAAATTATTGATCAATCTTATGATTTATGAATGTAATAGTTTATCAATACTGTATAACTAAAACTATTTTTAACTATTTTTAAAATCCCTATCAAAAAATAAACACACATTTATGAATAAAATTAAAATAGTTCGTTTAATCACTCTTAATTTAGTTCTTCTCGATTTTTTTTACTATGCCATTATGAAGTAATACAAAACACAATAAATTTCAAGTTTTATGGATGGAGAATAAAAAATAAAGAAACCAGTCATATCTTACCATTTTTAACCAATTAAAAAGAGTAATTCAATTAGTCTAGTAATTCAATTTTTTTTGGGTCATCAACTGCTTTTTTGTTCATTGCCCATGTGTAAACTTATGAAAGCATTATTATTCATATTACTTTTACATTATCATTCATACTACTTTTACATTATCATTCATGATTTAAAGAACAAATTTTTAAATTTCTATAAGCTTTTATCTGCCTGTGCAATTATGAAAAAAAATAAAGAACAACTAATTTCAACTTTTACCTATGTAGAATTATCATTCATGATTTAAATAACAAATTTTTAAATTTTTATAAGCTTTTATCTGCCTATGTAATTATGAAAAAAAATAAAGAACAACTAATTTCAACTTTTAGCTATGTAGAATAAAAGATAATAAAACGAATAATTCAATTAGCCTGGGAAATTATCTTTATTTTTCTATAATGACATCATTCTAATTTGTTCAATATTTTTTGTCATCTACTATTTTTTTCTCCATTATCCATATGTAAAACATATCGAAATATTATTTAACATAATAGGATAATTTTAAAAAACACATTTTACTTGAACAATTGCTATATAATTTTAAAACAAAATATTACTTATACTATTTTAAAAAGTAAACTTCCATAATTTATTTAGAATATAAAAATACATTTTAATTATATCCGAATTAAAAACAAATATAATCAACTTTATTTTTTTTAACAATGTAATTATAATATTAATAAGAAATTAATTTTTAATGCTTTTGAATGTATATTTCAATATAATTAATTCTGTAATATAATTATGCAAATTATAATGATAATATAAAAAGATATATAAACCATACAAATGGATCTTTGTTTTCCAAAAGTTTGGAAGATGAATAACAACAACTTCCGCCGTATAGTCCAAAACTTTACATTGAAGCAACACCTTTTATTTAGTTTTTGGAAGGTATTGAAAGTGAATAACAGCCGCATCCACTATATAATCCAAACCCTTATGTTAAAACATTCCTCCTTATTTGGAAATACCCCTCAATGGGGAGTTGTACATTAAGGACCAAAGGAACTTTAAGTTTGCGGTACATGGGAACTTGTGAGAAGAATGTTAAATTTCTCAAAAATAAAATATTATTAAATATTTTTTAATGATTGTGTGAGGATAAATGTGTTATTTTAGTAAGGTTGTAGATATGAAAAAGAAAGGATAATAGTAGAAGTTATTTTTATTTTAAAATTATATTTTTTTTAATTAATTTATAAATTAAAAAATGTTATAAATTATTTTGCATTTTAAAATTATGTTTTTTTTTTAATTAATTTATAAATTAAAAAAATGTTATAAATTATTTTGCAGTTTGAATGTAAATAAAGATGTTAATTATAATAAATTATAAATTTAAAAAAATGTTATAAATTATTTTAGAGTTTGAATGTGAATGAAGATGTTAATCATAATAATTAGACTAGAGTTATAAATAATCTAGAAATAATTACATCAAATTTAAATTAAAAATAATACATATAAATTAAAAGAGTTGAAGTTATATTTTTTTCTTTGGGAATAGATGGATTTTTTCACTAATCAGAAAAAGTTACATATAGCTTGAATTTCAAAAAAAACTAAAATCCACAAAATACTTAATAGACATTCATAAAATAACTACACTAATCATAACAACAAAGGAAACTTAAATAACTCAAGATTTCAAGGGTGGAAATGCCTTTGACATTTGTATGACTTTTCCCTAGTTAACTAATTGTTGACCATCTTCTCATATTTGTGCCTTATTACTCTTGCGGATTCATTTTTTGACTTCTTTCTCTTTCTTGAAGACCACCATGAAATCCATGGTTTGAACCCCAAGAATGAACTATGAGGAACTCAAGTTGAATTGATTGCTTCAATGATAGGCCTTATACAGAATCCTAGCCTCCTGATTTGGAATGTTGTTCACATATTTTACATGCCATTTTGTTGCAATGGAAATTAGTCGCGGGTCATCGAGATCTATATGTTCTAGTAGGCCTTCCACTTTAGCTTCTTCTGAAGGAGTGATAATCATTTCCCGTGGTAATGGATTTTGTTGGGGCTCTTCAAGAGACTTTTTGACATCGCCTATAGGGTTATGGGATTAACCATATCTTGATTGCATGCTTCATTGAATTTTGACTTGTTTTGGAGCATCCAATATAAAGGACAAAGACTTGATCCTGTTTTCATATCTAAAAATCTTCTCAAGATTTGAGGTACCCTAGGTACTCAAATTTGTTCTTCTTTGGAGGACTTTTCCCATATCAACTAGATATTTTTGTGAAGGATTTTCTTCAAATGGTTCCTTTTTATTCATCATATGGTCCCTAAAAGGATGTCCACATTCATGATAGTGTATGCATTTAAAAGGGACTTGTTCATAATCTAGAGACTCCCCCCAAACATTATCCTAATAATGAATAGCGACGGAGGTTGGAGGAGGGTAGCATACATTCATGTAAAAATAGATCCTTGTGTATGGAATGTACCTCCCTCTCCTCGTAACTTCCAATAATTTGACAAATTTGTTGATGGCATTATTAATACCTTCAAGGGTTTCCTCCTGTCAGTGTTCTTTGGGAAGAGAAAACAGACATATCCACATTGGGACTACATGGAAATCCTCCTTCTATGGATTATATCACTCCTTCCAAAATCACATGAAGAGAACTCCATTGTCAAAAAATATGACCCTCCTTCAAAAACCCATAATTTCTCTTCCACGATAGAGAAAATGACAATAGATAAACTCTTGGCCCCTAACTCTAATTCCATTTGACCTCGGGGTTCCATTTAATTTAAATCCACCCAACCAAATCCTTTTTAGAGGGCCATAATCTAATAAATTTTGCATATTGAAGTGTGATCCTGCATTTATTATATATATTCTCCTATCTTACAAGATTTAACCTCGTATTTTGGATCTTGCACTACTTTTGGCAGGAATGCCCTAGATTTCTAGCTTGCCTTTGTGCACCAATTAGAGGATTTGTTGCACAACTAGAAACCCTACTTCATTTGGTTGTTCTATGAAAGGGATTTCGAAGATGAGGGGATGGACAAGGAATACTAGTAGATCTCGATTGATCACGAACTACCAAAATAATCTTGCTAAAGGAGGGGGCAAAGCCCCCTCTAAAAAATCCAAGCATATATTGTTATGTAGAAGAGACCCTAGAATTTGTAGATAAGAGTCGATAGATTTAACTTAATATTAATTCAAGTTATAAATTGAAATAAATAAGTTAATAATGATATAGAAAACACTAAAAAAAGATGTATATTTCGTAGTGATATTGGTGTTGAACTTTCCTTAGTCCCTAGATGTAGTTTCGGGTTAATCACACACACAAACACTAGGAACCCACAACTTACAGGTACTTTACATAGCGGAAATATTTAGTAATAAAATCGATTAAGTACACTAATATTTGAGCCCAAATCTCGATTACTTTATTATTGCATCAATAAAAGAACCATGGGGCTCACGTACGAGAAATCATGACCCCTAAATAACTAATACAACTAGTATACGTAATATACCAAACTAGAGCTTGCGATATGATTCTTCAGATCTGCAATCTGCTGAAAGAGACAAGAATAAATACACATGAAGTAATTGTTGATGCAACCCTTCTATTACTAGCCCTTTATGTCCTAATTTTCCCTTGCAGCCTAGTTATCCTTTGACATCAACACATAGTGGTCTATCCCATTTCAGATCTCTTTCATACACTCTTGCTCAAAACAATTCAGACCCTTGAGACTTGCTATATGTATTAGCTCCAAACTATTAGCAAAACATAGTGGTACTTGTATTTCCACACCATTGTATAATCTACCCTCATACACTATTGTCCAAAGCTCCTTTTCTATATATACTTGAAATATTACGATCAACAACCATATAAAATAAATAACAAATCCCCATTTCTTCCATCGTTGTCCTTCACTTAACCCTAAGGCTACTCGCATGTATGCCAAAGTATTTGACAGTCATTTTGACCCTCAAGATGCTACCTTCGACCTCCTCAGTTGGTCTATCACCCTCATCAAATGGTCTGTGACCCTGTTGAATTTGGATATGAGTCCTTTCAGCCCTTTCCATACGTTACATAGGCCTTTCTCCCCTCCCTCTAAGAGAAGCTATAACTTCCACCCTCTTGAACAAAAAGATAGAACTCAACCTAGACAACATAAAATCGAACCACTACTTCTCCTTCCAGCATAAAGCCATACGATCTATAGACTATACTTGAAGGATACTCAACCTCCTTCAAAATATGTAGTTCTTCCTCCTTTAAAAGTGTGACCTATTCCTCTTGTCTCTTTTTCACACAAGAATGGTTTCTTGCTTCTTCTTTTTTCACACTCATAAAAACCATCTAGTTTTTCCTCAATCCTTCTTTAGCATTTCTAGTCACACTCGCTACGCCACTTGGCCTCCTTCAAATGTTGTAAGAACATGGACATATCTTCAACATTGGCCTAGATTAGGCCCTAAATCAAACTCTTCCTTAATCTTTAGCTCTCAAAGATCTTGGCTACCTTGCTTCTCCTCTAACCATTTGACTCATCCTCACATAATAGATTATAACTTTGCTACATTTTTCTCCTAAGATCATATCTCAGCCTCCACGATGAAAACTAAACTTTCCTAGGGCACCTTTAGCATAAGAGAAATCACATATCTCTTGTACACAATGAAGCTCTTTCTAGGCTCTCCTCTATTTATTGTTTCTCTTGGGTAACTTAGCAAACATCCAATGTTAGTATTTTCACCTCTGAACCCTTTAGAAAAAATAATTATTTTCTTTTATGTCCTAAACACACATCCTTAGGTCCAAAACCCCTAATTGGTTAAATTTCCCAACCAACCACTTTTGGTGGTTATCCTTGTTAGAAATACCTTCCTAGCTACCCAAAATCTAATAGCCCTTCTTAGTGAATAAGTTATTTCCTTCACGCTTCCATATCCACGAATTTTCTTGCATACCCATGACCATCCTCATATGAAATGTGACTTTCCTTTCATAGTCATACATGTCCTCACTTGCCACATCTTCTTTGTAATAGGCCTAGCTTTATCTTACATAGTGCATGAATGTCCTTGCATGCACCATGATATTTCCTTGGACCACCATGAATGTTCTTTCATGATATATGAATATCCTTGCATGGACCGAAAACTCTTCTATCTCATTAGAAATTGAAGATTCAGACTCCTAAAGTGCACCTAACGATCCTTCGTAATCTCTCTCTGAAGATAGTATCCCACTGAGCCTACACATTAACCTCCATTAACCCACTCTCCTCCCTGGAACACTCTATTCCATGCAGTCTTCAAAGTAGTTTGGATACCATCAACTCAGATCACATGTTCAATTTTCCTTAGGCCCTAGATTTTGTCTAAGGCTAATCATGCGCACAAACACACTAAGAACTCATAACTTACAAGTACTTTGCACAAAGGAAATATTTAACAACAAAAAAAATTATAGACACAAAGGTTTGAACCCAAAGGATTATTATTTTATTACTCTAGCAATAAAAGAATCATGGGGCTCCCATACTAAGGATCATGGCCCTCAATCACTAGTACAACTAGTATATGTAGTATATAAAACTATAGCTTGCAATTTTCTCTTTAGAGTTTCATTTTTTCCAGAAAATACAAGAACAAATACACATGACTTACTTGATAATACAACCCTTTAAAAACTAACCCTTTTTTTCCTCAGTTTCCCTTGAGACCCGACTGTACTTTTGCACTAACACAATGATCTCACTCATTTTAAATCTTTGTCATATAATGTTGCTCACAACAAGACAAACCCTTCACACTTCTTGTATATATTAGCTCCAAAGTACCAACAATAAACAATGGTCCTTTTCCTTCAACACCATTGTATAATCTTCCATTCATACATTGTTGTCCAAATCTCCTTTTCCGCACAAACTTCAAATATTTAGCTCAACAACCATCTACACGAAAGAATGAAGCCCCTTTCTTAGTTCATTGGCCTTCACTTATCCCAATGTTTACATGGACCTATGCTAAAATTATTTTTGAAGCCTTTTGTCCCTCGAGTTACCATCTACAACCTCCATATTTGGTCTATGACCCTCATATGTTTGGATCAAACACCTTTCAACACTTTTCGTACATTACCCAAGCCTTTCAGCCCATTTTGGAATAGCAACTATGGCTTCAACCCTCTCTAACATAAAGGGATAACTCAACCTAGACAATAGACAATTGATCCACTATTCCTTCTAGCACAGACCCATACGATCAACAAAATAAATTTCGAGGATACTCAACCTCCTTCACAAGATAAAATCTTTTCTCCTTTAGATATGTGGCCTCTTTGTAGTGGCTTGTTCTCACACAAGAATCATTTTACTTTTACATTACATTCACACTCACATAAACCCTCTAGTTTTCCATCGATCCTCACAAATCATTTATGTTCACACTAGTTGAGGCACTCGACCTCCTTCAAAGTTTGTAATGACATGGATAAATCTTCTTCATTGGCCTAGATCAGACCTTAAATAAAAATTTTCATTTGCCTTTAGCTCTCCAAGATCTCAGTTACATTTTTTCTCCTATAACGTTTGACTTCCCCTAATAGAACATATGATAACCTTGTTATGTTCTTCTTCCAAGAGCAGATCTCTGCCTTCATGAGCTGATATCGACCCTCCTAAGGCACCCTTAGTAGAAGAGAAGTGACATATCTCTTTCACACAATGAACCTCTTCCTAGTCTCTCCTCCATTTTTCCTTTCTCCTAGGTCACTTCAGAAACCTCTGCACTTAGTTTTTCCACTTCTCAACCCTTTAGAACAAATAATTATTTTCTTTTAGGTCTTAAACCCACATTCACACATAAAAAACCCCTATTTGGGTAAGTTTCCCAACCAACCACTTTTGATTGGTATCGTTGTCAGAAATACCTTCTGAACTACGAAAAATCTAATAATTGGCTTCCCCATTGTTGTAAAAACTAGAAGTCCTCATTCTCCCAATTAAAATTTACCCCTCATAAAGAACCCTACATTAATAAAATTAGGGTTGGTAGAAAAGCCACCTAAAGTAGTGAACACCTTGACCCTTAAATACGGAATTAAGGTATTGGATTCTACAAATGTATAAAATATACTTGCAACAAGTTAAACCATACAAATTAGAGATAGAATCTTAATCACACACACACACACACATATAACACCTTGTAAAGAAGAGCGAGATGAATTTTTTAATATACTTCATTTAAATGGAAAAATACTCACCATGAAAAATGCATAATGTATCAAAATATGTTAGAATTAGAATGAAAGCCCCAAGGGTTAGCTCAGTTGGTCAAAATCAGTGCCTCGCTATCGGGAGGTCACAGGGTCCATTCTCCCCAAAGCCCTTGGGGTCAGGCCTAGCTAGTGCGCCGCAGGGCTAGATTCCCTTCAGGGTTGATCAACCCATATCTTTCCATGGACGTAGCACCACCCGTTGACGAGGGTGTCTGTGAACCACAGCCAAAAAAAAAAAATGTTAGAATTAGAATGAAAATTCATACCATCAACCACCATTTGCATGTGAGCAAGGCAATTTTTAAACAAACTTTAAAAGATATAAGCACATAAAAATTATTGTTTCATGTGATTAAGGATTTTCTAAACAAAATTTGACGAAAGCATGTACATGGAACAAAATTACCAATTAACACAGTTGATGCATTAATTTGTGTCTATGACTAATAGTTCCTTAGATAGAGGAGGGGCAATATCAATGAGTTTATGATTTTTAGCACAATGTAAAAAAATTAAGACAACACGATGTAAAAAAATTAAGACTTTGTTATATGTATGAGTTATCAGATTACATATATTTTTGTATTTCATAAACACCACATTTATTGATTTATTTTTTAAGTAAAAAAATTTCCTTAAAAATCACATACCTAACTTTTTTACACACTTCTGGAACCATCCAGTATGATTTATCATAAAAAAAAAATATTTAGATGTTATTTAATCTTTATTTGAACTCTAAAAATTTTCCGTCGGAAGAGGTTTGGAGTGATGAACAGAACATTATACGTTATAGTACCTTGGGGTTTGAAATGGTAACACTACTACACCAAGGGCACTTTTGAGACATTTTTTTAAGACAAAAGAAATCTTTTGTCTCAAAAACTCATCTTTTATTTTAGTTATTTTACATTAAAAATTAATATCAATTGATTTGTCTTAAATATAAACTTTAAGACAAAAATAGGTTGAGACAAAAATATTCTAAGACAAAAGTTTATATTTAAGACAAAAATAGTTTAAGACAAAAATATTTTAAGACAGAAGTAGTTTGAGACTAAAATTTAAAGACAAAACTTTATATTTAAGACAAAACTAGTTTAAGACAATTATTTTAAGACAAAAACAATTTAAGACAAAATAATTTTAAGACAAAACTTTATATTTAAGACAAAATCTTTTTGAGACAAAAATATTTTAAGACAAAACTTTATATTTTATACAATGACCAATTTAGATCAAACCTATGTTTAATACGATATTTCACTTAGAATGAAAATGGAGGACAGCACTGAGTTTCAGGGTGATCTACGCGCGCATTCTGAACTGGAGCTCCTGCGCCCCTGCTTCCTCGGCCCCTGCAGCCCTCCGTAGGTCCCCCGCCTGGTAGCCCCTGCTGCTGGGCTCTCAATCGTTCCCGACATCCCCACAATCAGGCTCTGCCTCCCTCCTCCAGCCAGTGCTGCTGCTGGCACAACGTCCACGTCTGGGTTTTGCGATCGCAGAGGAGCATAGTCGCCACCATGAGTGCGCCTGGGGGTGGGGAACCTTCTCCCACCCCACCAATCTCTTTAGAAAAAACATTTAGAATATTGCTCTCATAGAAATGGAAGAAACATTTAATTCCAGAAGTCCCGAAATTCATCAAAAAACTAGAGGAAATTCCTGAGGTCGCCCTGCTAGAAGACCAACCGATAAAAATCGCCTTAGCCCTGGCTGATAGAAGGTTGGTAGGACAATTTATGGGACGCTGGCCCTCTACAAAAATAATAGATGACTGGATCCAACACAACTGGAGGCCCCACCTGTAAAACAATGTGATTTGCTATGTTGTCGGAAGAGGGTATTTCATTTTCCAATTCACCTCCAAAGAATATTGTGATTTGGTTTTCAGAAACGGTCTGTATTTTATGGGAAATCAGGGTCTGTATCTTAATAAGTGGACCCTCGACTTCGATCCCACAATCGATACCCCTAAAGAGGTCCCGGTCTGGGTCCAGCTTCCCAATCTTCTGATCCATTGCTGGAGCTATCACACCTTGCAGAAGAGTGGAAATGGCCTAGGTCGTTTCATTGAAAAAGTAGATAACAAGGGCCAATATACATGCGCAAGAATCTGTGTGGTAGTCGATCTGGAAGCTGGACTGCTCGAAGCGATAAAACTTATAGTCGAAGAATGGCATCACTATCAAAAATTGGATTACGAGCAACTGCCTTTCAAATGCAAAACTTGTCACAAACATGGACACTTCCAATGAAATTGCCCAAAATCTCCAACCAGGGACAAAGTGGACGAAAAAGGATGGAAAGAAATCAAAAAGGGCATGGCAGTCCCAAAACCAACTGAGAAGAAAAATTCAGGGCCGTTGGTGAAGCCCCGACCTAAACCAAAAGCCAAAGAAGTTAGAAAAGAGGGTTCTTCCTCTGGGGTAAAGACAGATGCCATTGGAACCCAAGAGGAACCAGAAGACCCATCGAAGAAAGTGAAAGAAGTAGAGGCAATGTCAAATCTTCCTCCATCAAAGGATGAACAAGGGGAAAAAGAAGAAAATGAGGATTGCATCAGTCTGTGCTCCGATTCTGAGGGAGATTCAGAAGATGGAGTCTCAGATTCAGACAGCTCGCAAGTCACTCCTATGAAGTTGGCCAGGGGTTGAAAGTCCAAGAAGAAATAGAGAGAGGAACAAACTTATCTGGATGTTCTCCAAGGCTCTCAGAAAACTCTCAAAGGAATGATGAATACCAGATCTAGGCATAAGCATGGTCAGGCTCCAAAAGGAGCCACAACCTTCCAAGCTAGTAAATAATGAAATACGTCTCCTGGAATTGCAGAGGGTTACGTAGCAGGTTGAAAGAAGAAGCTCTGAAAGACATTGTAAGGATGTACTCGCCTGAAATCCTTCTCATCCAGGAGACAAAACTGGAGGACCTTCTACTACTCCAAGCAAGCAAAGCATTCTGGAATAAAGGCCAAGGGAGAGAAGTCAGCGCCAGAGGCGCGTCTGGAGGGATTGCCTCCTTTTGGGACAGCACCAAATATGATCTAATTCACGAAGAATGTTGCCCCCATTAGCTACTCACTAAGCTCCTCCATAAAGAATCTGGCCACCAAGTAAGTATGTTCAATTTTTATGCTCTGGTCTTACCATCTGAGAAAAAAAATTGTTGGGAATCACTCCAGTCTTATCTTTTCTTGTACAACCCAGAAAATATTATTATTGCAGGTGATATGAATGTTACGCTAGCTACAGAAGAGAAAAAGGGGGGCTCGCTGGTTAGGGACCCAGCTAGAGAATGGGTTGAAGACCTCATTTTAGATTGGGAAATGGATGATATCAAGCCCACATCTGGGAAATTCACTTGGTCAAACAAAGGGATAGGCCCCGGCCACATTGCTGCACGTCTGGACAGATTTCTAATCCAATCCTCCTTCTTGACTTGTGGTCTAATGGCCACCTCTAAAGTTCTGCCGAACTACACCTCTGACCATAAACCCATTCTGCTTGAGCTCTCCTTGGATGGAAATCTTGGCTCCATTCCCTTTAGATTCAGTTCTCTATGGATTCATCAAGAAGTATTCCAGGAGGTGGTCTCCGAGGCCTGGAATCGGCAAGTTCAAGGATACCCTTTCTTTGTGTGGGAAGAAAAAATGAGGAGACTTAAAAGGGAGCTCAAGTAGTGGGCTAAAAGGTTGAAAATGCCCACCACCAAAAGAAAGGAGATGCATGATAGTTTAGCAGGCCATCAATTAACAATGGATAATTCCGATGTAACTCAAATCCTTCTTCAAAAAGAAGTAGAGTTGCAAAAAGATCTCCATAGAGCAAGTAGGGATGAAGAAGTGTTGTGGAGACAGAAGGCTAGAAATATTTGGTTACAGGCCGGAGACAAAAATATAAGATACTTCCATAAGCAAGCTGAAGCACGCAAGAAATTCAAAATAGTAAATGAAATTCACTATCAAAAAACTATGGCTAAAGGTTCTGAAGGCATAAAGCGAGCAACCCACTCCTTCTTTAAAGATCTTTACTCTGCCCTGGAAGACCCTCCTATCGATTCTCAAGCCTATTGGATTGATCTTATTCCTCACTGTGTTCAAGATTTTGATAATATTATGCTGACTCCTCCGATCAGTATGAATGAGATTAAAGAAGCTTTGGATTGCATGGATCCGGACAAAGCCTCGGGCCCTGATGGGTTCACTGCAAGGTTCTACCTGACTTGCTGGCCTACAATTGAAAAAGACCTTCTGAGAATGATTCGTAAATCTCAGACCTGCACCAAGATTGGAGGCAGTACCGACTCGGCCTTCCTTGCCTTGATTCCCAAAGACAAAGGCGCCACCGATTTTAGTAGATTCAAGCCCATCTCTTTGTGTAATACAAGTTATAAGCTGATTACAAAAATAATAGCCAACCGTATTAAGAAAATTCTATTGGTCATCATCCTTTAAAACTAAGGAGGATTCATAAAAGCGAGAAAGATTCTTGACAATATTGTGTTGGTGCAAGAAGCAATTCATTCAAGTTTTCATCGAAAAGAGAAAGCCATGGTGATTAAGCTAGATTTGACAAATGCCTTTGACAGAGTGAGACATGATTTCCTGTTTTCTGTTATGGAGAAATTTCGCTTCTCAAAAGTTCTCATAACTTGTGTGAAAGCCTGGATTGCCTCCCCTTGGATAGCGCCTTTGGTTAATGGTCATTCAACGAAATTTCTCCAGGCCTCGAGGGGGCTAAGACAAGGTTGCCCTTTGTCCCCGCTTCTTTATGCCATTCAAGCTACGGTGCTCAACTTCCATCTAGACTGCTGTCAATAGATCCAAGCTCTATCAGGCCTTAGAATGGCTCACAATGTTAAAGACATAAACCATGCCCAGTTTGTTGATGATACATTATTGCTTGGAGGAGCTAGCGTAAATTATGCTAGAACCTTCAAGAAGGAGTTGGACATTTATAGGGAGGTTTCGGGCAGCAAGATTAACTATCTAAAAAGCACAATCTATGGCTAGAATTGCTCGATCAAAGATTTGATAGACATAGCAAGGCTATTAGAAATGGAAACAACCCTGACCTGGGAGTCATTTAAGTATCTTGGGATCCCAATATTCAAATCAAATCCTAAGGTAGCTCACTAGATGCCCCTGCTAGACAAGATAAAACTCAGAATACAAGCTTGGGGAGCCTCATGGTTGAATAATGTTGGGAAGGTAATCCTTATGAAATCTGTTCTCATAAGTCTCCCAGTTTATCAGAACTCCATTCTACTAGCCGCTAAAACCTTTATTAGTAAAGTGGATGGTCTCCTGAGAATATTTCTGAGGGAGGGAGGGAAAAATAATGGAGGAATGCTCCATTTAGTTAATTGGGACACTATTAAGAAGCCATTCTTGGAAGGAGGTCTCCAAATGCGGGATCTGGCAGCCCAAAATCTTGCTCTGGGCTCCAAGCTCCTTTGGAACATTGTTTCTGGGAATCCTAGTTGGAGCAAGAGAGTTTTGTGGAAAAAATATTTTCATCGGCAGCGTTTGAGGTGCTTGGACCAGCCTCCTAGAATTTCCAAAGGATCACCAGCTTTCAAACGCTACCTCACATCTTTGAAACTTTTCAGTCATAAGCTTTATTGGATCCCAGGTAATGGGAAAAAAACTAAAAATTTGGGAAGATTCGATTCTTGGAGATCAACCCTTGAATCAGATGGCAGAACTAGAAAATATCAAAGCTTGGCTTCAGGCCAGCAATCTGGAAACCCTTTGGGACATCTCGAATTGGACAAATGATGCAAAAAGTCTATGGGATGGTTGAATTTAGGGGAGGTCCCTCATTGGCTGGATGGTGAAGCCAATTTATTGTTGGATTTGCTCGAAGGAAAATCTCCCTTAAAGGCCTCTTCTAAGGACAAAAGAGGGTGGGGTTCTCTTTCAGGATCCTACTCAGCAGCAGAAGGTTACAAAAGTATGATGGTTGTCCCTAGCATCCCCCCAGAGCCAACTCAATGGAAATTTATTTGGTCTTTTCCTGCTCTCCCCAAAATTGACTTCTTTTGCTGGACTCTGGCGCATAAAAGTATCCTCACTAGAGATAACCTGAGGAAGCGTGGAATGGAAGGTTCCTCCAGGTGCCTTCTTTGTGCATTGGATGAAGAAATGGCTAACCACCTGTTCTTATTGTTCCCCTTTGCTCAAGAAGTTTGGAAGGGTGTCCTCATGTTAGGACCTGACAAAATAGAGCTTCCAGGAAATATTCAGGACCTGCTAAGAAATTGGGCCAAGTTATCCCCATTCTGTCTCTCCAAAAAAAGCCTTCTCAAGACTCGCTGGATGTGGATCCTCAAATTCACATGCTGGAAACTGTGGTTGGAGAGGAACAACAAAATATTTAGGGAGGAGAGTTATAAGCTGGTCATAATTATCACTAAAATCAAAGCTCCATTGGGGGAGGCCTTAGAAACCAAACCCACCATAATAAATGGCATGATTCTAGACAGTGAGGAAGATCAATGGTTAAAAGAGCTTGTTCGAAATCATCAGAATAGATCCATTCCTCCTACTAAAGCCCCTTCTCATTGGGAAATTCGTTTGGAAGAACAGGAATTCATCAAATGGAGATCTGCTTTGGATGATCACTACCTATTCTTCGATGGGGCCTCTAAAGGTAACCCAGGAAAGGTGGGTGGCAGGGGAGTTATCTTAAGCCGAGGTGGCTCAACTGAGCTGCGCTTTGCTTGGGGTCTGGGGCATGAAACAAACAACAGAGAAGAGGCTCTTGCTCTGTAGCAGGGTCTAAATCTGGCTATCAAGAGGAATCTCCTCTCCATCTCAGTATTTGGAGACTCCAAACTAATTATACAGGCTATGAACTCTCAAAAGATCCCTTCTCAGGTCCAGTTAGCCCCCATACTCAAAGAAATCAAACTATTGTTGCCCGAGTTCCTCAAAATATCCTTCTATCATGTTCTGAGGAAGTTAAACTCACAGGTGGACTTGGCAGCCAACCTAGGCTCTCTCAGGAGCAGGAAATCTCTATTAGTAAATGATGTTGAATCAGACTGTAGCATTCCTTAATTTTGGAGTTTTCTGGGCCTCTGTTCCTTTGAGAATTTTGCTGATTCAGATTCTCCAGATTTCGGGACCAAACCATTTTGAGCTGGCTTCTGTTAGGAAATGCGGACTCATCCACAAGGGAAAATTCAGAACACAACCGTGGCATTTTCGATCTCTGTTCATCATTGGAACTCACTGCTGCGTCTAGGTAGGTGCTGGGGATTTCATGACGGCCTCTTCAAGGCTAATTTATTGCTCTTGGCATTCTTGAACACTATATAAGACTCCACCAGACATTTTAAAAAGAAAACGTTGTGATTCTTGGGATGATCCGACACTCCAGCACGTTGGACCTCTCTGCAAGCTAGGAAGCAGAGCTACGTCGCGGAAAGCAAAAGCAACGAAATTTCAAGGCACCATTCTGAAACCAAATCAAGTTCTTTTTCAAGCCTCTATCTTCATTCATAGTGTAACTTATTCAACGGACTATTCAAAAGAAAAATATTCTTTCCCCGCTGAGTGTAACATGGAAATATAGGGTTTCAATGTTAAAGTCCTCGACAGCTGATTTGCCAAATTTGAAATAAAAATTAACCATTTATGTCAAAAAAAAGAAAATTGAGAGTGGAGCGCTTAGGGTTTAATGTTTTTCTGCAACTGGAAGACCTTCACAGACTTCGTCATTCTACCATTAACCTTCAGCCATAAGGTAGCTACAACACAATAAGGAACAACTATCGGGCAATGGAACACCCTCAGGGGGAGGACATGATGCCTCCCCCTGCTGATACGGAAAACGGCCTGCGACAGACTGAAAATGTCAAGATGAACCATCGAGAAGATATAACAATAGAGAATGAAATTACGCCAATGAATAACAACACAAATGAAGAACCATGAGTGACATCAAACACCTGCAAGCCGGTAACAGTTGACAGATCCAAAATCGAGCTCCCAAGTCAACGCATCAACACTTAGATCCAGTTTATGAGGGATCATGCTTTGATAGGAAAGTTCATAGGCCTTTGGCCAACGGAGAAAGCTTTGCGTGGCTGGATCGCAGCCAAATGGAAGCCAAAAGGGCACATAACACTGCAGTTAGGGCGTAAGGGCTTCATTATATCCATTTTCAATTGTCTCGAGGACCGAAATAGGGTATTGGATGGAGGACCATATTTCTTCAACGCAGCAGGGCTATACTTAAGAGGATGGATCGAGCGCTTTAACCCAGACAAAGAAGATCTGAGCTGGGCCCCGGTGTGGTTGTGCCTTTATTCTCTCGCTCTAGAGTATTGGGATGAAGACTCTTTGCGAGACATTGGGAATGGTTTAGGCGAATTCATCAAAGTGGTAGAGGAGACAAAGCTGAAGTGATACACCTCCTATGCATAGATTTGCGTATACATGCACCTCAACAAAGCTCTCTCAAACGTGGTAAGCCTCTACCATGATGATTATGAATGGTTACAAACAGTAGATTACGAGCATGTACCATTCCGTTGTCGAAAATGCCATGCCCTGGGCCATTTATTCTGAGACTTTCCCTCCAATATGAAATCCATGACCACCCCTTCAATGGACAGATCTGACTTGGATGGGTTCACAAAAGTTCCCAATCGCAAAAAGACCCATAAAAAGCCCTCTACCTCACTCAAAAAACATGTCACCAGCATCTCCTTGCCTTCAACAAGCAATAGCTTTGAAATCCTACTCCAGCCGGAGGTTCATATTTTAGATAATCAAAAACAACCTGAAGCCATTCCTAAGACTTCTGCCCATTCGACTCCATCAAGCTCAAAGAAAGCCCCCACTTCTAAGCAACCCATGGACACCAAAACTCCTTCTCCCAGTAACATGCAGAAAAGGACTCCTCAAGGTATGGAGGTAGATAGCACTCAGATGCAGCTCACGATTGTAGATGATACAGAGGCAGAGCAGGAAATAGTACAGCACATGGAAGAGGAACCGGAGAGCTTCGACATCGGAGATCTAGATATACTGGGACTTGAACAGGCTTATAAGAAAAAGGAATATGACAAAATTCCTGAGCGACAGGTAGAGAACTTAGAAGTAATTCTCTCAAGAGCACAGAAGCAAAGATCATTAGGCATCCAAACTGGTAGTCAGTGGGATGGAAGAAATATCTTCAAAGATGGATGAAAGATGTTTGATGATATGTATGTAGTCAGTACACTCCTCTGCATTACTCCTTTGCATTAATCCTTGCTTTGTATCTTGCATGTACCCTCATCGCTTGTCAGATTTGGCTACCTGCTGCCAATAGTCTCTTAGCTCTTTCCTGACAAAGCAAGTGAAGGAATTTACTTCAACTTCAATTCTTCAAGGCTCTTCATAGAAATTATAGAGCTAAGAGAAGGAGATGTTGAATATCACTATCAAACTCTTGAAAATACTTTACATGTTCGAATATATCCAAACAATTAAGCTACCACTCAACAACATTGTCAATCTTATAAGACTCAAGAAAGATCACATCTCTAGATATTATAAACTTCTTATTCACTTCATCATAGAGATGGTATGCTTTCGAGGTATGAGTACCCAAAGAAGATGCATTTGTGATTCCTTGCACTGATTTTTTTTATCTGTTCCTTAGGTATGAAGGCATAATATGAGGAACCAAAAACCATGAGATTCCTCACCAAAGGAATGTGGCCATACCACATTTCATAGGGATTCTTGTTTCTAATAGCAAGAGTTGGACACCTATTATTTATATACACAACACATAGAACCACATCAACCTAAAACCTTATGAACTTAACATGTGAACTATGCCAAGTTCATAGTGAAAGTAATACATTCCAATGAACTATGTGTTGAAAAATGTAGCAAGAAATTCTCAATTTGATTTTTCCTTGATTAAATTGAAAAAATTCAAATTTCAACATCAACAGACAACTTGGATGATGTTAACTTGTGTGACATGGCTTGTGTCACCTAGTTTACTCAATAAATTCGAGTTGGAGGAGTTAGAGTTCAGTTCTGCATATGTGATTGCTAACTTGTGGCAATAAATGTCAATTATCTCAGGTTGTTGTCAGTTAAACTAGTTCTAACTTCTGGAGGAACTAGTGGAAGGTCATTTAAGCAGTGGGACTTCAGTCAAACACGGTTATCATCTAGTTAACTGATCAGTCAACCCAAAACAGTTGGCGAATGAAGAGAAGTCAAGTCCCCTAAAATTGGTGGAGATTCGAAGGTAGTTTTAATTTCTTGTAGCTCACACAGTTGCAATAACTGGCTATAAGCATAGTGGAGGACGTAGCTTTATTAGGAGCTTCTTGTGAAATTAGAGAGCGAATGATTGTTGGTAGCATTAACAGCCTACCAGGAATTTGTTTTGCACCACACTTCAATGTTTTGGGCATGGTTTTTGAGGGTGGATATTTTTTTTTTATGCTTTTTGGTCATGCATGTCCTCACTAAGTATCTTGGGAGGTCTGTAATAGTTCCTTGCATGCACATCCTCACTAAATATCTTTTCGGATGTCTGTACTAGGTCCTTGTAAATTTCTATTTGCCAAGGCTTAACTACTTATGATCTTAGGTGCTCACAACAATTCAACAGTTTATGAAACTTTCCAAATCACCATTCCTAAAAGGATCCAACAAAATGACTTTAGAGGAAGATGAGAAGGGAAAAATCTTATTGGAACTAGCCTAGAACTAGTGGAATTGGTTGCTCCCAATGGTTTTAGAGTTGTACTAGTCTAGTTTGGTGGTTCAGATTGGCTAAGGTCGGTCTTGTATTGAACTGACCTTAAAACACCAAATTCACTAGTTCTCTAATAAACTGACCAATTCTGAAGAATGTAGTGCAACATAGCTAATGACCACCAAATAATAATTTTTTAATAAAAAATACTGAAAAGGAAAAAAAAAATTATTAACTCGAGGGCCCTACAAAACCTAACCCTAGTAATTAATGGTAATATTTAATTTTTAACGTAAAATTAAAAGTTCACATTCTCCTTATCTTTCCTTTTTGAAAAGGAAAGATAAGGATACTGTCAGCTTTTACTTAAATTTTTAATCTTAACATTAATTGTTTTGAGTTGTTTCAGAGTGGTTCCAACTTCATTCAATTTTGAGAAAGTCAAATTTTAGATCCCATTCAAAACTTAGTGGTTATTGTTTCAACTTCTTCTTTATAATGAGTCCTAGACTTTGACTTCCAATTCTTCAGGTGCAGTTATTGCATAATCATATTCCTCGTGAGACTTTGCAGTAGAAGTTGATCTTTAATCCATTGCAAGCACTTGACCTAGCATAGGGAACCATCAACTACCCCTCCCAAGTTGCACCTCAACATTGAAATTTTCTTTTTCAGTAGACATTCATTTTATCCATTAGATCATTTCTTCCACTGTGACAGTCCAACAACATCCCTGCCAACATATGCTTGAAAATCCATCTCATCTTTACTGCTACCTTATAAACACTCTTAAATCTTGTGTCTCCAATATAAAAGAGGAAGAACCAGAAAGGGCCTTCTTGGCCCTCTTCACAACCCACAATATGTTTAGCTTCTCTCTTGTGCTTACACTCTAGTCTTCTTGCAGCTTCAAAATGGTGAATCTTAAACACAGTCTCATGATGCCCATTCAGGGAAGCATAATTCACCCTTTGTTTGAATCAAATTACCCCCCCTAGCATTCCCTTTACCTTTAAATGCAGGCATATATTTTCCTTCTGTATGATTGTTAAGCTTCCCATCTCTATTTTGCCTCCCTCTCCTACCCTCATGAACCCGATAAGCTAAATTTAACCAATCTCAATGTATCTAAAGATAAACAATCCATCCAACTGGGTAGATTGAGTTGAGACCCTTTTAGAAACTAAATCCATCCCTCCACAATGATATATCCCTCCCCAAGAACATCATCATGCTCTTTTCAATATCTATCATTCCCATGATCACTATAAATTTCTGAGTCCTTCACTTACATATTTGGTAACATCATCATTCAGATCACTTATACTTTGTTGTGTTGTTTCTTGTGTTATGATTTCCTTTAATGGAAATATCTCCCTAGTAGGCACGAGTAACTAAATTCAACTTCTTATTGAACTCTTGCGTTAACATACTTAATTTTCATTTTGACCTATTCGGTTTCAAATTCTTGTGTGGTTGGTTTACTGGTTGACTACTAGCATTCACCAAGTGGTTATTGATGATCATAGTTAGTCTAGAGTGAACGTTGGACTTTGCCTTGAAAACCAAGCCCCAAGAATAAGCACTTATGATGGAACATTTCAGAGCCCATACTAGTGGAAGGCCAATTGTGTAGTGGGACTTTAGTCAAACTCAGTGATCATCCAGTAAATTGATCAATCAACCCAAAATATCTAGTGCATGGAGAATTCAAGTTACCCAAATATGGTGGAGATTCCAAGGCAATGTAACATCAATTGTAGACTAGCCTTGAGTGTACAGGTGTTAGATACTTTCCCCC
This sequence comes from Pinus tabuliformis, assembly GCA_031772625.1. NCBI lineage: Eukaryota > Viridiplantae > Streptophyta > Pinopsida > Pinales > Pinaceae > Pinus > Pinus tabuliformis. The sequence continues at coordinate 1,003,947,869 of CM062820.1, read as the reverse complement.
TTTTCTTGCTTATTCATTCATTGCCAAACACTATACCACTAGTTCTAAGAATCTTGTGGATACTATCACCACAATAAATGTACATTTTATTTTATACGAGACAAGAATTGTATATTTACCTTTGGGACACTCCAAAAATATTTTGATGCACCTTTGTGACCCTTATGACTTTATGACCTTAATTCCCATTCCATGTTCATCCATGTGGATGCACTTTATGATGTTCTACGACAACCTAATGTCCTTTTCAACTTCCTCTCATCTTCCTTGTCATGTTTTTAGGACTTGTGTATCCAACAAGAAATTTGGGAGATGAATGCCATCAAGGTAGAAAATCAAGGGGGGTTCAAGTCATTTATTTAGGTTTCCCACTAGCATAGTCCCACCACATGATCCAACCAATCCCTAAATTTGGGTCTACTGCTATTTCAATTAATTATTAGATTATCATGGTGGGCCATAATTCCAAGTTAAATATTATGACTCTTCATATGATATTATTGGAGATACTTGAGGAGACATCTTTTTGGCTAAAGGGTTAAGGGAGGATTTTGACTTCAATATCGACCCATATTCTAATTCTAGAGAGACATATTGTAATAAGGTGAAAATCTCCAATACTAACCAGAGATTTGTGGAGTTAAATGACAACTCGTTAAAATTCCATCAACTGACAAAGTCTATAGATAACTTTTAAGGAAACCCTTTGGAAGACCTTTATAATAAATGATCATTAGACCCACCTCTAATTAGGCCTCGATCCAACCTCAGAAAGAACTTTGAACAACCCTTTCAAGTGGCATCACTCCAATATCCAATCCAACATAAGAGAACACATGGATGCCCCACTTTAGTGAGAAGAGGAATATTTAGTGAACTACAAGACCCTCCCAAAAATATTTGAAACATAGGCTCAAGCTGCCTTAGGAGGTTTGAAATGAAACCACATTCCTACACTCATTAAGATGCCACATCAAAACAGTAAATGAAATTCACTATCAAAACACTGTGGTTAAGGATTCTGAAGGCATAAAGCAAGCATCCCACTCCTTCTTCAAAGATCTTTACTCTGCCTTGGAAGACCCTCCTATCGATTCTCAAGCCTATCCGATTGATCTTATTCCTCACTGTGTTCAAGATTTTGACAATATTATGCTGACTGCTCCGATCAGTATGAATGAGATTAAAGAAGCTTTAGATTGCATTGATCTGGATAAAGCCCCAGGCCCTGATGGGTTCACTGCAAGGTTCTACTTGACTTGCTGGCCTACAATTAAAAAAGACCTTCTGAGAATGATCTGTAAATCTCAGACCTGCACCAAGATTGGAGGCAGTACCAACTCGACCTTCCTTGCCTTGATTCTGAAAGATAAAGGCACCATCAATTTCAGTAGATTCAGGCCCATCTCTTTGTGTAATACAAGTTATAAGCTGATTACAAAAATAATAGCCAATCGTATTAAGAAAATTCTGCCGGTCATCATCCCTGAAAACCAAGGAGGATTCATAAAAGGGAGAAAGATTCTTGACAATATTGTGCTAGTGCAAGAAGCAATTCATTCAAGATATCATCGAAAAGAGAAAGGCATGGTGATTAAGCTAGATTTGACAAATGCCTTTGACAAGGTGAGACATGATTTCCTGTTTTCTGTGATGGAGAAATTTGGCTTCTGAAAAGTTCTCATAACTTGGGTGAAAGCCTGCATTGCCTCCCCTAGGATATCGCCTCCATTTATGGTCATTCAATGGAATTTTTCTAGGCCTCGAGGGGGCTAAGACAAGGTTGCCCTTTGTCCCCGCTTCTTTACGCCATTCAATCTTCGGTGCTCAGCTTCCAGCTAGACTACTGTCAACAGATCCAAACTCTGCTAGGCCTGAGAATGGCTCACAATGTTAAAGACATAAATCATGCCCATTTTGTTGATGATACATTATTGCTTGGAGGAGCTAGCATAAATTCTACCAGAACCTTCAAGAAGGAGCTGGACATTTATAGGGAGGTTTGGGGCACCAAGATTAACTATCTAAAAAGCATGATCTATGGATGGAATTGCTCGATCAAAGATTTGACATACATAGTAAGGCTATTAGAAATGGAAAGAACCCTGACCTGAGAGTCATTTAAGTATCTTGGGATCCAAATCTTCAAATCAAATCCTAAGGTAGCTCACTGGATGCCCCTGCTAGACAAGCTAAAACTCGGAATACAAGCTTGGGGAGCCTAATGTTTGAATAATATTGGGAAGGTAATCCTTATGAAATATGTTCTCATAAGTCTCCCAGTTTATCAGAACTCCATTCTACTAGCCCCTAAAACCTTTATTAGTAAAGTGGATGGTCTCCTGAGAAGATTTCTGAGGGAGGGAGGGAAAAATAATGGAAGAAGTCTCCATTTAGTTAATTGGGACACTATTAAGAAGCCATTCTTGGAAGGAGGTCTCCAAATGTGGGATTTGGCAGCCCAAAATATTTATCTGGGCTCCAAGCTCCTTTGGAACATTGTTTCTGCAAATCCTAGTTGGAGAAAGAGAGTTCTGTGGAAAAAATATTTTCATGGGCAGCGTTTGAGGTGCTTGGACCAGCCTCCTAGAATTTCCAAAGGATCACCAGTTTTCAAACTCTGTCTCACAGCTTTGAAACTTTTTAGTGATAAGCTTTATTGGATACCAGGAAATGGAAAAAAAATAAAAATTTGGGAAGATTCGATTCTTGGAGATCGGCCCTTGAATCAGATGGCAGAACTGGAAAATATCAGAGCTTGGCTTTAGGCCAACAATCTGGAAACCCTTTAGGACATCTCCAATTGGACAAATGATGCAGAAATTCTATGGGATGGTTGGAATTTGGGGGAGGTCCCCCATTGGTTCGATGGTGAAGCCAATTTATTGTTGGATTTTCTCCAAGGAAAATCTCCCTTAAAGGCCTCTTCTAAGGACAAAAGATTGTGGGGTTCTCCTTCAGGCTCTTACTCAGCAGTAGAAGGTTACAAAAGTATGATGGCTATCCCTAGCATCCCCCCAGAGCCAACTCAATGGAAATTTATTTGGTCTTTTCCTTCTCTCCCCAAAATTTACTTCCTTTGTTGGACTCTGGCACATAAAAGTATCCTCACTAGAGATAACCTGAGGAAGTGTGGAATTGAAGGTCCCTCCAAGTGCTCTCTTTGTGCATCGGATGAAGAAATGGCCAAGTGCCTGTTCTTATTGTGCCCCTTTGCTCAAGAAGTTTGGAAGGGTGTCCTGATGTTAGGACCTAACAAAATAGAACTTCCAGGAAATATTCAGGACCTTCTAAGAAACTAGGCCAAGTTATCCCCGTTTTGTCTCTCCAAAAAAACCCTTCTCAAGACTCGCTGGATGTGGATCCCCAAATTCACATGCTGGAAACTATGGTTAGAGAGGAACAATAGAAGATTTAGGGAGGAGAGTTGTAACCCAGTCAGAATTATCACTAAGATCAAAGCTCTGTTGTGGGAGGCCTTAGAAACCAAACCCACCATAAGAAATGGCATGATTCTGGATAGTGAGGAAGATCAATGGTTAAAATATCTTGTTCCAAATCATCAGAATAGATCCATTCCTCCTGCTACAACCCCTTCTCATTGGGAAATTCGTCTGGAAGAATAGGAATTCATCAAATGGAGATCTGCTTTGGATGATCATTGCCTATTCTTCGATGGGGCCTCTAAAGGTAACCCAGGAAAGGTGGGTGGTGGGGGAGTTATCTTAAGCCCAGGTGGCTCAACTGAGTTGTGCTTTACTTGGGGTCTGGGGCATGAAATAAACAACAGAGCAGAGGCTCTTGCTTTGTGGTAGGGTCTAAATATGGCTATCAAGAGGAATATCCTCTCCATCTCAGTCTTTGGAGACTCCAGACTAATCATACAGGCTATGAACTCTCAAAAGATCCCTTCTCAGGTGCAGTTAGCCCCCATCCTCAAAAAAATCAGACTACTGTTGCCCAAGTTCCACAAAATCTCCTTCTATCATGCTCTCAGGAAGTTAAACTCATAGGCAGACTTGGTAGCCAACCTAGGCTCTCTCAGGAGCAAGAGATCTCTGTTAGTAAATGATGTTGAAATGGATTGCAGCATTCCTTAATTTCAGAGTTGTATGGGCCTCTGTTCCTTTGAGCATTTCATTGATTCAGATTCTCTAGACTTCAGGACCGAACTATTTTGAGCTAGTTGCTGTTAGGAAACAAAGATTCATCCACAAGGGAAAATTCAGAATGCAACCATGGAATTTTCGATCTCTGTTCGTCGTTGTAGGTCATTGTTGTGTCTAGGTAGGTGCTGGGGAGTTCACGAGGGCCTCCTCAAGGCCAATTTACCTCTCTTGGCATTCTTGAACACTATATAACACTCCGCCAGACATTTCAAAAAGAAAACATAGTGATTCTTGGGATGATTCGGCACTCCGGCGCATTGGATCTCCTCTCTACAAACTAGGAAGCAGAGCTACATCACAGAAAGCAAAAGCAACGAAATTTCAAGGCACCATTCTGAAACCAAATCAAGTTCTTTTTCAAGCCTCTATCTGCATTCACAGTGTAACTCATTCAATAGACTATTCAAAAGAAAAATCTTCTTTCCCCGCCGATTGTAACAAGGAAATACAGGGTTTCAATGTTAAAGTCCTCGGCAACTAATTTGCCGAATTTTAAATAAAAATTAACCATTTATATCAAAAAAAGAAAATGTTCGCAGGCCCTTTCACTTTGAAGCCTTTTGGCTAAATCACCCCGATTTTCATAACCTGATAGCAGAGACATGGAGAAATTTCACACCACCAGAAGGCGCAAAAATGTACAAGCTCCAATGTTGACCTTTTGATCGCACGTGATATTTTGAACCAGAGCTCCCGCGCCCCTGCAACCTTGCCTCCTGCAGCCCTCTACAGGCCTCCCGCCTGGCAGCCCCTACTGTTGGGCCTCCAGTCTTCCCCTCGGCACCCTCGCAGTCAGGCTCTGCCCTCCTCCTCCGGCCAGTGCTGTGACTGGTTCCCTTCTAGCCTTTCCATGGCTGGGATCGACCCCTCCCAGATGCAAGACAATGAAGATCAGCCTGAGATCTTCGCCTCTCTCATTTCTGAAAATGCTACCATCCGAAACAAACCCATAGCTTCAAAGTTCGTCGAGAAACTTGCTGACATCCCAGAAATCTCCCATCCCCCTAGTCTCCCAATGAAGGCATCAATCTCTCTAGCAGAGAGAGGTCTGGTTGGACAATTTACTGGTCTATGGCCCTCTCCCAGAGCTGTACAGAAATGGGGGAGCGCAACTGGAACATAAACATCTAAGGAAAAATCGCAATAAGATCTTGTGGAAGGGGTTACTACACATTCCTCTTTGAAACCAAAGAAGATAGGAATCTCATCTTCAGAAATGGTCCCTACTTCATTGATTCGAGAGGTCTCTATCTGAATAGATGGTCCCCTGACTTCGACCCAGAAATGGATATACCTAATGCAGTCTCGGTTTGGGTTTGCTTGCCCCATCCCCCTCTTCATTGCTGGGGAGATGAATCAGTCAAAGGCATCGGGAAAGCTGTCGGAAAATACATCGACAGATGCGAACCAAAGGACAACATGCACGCATGTGCAATGATCTGTGTTGAAGTCGACTTAGGAAAGGGCCTTTCGGAAGCAATCAAGATCAAAGTGGACAAATGGACCCATATTCAGTAGCTGGACTACGAACAAATCCCGTTCAAATGTAAAGTATGCCATGAATATGGTCATTTTGCTAATAGGTGTAGTAAACTAAAAGAAAATGAAATGAATGAAAATGCTGAAGCCAGTGAAGACACATGGGAACACGTCAATAGGAGCATTAGTGAGGCAAGAGGAGCCTCAGGAGGAATAGCAACAATTTGGAATCAAGGTATATGGAACTGTATTTCAGAAACAATAAATGAACACTGGATCAAAACAACTCTGGAAAATAAAGCAAATCAGCAAGCCATTATCATCTACAACATCTATGTGCCGAATCACTGCAAAGATAAGGATACTTGTTGGCATGATCTAAAAGACAGTCTAGAAGCAGAAGAGAACACTAACATTATTCTAGGAAGTTGACTTTAATTTAATCCTCCATGCCAATGAGAAAAGGGGAGGCAGTCTTATCCCTGATCCATATAGAATACAGTTGGAAAATATCATGCAGGAGCATGATCTTATGGATGTCCCTCCAAAAAACCGTAGATGCACTTGGAACAACCACAGGATGGGTGCTGGTAACATCATGGAGCGGTTGGACAAAATTCTCATCAATATTACACTTCTCTCTACTTTCTCCGTCGGACACTCTAACATTCTAACGTGCTCTGCCTCCGACCACTTCCTAATAACTCTAACGCTGGAAAATCGTAGGCCACTTGGGCCCATTCCATTCAGATACAGTTCTCTCTAGAATGATATACCAGCAATTGCAGGAATTGTTTACAGCTCTTGGATCCAACACGTGGAAGGGCTCTCCCAGTTTCATTTGGGAAACAAAACTATGGAAAACAAAACAAACCATCAAAGAATGGGCTAAAACAAAGTATCAACAACCAGAGAAGGTAAAAAAAGAAATTAAGAACAATCTGGAGAGTATCCAAAGAGAAAGAGAGGATAATGGCCTTTCCCAAGAGAACAAACAGTAGGAAAATGAACTCTACTTACAACTATACCGAGTTAATAGAGAAGAGGAAACAAAATGGAGGCTGAAGTCGAGACAATTATGGTTATAAGGGGGTGACAAGAAATCAGTTTTTTTTTACAAGTAAACGACAACCAGAAAGATAAGGAATAATGTTAGCTCCATCCTAGATGCAGAAGGTGATAGACAAAGCACTCAGGAAGCCATCCGAGGAGCTGCTACAGATCACTATCCCGACCTACTAACTGAAACAAGGGAAGCAGAGGATTATACAGATTTATTGAATCATCTCCCAACAGGGATAAGCAATGAAATGAATGACAGTTTAAGCAAGGAGATAGATGAGGAGGAAATCAGGAGATCAATCTGGGCTCTTCAACCTGATAAAGCCCCAGGACTAGATGGCTTTCCCATCTGATTTTATCGAGCATTCTGGGGAATTATTAAAAAGGACTTGACAAAAATGCTCAATTGAATCCAACGAAAAGGAAAAATTGGAGGATATACTAATGCTACTCATCTAGCACTCATCCCCAAAGAAAATAGGCCATCTTCCTTTGCTCGTTCTAGGCCCATATCACTTTGTAACTCCTCCTATAAAATCTTGGAAAAAATAATTGCTACCCGCCTAAAGCCTTTGCTCCCTTCACTCATTTCCGAAAATCAAGGGGGATTCTTAGCCAACAGAGAAATAACTGATTCCATTTTACTTGTGCAAGAAGCTATCCATTCGAGTCAAGCCAGAAATGAGAAAGGGTTTATCCTCAAGCTTGATTTGGCCAATGCATTTGACAGAGTGAGACACTCCTTCCTCTTGGCAGCTTTGAAGAAGATGAGATTTGATGACTGCTTTCTCAACCTCATTCGAGCCTGCATTTCGGGCCATGGATCTCCCCTCTTATAAATGGCAGACCTGGAGAAGTTTTACAATCCTCTAGAGGCCTCCGACAAGGTTGCCCCCTCTCAACTTATCTCTTCATTCTAATGGTTGAATCCTTCAGCATAGCGTTGGACTTTAGCCGGAGGGTTGGCTTAATCACAGGAATAAAATTTGGGGATGGGGTCAAGAACATAAATCATTCACAATTTGCCGATGACACCCTGCTGATTGGAGGGTCCTCCACCACAATAGCCAAGTGCTTCAAATCTCTCCTTGAAAAATACATGAGCTACTCTGGCGGAATGGTAAATAATTTGAAAAGCTGCATATATGGCTAGAACACAACAGTGCATGCCCGTAAGTGCTAGACCTTTGAGAGCAGAAGTCTAGGACATAGTAGTCAACAAAATGAAAAGAAAAGTGCAGCAGTGGGGATCTATTTGGCTCAACCCAGTTGGTCGCCTCAATCTTCTTAAGTCAGGTATATCTTCTCTCCCCCTATATCATTTTTCTCGTCTTTAAGCTCCAACCTCCTTCCACAACAAAATGGAAATTGTCCTTTGCCAATTCCTATGGCAGGGGGGGAAAAATGATAAAAAGAAATTCAACTTGATTAATTAGAAGTAGGTGATCCAGCCCCAAGACCGAGGAGGTATTGGAATTAGATCTCCTAAATTTCTCAATTTAGCCTTTAGAGGCAAAATTGTCTGGAGACTCATTACTGGACTCCTAGCATGGTGGAAAAAAGTTCTGGAAATTAAATACCTCAATTTTCTTAGACAACAGCTTCTTGATCAAGATATTCCAAATAGAGAATCCTCCAAAATTTGGCGATTATGCAAGAGAGAAATTCCACTAATTTCTCAAAATACTTCAAAAATCCCGAAGGGAGGTGCAAGCATCAATATTGGAGCAGACAGAATCATGGGTCAGCAGCCAATAAACAAACATGGGGGAGTCCACCCTATCCTTTCCTTTTTTAAAAGAACAGGCATTCATTACCTGGACCAAATCTCACAATGGAATCCTCACACCTTTCTTTGGTCAGGTTGGGCCTTCCCAGCCATACCCAATAGTCTTAACGCAAGTCTTTCTATCCTTCAATCCCCTTTGCACAGTATAGCCCCTGTCAAAAAGAACGATCTTGATGTGTTTCGTTGGGACCCATCCAGATCCCCTTACACCATCCAAGCTTCTCACCATTATATTTGCAACATCAGCTACCCCATGCCAAGTTGGCACCATTGGAAGGTGGTTTGGAAATCCGAGGGAATTCCAAAAATCAAGTTTTTCTCTCGACCCTCCTCAAAGGGAAAACTCTCACGGCTCAAAATTTGCAAAAGAGGGGAATTAATGGCCCCTCTCATTGTCCTAACTACTTAGCTGCTGAAGAATCAATGCATCATCTCTTTATTGAATTCCCTTTTGCCATCAACTGCTGGAGGAACTTGTCTCATAACAATCAAATCCCATGGAACACCCAAAACACCATAGGAGAAATTCTTGACAAATGGAAAAAAAAAACTACCCCTAGCAGCACAGGAAAAATAACACAGTAAAGAGAGTCTGGGACATTCTTCTTGACAATATGGTATGGAATATTTGGCTGGCACAAAATTGGAAGGTTTTTAAGGATAAGGACTTGACTGTTAGAAGCCTTTGCACCAAGGCAAGGAGTCTTGCCCTTGAGATCATCTCAATTAAGAATCCGAGAAGTATAAATGTCATTGAACTCAGCATAGAAGAACACATTTTCTTATTGAATGTATATAATTAGTCATAGGTAAAATACTTAATGGTTATCCATTGCATAACTTTAAATCATCGTTTAAAACCAAAAAATTATATTATGTCACCTAAATATTTAGATTCATAATAATACTAAGTTCCATGAAAATTCAAAGATAATGTTTGACATTATCTAATATAATATTTGATACAAAATATAAATATATGACACCCTAAGAAGGAAAAATAGCATGTCACCAACGTTTAGCTTTCAAATCCATCCAATAAGAGAAAGGAATTAGGAAATAAATTATTAATTGATACATATACTTACTATTCTAAATGATGGTTTACTAAAAAATCCAGTTACACCAAAATAATGTCACAACTTACAAGTTTCTAAATTCTATTGCTCCAATGATAATAAAAGCAATGAAATGCCTCTAGTTGCATGAAAGGTATGCATTAAAGCCAAAGAAAGAGGGGAATTGAATATTTGTGCAAAAGAATCTCCTCATATTTAAATGCATCTTGAGAAGCATAAAGGGAGAAAACCTATGCCATAATACCAAAATGATTCAATCCAAATGCATCACATCTTTTACTACGTTTTCTAAAAGGCTAGTAAAATGTGGACATTTTTCAAACTTGATGGCATTTTTCATGTGTCATCAACCAATAATAATAGCACATGAAAAAACTTTCAAATGATATCTTCAATTTCTTCTTATAGTAGCCATCATCCATGTAATTATTCATGAATGTATTCCACCTTCCATCAATACACAAAGAATATTAAAATTTCATATCAAAAATATACATATAGTAAAGGACAACAAAAGTCATCTCTCTCTCTCTCTCTCTCTCTCTCTACATATATATATATATATATATATATATATATATATATATATAGATAGATATATATATATATACATACATACATACATAAACTTTGTGCAAAGTAAAAAAACATATAACTTAATAATCCTCACATGTCAAAAAGCCTTCTTTCCTTTGCAACTTGCCAAATCTCATAAATTTGTTCCCATTTCACCTCTGTCGTGTTAGGACCTATTAATGATATATGTATCAATTCATCAAGTGTGTTAAATGATAGTCTTATTACCCTTATATATTTAATCATATTTTTCTTAGAGAACCCTCATTCACATGTGACGGTGCTCATTGGTATGACAAGCATTGCTTGCCATAATTTTAGCATATTTGGATACCTAAAGTGCCAATCTTTGTTTGAGAAAATACTTTCCATGCATCTTCCATTAAGAATATTTCTCTATTCAAATAAACCACGTCAATAAATTGATATAATTCTCTTTTACAAGTTGTAATATCAAACATTAGTACATTTTCACCTTCATTACATGTTATTTCAAAAAAGTATTTCAAGCCAATGCTTTACACTATTTTCTCTGACATAAATATTTGACGGGTAATGAAAAGGACTAAACAAACTTGTTGGATTAAAAAGATGAAGATCTAGAAATCTTGAATCGAAACTCTCAATCAATGCTTGGACATAATTTCTTGTAAGTTGTATGCAACTCTGAAGGGAGCCCTCAATGCAAGCTACCATTGGTTGTGACAATTGTTCATCGGGGATTGAAATATACAAAAAATCATGTCTATGGGTGTTCCCCTCTTTGTCAACATTTTCAAGGAAACCATCTTTGGAGTCTTTCAAAAATTTAGTAAGATGTAAAACACCTTCTACAAAAGAATTTAGTATACAAAAATATCTTTTAATAGTATTTAGTGCATGGTTAATAGCTATTCCAAGAAATGTGACATCCACATTATATTCTTGAAATTTTTCATTTAGATTATTCAACTCCTTCAAAAAATCAGCAAGAATTTTTAAACAAAATTGAATTTAAAAAATCCTTACCTTATGATACAAATCCTTGCCTTATGATACAAAGAATTATTTCTTTCTCTCTTCTACACACTCAAAATAGAGAGCCATAGAATCCCATGGATTTGAAGAACCTGCAAGGATTCTAATTTCATTATCTCTAATAAGGAAATGAGCTTATTATTTCTCTTTGCTAAATTTCCAACCCATGAGTATACCTTGTTTGTTATTTTCTCAACATACAAATACTCAGGTATCTTTTTCAAAGCATATGATGCTACAAGTGCTTCAATATGTGAAATGCAATGAGTGCCAATCAAATTTGCTAAATAATTCTTTAGCAGTGTGACAAATCCATTTTCACATCCAACCATAGATAGCACCATCAGTTGAAACCGCTATTAGTTTCTCATTTTCCAACTACCTTTTTTCCTTTAAATTAACGATGGTATCATATATAGCCTTTCCTTTTCCACTAGGAACAATAATCATTTTCATAAATTGTGTGACTGGAGGGCCCAAACCTTTTAAATCTAGATATGTAGAATACACAATAAGGTGTTGTTCCAAACCATTGTCTATACTTTCATCTAACATTATAGAGAAAAAAGGATTTTCTAACACTTTTCTAGTTTGCACCTCCTCAAGATAATTTGATATAGAGTGAATAAATTTAGTAGCTTCTTTTTAATTTATGTAGGAAGAATACTCCACTCGAGAAGGCATATTAGGCGTCTGTAGATGCATTTGAACATGACAAATATCTTCATAAGTAAAAATAGAAATATCTTTTTTTGCAATAAAATATGCTAACTAAATGGTAGTTCTGACCATTTCCTTATTAGCCTCACTTATAACCAATATGTGTTCTTTAATGGGATTTTCAAACCTTTCAGTGTCATACAAATTTCTTTGAGTTGATGTTTGATGAATAATGGATTTTTCATGAGTTCTCACAACATCATATTGAATTGTATTAAATCCATCTCCAATACCCCATGGACCTTGAGCCTTGTATTTCTCACAAATTTTATACTTCATATGAGTCTTCTGATATTCAACATTGATACTATCCACCCAAGGATGTTTTATCATCCACTCTTCTCAGAATTCACGTTTTGAGAAGGCCTTCCTCCCCGAACTACTAGATCCACCATCATGTCCTTCCTTTTTATTGCCAAGAATTTCTATATCAACAAAATACTCTTCATTCATATCTTCATTAGCATCATCATTCAAATGAGGTATATATGGAATATCTTTAACATTATAAGTCTTTGATGTTTTAAAATATACATAAAAAAAAAAAATAGTTGATTGACTCTTTCTTTTTGGAGGCATTTCTATTTAAATAATTTACCTACATGCAAAACAATTACAATAAATCACAGTAATCAAATAAAGAGTGAAGGATTGATAGTCATTACATAAGCAAAGATGTCAAGATAATAAGGTGTAATTACTAAAGAATAGCACATTCCACCTTGAAGTGTATATGAATGTGGAATGAATTTTTTTATCTATTTGTAATAGTAGAATTTTATTAGTCACTCAAATTACATTTTGGTAATTTATTATGATAAAATCCCCTCAATAAATATGATATTTATTACGGTTCATTAGATTTCTTTGTTTTTGATGAATTCTCCTTAAAAAATTACTAGACACTACCTATAGTACAACAAGTAGATCAATAATAAGTCAATTCAAAAAAGCAACTTCAAACCTTATTTTTATGGAACCTTAACCTATGTAAAATAACATAACATTTTAAAATTCTTATGGAATTTAATATTCTTAAACCTATAAGAAATCAAATTAAGTTAAATATATGTTTGTTATTAATAAATTTAACATAAAAGATTTAAATTAGAATATATTAAGTATTAAGATAAGTGAAAATAAACTAAATATATAAAGTTAAATATGTGCTAATTATTAATTATTATTATTAAATTGAGTGTAAATAGTAAAATAGATAGAGAATATATAAATATATAAAATTAGTGTAATTTCAATCATAGTTTTATTATTTTTAATGGTACAATAAAAACAATAAAAGTATTAATGTCACACATCTAACTAATAAGGTAACTTATAGTAAAATAAAATTTGTCAATATTAATAATAATCCATGAATTACCAATAGCATTATGGTTATTCACTTTCAAAAGAACCTGGCATAATTCGTTAATTTAAATTGCAATGAAATGTTGGACTATGGTTTTTCAACACATATATAATTTACCATTATACATGACTGTAAGTTCCATAATCCGGCTGGAAACTTCACGTTTATTGGTGTGATTTAACATATAACCTGATATTTTATTAACCTTCCATAAATGTTTAAGAGCTATGGCAATTATTGCCATACCGCCTCCTTTCAACCTTACATTAATACCCTCGTTGTCATATGCCTAGTGTTATGCATGGTTCAACTGCCAAGGAGCCTCTAGTTGGTACCCTGGTTGTCGTATGCCTAGGGTTATGCATGGTTCGACTGCCAAGGAGCCTCCAGTTGGAATCCTTCCGTGGGAATATGCATCGGTTCTATGGTGCAGATGCCTCTTCCAAATCCAACGGTCATGGTGTTAGATCCTGGTACATTGTGTGTCTTGAGGTGATCTCCCAGGGTTGTCGAGCCACGAGTGTTAGTCCGTCTAGTCCTCAAATGGTTCACTTCTGTCTTTCTCTATTATGGTTCTCTACCCACTGCTTTACCTTGCCACAGTTTGCCTTTGATCAAGCTGCCCACTTCTGGTTGCCTTCAAAATTGGTTCCTTTCAGTGGTATAACACGATGTGCGCTAAGACACAGTCTCTGTTTTTAGAAATGGTTTCTAGCTTGGATAGTCTCTTCAGGTAAGTGCATATTCGTTTTAGGTGTTAAACTTAAATAGTTTCTGAGTTTTATAGCTTTTCTCTTGTTTTGTCATCACATACTCATCTTGTTTTCTACTTGAATGTGTAGCCCTGGTTGGCTATGGTGTGGGTCCTCGGAGTCATGCCGAATTGCGGTTGGGTCTACCAGTTTCTTGGCGCCCACTACCGGGTATGTGTTTGTTTGTCGAACTAGGATAGGGATATTAGTTAACATCCTTCATCTATGAACTGGACAGAATACTATCCCTGTAATGTATTTTTAAAAGGTTTCTTTGGCCTAAGGCTGAGGGTTTTCTTATAATAACTCAGAGGGACTAGGGCGAACTCAGAGGAATAATTCCTCGTTTTCAGACTTTTGGTTTTGGTTATGAAATTGCAGTCTTGTTGCCAAGAATGCGCTTGTGTTAAGTTATTGATCTATTAAAGAAATGAGACTAGGGTTTATGTGATGGGCATTAAGGGCATGAGGCCCAACGACAACAGAGTACATACTCATTTATTCATGGGTTGCTGGAGATAGATATTAAGACCCTCATTCTTATGAAAAGTGGGAGACATGGGCGGGAAATAGCAGGAAACAATGGGCTAGGCCATCTTAAAATGGAACCAAGACCGCTGAAACCACCGAAACGTTTTTGCTGTAGAGGCCGAAAATCTTTTTGGCTCTAAATTGTTTTAGTTTTTATATGCTGGGGCTTTCACTGTTATTTTGCAAAGGAACTCGAAGCTGAGCTAGAAGTTTTAAGGAAGACAGCAAAGGGTTTATTTTCCACAGGTATTTTCCTTTCAATTTGATGTATTTCCCTTGCAAATATGTTGGCATTGGTATTATTTTCCTTATGTAGCTGTATTCATTGGTATAGCTGTAGGAAATGGGATTATTTTGAACAGTATCCTCAGCTGTGACTGCTTTTTCAAGAACAGATTCATCCATACTTGAACAAGGAACACATCATTACTGTCGGTAAGGTTGGGCTTGTTTAATGGAGTATTGAAATCATTATAGCAAAGGGAACACATCATTAATATTAATACTAGGGGAACTAGAACAGAGTCAAGGCATTCCCGAACTAGTGAACACATCAATACTGCCTTCAAAAGTGTTTGAAGAATCAGCAATTTCCTGAGCCGCTTCTAGATCTGTTTCTTTATAATTACATGAACAACTTAATTTCTGCTTTGAAGTATCGCTCTCTATTTGTGTGTAGACATGAATCCAATCAACCTTGTAATGGGATGACTCACCTGCATGTTGGGAAACACTAGACATTGGATCATACATACTAGAGACACTATCCACTTTCGAACCATGCAATTCATCAAGGCCATAAAAATGTTTGTCATTTTCTGGACTCTGAATAATGAAATTTGTCATGAACTTCATCCTCAATAGCTGAGTTATGAGGTTGCAGACCAACATCTGAAACTCAAATATTCTCATAATCTTCTTGAGGTTCATTGTATGATGAATGAATCAGTTGATGATCTCCAAATTTCAAAGAAACTGCATTAGACAACATGGGACAACCATCATTTTGGCTACTATTATAATTCTTATGTGATTTTCGTTCTTCATCATCGTGAGTTTCACTTTTGTAAACCTGTTCAATTTGCTCTTCTTTTTCAACTACATGATTTTGATACCTGTCAATTGCATCTGAATTCTTAAACCCATACTCGTGAGTTTCATTATTAACAAGTGAGATGGGATTTTTGGGATACCAAATTGATGAGTATGGGAGAGAAAAATAATGTTGTTTTAACTCTAGAAAGATTAACACTTAGTTTGAAATCGGGCAATGAGCCTATTTTGGAAATACCTTTATGTAATGAGAACATAATAGGAAAGCCAAACAGCTAACTCAAATTGTAAAAACGTCCAAAATAGGGCGTACTAATAGCACAATTAGGTATTGCCAATTTAATGGTTGTAACAGAAGCCAGTTTCTGAAACCAACATTATTAGAATGCCCATAACAGGGCAGAACTGTTACTATTTGCAGTTCATTTTAAGTAACTTAAACATAGTGGGGATTAATATGATTGTTTGGAAATATATATATTCCTGAAAGATATTGAGCATTGATGGTGAACATGCTTTCATACTAATTGAAATACGCGATCAAACTTCTGCTACGAAAATGAAAATATTGAGCAATGGAAGACACAGTGTTCCACACTATTATTAATACAAAGCAAATTGATAACTGGAGAAAATCCTCCACTGGGTAAAAAGACTCGATGGATGAGTTAATGGGGAGATTTGCACTCAGCTTACATGGCCAATTCTTTTATTTTATTTTTATTTACCTTTATTTAATTTAAATAAAAAATTATCAGTTCACACACACATGCATATACATAAACCAAGAGTAGATATATCTCAACTCTGGATCTATCAAGTGCTGTTGAAGGATCAAATCCTTCCAGATGCAAACTTTTCCTCAAGTTTTTTCACTATCAAAAAGGTTTGTATTAGAAGGATTTGATCCTTTCTGTGCTTGATGGATCTGGAGTTGAGATGGATCTATGCTGGTCTAACTGCAGCCTCCTCGTCTTTCCTCTAGTGGTTTCTCTCTTCCACTAATATCCATCTTATCTTGATTGAAATCTCTTCCTCCTTTATCTCTATGCTTTTTCCCAGTGGTTATCTCGCAAAGAATTGAGCCCAAAATCCCTAAATGTGAAACTTCTTAGCCATTATTCTTCATAATTATTTTTTCCAATGAGTCATTTTGCCATTGTGGCCCCAATGCCTATGTGGCTACTTCGTAATTACAGATCACCTTTGATATGGCCCTAGGAGTGTTGGCCTAGTTGCCAAATTTCTTTTCTTTCCCTGATTGTTTGGCCAGTCCAATATGGCCCTAGGAGTGTTGGCCGAGTTGCCAAATTTCTTTTCTTTCCCTGATTGTTTGGCCAGTCCATTATTGACATAGCTACCCGACCCTTTTCTGGCCTGTTGTTATGACCCCAGGGCCCAGAGAGCTGACGAGCTTCTTAATAAGGAAATTTCTTTAATGATATTTTTAATACCAAAAATTCGGTCTCGTGGATTAAAAGTTTATGGGTTTGAGTTTTATGCTGCTGGACTCGATATAGGTTTATCATAAAGCAGCTCTCTTTAATGAGATTATTGAGATTAGATTTAAATCCAATGAATAGCAAATAATTTATGGTCCCAAGCTTCACATGTATATTTATTATCTTTGAATTTGTTTGGTGCTATTACATCAATATTGAGCCCTCTTTGAAAACAGAAGTGTACAGGACAATTTCTGGAGATAAAAATTGTATTCATATGAAATTATGAATACCCAGGGCTAAAATACAGAGCATCTTTTAAGGCATTTTTTCTATGTATTGTAGACAGGCATATCTTTTTGGGTTTATTTTCCTCACTCATTCTCTTCATTATTTGGTATTTTTGAGTGTTTCTTATAATCTTTAAATTCTGTTTTTCCTTAGAAATATAATTCCTCACTTACCTGCACCTGTGTATTAGGTGTTCAAGGTGAGGATGTTGGTACCTTGACAGACACCTGCAGGTTCCCTCCCCCACCATATCCCTCCTCCCCAACCTCCCTTCCCCACCATCTCCCCCCTCCCCAACCAATAAAAAAAAAAACTTTTTCCTGAACAGAAGTAGCTGAAATGTACTGTATGGTGCATTCCTCACCATCTCGAAATATAATGTCTCAAAATATAAGTCGTCCACTATTCTTCTAATATTAATAATAGATTTCACTATCAATAGGTGGGCACTCCAGTCCGTACAGAAGGTGTGGATTTTGCCCTCGAAAGTATTCACAACATTAGAGAAGATTTGCCTGAGATATGGGAAGAAGATGCAGAGAGCTCCATAAATGTTCGACAGTCAACAGGGGCAACTGCAGCTATTGAAACTGTTGTTATTGCATAAGCCAAGATATCGTCGAATAAGGGAGTGGGGAACCATGATAATCCCGTTGAAACTTTACCTCTATGTAGAGGAAACTCCGACTCTGTAACCTTGGTACTAAAATCATGTATATCTAATCTGAAGGATCCTTTACCGAATACTTTAGCGATATCAGTTCTGTTACAGTTGAGCAATCTATCAGATCACTTTGTAACATGCTTTGATAAAGCATTATCTCTTTGGATGCTATTTTCTTTCTGCCTTTGCTTGATCCGATTTTAGCAGCTCTCTATTAAAAGTTAATGTTTATCTCTATCCCGGCCTTTGCTTAAAAGTGAAGACATTTTGAAAATTTTATTCGTTTATCATGGTTTTTCTCCACGCCTTCGGAAAGACATTCCTGATTCCTAAATGTTCAATAAAATCATTGCTCAGATAAAAATGGATGGGAGAGTCATTGGATACAAAATTAGAATACGTTCCCTAATATGATTGACATTGTAGGTGGATTTCTAATGGGACTAAGTGCTTTGTAATGAAAGAGGAAAAAAAAAGCGACATAATAGAAACAATTACAAATTATCCTCGAGATTGTTGTGTAAAAGGACACGATATAATAGATATAACAGAAAAACAAAATATATGTGGTTGCTTTCATATGTCATCCATGCAGAATGGAAATACTTTTTATTATTAGCAGTGAGTAAAATTTTCTGTATGTATTTTTATTATGTTAGTCTATGGGGCATTCACATAATTTTCATAATTATAATGAAGTCATAGAGCATTTTAATAAGTTATATTAGTTGAAAATATTAGAGGTATAATTTTGGGTTTTGGAACTTAAATTTCATAAATGGCTAATATTAAACGGTTAACTATTATTTAGCTTAACGACCCTAACACCTTTTTACTTAAGCTTCATTTAATCCATATTTAGCTTAACTACCCTAACACTTTTCTATTTAAGTTTCATTTAGGGAGGTTAATATGGTCTTAATATTTTTGTTGATATTCATATAAAAAAATTACTAACCACTTGAATACATGGATAACAAGTTTTTATATGCTCCAATTATCTATAGATTTCACATTCCCTCCTCAAGCTCACATAATAATATTCTTGACACCCTCGTACCTATTCATGTGGACTATTCCACAACTTCCATACATAACTCCATGAGCCACAACACTCCAATAATAGACCTTACAACAAATTAAGCTTAAATTAGCATACAAATCCACCTTCTGCTATTGTACCTATTTAAGTGGTTCCTTCCACAACTTGACACTCCATCCTCTCTATGAATGTGAGGGATGACACCATGTGCTACCACACTTAAACATGCATGCCTCAATAACAGGTCTTTCAAAAACCTTGAGGAATATGTCCTACTTGTGTCTAGGCTTTACAACTTGGACTAAACAATATAGTGCGTTAATCATTGCAACTCTCCATGTTAACTTCTTCGCTAGGTATCACCACCATCAACTCCATCTATTTTCTTTTACCCGTGTACTTATGAGACCTTTCTCACTATATATCTTGAACCTGTGTCAATCCATAATTTGCATGTACTCCTTAACATCCACCCAACAATGAATTGTGCTCAGCTCACCTTGACTGGTCATTCCAACCTCATTTGCACTTTCCATATCCATGTGATTTTTCATCCACCCAACTCTCAAAACTAGCCTTACACAATTCCATCCCAATAACCATTAAATTATTTTTGTGAAATCCTAGTTTCTTAGTAGCAACATTTCATTAAGCTCTAAATCTTAGGATTCAAGGTTCATTTTCACGCCACTCCTCACTCCTCCCCCACTTCTTTTTTTAGTCTCCATACTTTAACCTTGGTCACCACCTTTGGTTTAGCCATATACATAAACCAAGAGTAGACATATCTCAACTATGGATCTATCAAGTGCTGTTGAAGGATCAAATCCTTCTAGATGCAAAATTTTCCTCAAGTTTTTTCACTATCAAAAAGGTTGGTATTAGAAGGATTTGATCCTTTCTGTGCTTGATGGATCTGGAGTTGAGATGGATCTATGCTGGTCTAACTGCAGCCTCCTCATCTTTCCTCTGGTGGTTTCTCTCTTCCACTAATCTGCATCTTGTCTTGATTGAAATCTCTTCCTCCTTTATCTCTATGCTTTTTCCCAGTTGTTATCTGGCAAAGAATTGAGCCCAAACTCCCTAAATGGGAAACTTCTCAGCCATTATTCTTCATAATTGTTTTTTCCAATGAGTCATTTTGCCATTGTGGCCCCAATGCCTATGTGGCTACTTCATAATTACAGATCACCTTTGATATGGCCCTAGGAGTGTTGGCCTAGTTTCCAAATTTCTTTTCTTTCCCTGATTGTTTGGCCAGTCCAATATGGCCCTAGGAGTGTTGGCCGAGTTAATAAATTTCTTTTCTTTCCCTGAGTGAGCACGAGGAGGGGATACAAGCACATGATGATTTTCTTGTTGCACAAAATCATCCAATAGTCATTCCTGAACCTTGGCAGGAAACCATTGTTGAATTTCAGTGAATGGGAGACAGAAATAATGAGGAGGGTGTTCAATGTGATGAGCATTCCACACCCACAATTAATGTAGTGCCTCCCAAAAAGAGGACAGAAAGGATTGATATGTGTTAAATTTTAATAACTTCAATGTGCATTGCTCTAGCTTCTAAGGAGCACACTAGGTTGTGAGGGTCCAAACATAAACTAGTTATGTGTGCAACAAAACAAATTTTGAAGATACTTTGTTTTTTTTATGAGTACTTACATATTATGGGCATCACTAAGACTGCTGCAGGTCCTAACTTGTATTATTTGTTTGATTATGATCAATTTGATATGCTTATATTTGTGTTGTATGTAGATGACCTGGTCCTAAAAGTTAGTTAAAAAAATTCTATCCCATGGTACAAGAAGAAACTGGCAAGTGAAGTTGACATGAAGGACATACACCTCATGTGTTATTTCTTGGTCTTGGAGGTTTGGCTAAGTTGAGGTGAGGTGGTCCTCGAATGGGGGTAAGTAAGAAATTGAGATTCTGAAGAAGTTTCGGATAATGGACAATAAACCGCAGGCTACTTTTATTATACATATTTTGAAGTTATCAGTAGATTAAGATTGAAATTTGTTTGATTCTTCAGCGTACAAAAAGTATATAGGTTACCTAACATATCTGGTAGAATTTAGCAGTCAAATTGTTGTGTGCATGAGATCCCTTGTCTCACAGACAAAGGGGGCTCAGACACCAATTTATTGTCTAGTTTGGCTGCTAATATATGGTTGAGCTGAGGTTGCTGCAAATATGCTCCATGGTCTGAGGTATGCGAGGTACTTAAAGGGCACACTGCCACAGTGCTTTGAGCTACTGCATGCTTTAGTGGATTTTGACAGGGCCAGAGATGCAGGTGGCAGGAAGAGTGATTCATGGTTTTGTTTGGGTTCAAATATAATATCTTTGTTTGGATGGGATACCCATGTGTGCAAGTTGAAGAAGTCCCTTTCTGGGCTAAAGTAGCCTGTTGTGCTTGGTACTCATGGATTTATGAGTACTTACAGGTTATGGGCATCACTAAGACCGTTGCAGGTCCTAAATTTTATTATTTCTTTGATTATGATAAATTTGATATGCTTATATTTGTGTTGTATGTAGATTATCTGCTCCTAACATTTATTTTAAAAAACTCTATCCCATGGTGCAATAAGAAACTGGCAAGTGAAGTTGACATGTATTATTTATTGGTTTTGGAGGTTTGGCTAAGTTGAGGTGAGCTAGTCCTCGAACACGGGTAAGTAAGTAATTGAGATTCTAAAGAAGTTTCAGATAATGGAAAATAAACCCTAGGCTACTTTTATGATACATATTTTGAAGTTTTTAGTAGATTCAGATTCAGATTTGGTTGATTCATCAATGTACAAAAAATAGATAGGTTCCCTATTACATGTATGGTAGACTTTAGTAGTCAAATTGCTATGCGGATGAGATCCCAATACACTGTCCTAGTCATCCCAGCCGTATAAAGCATAGTTGTACCGTTGTAACACTAACATAGGCACCAGAAGCTATGCTACTAGAAAGGATTAAAAGTAAAGTAGGATGCTAAGACCTTAATGTCTTTGCATGTCAAACACTATGATGATACTTATTTCATTATTTACTTTTTAACCATCATATGCTGACCATTTTCGATGATGCTAAATTGAATGCTCTTTTTCTTGTTTCCTACGGCATATTACCAGAGATCATAGAAGAGTTACTGGCTACTAGGAAAAGAGCCAAGGCAGATCTAAAGGTGGTGAACCAAGTGCTTCCTATGTTCATGTTACATGCTTGTATTTTTTCCACTTAGCATCTCAGTTTTTAACTTCCTGTAATCTTGTCTAGGAGGCTAAATATCTTTTTGAAAAGGCTGTCTTGGATGGCCGACAATTGGCTTGGAAGGTAATTACAGCTTTGTCAAGTCTGTATTAATTATGGCTTGGACATGGAATAAAAGTAAAACTAGGTATGCTAGTGAAATGCATAAAATAGTTTTGACTGTGTTCACTTGCAGATCAGTGTGAATTCAATTTATGGGTTTACAGGTGCCACTGTTGGGCAATTGACTTGTTTGGAGATTTCGTCGAGTGTGACGAGCTATGGTAATTTCACAGTTCTTCCATGGAAAAAAAACATTAAATCCATGGACACCTTGATTCTCCCCTTGTTTTTCGTAGTTGTAATGTTATTGGTGCTTCTTTTACATACAAGATAGAGATGCTTGCAGTCCTCTCTTATTCTATATATGCATGTATCAGCCATTCACATTGATTATTTTTGGGCATCAATTATATCCATGTAATTCTTTTCTTCCTCCTGGCATAATGTTTTGGGTATGAACTGTAATTAACAATCTTGTACAAATAAGATTGAGTTCTTGAATTGCATTAATTAGTCATGTGTACTTGTACAACTAAGATGATATGCTTAGGCCCTCTTGTTATATTTTGATTACAAGTCCAGATTGATCTTTTGACATTCTCTGTTCCATCAGACAATCTCAATTTTATGTATTGTTTTAAAATTTCATATCATTAATCATCTCATTTTTTTCCACCTGTCAGGCCGTCAAATGATAAAGCATACAAAGAGGCTAGTTGAAGAAAGGTTCACAATAGTTGGTGGTTACCAATACAATGCTGAGGTAGGCTATTATTTAGCAACTAAAGGCAATTGTAACCTTTGAAATGGATCAATAATGATAGGAAGTACACTTGTTGTATTGGTGATAGTCCAAGTTCTTGAAATCATAATGGGTGATCTGATCCTAACCAAGATTTCTACTGTAAAGCTTGATATTATATTTTTATATTTGAATCTAGGTTGTATATGGAGATACAGATTCAGTTATGAAACAGTTTGGTGTACCAAATATAGAAGAGGCCATGACGCTAGGGAGGGAAGCCTCAATTATATTAGTGGTACATTTACAAAGGTACAGCGTCAAGAATTTTAAATATCCATGAAGACTCAAGAGTTTTTAATGATGTTTTTGTAGGGATGAATGTTTTAATATCACCTTTCTTTTTAAAACTAATCTTCGTTTGACATTCCACTTCCACAAGATCTTTGTAAATATGCACAGGACAAGATGATCAGTTATGTTTTTATGTGGCTTATCTACATCTGTTTTGTGCATCTTTGGCATCTAATTAGTGTGTTATTTAACATATGCTTTTATGCAGCCTATTAAACTAGAATTTGAAAAAATATACTACCCATACTTGTTGATCAGCAAGAAAAGATATGTTGGGTTGTTGTGGACAAAGCCAGATGCTTATGACAAAATGGATACTAAAGGTGACAAACCTAATCTTTTTGTTTCAAAGACAGGCCTTAGTGTTTGTGAAGGCTCAAAATGCTCTTAGAAAAATAATTTATTTGATGCCTTCTTAATTATTAAATATTCCTAATCTTTTAAATATTCCATATCAACAGGCATTGAAATAGTGCGAAGGGACAAATGCCTGCTGGTGAAGAACTTGGTTACAGAGTGCCTTCACAAAATACTCATTGATCGTGACATACTTGGTGCAGTGCAGTATGTCAAGAACAGTATTTATGACTTGTTAATGAACAGAATGGATTTGTATTTTTTGGTGATAACTAAGGTGAGAACAATGAATCCTTCTGCATGTTTATGATCAAATTTGTTTGACCATTTGTTACTTTTGAAATGGTGAAAATATGATAGGGGGAAGAGGAGATTTACATTGCCAGCAAGTCACTTATTACATATTCCTAGTTTCAAGTCTTAGAAGTATATACTATATACCTAGTTGGGGCAGGCCATGGAAGTTTCCTTTTTAAGTCTGTCATGTTTCTTCTCCCTACATTCTGTACTTGGAAGGGATTTAGTCAATATTTACTGCTAGCAATGGGAGGAGTAAGTGTCAAGGGAGGCTCTTATACAATTGAAGAGAATCAAAACATGAAAATATATAATATATCTGCAATTTTAATCTCATCCTGAGAAAAATTGATTACTGTTTAGCTGCGGCAGAAACAGATGTTTGCAAGTCATATCCTTTATCAAGGCTATCAGCATATTCTTAAGGGCATTGTTGTTTGCCTGTGCTAACAATCTCTTTGTTGAGTTAGTGTCTGACAAAGACTGGAGATGACTATGCAGTCAAGGCAACACACGTGGAACTATCTAAGCGCATGCGGAAGGTAAATACTGGAAATAACTTTTCCAAACAAGTATAATGATTGGTGCAATGCCTTCTGGTTCCATTTCAATCCTATCTCTCTATTTTTATTACTGTAGTGCATCTAAAGACTCTTGTAATATTTTTCTTTTTATTGACGATGAGTCCATTGTTGGATTTTTTAAATTGATGTCGTGTTTTAAAGCCAAGTTACCCCTGGTTTACAGAGGGATGCTGCAATTGCTCCAATTGTGGGTGATCATGTTCCATATGTCATCATAAAGGCCGCAAAAGGTGCGAAGGTAATAATTAACCCCTTCTGTGCTCAGCATAAGTCTCGATATTGCACTAAAAAATGGTTATTTTAATTATTTTGTTATGTTTTATTTGGAGGCATAATTTACAGAGGGATTATGGATATAATGACTAATCTGTTTACTTGGGCTCAGGCATATGAGAAATATGAGGATCGAATTTACGTACTGCAGAATAACATCCCTATTGATCCACAATATTATCTGGAGAATTGACTGAGCAAGTTGAAAGACCAAAGCATCATCACTTGCAGTTTATGCTCTTTTTGAAAATTTCACTAGTGTTTCAAATATATCTTGATAGATAGTAATTGTTTCCAGCTAAGTGTTTTTTCTTAGTTCCTGTTTTTGCTTTGTGGCCGCTGTTGAGAATATTTGAGCCCATTTTGAAGAATGCAAGCAAGGAGCTTCTTCATGGTAGTCACACACGAGTAGTTTCCATATCAACTCCTTCAAATAGTGGAATTATGAAATTTTCCAAGAAACAACTCAGTTGTATTGGTTGTAAAACACTTATCAGGTATTTAGTTAATACAAGTAGAGGGTGTCCTGCATGTGGTTTCCTTGCTTATAGTAGTGCACAATTGAGAGTAACTATTATTTCAGTTTGGCACTTTAGAAAGCTACTAGGGTTCATCTTTTTGATGTGGAAAAATCTATGAGGTTGCATGATTCCATGCCTACTCTCCTTGTAAGAAACTGTCTAGCTTTCTTATAATAATAATGTCTGGTTAGGTTGCTTCATACTGAATTTCATGATGTTACCTGATTTCATGTTGTCATTGTAGCAAAGAAGATCAGACACCTTGTTCACATTGCAAAGGAAGAGAAGTAGAATTGTATCAAAAAACAGTTGCAAATGGTAAGCTGGTATTCTAATACCATTACTGTTTATTTGGAGAATTTAAAGTAGGCCTTGTGTCTATTGTTATCACCTATATTTTCTATCATATGACACTAATATTTGATCAATGTCATTGAGGGAATTAGAAATGCTCTTTGGTAAACTATGGACACAATGTCAGCGGTGCCAAGGCTCTCTGCACCAAGATGTTCTTTGCACAAGGTTTTTGAATGCTATATTTCAAGTATTACATTTTCATAACATGATTTAAATTTACATTATGGATGTATTTTGTAACATTTGCGTGATCATGTATTTGCTTTTAATTAATAGGATGTTTTTTTAATTTTTACAATTACTATCTCTTTTATACTTACATTGATGTCCTATCCTTATTGCAGTCGTGACTGCCCAATATTTTATCGTAGGAAGAAAGCTCAGAAAGAGCTAACTGAAGCAGAGGTGCAACTAGAGTGCTGGCAGTTTTAAGGATGCTGCCTGTGTGGCTTGTAATTTTTTGTATTATCGAATATTTTTGTTTTCCTGAATTTTCTTTGGTTTATGTTTCTCTGATTTAATGGACCAGGGAATTTATTTGGTCCCTGAATCAGGATGAGCATGGTTTATTTATTGTAAAGTAATTGTCAAGTCCTTGTTATTTAATGTTAGCCAGTTCGATATATGTTTTCTCCCTGTAAATGAGATGGAGAAAAAGTCAAAATGGATACATACTTCCCAAGGCACACCCTATAAATGCAATGTGCATGCATATCCCAAATTTTAGGAGAACACACACAATAAAACTTAGATCTGCAGGCTTACATATGTATATCCAGACATGCATATAGTTGAATGGATGGATGGATGGATAGGTACATAGATATGGATACACAGATAGATTGGCAGGAGCAAATCCGAGCCAGAGAAGGATGCAAAAGGATAGGCACTACGCACAAAGAAGCCATCATATTTCTCCCTCTTTCAACAATTTATGCTAATTTGAAAACTTTACTGGTCATTGCATGATTGCACCCATCAAATGAATAATCCGATGATGATTTCACAATTATACCACAAAATTAAAGGATATATATTAGAAAGGCCCTTGGAACATTTCTCCCCATCCTCAAAGCAAATTCAAAGTCTTGTATGTCATCTTCATGATACTAATTCGAACGCTTAGATGACCAGCCTTAGCAATCACGATTCACAATGATCATGAATAGAACTGAACCAACCATCTATTGATTTGCATATCAACATTTTTCTGGCTGGTATATTGGATATAAAGTTCCTTGTCATGCTCTGCTCAACAAAATTCATGCTACCACTCATAGCTTTGGGCATTTTCTAATGAAGTGTGCTACTTGAAGCATACATTTTCTTACTTTCAACTTCTTGTGCACAAGAACATGGCCTTACCTATAGTGCCATTTTAACTTTTACAAAGCTGTCTATTCACATTTATTAGCAGGATTTTGGTTAACACCTTTAGGAGAAATCAAACTTGTTGCATTTTTTACATAATGGCGTGCATAAATCAACTAGGGTTGTGTGAAATTATAATTATATTAACCTTAAGGTGAAAGAATTTTGTGGACCAAGAAAGGTTAGACTAATTGTTTTCAGTACAAATGATAAAGTTTGCGTTATGGTCATATAGCCTTTAGGGTGTACTTTAGTCATGCACATTTATAAAGTACGTGGTACCACAATGATACTTTGCTTCTATTTCCTAGTACCCTTTTGGAAGGAAAGGCAGTAAGGACGAAAGGATGGTCATCGACAAGCAGCAACGGGAACCATCAAAAAGCTCTCGAATATGTAAACTCCATTCCAAAACCATTCCGTGAGAAGAGTGAAGATAGAAAGACTAGCCAAGAAAAACAGCCCTCAAGGCATTGCGTTGCAGAACGAGGAGATCTTCTCCTACAATGGGGCCAAAAAAAGAGGCCTCGTGGTTATAGAGCAGAATACAGAAGCGTGGTTGAAGAATCTTCTATTCAGGCTAAGACAAATAATTCGGATCGATAGAAATAATGGAAGGCACGACCAGCAGACATTCAAAATGATTTTATTTATTTATTTTTAAATAATTTTTTATATTGTCTCTAGAGAGACAATAGTTTGAATTATGGAATTGTCTCTAAAAAGACAAAAATGTAATTGTCTCTAAAGAGACACAAATGAAATTGTATCTAGAGAGACAAATCAAATTGTCTTTATAGAGACATAATAATGTGTTCTATATTGTCTTTATAGAGACAAATTTTTGAGACACTATATTTTGAGACACCCGCTTAGAGACAATATTTAAGACAATACACAAGTTTCATTTTGTCTTAAGTTAAGACAATTGACTCAAATATTGTCTTAAAAGCCCCCTACATGTAGTAGTGTAAGTGGCAGGTTCACCTGTACTCAACCATGGGTATTAATCAATTACACCTAATTACACATATTTGATTCCCAATAGAATAGCCCCATCATGAGCTATGGTGGCTCAAGTATCTATTTTATTCTTATTCCGACCAAGTATTTATAATGGTGGCTCAAGTACTTCACGCCTGCATACCCGCCTGTTCAAGTAAATGACTTCCCCTGGTTGCGTAAAAGATAACAGTTATTCTCTTTTACTTAGGGCACATCTTTTGGAAAAATAGTGGAAGTTTAAGGATGAATCTATAGAAATTTTGGTTTACAGCTGTCAAACTTGAGGATTTTAAGTATAATTTCTAGATTTTGAGTGTAATAACCAGAAAAATAACTTCACAAAAATTATGACCATTAAAATTCCTCACACTTCAAAACAAGAAAAGATATTTTAAACAATTCAAAAAAATATATATATATATACATATTTAATTATTAAACATGTAAAAATATTTTTTATATAATTATATAAATTAAATAATTAATAAACGCACAAGTATAAATTTATAATAACCATAAAAATTTTATCTCATTTTACATTACTAAATTTTAGAAAATAAATTAAAAATTTCATTAAATTCAATATTATTATTATTATTATAAAATAAATTATATATAACTTAAATATATATATACATCTAGAAAAAACCATATCTATTTCAAAGTAAAAATTTAATATTAAAAAATATTATTGATCAATATTATGATTTACCAATATAATAGTTTATTAATACCTTATAACCAAAACAATTCTAAGTTATTTTCAAAATATCCTTAAAAAATAAATATATTTATGAATATTATAATAGATTATTAATACCTTGTAACCAAAACAATTCTAAGTTATTTTCAAAAAACCTTAAAAAAATAAATACATTTATCAATATAATTAAAATAATTCGTTTCCCAATCACAATTTTGTTCTTGTAAATTTATTTCTCCTCGAAGTAATACAAACCACAATTAATTTCATTTTGTGTAGGTAGAAAATAAAAATTGAAGAAACCACTCACACCATAGCACTTTTAACCAATTAAAAAAGTAATTCAATTAGTCTTCACGATGAGTAATTCAATCACTGTATATGTTTTTGGTCACGACCGTTTTTTTCGTTTGCCCATGTCTAAACGTATGAAGCATTATCATTCATCATATTTTTACATTATGTTTCATAATTAAAAATAAAAATAAAAAAATTTAACTTTTATCTGCGAATGCAATCATGAAGTAAAAAATTTCACAACTAATTTCAACTTTTAAGGATACATAATAAAAGATAATGAAACCACTGTTGCTCGGCACTTTCAAGAAATAAAAAAGAATAATTTAATTAGTTTTGGAAATGATCTCTATTTTTTAGTGGCATTATTTTAGATTATTCAATTTTTTTAGTTATCTATTATTTTGTTTCCGTTGTGTAAAAATTATCAAAACATTATTTAACACGATAAGATAATGTTAACAATGACACATTTTGCTTGAGAAATCACTATATAATTTTAGAATAAAATTTAATTAATATTATTTTACAAAATAAACTTCCATAATTTATTTAGAATATAAAATAAATTTTAATTATATTCAAATATAAAAAAATAATATATAACTAAGGGTTATGTTTTCTTAACAATGTAATTATATAATTAATAAGAAATTAATTTTTAAAAAAGAAATTAATTTTTAAAATATTTGAATGTATATTTTGATATAATTAATTCTATAATATAATTATGCAAATTATAATGATAATATAAAAAGATATCTAAACCATACAAATGGATCTTTGTTTTCCAAAAGTATGGAAGATGTAAGACAAAACGTCCACCGTATAATCCAAAACTTTACGTTGAAACAACCCCTTTTATTTTGAAATATCCATTAATAAAGCGCTAGACATTTTTTTGTTTTCGGAATGTATTGAAAGTGAATAAAAACCGCATCCACTATATAATCCAAACCCTTATGTTGAAACATTCCTCCTTATTTTGAAATACTCCACTATGGGGAGTTGTACATTAAGGACTAAAGGAAGGTGGTACATGGGAACTTTTGTGAAGAATGTTAAATTTTTTTTTTATTATTAAATGTTTTTTTAATGATTATGTGAGGATAAATGTGTTATTTTAGTAAGTCTCTAGATATGAAAAGGAAAATATGATTGGGGAAGTTAATTTTTATTTTTTATTTTTTAATTTTTTTATAATTGATTTATAAATTTAAAAAATGTTATAAATTATTTTGCAGTTTGAATGTAAATAAAGATGTTAATTATGATAAATAGACGAGAGTTATAAATAATTTATAAATGATTATATCAAATTGAAATTAGAATTAATAAATATAAATTAAAAAATTTAAGTTATATTTTTTTGGGGATAAATGGATATTTTCATTAATTAGAAAAAAGTTACATATAGCTTGAACTTAAAAAAAAAGACTAAAATCTACGAAATACTTGAGACTAGCATGCTACGTCTTAATAATAGACATTCATAAAATAACTACACTAATCATCATAACAAAGAAAACTTAAAGAATTGAAGATTTCAAGGAGGGAAGTGCCTCACACATTTGGATGACTTTTCCCTAGTTAACTAATTTTTCAGCGTTTTCTCAGGTTGGTGGCTTATTACTCTTGCAGATTCATTTTTTCTCTTCTTTGTCTTTTTGGAGACCACCATGAAATCCATCATTTGAACCCCAAGAATGGATTATGAGGAACTCAAGTCAAATTGATTGCTTCAATGATAGTCCTTATAGAGAATCGCAGCCTCATGATTTGGAATGTCGTTCACATCTTTCGCATGCCATTTTGTTGCAAGGGAAATTAGTCGTGGGTCATCCAGATCTATATCTTCTAGTATGCCTTCCACTTCAACTTCTTATGAAGAAGTGCTAATCATTTCCTGTTGTAATGGATTTTTTTTGGGTTCTTCAAGAGACTTTTTCACGTTTCCTATAGGGTTATGGGATTCACCATATGTTTATCGCATGCCTAATTGAATGTTGACTTGTTTTGGAGCATCAGATATAAAGGAGAGATACTCGATCCTATTTTCATATCTAAAAATTTACTCAATATTTGAGGTACCCTAGGTACTCAAATAATTTCTTCTTTGGAGGGACTCTTACCATATAAACTAGATTTTTTTGGGAAGTATTTTCTTCAAATCATTCCTTGTTATTCATTGAATGGTCCCTAAGAAGATACCCATATTCATGATAGTGTATGCATTTGAAGGGGACTTGTTCATTATCTTGAGACTCACTCCAAACATTATCATGATAATGAATATCGATGGAAGTTGGAGGAGGATATGATACATTCATGTAAAAATAGATCCATGTATCTGAAGTGTACCTCCCTCTAACTTCCAATGATTTGAAAAAGTTTTCGATGGAATTTCTAATGCCTTCAAGGGTTTCCTCCTACTAGTGTTCCTTTGGGAAAGAAAATAGACAAATCCACATTCGGACTACAAGAAAATTCTCCTTCTGTGGATTATATTACTTCTTCCAAAATCACATGAAGAGCACTCCATTGTCGAAAAAATACGACCCTCCTTCAAAAACCCATAATTTGTCTTCCACGATATAGAAAATGATTATAGATAAACTCTTGGCCCCTAATTATAATTCTATTTGACCTTGGGGTTCCATTTATTTTAGATCCACCCAATCAAATCCTTTTTGAGCTCCATAATCTAATAAATTTGCATATTAAAGTGTGACCCTGAATATATTGTATATATTCTCCTATCTTACTAGATTTAACCTTGTATTTTGGATCTTGCACTACTTTTGGCAGGGAATTTCCTACATTTTTGGCTTTCCATTATGCACCTAGTAGAGGGTTTGTTGCACAACTAGAAAACCTACTTCGTCTAGTTGTTCTATGAAAGGGATGTCGAAGATAGGGAGATGGACAGGGAATACTAGTAGATCTAGATTCATTATGAATTAAAAAATAATCTTGCTAAAGGAGGGGTCAAAGCCCCCTCTAACAAATCCAAGCATAAATTGTTATGCATAACAAACCTTAGAATTTGTAGATAATAGTCGATAAATTTAACTTAATATTAATTCAAGTTATAACTTGAAATAAATAAGTTAACAATGATAGAAAACACTAAAAAGTCATGTATATTTTGTAGTGATGTTGGTGTTGAACTTTCCTTAATCCCTAGCTCTAGTTTGAGGTTAATCACACACATAAACACACTAGGAACCCACAAATTACAAGTACTTTACATAAAGAAAATCTTCAGTAATAAAATTGATTAAGTACACTGATATTTGAGCCCAAATCTCGATTACTTTATTAGTGCACCAATAAATGAATCATGGGGCTCACATACAAGAAATCGTGACCCCTGATCCCTAATACAACTAATATACATAGTATACCAACCTAGAGCTTGCGATATGATTCTTCAGATCTACAATCTGCCAAAAAGGACAAGAATAAATACACACAACTTACTTGTTGATGTAACCCTTTTAGCACTACCCCTTTCTATCATCATTTTAATTTGAGGCCTAGTTATACTTTGCCGTCAACACAGTGTGGTCTGACCCCTTTCAAATTTCTTTCATACACTCTTGCTCGCAGCAATTCAGACCATTGAGACTTGTTATATGTATTAGCTCCAAATTATTAGCAATACATAGTGGTATTTGTCCTTCCACACCACTGTATAATCTACCATCATACACTACTATCCAAAGCTCCTTTTCTAGATATACATGAAATGTTACGATCAAAAACCATATACACTAAATAAAAAAGCCCTATTTCTTCCTTCTTTGTCGTTCACTTAACCCTAAGGCTACTCAAATATATGTCAAAATATTTCGGAGGCCTTTCAGCCCTCAAGCTACTACCTTCGGCCTCCTCAGTTGGTCGATGACCCTCAACAAATGTTTTGTGACCCTCTTGAATTTGGACAGGAGTCCTTTCAGCCCTTTCCATATATTACATAGGACTTTTGCCCCTCCCTATAAGAGAAACTAGAGCTTCAAGCCTCGCCAACACAAAGAAAACGTAGCCTAGACAAACATAAAACCAATCCACCACTTCTCCTTCTAGCATAGACTCATACGATATATAGACTATACTAGAAGGATACTTGACCTCCTTCAAAAGATGTATTTATCACTCTAAATGTGTGACCTATTCCTCTTGGTTGCTTCTCACACAAGAATGGTTTGTTGTTTAGTTTTTTTCGCACTCATAAAAGCCATCTATTTTTTGCTTGATCCTTCCTTAGCATTTCCATTCACACTAGCTAAGGCACTTGGCCTCCTTCAAAGGTTGTAAAAACATGGACATATCTTCAACATTCACCGAGATCAGGCCCTAAATCAAACTCATCCTTACACTATAGCTCTCAAATATCTTGGCTACCTTGTTGCTCCTCTAACCCTTTGACTGAGCCTCATGTAATATATTATAACTTTCCTACTTTCTTGTTCCAAGAGTAGATCTCAGCCTCCATGATAAAAACGAGACTCTCATAGGGAACCTTTACAATAAGAGAAATCACATATCTGTTGCACATAATGAAACTATTTTTAGGCTCTTCTCTATTTATTGTATCTCTTGGGTCACTTACGAAACATACAACCTTATGATTTTCACCTCTTAACCCTTTAGAAAAACTAATTATTTTATTTTAGGTCCTAAACCGACGTCCCTAGGTCCAAAGCCCCAATTTGGGTAAATTTCCCAGCCACCCACTTTTGGTGGGTATCCTTTTTGGAAATACCTTGCTAGATACAAAAAATATAATAGACCCTCTTACTGAATAACTTATTTCCTTCACGCTTCCATCTCCATGAATTTTATCTCATACCCATGACCACCCTAAAATGAGACATGACTTTCCTTGCATAGTCATACATGTCCCCACTTGCCACCTCTTCTTTGTAATAAGCCTAGCTTTCTCTTACACCATGCATAAATGTCCTTACATGCAACATTCTTTTTCCCTAGACCACCATGAATTTTCTTACATGATATATGAATATCCTTTCATGGGATGAAAAATCTTCTATTTCATTAAAACTTGAAGATTCAGATTCCCAAAGTGCACCTAACAATCCTTCATAATCTCCCTCTAAAGCTAGACTCCCTATGAGCCTACACAACCTCCACTAACTCACTCTACTTCTTGCACATACTCTATTCCATCCACTCTTCAAAGTACCTTTGGTACCATCAACTCAGATACCATGTTGAATTTTCCTTAGGCCCTAGATTCTATTTAAGGCTAGCCGCACACACAAACACACTAGGAACTTATAACTTACTAGCACTTTTCACAACGTAAATATTTAACGATAAAATAAATTATGGACACAAAGGTTTGAGCCCAAAGGATGATTATTCTATTATTCCATCAATAAAAGAATCATGGGGCTCTCATACTATGGATCATGGCCCTCAATCACTAGTACAACTGGTATCTATAGTATATTACACTAGAGCTTGCAATTTTCTTCTTTAGAGATGCAAATTTTCACAAAAATACAACAACAAATACACATGACTTACTTGATGATACAACACTTTCAACACCAGCCCTTACTGTCCTTAGTTTCCCTTGAGACCCACCTATCCTTTTCCATCAACACAATGATCTCACTTACTTTATATATTTGTCGCAATATGTTGCTCACAACAAGTCAAACCCTTCAAAATTCTTGTATATATTAGCTCCAAAGTACCAACAATAAAAAATTGTCCTTTTCCTTCAACACCAATGTATAGTCTTTCATTCATACATTGTTGTCAAAATCTCCTTTTCTGCACAAACTTCAAACATTTATCTCAACAACCATATACAGAAAAAAACAGAGTGCCTTTCTTGCTCCATTGGCCTTCACTTATCCCTAAGGTTACTTGGACCTATGTTAAAAATATTTATGATGCCTTTCGTCCATCAAGATACTATATACAACGTCCACAATTGGTCTATGAACCTCATATGTTTGAATCAAATGCCTTTCAGCCCTTTTCGAACATTACATGAGCCTTTTAGCCCATTTTGTATTAGCAGATACAACTTCAACTCTCTCTATCACAAAGATAGAACTCAACCTAGACAACGGATAGCTGATCCACTACTCCTTCTAGCACAAACCCATATGATTAACAAACTAGACTTAGAGGATACCCAACCTCCTTCACAAGATAAAATATTTCCTCCTTTAGATATGTGGCCTCTTTTTGTTGCCTTGTTCTCACACAAGAATGGTTTTACATTTACGGTACGTTCACACTCATGTAAACCCTCTAGTTTTCCATTGATCCTTACACATCATTTATGTTAACAATAGTTGAGGCAATCAAACTGCTTCAAAGGTTGTAATGATATGGATGAATCTTCTTCATTGGCCTAGATCAAACCATAAATCAAATTTTCATTTCTCTTTAGCCCTCCAAGATCTTGGTTACCTTGTTTCTCCTTTAACCTTTGAATTTCCCTAATAGAACAAATGATAACCTTCTTGTGTTCCTCTTCCAAGAGTAGATATTTGCCTCCATGAGCTGATCTCGACCCTTCGAAGGCACCCTTAGGAGAAGACAAGTGACAACTCTCTTGCATATAATGAACCTCTTCCTAGGCTCTCCATGATTTAGGTCACTTCAGAAACCTCTGCACTTATGTTTTCCACTTATCAAACCTTTATAAAAAATAATTATTTTCTTTTACGTCCCAAACCCACATCCTTGCGTCAAAAATCCCTATTTGGGTAAGTTTCCCGATGAACCACTTTTGATGGGTATCATTCTCAGGAATACCTTCCGAGCTACCAAAAATACCACAATGGGCTTCCCCACTTTCGTAAAACCTAGAAGTTGCCATTCTCCCAATTAAAATTCCCCCCTCATAAAGAACCCTACATTAAGAAAATTGGGGTTTGTAGGAAAGCCACTTAAAGTAGTGAGCACATTGATCCTTAAATATGAAATTAAGCTATGAGATTCTACAAATGCATAAAATATACTTGCAACAAGTTAAACCATACAAATTAGAGATAGAATCCTAATCACGTACATATATATAACACCATGTAAAGAAGAGTTGATGAATTTTTTAGTATTTTTTATCTAAATGCAAAAATACTCTCCATGAAAAATGCATAATGTATTAGAATGAGAAATCATACCATCA
This sequence comes from Pinus tabuliformis, assembly GCA_031772625.1. Lineage (NCBI taxonomy): Eukaryota > Viridiplantae > Streptophyta > Pinopsida > Pinales > Pinaceae > Pinus > Pinus tabuliformis. The sequence goes on along the minus strand of CM062820.1, from coordinate 1,003,911,478 downwards.
ACCACATTTTCATGCAAGAAAGGCCATCTTTAAACAAACTGTAAATGATATAAGCACGTAACAATTAATGTTTCATCTGATTAAGGATTTTCTAAACAAAATTTGATGAAAGAATGTACATGGAGCAAAATTAACAATTAATAGAGTTGATGCATTAAGTTGTGTGTATGACTAATAGTTCCTTAGATATAAGAGGGAAATTACCAATGAGTTTATGATTTTTAGCAAAATGTAAAAAAATTAAGAATTTCTTATATGTAAGAGTTATCAAATTACATATTTTTTTGTATTTTATTAACATATCCCAGTTATTGATATTTTGCTCTATTACAAATTTATGTTTTTGTTATGTAAAACTAATATTTATTGTATATTTGTAAATTTGGAATGCATATATTATTAGTTAGATCGATGCAAGAAGAAAGTATTATTGTAACACGCCAACACGTATATGTAACACTTATGGAAATAAATATATAATAGAAAGAAATATATATATATATATATATAAACATAGAAATGGTTGAATAATGATTAATGGTGCCTTATATATATATATATATATAAACATAGAAATGGTTGAATAATGATTAATAACTTATCTGGTTTTATTGATTATAATTATTTCAACATGGTTTACAAGGTTTACGTTGGCTCACAATTACTCTTCAGATGGCCCCCAACTAATGTTGATGTCCATGATCCGACCTTTGCTAAATGTTATATGTACTTTGTTACACACGGTATAAGAATGACTGATCCCGCTACATGTGTCCATCACAGGGTTGGGTTCACCTATGACAGCTGGCCTGATCTACTTTCGTTGATCTTTGGAGGGTGATTCAATGGTGGGGAGGGGTTAGGGTTTTACCATCTAACCAATTCTCCCACGTCCAGCCAGCTGTGGTGTCTTTTTTTGTTGGTGGCTTTTCGATTTCACTGCTCTACAACGAAGTTGGCCCTTGGTGGCTTCAAGTCGGTTCATGACCATTTCTGTTGTGTGCAATGGAGCATTTTGACATCCCTCACTAGAAGGTATCCTAAACCACTTCACCCTTGTTGTTTTGGTTTTATACGTCGTTTGAGGTTGGGTTTCGCATTGGTATTCATCTGGTTCAGTGTCTAACTCAGTGCTCCCACCATCTAGGGATGGCTCGATGGATTTCTGATCCCGTGGAAGGTAGCCAGAACCAAAGTCAACTTATGGAAGGTGAGTATGCTATATTTTTATGTCTTCCTTACTTTTCTTTCATTGATTTCTTACGGATTCTCTTTCCCAGTTTACGGGTTCTCTTTCCCAGTTCTGCTAACTAATTTATCTTATTGGATTAAAGGCAAACCACCATCTACTAGAGTTCTCCAGTCTCAGGTATGATCACCCCTTTCTCAGCATCCCTTTAGGCTTTGTTTAATAGCATGTTTAGACTCTTATCATAATTTTGAGGTTGTTGTCACATGATTGCAGGTATCATATGTATCATACTACTACCGATTTGTTATTCACGTGGTTAAGACAACGTTATTCATATTTTTGAGAGCTTATGGACCCCCACTTTTGTATACAGGTTGGAAAATCCTCCCTGGTTCAATATATGTTTAATAGATAATTATATGGTAGTTTTTTCTATGAAAGAATTGTTTATTCGGATAGAGACTATACATTGAATTTCGCTAAACCAAGATTTTCTTTGGGTAACGATGTTCATTGGTTACGTTTTGCGCTCGGTGTTAACATTTATTCTGAACTACTTATGACGTCATTCAATTGAGGGTTAACCTTGTTATTTTTCTCTGAAATAATATTTTGAATAGTGGATATCTATTTATAAATGATTCCCATTAAGTTTCTAGACTCAAGGGTTTGGGTTATTTAATGATTGAGACATTTTCAAACTATTGATCCAGTTCTGCCACTATGGACTTAATTTAAGTTTTTAAGTTACAGTATTACTTTGAGATTGAAGAACTTTATTTATGTTCAGTCCTTCTCATTTTAAAAAGAATGAATTTTCCCTGTACTAGTATATTCCTTATTGTTTTCTCCTTGTATTCTATAATGATTGGTGAAGGTGCTTTTCTATTTTCTTTTAAAGGTAATAGTTGAATGAATAGATAGTGATTTCTAATTATTCAAGAATGTTCTCCTCCTATTACTCATTTTTCCCTCTGATTATTATCTGTTCAAGATTGTGAACCTACTGTCATAAAAGTTTATTTTTAACAATTTTAAGGGTTTCTGTGTATCTATTTATTATAGTAAAATAACTAAACCATGAATTACTTGTCTGTAAAAATTTACTATCTATTCATTTCTATGTAAGCAATTCTATTATGTTCTCTTAAACCAACTATCTATACAAATGGACCTTTAATTCGTAGCTTGAGCTCTACTTCCTTAAAATAATATTTTTTTGAGAGTTTGAACATGAGAGGAACTGGATAGACTTCTTTAATATCCAAAGCAGGAGGATTCTAGCTTTCGGGGTATTCTACTTGTTCATGTTCATTTATGTCTGACTCAACAGATCTACTTTCTATTTCAGATATTCATTTTTTGTCAATGGTAGAAAAAGATCTAAAAAATCTAGCCATAATGGACTGATACAATTCTATTCCAGAAATCGACTGAAGGAGCTTTTATCTACTCGACACAATGTAAAACAAAGATGTCTTTCGAAGGCTTCCTGGCTTTCTTCAGATTCTGTCTATAGAATGTATTTCGTCAAGGTTATAGTTCAAAGGAACGGGTTATGGCTCTGATACCAAAAAGTGACTCTGACCATTCAAGGGCCCAATACAAAGAGAAATACAGAGATTGATTATAAATGATGAAGCTTTATGGCATGCAAGACTTACTTCTGATTAAAATCGTCACTTCCCAAACAACAAGATCTGAAAATAGATATCCAATCCTCAGGTGACCATGCGCGAGTCTCCACATGACCTCTTTCCACGTGTCTTCACTCAAGCACCTTATAGCTCAAACCTCTTTCGGATTACAAGAACTGTCCTCAGACAGGCGGCCCAGTAGGCTTCAATATTAATAAAAGCAGAAATTACACAAAGCTTATTACAATCAGAGTGTCTCAGACTGAATGATCACAATAGAGCAAATGACTCGAATGATCAGGATGATCACAATGGTCTGTAGACCTTTTCTTATATAGACTCTCTAATCATCTAATCCTATCTAAGTAATGACTTCAAAAGAAAATAATTGAGGGTCATATCGGTATCTTTTTCCACCGACGGTGTCTATTCAACCTTTTCTATACAAAGGAATCTTGTCACAACATGTGATCAATATTATCACATTGCCGATAAAGATTCTACCAAGGGCCCGTTGGGCTTCTAGTTTCCCATAGGTCTTCTTCAGATGATCCGGGAGAGGGTTCGTACTGATCTATTATCTAGCGGTAATGTCTTTTCATCAATCGGTCATATTATTCATTGATTCCTTCATTGGATCTTGCGCATCTGTCATTTCATCTTTTCCTTTCGGCTGCATTACTGTTGTCCGGTGACATGCTGCTGATGATGATTCTCCTTGGTTGATATTCATTTTGATTTTAAGGAGGCTCGGTTCTTGTGAGGTATACATCAATTCTTGCTTTTGTTCTTTCTTTTCCCATTTATTCAAAAAAGGAAGAGCACTTACTTCAATATCAAGAAACGAATCTTTAAAGGCGTTCCAGGTTGCAGGCGCTCTCTGTACTGCCAGCTCCATCCCATCTAAATATTCCCACTTAAAAACCTCGAACATATTTGTGGAGCTCTCAATAGCTTGTTGAATCCATAATCGACAATTTTTGTTCAAAATATCTCTATGCTTCCATCCAAGTTAAAAAATTATTGATGTACATATCCTTAGAAATCATTAAACTGACAAGGTGGATGACATTATTATTCCAATTTGGAGATAAGACTGAAATGGTTACTAGTGCCTTCTGCTTAATTATGAACTTCAGGGCTTTAGGCTGTCCTCGTAATCCTTCTAGTTTATTTAAAATTTGTAACTTTTTTGTCAGTCTTAGATTTCCAAATTCATGGAACCATTCAGCATGCTGTTTAATTAATTCTTGGTTGTTACCAGTTTCAAAACTACCAATCCTTTCATGACTAAAAACTTGGGCAAATGGATTTGGCTCTATATTATCTCTGATCCTTAAACTATGAAAATCCCAGGGATAAGCAAATGTTTTCAAATATTGTGTTGTTCTTTGTATACACTGGGAAACTTTGGTAACCTGAATCTTTCTGCATTCTCCTCCTTTGATCTCCCAATCTACAAAGTTTTCAAAAATTTCATAGTGAGGGAAAGTAGCAGTAAGATGATAATTCTCATCAATTCTTTGGAGGAAAGAAGCTTTGAGCTCCTCAAAAATATCTGGGATTTTTAATGTCACCAAATATTTTATCATTTCTTCTTTCATGGGAATTTCTTCTAAATCTAAAATCTTAGCACCTGTAAACAGACTGAGGGCAAAGTCAACACCTCCTATGATCTTGTAATAATTCAAAATTCTGAGTTTCCAGATCATTTCTTTTGTATAAACACTAGACCATAAATCACATAAACTCCTAAAGAAGAGTTTTACCTTCATATTTGGTAGAGGAAATATTTTTACCAAATTTTCATCTAGGCCTAGCGAGATGACCACATTCTTTGATTGCCATGCCTGACACTTTCTGATCCACATATTTCTTCTGAGTCTAAACTAGACCACTTTCTTGATTTCATCTGTTACCCAAATTGCATGATTTTCCAGAATTCTAAATCTATCTACAAATGTGGCAAAACTATCATCGGCAGGACCTTTGCCTGGAATTTCAAAAACTGAATTTTTACAAGTTATATGAATCTTATTCATATCTCTTGTTAAGGAATCTATCAAGAAATTTGAATTGCCTGGAATCCACTCTACCTCAAATTCAAACTGCTGAAACCAAATTTCCCAGGCTAAAATTCTGCCTTTTGCAATTTGCCTTGAAATCTTAGCAGAAAAAAAATATTTAAAGTTTCTGGAGTCTATTCTTATTAAAAACTTTACTGGGGTGAGATATACCTCAAAACGCTGAATTCCGTTAAAAATAGCTAACGTCTCCTTTTCAGCTATGAAGTAATTATTTTGACTTGTCGTAAATTCCCTAGAAGCATATCCACACAAATTTTCTTCGACTTCTCCCTCGTTATCTTCCTTTGCTCTAAAAGTACAGCTGCCCAAAATTCAAGTGAAGCATCAGTTTGTAAAATAAGTGAACAATCGCCTGGAGGTTGAAGCTTGGGTAAATGCTGGCATTATTCCTTGAGCTTCTTTACTGCAGCAGTAGCTTCTTCAGACCAACCTTGGTTGATGTGCCTTCTGATTGGGGCTGTTTTCTCTGACAAATTCGGGATGTATTTGTGGAGATAATTTAGCACTCCAAGAAATCTTTCAATTGTCTTTTTTTCCTTCAATTCATTAGGAAATTGTGTTAATTTTGTTAGCACATGGGGTTACATTTGAATAGCACCATTAGCAACATTAATATCCAGAAAATCAATGCTATCCTGAAATAAGGACATCTTTCTTTCTGACAGAACAATTCCATGCTATTTAACTTCTTCAAGAAAAATCTCTAAATGCTTTAAATGAGTCTGTACATCAGGACTATGTATCAAAATATCATCAATATAGGTAACTATAAAATCATATTTAGCAAAAATATAATCCATCCTTCTTTGGAAAAAGGTTGGAGCGTTCTTCAGACTGAACGGAACAACTTTCCATTGATAGAATCCTGCTGGGCATATGAAATCTATTTTGTGTCTGTCTTCTAGCTGGATTTGGATTTGATAGTACCCAGACTTCATGTCAAATTTGCTAAACACCTTACTGTGCTGAATCTTTTGCATGATCACTTCGGGTCTTGGCAATGGATAATTAAAATTCTGAGTGATGGCATTAAGAGGTTTATAATTAATAACCATTCTTGGCTTACCTCTTACAATCTCAGAATGATTTCTTACTAGAAATGCAGAGCATGCATAGTGAGATTCAGTTTGCTCGATCAACTGCATTTTCAGTAATTCTTGAATCTGATTCTTTATCTCTTTTTCGTCAGCTGGTGTACATGGAATCAACTTTCCTTTACTCCATTGTCATGTAAGGTGACTATTTCCTGCATCGGACTTTCAGTTTCCCAAAATTGCTGTGGATTGTCCGAGCAACTCTTTAGAAGTCTCTGGTAGATATCTTTCTGCTCTGTAGACCAATCAGTGTGAATGCATGCTAACTGTTTTGTTTTATTTTCTTCTCTGGCTTCATAGATTTGTAGGACTTCCTGCCAGTCATCTGAATCTCTTACCGGCTTTCTTGTTCCTACTCTTTTTTGACTATTGTCATGCATAGCTTCAGAATTTGCAATACTCAATCTAGGTATTGATATAGCCTTTTTATTTAAGTTTATTATCAGCTTGTCCTGGCTGATAGTTACTGGTAGCACAGAGTTTATGAATGGCATGCCTAACATCAAACTTGCTGAAGGGTTGTAATGCTAAATTGATGAAATTTTTATAATATGCCCCCCAACTTTTAAAGGAACATTGTCTACATAATGTGTGAGCTGAACAGGTCCTCTAATTGTCTCTCGCACCAGTATATTTTTTAATGGTTTCCACAAGGGTTTGAACAGAGATGGACTAGCTAGATTGTTAGAACCTCCAGTATCTACAAATGCATCTACAGAAATCCATTCACCTTTTACTTGCACTTGTAATGAAATATAAATCAGGCTATCTGTCTTAACAATCTTTTTTAACAAAGTATTATGCTCTTCTCTAGTACCCTCTAGTTGTGGCATACTGGTTGATGGCATTATTTTCTTTTCATACGGATAGAAAGAATTAAATTGAGATACAGGCACTGCAGGTTGCTTACCTTTATCTCTACTGACTGATGCTATGCTTTCTGATTGATCATCTAAATCATCTTCTGTCTCGCTTGTCAATTCAAGATTTGAAGAACTCTCTATATCACTATAATGTTGTTCACTAAAATATTCTAAACAAGATGTACAAATATTCATTCTCTGTACATTATCACTTTCATCTTCAACATCTGAAACTTGTGTAAGAATATATACATTAGAAATTCATCATCTGATTCTACAACAGACCAGTCATCTTGAAACTCTTCAATATCTACGCAAGCTTTGAGTTTACTGGATGGTTTCTGGGGGCACCTTCTAGCAAAGTGTCCTTCCTTTTTACAAATGAAACAACAAATGTTGTTTCTGGGCTTGTTCCTTTTCTTCAAAAATCTGTATTTTCTGAAAGGCCTCTTTGGGTTTGATATTCTTTTGGGTTTGTATTTACCATACCTTTTGGATTTCTTCTTTGCTTTAAAAGGTGTCCATGGCAATACTAATCTACAGACATCAGAACTTGGGGTGATGTCGTGTGCTTTCTTCTGCCAACATAGATATTTTACCTCTTCTAAAACTCCGAACAGAAGATCAACCCAATATATTTGATCTAGACATTTTAACTGAATTTCTAGATCTTTTATTATTAGATCTCCCAAATTGCTTGGTAATTTTGATAAAAATGCAATTTTTTGAGCAAGGTCATTAAAAAGATTAGCTTTAAAGACTTTAGCCATAAAATCTTTACCAAACTAATATAAATACTTGAGATCTTTTCATTCCATACGGCTAAGGTCAGTTAAAAGTTGTTTTCTTTCATCTACTAGTTCTGGTACAAATTGAGTCTTTAGCAATATTTCTAATGTGGACGAACCAGCTTCCATGACTGCTCCTCTCTTGGTGTCTGATCCTCCCATCCACCAATCAAAAACAATTCCTGCCATCCTTTTTTCTGCTAGAATCATAATAGATATATTATCTAATTTTGTAGTGACCTGCATCTGGTACAAGGCTCCTATCCAAATTCTGATAGACTCTCCTGGATTAGATGAGCTACCTAGATCTAGAATATAACCACTAGAGTTTGCAGCAAACAGGTCTTCTTCGACTCTAGGATATTTCGTGGATTCTTTCAGAATATGAGCTTTATTCTGATTATGGATAGACGACATAATAAAATATGGGAATCTTGTTGCAGCTTGTTCTAATGTCATGAATTCCTTTTTAGACTCAAAGGGTTTGTCTCTTTTGTATGTCTTTGAAGATTTTGTGTCACTGGTTAATTTGCCAGTACCTATGGAAGTTCCCTCTCTGGCACTAGATTGAGCTGCTTCTTTTTTATCTTCTTCATCTTCCTCTAAATCCCAATAGTTTGGAGCAGACATATCTAAATGAAACTTTGGGATTTTCTTGGCCTTATTTTTCTGTTTCCTTCTTCTCTTTTCTTCCTTTTCTGCTTGTTGCTCTTCATATAACAGCTTTAAGTTTTCATTTATCAACTTAGCTTGTTTTCCCAAATAATTTAGAACATCTTCTGCATGAGAGAACCAAGTAGTCAAGTAGTTTCCTACCTGATAGGCCTGATCCATATCATTAGGGTCTTGATAATTATGTTCAAGAAAGGGGGCACAATCTGCTCTTGTAGAAGGCTGTCTAGTCTGAGATGAAGAAACACAAAACTTGGTTTTAGGTGGCGATTTCCCCCCTCTAACAAATATTTTGTTAGCAAACTGATATTCTTCTATAGGTGGAAAAGTATTGACATGAGTTCTAAACATTTTATTGACTGCAAAAAAGGGTTTTTCTTCAAGAATATACAACTGATTTTCAGACCGGGGTGTACTAGCGGGAGTAGAAAGTTGTTCTTCTGGTATAGTGAGCTATCTATAAAAATATCTTCTTCCACTTTAGATTGAATTTTTGGCTGGTAATACATGCTTCTCTGGAAAAACTATTGGCTGTGGAATTCTAGGATGGTCTGGATTGGGTATGAGTTTTACACCACCATCCATAAGAGCCATTCTCTTAATTCTTTTATTTGCACTGTCTGAAGCCAAAGAATTATACTGGATATACCAGTCATTGGGTAAGGATTATTTTTCATAATGTACACCTTCAATTTGAGCATTTCCTATCCAAACTGTTACACAATCTTTCAACACTAGCTGTTTTAATTTTCGATGAACTGTATTAGTAAGCTAAAAAGAGGTCTGGACTATTACAGATAAGAATTCACTGTCATCTACCATAGATAACCCTTGTACTCCAATCAAGGCTTTCCAACAATCTTTAAGATGAGCATCTGTTAGACTGATAGCATAATCAGGAAATATTGTTCCATGCTGACAACCAGATGATAAGTTTCCCAATATGGTTCCTATTCTAGCATGATCATATTCATTATGCCTTGTGTCAAATAACTCTGCTATGCAAGGAGTATCCAACCCATGTCTGAACAGAGGAGCTAGACCAAGTCTAATTGGTCCAAAATGTAAATAATGGAACCTTCCTTCCTTAGCATACTTTTTAAAATTTCTTATCTCATCCTCAGTAAATAGATTTAAACCAACTATCTGTACAAATGGACCTTTAATTCGTAGCTTGAGCTCTACTTCCTTAAAATAATATTTCTTTGAGAGTTTGAACATGAGAGGAACTGGATAGACTTCTTTAGTATCCAAAGCAGGAGGATTCCAGCTTCCAGGGTCTTCTACTTGTTCATGTTCATTTATGTCTGACTCAACAGATCTACTTTCTACTTCAGATATTGATTTTTTGTCAATGGTAGAAAAAGATCTCAAAAATCTAGCCATAATGGACTGATACAATTCTATTCCAGAAATCGACTGAAGGAGCTTTTATCTACTCGACACAATGCAAAACAAAGATGTCTTTCGAAGGCTTCCTGGCTTTCTTCAGATTCTGTCGATAGAATGTATTTCGTCAAGGTTATAGTTCAAAGGAACGGGTTATGGCTCTAATACCAAAAAGTGACTCTGACCATTTCCAGTATCAGAGCCATAACCCATTCCTTTGAACTAAAACCTTGACGAAATACATTCTATAGATAGAATCTGAAGAAAGCCATGAAGCCTTTGGAAGACATCTTTGTTTTACATTGTGTCGAGTAGATAAAAGCTACTTTAGTCGATTTCTGGAATAGAATTGTATCAGTCCATTATGGATAGATTTTTGAGATCTTTTTCTACCATTGACAAAAAATCAATATCTGAAGTAGAAAGTAGATCTGTTGAGTCAGACTTAAATGAAACTTAACATGTAGAAGACCCTGAAAGTTGGAATCCTCCTACTTTGGATACTAAAGAAGTCTATCGAGTTCCTCTCATGTTCAAACTCTCAAAGAAATATTACTTTAAGGAAGTAGAGCTAAAGCTACGAATTAAAGGTCCATTTGTACAGATAGTTGGTTTAAATTTATTTACTGAGGATGAGATAAGAAAGTTTAAAAAGTATGCTAAGGAAGGAAGGTTTCATTATTTACATTTTGGAGCAATTAGACTTGGTCTAGCTCCTCTATTCAGACATGGGTTGGATACTCCTTGCATAGCAGAGTTATTTGACACAAGGCATAATGAATATGATCATGCTAGAATAGGAACCATTTTGGGAAACTTATCATCTGGTTGTCAGCATGGAACAATATTTCCTGATTATGCTATCAGTCTAACAGATGCTCATCTTAAAGACTGTTGGAAAGCCTTGATTGGAGTACAAGGGTTATCTATGGTAGATGACAGTGAATTTTTGTCTGTAATAGTCCAAACCTCTTTTCAGCTTACTAATACAGTTCATCCAAAATTAAAATAGCCGGTGTTGAAAGATTGTGTAACAGTTGGGATAGAAAATGCTCAAATTGAAGGCGTACATTATGAAAAAGAATCCTTACCCAACGATTGGTATATCCAATATATGTGTTTGGCTTCAGACAGTGCAAATAAAATAATTAAGAGAATGGCTCTTGGGGATGGTGGTGTAAAAATCATACCCAATCCAGACCATCCTAAAATCCCACAACCAATAGTTTTGCCAGAGAAACATGTATTACCAGCCGAAAATTCAATCCAGAGTGGAAGAAAATATTTTTATAGACAACTCACTATACCAGAATAACAACCTTCTACTTCCACTAGTACAACCCGGTCTGAAAATCAGTTGTATATTCCTGAAGAAAAACCCTTTTTTGCAGTGAATAAAATGTTTAGAACTCATGTAAATACTTTTCCACCTATAGAAGAATATCAGTTTGCTAACAAAATATGTGTTAGAGGGGGGAAGTGGCCACCCAAAACCAAGTTCTATGTTTCTTCATCTCAGACTAGACAACCTCCTACAATAGCAGATTCTGCCCCCTTGTTAGAACATAATTCTGAAGACCCTAATGATATGGATTAGGTCTATCAGGTAGGAAACTACTTGACTACTTGGTGCTCTCATGCAGAAGATGTTCTAAATGATTTGGGAAAACAAGCTGAGTTGATAAACGAAAACTTAAAGCTGTTATGTGAAGAGAAACAAGCAGAAAGGGAAGAAAAGAAAAGAAGGGAACAGAAAAAGAAGGCCAAGAAAATCGCAAAGTTTCATTTAGATATGTCTACTCCAAACTATTAGGATTTAGAGGAAGATGAAGAAGATAAAAAAGAAGCAGCTCAATCTAGTGTCAGAGAGGGAACTTCCATAGGTATTGGAAAATTAACCAGTGACACAAAATCTTCGAAGACATACAAAAGAGACAAATCCTTTGAGTCTAAAAAGGAAGTCATGACATTAGAACAAGCTACAACAAGATTCCCATATTTTATTATGTCGTCCATCCATAATCAGAATAAAGCTCATATTCTCAAAGAAACCACGAAATATCCTAGAGTCGAAGAAGACCTGTTTGCTACAAACTCTAGTGGTTATATTCTAGATCTAGATAGCTCATCTAATCTAAGAGAGTCTATCAGAATTTGGATAGGAGCCTTGTACCAGATGCAGGTCACTACAAAATTAGATAATATATCTATTATGATTCTAGCTGAAAAAAGGATGGCAGCAATTGTTTTTGATTGGTGGATGGGAGGATCAGACAGCGAGAGAAGAGCAGTCATGGAAGTTGGTTTGTCCACATTAGAAATATTGCTAAAGACTCAGTTTGTACCAGAACCAGCAGATGAAAGAAAACAACTTTTAATTGACCTTAGCCGTATGGAATTAAAAGATCTCAAGTATTTAGATCAGTTTTTATGGCTAAAGTCTTTAAATCTAATCTTTTTAATGACCTCACTCAAAAAATTGCATTTTTATCAAAATTACCAGGAAATTTGGGAGATCTAATAATGAAAGATCTAGAAGTTCAGTTAAAAAGTCTAGATCAAATATATTGGGTTGATTTTCTGTTCAGAGATTTAGAAAAGGTAAAATATCTATGTTGGCAGAAGAAAGCACACGACATCACCCCAAGTTCCGATGTCTGTAGATCAGTATTGCCATGGACACCTTTTAAAGCAAAGAAGAAATGCAAAAGGTATGGTAAATACAAACCCAAAAGAATATCAAACCCAAAGAGGCCTTTCAGAAAATACAGATTTTTGAAGAAAAGGAACAAGCCGAGAAAAAACAATTGTTGTTTACAAAAAGGAAGGACACTTTGCTAGAAAGTGCCCCCATAAATCATCCAGTAATCTCAAAGCTTGCGTAGATATTGAAGAGTTTCAAGATGACTGGTCTGTTCTGGAATCAGATGATGAAATTTCTGATGTATATATTCTTACAGAAGTTTCAGATGTTGAAGATGAAAGTGATAATGTACAGAAAATGAATATTTGTACATCTTGTTCAGAATATTCTAGTGAACAACATTACAGTGATATAGAGAGTTCTTCAAATCTTGAATCGACAAGCGAGACAGAAGATGATTTAGATGATGAATCAGAAAGCATAGCATTAGTCAGCAGAGATAAAGGTAAGCAGCCTGCAATGCTTGTATCTCAATTTAATTCTTTCTGTCCGTATGAAAAGAAAATAATGCCATCAACCAGTATGCCACAACTAGAGGGTACTAGAGAAGAGCAGAATACTTTGTTAAAAAAGATTGTTAAGACAGATAGCCTGATTTATATTCCAGTACAAGTGCAAGTAAAAGGTGAATGGATTTCTGTAGATGCATTTGTAGATATTGGAGGTTCTAACAATCTAGCTAGACCATATTTGTTCAAACCCTTGTGGAAACCATTAAAAAATATACTGGTGTCAGAGACAATTGGAGGATATGTTCAGCTCACACATTATGCAGACAATGTTCCTTTAAAAGTTGGGGGGAGTATTATAAAAATTTCAGCAATTCAGCATTACAACCCTTCAGCAAGTTTGTTGTTAGGCATGCCATTCATAAACTCTGTGCTACCAGTAACTATCGGCAAGGACAAGCTGATAATAAACTTGAAGAAAAAGGCTATATCAGTACCTAGATTGAGTATTGCAAATTTTGAAGCTAGGCATGAGAATAGTAAAAAAAGAGTAGGAACAAGAAAGCTGGTAAGAGATTCAGATGACTCGCAGGAAGTCCTACAAATCTATGAAGCCAGAGCAGAAAATAAAACAAAACAGTTAGCATGCATTGACACTAATTGGTCTACAAAGTAGAAAGATATCTACCAAAGACTTCTAAAGAGTTTCTAGGACAATCCACAGCAATTTTGGGAAAATGAAATTCCGATGCAGGAAATAGTCACCTTACATGACAATGGAGTAAAGGGAAAGTTGATTCCATGTACACCAGCTGATGAACAAGAGATAAAGGATCAGATTCAAAAATTACTGAAAATGCAGCTGATCGAGCAAATTGAATCTCACTATGCATGCTCTACATTTCTAGTAAGAAATCATTCTGAGATTGTAAGAGGTAAACCAAAAATGGTTATTAATTATAAACCTCTTAATGCCATCACTCAAAATTTTAATTATCCATTGCCAAGACCCGAAGTTATCATGTAAAAGATTCAGCACAGTAAGGTGTTTAGAAAATTTGACATGAAGTCTGGGTACTATCAAATCCAGATCCAGCCAGAAGACAGACACAAAACAGCTTTCATGCCTAGCAGGATTCTATCAATGGAAAGTTGTTCCGTTCGGTCTAAATAACGCTCCAGCCTTTTTCCAAAGAAGGATGGATTATATTTTTGCTAAATATGATTTTATAGTTACCTATATTGATGATATTTTGATACATAATCCTGATGTACAGACTCATTTAAAGCATTTAGAGATTTTTCTTGAAGAAGTTAAAAAGCATGGAATTGTTCTGTCAGAAAGAAAGATGTCCTTATTTCAGGATAGCATTGATTTTTTCGGGATTAATGTTGGTAATGGTGCTATTGAAATGCAGCCCCCTGTGCTAAAAAAATTAACACAATTTCCTGATGAATTGAAGGACAAAAAGACAATTGAAATATTTCTTGGAGTGCTAAATTATCTCCACAAATACATCCCAAATTTGTCAAAGAAAACAGCCCCAATCAAAAGGCACATCAACCAAGGTTGGTCTGAAGAAGCTACTGCAGCAGTAAAGAAGCTCAAGGAAGAATGCCATCATTTACCCAAGCTTCAACCTCAGGTGATGGTTTACTTATTTTACAAACTGATGCTTCACTTGAATTTTGGGCAGCTGCACTTTTAGAGCAAAGGAAGAATAACGAGGGAGAAGTCGAAGAAAATTTGTGTGGATATGCTTCTGGGGAATTTACGGCAAGTCAAAAGAATTACTTCATAGCTGAAAAGGAGACGTTAGCTATTTTTAATGGAATTCAGCGTTTTGAGGTGTATCTCACCCTAGTAAAGTTTTTAATAAGAACAGACTCCAGAAACTTTAAATATTTTTTGTCTGCTAAGGTTTCAAGGCAAATAGCAAAAGGCAGAATTTTAGCCTGGCAAATTTGGTTTCAGCAGTTTGAATTTGAGGTAGAGTGGATTCCAGGCAATTCAAATTTCTTGACAGATTCCTTAACAAGAGATATGAATAAGATGTATATAACTTGTAAATATTCAGTTTTTGAAATTCCAGCGAAAGGTCCTGCAGATGATAGTTTTGCCACATTTGTAGATAGATTTAGAATTCTGGAAAATCATGCAAGTTGAGTAACAGATGAAATCAAGAAAGTGGTCGGTTTTAGACTCATAAGAAATATGTGGATCAGAAAGTGTCAGGCATGGCATTCAAAGAATGTGGGCATCTCACTAGGCCTAGGTGAAAATTTGGTAAAAATCTTTCCTCTACCAAATATGAAGGTAAAACTCTTCTTTAGGAGTTTACGTGATTTATGGTCTAGTGTTTATACAAAATAAATGATCTGGACACTCAGAATTTTGAATTATTACCAGATCATAGGAGGTGTTGATTTTGCCCTCAGTCTGTTTACAGGTGCTAAGATTTTAGATTTAGAAGAAATTCCCATGACAGAAGAAATGATCAAATATTTGGTGAAATTAAAAATCCCAGATATTTTTGAGGAGCTCGAAGCTTCTTTCCTCCAGAGAATTGATGAGAATTATCATCTTAATGATACTTTCCCTCAGTATGAAATTTTTGGAAACTTTGTAGATTGGGAGATCAAAGGAGGAGAATGCAGAAAGATTCGGGTTACCATAGTTTCTCAGTGTATACAAAGAACAACACAATATTTGAAAACATTTGCTTATCCCTAGGATTTTCACAGTTTAAGGATCAGACATAATATAGAGTCGAATCCATTTGCCCAATTTTTTAGTCATGAAAGGATTGGCAGTTTTGAAACTGGTAACAACCAAGAATTAATTAAACAGCATGCTAAATGGTTCCATGAATTTGGAAATCTAAGACTGACAAAAAAGTTACAATTTTAAATAAACTAGAAGGATTACAAGGACAGCCTAAAGCCCTGAAGTTCATAATTAATTAGAAGGCACTAGTAACCATTTCAGTCTTATCTCCAAATTGGAATAATAATGTCATCCACCTTGTCAGTTTAATGATTTCTAAAAGGATATGTACATCATTAATTTTTGAACTTGGATGGCAACATAGAGATATTTTGAACGAAAATTGTCGATTATGGATTCAACACGCTATTGAAAGCTCTACAAATATGTTCCAGGTTTTTAAGTGGGAATATTTAGATGGCATCGAGCTGGCAGTACAGAGAGCACCTCCAACCCGAAACGCCTTTAAAGATTCATTTCTTGATATTGAAGCAAGTGCTCTTCCTTTTTTGAATAAATGGGAAAAGCAAGAACAAAAGCAAGAATTTATGTATACCACACAAGAACCGGGCCTCCATAAAATCAAAAAAAATATCAGACAAGGAGAATCATCGTCAGCAGCATCTTGTGGGACAACAATAATGCAGCTAAAAGAAAAAGATCAAATGACAGATGTGCAAGATCCAAATGAAGGAATCAATGAACAGTATGTCCGATTGATGAAAAGACATTACCGCCAGATACTAGATGAGTATGAACCCTCTCCCGGATCATCTGAAGAAGACCTATGGGAAACTAGAAGCCCAACGGGGCCTTGGTAGAATCTTTATCAGCAATGTGATAATATTGATCACATGTTGTGACAGGATTCCTTTGTACAGAAAAGGTTGAGTAGACACCGTCGGTGGAAAAAGATACCGACAGGACCCTCAATTATTTTCTTTTGACGTCATTGCTTAGATAGGATTAGATGCTTAGAGAGTCTATATAGGAAAGGGTCTGCAGACCATTGTGATCATCCTGATCATTCGAGTCATTTGCTCTATTGTGATCATTCAGTCTGAGACACTCTGATTGTAATAAGCTTTGTGTAATTTCTGCTGTTATTAATATTGAAGCCTACTTGGTCGCTTGTCTGTGGACAGCTCCTGTAATCCAAAAGAGGTTTGAGTTGTAAGGCGCTTGAGTGAAGACCCGTGGAGAGAGGTCATGTGGAGACTCGTGCATGGTGGCCTGAGTATTGGATACCTGTTTTCAGATCTTGTTGTTTGGGAAACGACGATTTTAATCAGAAGTAAGTCTTGCATGCCATAAAGCTTTATGATTTATAATCAGTCTCTGTATTTCTGTTTGTATTGGGCCCTTCAATGGTCAGAGTCACTTTTACCAATTGAATGGTCAGAGTCAAAGTGAATCTAACCATTCAAGGGCCAAAAGTGACTCTGACCATTCAAGGGCCCAATACAAACAGAAATACAGAGACTGATTATAAATCATAAAGCTTTATGGCATGCAAGACTTACTTCTGATTAAAATCGTCGTTTCCCAAACAACAGGATCTGAAAACAGGTATCCAATACTCAGGCCACCATGCACGAGTCTCCACATGACCTCTCTCCACGGGTCTTCACTCAAGCGCCTTACAACTCAAACCTCTTTTGGATTACAGGAGCTGTCCACAGACAAGCGACCAAGTAGGCTTCAATATTAATAACAGCAGAAATTACACAAAGCTTATTACAATCAGAGTGTCTCAGACTGAATGATCACAATAGAGCAAATGACTCGAATGATCAGGATGATCACAATGGTCTGCAGACCCTTTCTTATATAGACTCTCTAAGCATCTAATCCTATCTAAGCAATGACGTCAAAAGAAAATAATTGAGGGTCCTGTCGGTATCTTTTTCCACCGACGGTGTCTACTCAACCTTTTCTGTACAAAGGAATCCTGTCACAACATGTGATCAATATTATCACATTGCTGATAAAGATTCTACCAAGGCCCCGTTGGGCTTCTAGTTTCCCATAGGTCTTCTTCAGATGATCCGGGAGAGGGTTTGTACTCATCTATTATTTGGCGGTAATGTCCTTTCATCAATCGGTCATACTGTTCATTGATTCCTTCATTTGGATCTTGCGCATCTGTCATTTCATCTTTTTCTTTCGACTGCATTATTGTTGTCCGGTGAGATGCTGCTGACGATGATTCTCCTTGGCTGATATTCATTTTGATTTTATGGAGGCCCGGTTCTTGTGAGGTATACATCAATTCTTGCTTTTGTTCTTGCTTTTCCCATTTATTCAAAAAAGGAAGAGCACTTACTTCAATATCAAGAAACAAATCTATAAAGGCATTCCGAGTTGCAGGCGCTCTCTGTACTGCGATCTCGATGCCATCTAAATATTCCCACTTAAAAACATGGAACATATTTGTGGAGCCTTCAGTAGCGCGTTGAATCCATAATCGACAATTTTCGTTCAAAATATCTCTATGCTGCCATCCAAGTTAAAAAATTATTGATGTACATATCCTTTTAGAAATCATTAAACTGACAAGGTGGATGACATTATTATTCATATTTGGAGATAAGACTGAAATGATTACTAGTGCCTTCTCATTAATTATGAACTTCAGGGCTTTAGGCTGTCCTTGTAATCCTTCTAGTTTATTTAAAATTTGTAACTTTTCTGTCAGTCTTAGATTTCCAAATTCATGGAACCATTCAGCATGTTGTTTAATTAATTATTGGTTGTTACCAGTTTCAAAACTGCCAATCCTTTCATGATTAAAAACATGGGCAAATGGATTTGGCTCTATATTATCTTTGATCCTCAAACTGTGAAAATCTGAGGGATAAGCAAATGTTTTCAAATATTGTGTTGTTCTTTGTATACACTGGGAAACTCTGGTAACCTGAATCTTTCTGCATTCTCCTCCTTTGATCTCCCAATCTGCAAAGTTTTCAAAAATTTCATACTGAGGGAAAGTATTACTCAGATGATAATTCTCATCAATTATCTGGAGGAAAGAAGCTTCGAGCTACTCAAAAATATCTGGGATTTTTAATGTCACCAAATATTTTATCATTTGTTCTGTCATGGGAATTTCTTCTAAATCTAAAATCTTAGCACCTGTAAACAGACTGAGGGCAAAATCAACACCTCCTATGATCTGGCAATAATTCAAAATTCTGAGTGTCCAAATCATTTCTTTTGTATAAACACTAGACCATAAATCACATAAACTCCTAAAGAAGAGTTTACCTTCATATTTGGCAGAGGAAATATTTTTACCAAATTTTTATCTAGGTCTAGTGAGATGCCCATATTCTTTGATTGCCATGCCTGACATTTTCTGATCCACATATTTATTCTGAGTCTAAAACAAACCACTTTCTTGATTTCTTCTTTTACCCAACTTGCATGATTTTCCAGAATTCTAAATCTGTCTACAAATGTGGCAAAACTATCATCTGTAGGACCTTTGCCTGGAATTTCAAAAACTGAATATTTACAAGTTATATACATCTTATTCATATCTCTTGTTAAGGAATCTGTCAAGAAATTTGAATTGCCTAGAATCCACTCTACCTCAAATTCAAACTGTTGAAACCAAATTTGCCAGGCTAAAATTCTGCCTTTTGCAATTTGTCTTGAAATCTTAGCAGACAGAAAATATTTAAAGTTTCTGGAGTCTGTTCTTATTAAAAAAATTACTGGGGTGAGATATACCTCAAAACGCTAAATTCCATTAAAAATAGCTAACGTCTCCTTTTCAGCTATGAAGTAATTCTTTTGACTTGCCGTAAATTCCCCAGAAGCATATCCACACAAATTTTCTTCGACTTCTCCCTCGTTATTCTTCCTTTGCTCTAAAAGTGCAGCTGCCCAAAATTCAAGTGAAGCATCAGTTTGTAAAATAAGTAAACCATCACCTGGAGGTTGAAGCTTGGGTAAATGCTGGCATTCTTCCTTGAGCTTCTTGACTACTGCAGTACCTTCTTCAGACCAACCTTGGTTCATGTGCCTTCTGATTGGGGCTATTTTCTCTGACAAATTCGGGATGGATTTGTGGAGATAATTTAGCACTCTAAGAAATCTTTCAATTGTCTTTTTTTCCTCGGAGAGATCTTTCCAATGGGCTATTGTGCGCATCAAACGAAGATCGTATGCCAAAGTTACGACCCCGGGAAGTTGATGTACAAATTTACCCAAATGGGGCCCATAGTTTGGCGTTTCATCTTCTAGGGTTAGGTTTTGGAATGTTAAGGGTTTTCCATTATTTCTCAATAATAAATAGGCCTTTGAGCTTCATTGTAAGGAGGGTTCGAAATAGTTCAGAGGCATGTAGCTGACACATCTCTTCTCAGAGATAAGCTACCATCACGCTAGCTGGGTTATTTCTATTTGTAAGGATATTTCAGTATTCTCCATTAATGAAATGAAGTATTATTTCTGCTGCATCTTTGTTTTTATGGTTATCACATCTCTGTATCTATGGTTATCTCTGTAATCTATTGCGTTCCTGCTTAAATCTGGATCAGTGGTATCAAAGCGGTTTGCTTTTTCTCTATTTTTCTTTGCATGTCCCCAACGAGGTCGGGATATAAGGAGTTAGGGCTTGAATTGGTCGAACCTTTGCAAGACCAGCCTCACAAATCTCGACGACCTCCCATGGTGGATGAGAACAAAGACGAGGGGGCAGGAGATCCTATCAGAATCTTGCTCGAAGAAGCCCTCGAGCGGCAAAGGAACGCGATGATGGATAGCTTTGCTCAGATCCTTCAGCGGCTACCCAGAGGTGACGCATCGACTTCCAATAGCTACTCTGGAAATGCCACACCGTTTAAGGTACAAGTTAATTTTGAAATCCCCATCTTCGAGGGTCAAATAGACGTAGATGCCCTAGATAAATGGTTAAATCTGCTAGATGGGTATTTTTCTGTTCATGAATTTTCAAGTCGGGAAAAGATTGTTTTCGCTCTTCTCAAAGCAGCCCCCCACGTCAAGGACTGGTGGGAAACATATTGCGAGCAGAAGGATGAAAGTACAGGCTCATTGTTTTCAGCCGCCCCCACTTGGAATGACTTCCGGGACCATCAAGGAGCAGTACTACCCTGTCAAAAGCTATGAGGACAAATACATCAAATGGACCACGCTGTGGCAGGGACGAGACCAAGATGTACCAGAGTTCACAAATATTTTTCATACCCTTCGCACACAGTTGTGTATCAAAGATTCTCAGCTGCATCTGGTACTCAAATACCACGGCGACCTACACAGATACATCCAGGAAGAGATGGAGTTCTTGAACATCTCCTCACTCGGCACAGCATACCGATACGCTGTCAAAATCGAGCAAAAGTTCAAACAGAAGAAGCGGGACTTTGGATCTGCAAATCCGAAGCCCAAAGGACAAATCAAATGCGGGGTGACCCAAGACAACCCCTCTAAGCTGCATGAAAAGAACAACACCATGAAACCGAAGAAGTACACAGGAAAGTGGTGTGAGTTCCACAAGAGTCCCACTCATAACACGAGTGTCGGACCAAGCAGTCGCTGGTCGCCGAGTTGAAGGCTTCCGAATCAGATGCATGTTTTGACTCTGAGATGGAACCCCAAGGGGGATGGAAAAGGGAAGCAAATCATTGATGCAGATCCTAGTGCCACTATTGCCACTGCCAATATCCAGAAGAATGAGCCCGAAGAGCCAGAGGAGGGGGAAAGTCTTTTCCACTCACAGATGTGCGTGAAGGGTTCGCCGCTGCAATTCATTGTCGATAGTGGCAGCCAAAAGAACCTCGTTTCAGCAGAGGTCGTGAAGCAGTTGTGCCTACCAACTATGCCACACCTACAACCGTACAGTATCGGGTGGCTTCACGAAGGACGAGATCTCAAAGTTCACCAGTAGTGCTGCCTCTCCTACAGCATCAAGCCCTTCAAAGATGAGGTATTGTGTGATGTTACACCTCTGGATGTTTGTGATGTACTATTAGGCCAGCCATACTTATGGAGGCGATATGCTCTGTATGAGTCAAGGCCTCGCGCTGTCATTATTTCTCTGGATAATTCATTATACAGGATACCAGAGGTAGCTTCACCTACCACCACCTCTTTGATCACTGCTAAGAAAGGCAGCAAGCTCATCTCATAGACTAGGAAATTTATTTTCTGTCTAGTTCGCTCCCAAAGTAAGGGGAATATCGTTGCTACATCCATGACCCCCGCAAAGGGTTCCTCCACGCAGCAGCAGCAACATAGGGATACAGTCATGACAGAACATAGGAACAACTTCTCCTTACCCAGAGGGGTACCACACAAGTTTCAGGTGGGCGAAAAAGTTGGGTTACATCTGCAGAGAGAACGCCTTACCAGAACCCATCAGAAACTCAGACCGCTTTGACATGGTCCTTACACTAGTAACAAGGCTGTGGGAAACAATGCTTTGAAGCACAACATTCCTCCATTCCTTCACTTGCACCGATTGTTCAATGTGGACCATCGCCGACCATGATTCCCACCATTTCTAGACACATCAGAGATTGAAGAACAGCTCACTGGAGACCCAGCTCAACAGAAGCTTCCTCATCTCAAGGAGGAACTCAACGCAATGGGGACCATTGCTTCCTAAGGGGGGAGGAATGATCTAGGTGGATGTTGGTGGCCACCCACCTATCCCATTTGGACCCCCACAACCGTCTCTTTCATTTTTTCAGTTTCTTTAATTATAGCGCAGTTTACTATTTTTAGCAGTTTTTCGGGTCCTAAACTTCAGGAGCCGTTTTGAGGCCCTAAACGACATTTTTTGGGAAATCTACCTCCGCAATTTTTTTTTAAAAAAATCATCTTTTTCGTCGTAGTCCTCGGAGAGATATTTCAACGGGCTATCATGCACGTCAAACGGAGATCGTATGCCAAAGTTACGACCCCGGGAAGTTGATGTACCAATTTACCCAAACGGGGCCCATAGTTTGGCATTTCATCTTCTAGGGTTAGGTTTTGGAATGTTAAGGGTTTTCCATTGTTTCTCAATAATAAATAGGCCTTCGAGCCTCATTGTAAGGAGGGTTCGAAACAGTTTAGAGGCATGTAGCTGACACATCTCTTCTCAGAGATAAGCTACCGTCACCCTAGTTGGGTTATTTCAATTTGTAAGCATATTTCAGTGTTCTCCATTAATGAGATGAAGTATTATTTCTGCTGCATCTCTGTTTTTATGGTTATCGCATCTCTGTATCTATGGTTATCTCTGTAATCTATTGCGTTCCTGCTTAAATCCGGATCAGTGGTATCAGAGCTGTATGTTTTTTCTCTGTTTTTCTTTGCATGTCCCCAACGAGGTTGGGATGTAAGGAGTTAGGGCTTTAATTGGTCGAACCTTTGCAAGACCAGCCTCGCAAATCTCGACGACCTCCCATGGCGGATGAGAAGAAAGACGAGGGGGTAGGAGATCCTATTAGAATCTTGCTCGAGGAAGCCCTCGAGTGGCAAAGGAACGCGATGATGGATAGCTTTGCACAGATCCTTCAGCGGCTACCCAGAGGCGACACATCGGCTTCCAACAGCTACTTTGGAAATGCCACACCATTTAAGGTACAAGTTAATTTTGAAATCCCCATCTTCGAGGGTCAAATAGACGTAGATGCCGTAGATAAATGGTTAAATCTGCTAGATGGGTATTTTTCTGTTCATGAATTTTCAAGTCGAGAAAAGATTGTTTTCGCTCTTCTCAAATCAGCCCCCCACGTCAAGGACTGGTGGGAAACATACTGCGAGCAGAAGGATGAAAGTATAGGCTCACTGTTTTCAGCCGCCCCCACTTGGAATGACTTCCGGGATGCCATCAAGGAGCAGTACTACCCTGTCAAAAGCTATGAGGACAAATACATCAAATGGACCACACTGCGGCAGGGACGAGACCATGATGTACCAGAGTTCACAAATATTTTTCATACCCTTCGCACACAGTTGGGTATCAAAGATTCTGAGCTACATCTGGTACTCAAATACCGCGGCTTCCTACACAGATACATCTAGGAAGAGATGGAGTTCTTGAACATCTCCTCACTCGACACAACATATCGATACGCTGTCAAAATCGAGCAAAAGTTCAAACAGAAGAAGCGAGACTTTGGATCTGCAAATCCGAAGCCCAAATGACAAAGCCAAGGCGAGGTGACCCAAGACAACCCCTCTAAGATCCAAGAAAAGAACAACACCATGAAGCCGAAGAAGGACATAGGAAAGTGGTGTGAGTTCCACAAGAGTCCCACTCATAACACAAGTGAGTGTCGGACCAAGCAGTCACTGGTGGCTGAGTTGAAGGCTTCCGAATCAGATGCATGTTCTGACTCTGAGCCGGAACCCGACAAGGGGGATGGCAAAGGGAAGAAAATCATTGATGTGGATCCTAGTGCCACTGTTGCCACTGCCAAGATCCAGAAGAATGAGCCCGAAGAGCCAGAGGAGGGGGAACGTCTTTTCCACTCATAGATGTGGGTGAAGGGTTTGCCGCTGCAATTCATTGTCGATAGTGGCAGGCAAAAGAACCTCGTTTCATCAGAGGTCGTGAAGCGGTTGGGCCTGCCAACTACTCCACACCCACAACCGTACAATATCGGGTGGCTTCACGAGGGACAAGATCTCAAAGTTCACCAGCAGTGCCGCCTTCCATACAACATCAAGCCCTTCATAGATGAGGTATTGTGTGCTGTTACACCTCTGGATATTTGTGATGTACTATTAGGCCAGCCATACTTGTTGAGGCGACATGCTCTATATGAGTCAAGGCCTCGCGCTGTCATTATTTGTTTGGATAATTCATTATACAGGATACCAGAGGTAGCTTCACCTACCACCACCTCTTTGGTCACTGCTAAGAAAGGCAGCAAGCTCGTCTCACAGACTAGGAAATTTATTTTCTGTCTGGTTTGCTCCCAAAGTAAGGGGAAGATCGTTGCTGCATCCATAACCCCTGCAAAGGGTTCCTCCACGCAGCAGCAGCAACATAGGGATACAGTCATGATAGAACATAGGAATAACTTCTCCTTACCCAGAGGGGTACCACACAAGTTTCAGGTGGGCGAAAGAGTTTGGTTACATCTGCAGAGAGAACGCCTTACCAGAACCCATCACAAACTAAGACTGCTTCGACATGGTCCTTACACCAGTAACAAGGTTGTGGGCAACAATGCTTTGAAGCACGACATTCCTCCATGCCTTCAATTGCACCGATTTTTCAATGTGGACCCTCACCGACCATGCTTCCCACCATTTCTAGACACATCAGAGATTGAAGAACAGCTCACTAGAGACCCAGCTCAGCAGAAGCTTTCTCATCTCAAGGAGGGACTAAATTAAATGGGGACCATTGCTTCCTAAGGGGGGAGGAATGATCCAGGTGGATGTTGGTGGCCACCAACCTGTCCCATTTGGACCCCCACAACTGTCTCTTTCAGTTTTTCAGTTTCCTTAATTACAGCGCAGTTTACTATTTTTAGTAGTTTTTGGGGTCCCAAACTTCCGGAGCTTTTTTGAGGCCCTAAACGACATTTTTCCACAATTTCTTAGACGAAAAATCATATTTTCCATCATAGTCCTCGAAGAGATCTTTCCAACGGGATATCATGCGCGTCAAACGGAGATCGTATGCCAAAGTTACGACCCCGGGAAGTTGATGTACCAATTTACCCAAACGGGGCCCATAGTTTGGCGTTTCATCTTCTAGGGTTAGGTTTTCGAATGTTAAGGATTTTCCATTGTTTCTCAATAATAAATAGGCCTTCAAGCCTCATTGTAAGGAGGGTTCAAAACAGTTTAGAGGCATGTAGCCGACACATCTCTTCTCAGAGATAAGCTACCATCACCCAAGCTGGGTTATTTCTATTTGTAAGCATATTTCAGTATTCTCCATTAATGAAATGAAGTATTATTTCTGCTGCATCATTGTTTTTATGGTTATCGCATCTCTGTATCTATGGTTATCTCTGTAATCTATTACGTTCCTGCTTAAATCCAGATCAGACTGCAGGTTGCTTACCTTTATCTCTATTGACTGATGCTATGCTTTTTGATTCATCATCTGAATCATCTTCTGTCTCGCTTGTCGATTCAAGATTTCAAGAACTCTCTATATCACTGTAATGTTGTTCACTAGAATATTCTGAACAAGATGTACAAATATTCATTTTCTGTACATTATCACTTTCATCTTCAACGTCTGAAACTTCTGTAAGAATATATACATCAGAAATTTCATCATCTGATTCTACAACAGACCAGTCATCTTGAAACTCTTCAATATCTACGCAAGCTTTGAGTTTACTGGATGATTTCTGGGGGCACTTTCTAGCAAAGTGTCCTTCCTTTTTACAAATGAAACAACAATTGTTGTTTCTAGGCTTGTTCCTTTTCTTCATGTTACACTAAAATTTGTCACCGTGATTATTTGCAGTTACTATCGCTCCATCAACTGTCATACTATCCTCCTTGGCAAGTCTTATACCTCTGCTCCTTATGTCAAACTCCAAGAAAGAGAGAAAGTCCTTTAAAAGTCAATTAACTCTGGTTACGCAGTTTCTCTTAGCCTTACCTGCGTGTACGCACCTCAAGTCCACAATACCTACGTACTTGTACGCTCTGTCTGTAAAGGGGTGGGTGTGTACTCCTGTAAAGGTCAAAAGGCACGAGTTTTACTTCAAAAAAGTTACTTGTGGTCAAATCTAGAGCATTCTAGAAGATGGTTTGACGTGTATAGAGCGCCTCCAGATGGTTCATGTATCCCAAAGAAAGAGGAACTTATCCCATGAAGAGGGGAGCTAGCCCATTGAAACAGGGGCTTATCCCATTCATGGTGGACCTGATTAACTTCCTCCAAAGCATTATAAATACAGGCATTGGGCCAGAGGGAGGGGAGGTTGAAAGCTAAACATTCCTAAGGGTAGATGCGGCTGGAATTAGGACTCCCTTATAGAGCCTGAGAGGAGAGATTCCCATCCTTTCTTAGCTTCATTTGGAAGTGGGTGAGCTGATCAAAGTGAAGGAGAACTCTTGCTGGACCCTGGGAGGGACCTGCACAACACCAAGGCAATGGTTGTAATGGTTTCTTTTGTTTCCACTTAATACAATTAAACTCATTTTTCTCAACAAGTTGTTATATAATTTGTTTCATATACTCCTTGGTCTTTATGATGAATATGTTTTATTTTATGAGTTATTTAGGTGCTATGTAATCATTTGCTTGTTAGTGAATGCAGGTTTCGAAGAGAAGGAGGATCTCATCTGGATCGGCGAGGCTGGACTGCTACAAAGTGTTGGACTAAAGGTATGTTATAAACACATGATTCCTTGTATTCTAAATGCATATTTAGGGAAAGATAGTGTTTAATTGTCTTGTTTGTCACTGGAAAGCCTTAGCTTCTAGGGAGGTCAGTTTTGTCCACAAAATTGACTCTTTCCGCATGACAAAATGGCGACTCCACTGGGGATTCCATGGATTTGATTGATTTCTCTTTGTTTTCTACTTTGATCTGAGAAAAGTTGATTTCTTTCTGGTTTTTGATTGTTTGACTGTGAATTTGGGTGGAATAGCTTAGGGTTAAGTTAGTTTTTGTTTTTCTTGGTTTTGAGAGCAGTACGCACCCTCTCAGTTAAGCACAGTGCATACTTGTACGCACTGCAGCTTTGTGCACAGAGCCTGGCCGCACCTGTGCAAACAAGTTTCCTGCGTACCCTATCAAAAGTTGAGAAAATTCCATTTTTTTCCATGTTGCCTCTTAGATTTTGTTTTTAATTTGTTTTTACTGCCCAGATCCACTGGTTACCTGTCAGAGATCTTCATCTAAGCTTGTTTCGTTAGCATCAAGGGTTTTAGTGAAATTCATAGAAGTTCTAGCCCTAGGTTTGATTTTTGAATTGGTCTTGTAGTGACTTTGGCTTTAGAAGTTGTAAAAACCTCGGATATCCCTGGTCTTTTCAGTCTTCTTAGGAGTCGGACCTTTCATAAAATCCACCTTTGTGAGAAACCTACCTTTGTGTTGTCTCTTTGCATAATTTCGAGAAAGTTTGTTGGTTAAGCTGTGAATTTCATTCTTAAGAAAAAGAACAAAATATTTTGATTTTTGTTTTTGACTGGTTTGTGATTCTGCATGAACTAGTCCTTGGTTGAATTGTAACTGAGTAAAACATCCTGGAATTATATTTTGTACGCTTTTTCCTCATTAGATTTGCTTTTAGGTAAATTTCTCTTAGATTTGCTTTTAGGTAAAATTGATTTGATTTTCATAGATTTGTCAAAGTTGATTTTTGTTAAGTAGTTTTATATGCTTTGTTAATATAGAAAAAAAAATATACAAAAAACTCTTTTCAAAAAGTTTGCTTTAGTAGCATTTGAAATCTTTGGAAAGAGAAAGGAATTTTCGTGAAATAATTAGTGGTCATGTGTTGTATGCTTTGGAAAAGATAAAGAGACTATTTCTTTCATTGTCTTTGCCAAGAAAGTTTTTTTTATAAATTTTGCATTCTCCAACTCTCTTAGCTAGGGAATTCATTGAAAAAGGAAAAAATAGTTTAAATCATCTTAGGTGCATCTTTTTAGTGGATTTGAGTCGAGTCTACACAGCATCAGTTTCATCTCCACTACCTTTTGTCCTAATGAAAAGCCATAAAATTAACGCTTAAAGTAAAATTAACTTAGTAACTTTTTATTTACTAGGGCTCTGAAACACCAAATAGATCAGGCTAGTGTCTTGGAGTAGGAGAGTAATTAACTCTCCAAGACAGCAAAACTAAACAAGTAGCTCATCTTGTGATAGGATAAATCCAACTGTTACATTTATGCTCTGGGAAAGCTCCTCTTAAAGGAGAAGCACGAGACCGTGTCCGAACCAGTGAGGGGATCAATCCTCCTTCATTGGGAAAGATGCCATATACGCACATACTACAAACGGTAAACCTCAGATTATTGTCGAGGAGCCTGGGGTCACTTGTCAGTAAACCTTGGATTATTGTCAACGAGCCGGCAAGGGGATTGAGCTTGTTACTCTGCCCTTGCATGCTATCGGGTCGTAGACTGTTCCCCCAGGTGTATTTGTTGCTGTTGGTGACCTTAGTGACCATTATCTTTTGGGTTCTATCCAAGGTGACAGTGGAGGGAAGATCCCACTGTACCTGGAGCAGACGTCAGCTAGACTCACTTGGATTTTCTGGGGGGTTCACTTCACTCGAGACGGTTAAAGTGGAGGAACTTGGTCCAGTCTATTCATTAAGCAGGTTGCCGGGGTAACTGCTCCACCCACCACTTCTATACTGAATTCGGCGATGTTGGGCTTCATCACCAACTAGTGTTTTCGGTCCGGAAGGTTACTGTTTGTGTATGGTTTGACGCCCTAGATTCTTTAGGCATATGATTCAAATTTGTTTGGTTCTTTAGAGACTTTAGGTGGTTTTCTTTGAGATTTTACTTTGTTTGCGTGTGTAGTAGTTAAAAGTTTTTAACTGTGGCTGAATTACCGAGACAGTCCCCTAGAATTCGGAGCCAGTCTCCTGAGGTTTTAACCGTGGCTGATTTGTAGAGGAGGTCTCGTAGACTTTGAGGCCAACCTCCTGAAGATGTCTCGGGTCATTACGAAGGTTTTAAAGTCCTTTTAACTCCTAGTGGTAGTAAAGTAGGTTCACCTGAAGAAGGAGAGTCTTCGTTGGTAGTTCATCCTGATTACCAAAGTCTAGAAACAGGTTATAATCCCGAAGCTATTGCAGTTTTTGAGCTTGCTGGTAGTTTTTCATCTACTAGTGATATAGGCGAAGAACCTGAAATCTTTGAACCTGTTACTCCAACTTCTAGTGCTCCTGATTCACCTAGGGTAGAACGAGTCATCACCGAAAATCTTCCTTCTGGTTTGATAGCTATTGAAGAACTTGCTCCAGAAGAAGAAATAGGCGTCCCTATCCCTGAAGATCAACCTACTATTGATCTAAGGGAGCGTGAATCCATTTTTTACAGTCCACCTAGAAGTACTACTTGGTATCTTTCGTTAACTAATTATTTGGACAACTCAGGGTCAAGTTTTTCTCCACCTCGTACTCCTTATCCACCTGGAGGTATTTATACTCCTGTAAATATGTCAGGTTAGTCCTCCATGTTTACTCAATCGCCTGAATATTTTCTGTACGGCGGTCCTTCTGTTCCCTCTGGGTATCAGTCACTTTTAGGTACTTTTTCGGGAGCATCTCCTCAACCCAGTGAACATGGGTTATTAACTGGAAACAATGGTAATAAACCATTGAGCGTAGGAGACATTTACATGATGTCAGGTTCAATTCCCAGTTCTCAACCTCAAGGTGGCGAGTTACCGCCTGGTGGGCAGCCTCAATTAACGCCTGGGGGTAAACCTCAAGGTACACAAATTGTGTCTGGGGGGCAACCTCAAGGACAATATGTACCCGTGGTGCAATACATTCCTCAAGGTCAACCCCAGCCTCAATATGTACCCCAAGGTCAAACTCAGTATCAATTTATACCTCAAGGTCAACCCCAGTATCAGTACTTACCTCAAGGGTGTCTACCCCAAGGTCAGTACTCGAGTCAACGTTATCAACCACCCCAAGGTCAATCTTATGTTCAAGGTACGGGAAATGTACCTTTCAATTATCAATCCTACCCTCAATCCGGTTATGGATCTCAATATCCTCAACCTGTCATGGGTCAATACCCCAGAATGAACATAGTGTGGGATCCATCGCAAGTTCAATAGGTATTGCAGCCAAGTGTACAGTTGTCATCTCAAACTGGACAACCCTTAGTTTCTGGTTCACCCCAGCAACCAGTCCAATCTAATGTTCAAACTTCTGTACCTTCGGTAGTTTCTCAGTCTGGGCCTATTGCCCCTAGTACCCCATCTCAAACGACTGCTGCAACTACCGCAGCATCTGTTTAGTCTACCACACTTACTTCTGGAGTATCGACAGCTCCGGTTTCTACTGTCTCTGTAACTACTCCTCAGACATCTTTACCTTTTTCTGGATCCACGATTCAAACTACAGTTCAGATGCCTGTAGGACAACCTGGTTTAAGTACGGTTGTCACTAGTCAACCTCAATTCACTTATCAACCGTACCAGGGATAGTACCAATACGGGCATGTTGTCCAGCAGCCAGTTTACCAGTATCAACCGTATCCTGGGTACACTTATCAACAACCTCAGCAACCCCAGTATGGTCCGGTTAATCCTGGTTTTCTAGGAGGATACAATATCCCGAATGCGATTCCTATTCCAAGTTATCCCGGATATCCTCCTCCTGCGACTAGTCTTGTGACCCAGAGTTTTAGGGATCCTAATCGGCAATTACCGTTTATTACAACTTTGGATTTACCAGACTTGTCGCGCCTAACGAACGATCCAATAAATTATCTTCTGTTTTGGCCACCAATGCCAAATAAGTTGCCCAGTGACATACCCAAGTTCGAAGGTAAGTCTGGAGAGGACCCGTCAAATCATGTGATGACTTACCACCTCCCGTGTGCCTCTAATTCCATCTCGGATGATTCGATCCGCTTACGTCTTTTCCAGCGTACACTCATTGGTCTTGCGGCCAAGTGGTACATTGAGTTACCACGGGCCTCTTTTTATAATTTTAGCCAGTTAGCTACCTCGTTCCTAACTCATTTTCAGTTGCCGGTCAGATATGATAATGGCACGGAGTTACTAACTTCATTAAAACAATAGACGTCCACTTATATTTCCGATCATATTCATGAATGGAGACGTCAAAGACGATTAGTGAAAGTTTTTATCCCGGACCAAATCTTAGCTGAATGGTTTGTTAAATCATTGTTACCGAAGATTACTGAAGACGTAGCTAAGGCCAGAGTAGTTACTGAGGAGCAAGTGATTGCTCAAGCGCAGTACCTTGACTTAGTTTATACTCAGTCAGGTACGTTACACGAAAAGATCCCAGATCTTCCTAAGTCAAATCAAATCGCTGTTGCTCCTTCGGGATCTGATGCTGCTGATGGCATGATTGGTACGGTGAACACTAAAAGTAAGAAGAAGTCCTCAAAGAATTCTTCTCCGATTATAACCTTACCAGACTCCCCGACAGGAGAATCTTCTGCTGAAGTTTCTGCCGATATTCATGTTGTAGAGTCATCTACGGCTAAATCAAAAAACGGTGGGAAAAAGAAAGGCAAGAAGAAGAATAAAGCAGACAAAACTCCAAAGGAGAAAACTGAAAAGTCGGAAACCAATGACGAAAAGCGCAAACCTCGTTATCCTTGTCTTATTTGTGAAGAAGATCATTTTACAAGAGATTGCCCTCATCGGGCAGAGGTTGTGAAAATCGTCAAAGGTTCCCCAACTCCTGCTGTTTTGAAAGATCCATTTCCAAAGCAGGAGAGTAAGATGATAGGTTCTTCCTCGAGTGCCAGTGAAGAACCCATATTGATGATGTCTCATGTACGGATTGCGACTCGATCGCAAGATTATGGTAGTAAAAGTCCTGTTGATGGCAAAGAAGCAGAATCTTCTCATTCTAATCCATCAACCTCAGCTCCCGGTTCCGATCCACTACAGATCGAGAAACCTAACCCGGACTTAGTAATCAAACCACCCGTGAAGGGTATACTTCGAAAGTCTGCTTTCAATCCACAGGCGAGAGTGGCCCATAATTACAACATTGTTGATGATTTAGCTGTTTCACCCTCAGTAATGTCGGCATTGGAAGTGCTGCAATCATGCCCAGCACAACGTAAATTACTTTTGTCGGCTATAGGAGCTTTTGATGTTCAGGACCCGAACCTAATAATCTTTGATCTAGAAAATGGTACACCGCGTTTACCTCATCAAATGGCTTTCCAGATCCCAGTGATAGTAAAAAACAGGCCTGTTCATCGGACTGTAATTGATGAGGGAGCTTCCACGTGTATTATGTCGATACAGTGCTAGAGATCGCTTGGTTCTCCTTCACTAAATCAATACCCGACCATTCTTAAGGCCTTTGATGGTCGTGGGTTCCATCCGTTTGGAATTCTACAAGATCTGCCTATAGGGGTTGAAGGAAAAATCGTTAGTCTAGATGTGGAGGTGGTTGATGCCCCTCTAGACTACAACCTTCTCTTGGGTCAAAGTTGGTCTTATGCTATGACAGTGGTCGTTTCATCGGTCTTCAGAGTAATAAAGTTTCCACATAATGGCAAGATCGTAACCATAGACCAGCTGGCTTACTTTTCATCCGACCCAGCCTCTTCAGAGAGTATCCAGCATGTCGGTAAAACGACTATCCCTTATAAGGATGTTGGAGTAGGATTAATTAAAGATGTCGGTTTACTGGGAACTTTTCCTTTTCCTCCAATCAACGCCTTGTCTTCATTTGCATCTATTCATATGATTACTTCAGACACCATTGTTTATGACGATCCTTGGATCGTTCCTTCTGAATCTGAGATAGACTCATTTGGTGATGCTATGCCTTTGAGTCCATATGAAATTGCCTATGAAGCTGTGCAGTCTTTTACCGACCCGCGTTCAACCAAAATCGACCAAATGAATGTGGTCCGTGAGGAATCACTTTTCACCTCAACCTCGGAGTTACTAACGTTTCCCGAAGTTGTGTCATCTAACGAACAACTTTGTGAAGTCCTGTGTGTAGACGATTTACCATGGGAAGATCTCCATCATAGATCTTCGTTTTTCCCTGAGGATGATCGTTTTCAAAACGATTTCTCATCAATCTTTACAGCTGAATATGTCAAAGAAGATCAGAGTCCAATGAAACATCCTGATTCAGAGCTGAATTTGGGAAACATTTCTCGCACTATTCCCATTGACATTTCAGTCAAGCCCGAAATTCTTGAGCACATTCTTTTAGGTGCCTCGTGTTCAAATGACGAAATTCAGACATACAAGGCTCTATTTCAAGAATTTCGCGACGTGTTTGCCTGGTCCTATGAGGAAATGCCAGGAATTGATCCCGCAATTGTTGTCCATGAGATCAAGACTTACCCGGACGCTAAACCCGTCCGGCAACGTTTGCGTCAGATTCACCCACGAAAAGCAGCTGCGATTAAAGCAGAAGTTGAGAAGCTGTTGAAAGCAGGTTTTATTTATCTGATCCCGTTAACGGATTGGGTATCGAATATTGTTCCGGTTAACAAGAAACAGGGAACAATAAGAATATGTATCGACTATAGGGATATTAATCGTGCTTGACCCAAGGACAACTACCCAACACCCTATATCGATCAAATAATTGATGATTATGCCGGCAGTGAAATATTTTCCTTTATGGACGGTTTTTCCGGTTACAATCAAATCACTATTCTACCTGCCGATCAACCAAAAACGGCTTTCATTTGTCCATGGGGGACGTTTGCTCATTGCAAATTACCTTTTGGACTTAAGAATGCCGGAGCCACTTTTCAAAGGGCGATGTCTTATGCGTTTCACGACATCATACACATTGTGCAACCGTATCTCGATGATTTTCCCGCTCACTCCTTACATCGAGCTGATCACCTTGTCCATTTACGAGCAATCTTCATGAGGTGTAGGCATTATCGGATTCGGTTGAACCCACACAAATGTGTGTTCTGTATAGAAGTGGGACGATTGCTGGGATTTGTAGTTGTAAAAGTCGGCATCCGCGTCGATCCCTTGAAGGTAGAAGCTATCATCAAATTGCCTCCTCCTTCAAGTCTTCACCAACTCCAAAGTTTGCAGGGGAAAGCAAACTTTTTACGCCGATTCATTCCTAACTACGCCGAGATTACAAAGGGTTTTACCCGGTTGCTGAAACAGAACGCTCAATTCTCTTGGGATGAGATAGCTCAGAAATCTTTTGATGCACCCAAGCACACATTAACCCATGCATTGTTGTTGCATCCTCCCAACTACAACCAGGATTACTTTTTGTACCTCACCACAACTCATTCCACCATTGGAATGGTCTTAGTTTAGGAAGACGAATTCGGAACGGAACATGTGATATATTACCTTAGTCGGACCTTAAATCCAACTGAGCTCAAATATTCACATGTGGAGAAATTGGCATTGGCAGTCGTTCAAGCTGTCCAACGTTTTCGTCACTACATTCTACTCCGTAAAACTACAGTCATTTCGGATTGCAACCCTATGATCTACATTTTGACTAAACAATTGCTAGGGGGCAAGTACTCTAAATGG
This sequence comes from Pinus tabuliformis, assembly GCA_031772625.1. NCBI lineage: Eukaryota > Viridiplantae > Streptophyta > Pinopsida > Pinales > Pinaceae > Pinus > Pinus tabuliformis. The sequence continues at coordinate 1,003,876,658 of CM062820.1, read as the reverse complement.
ATCGTTATCCTGCAAGAGTTCGACTTGGAGTTTGAAAAATCTAAGTCTAAGAAATCTTTAGTTTTTGCTGAGTTAATGTGTGACTTCCCGCGTGCTGACACAGAAACTGTGGCAGAGGAACCCATTGCGGACGAATCTTTGTTTCTCATCAACACTTTAGATCCGTGGTATGGGGATATAATCGTCTATCTCTAGACACAATCCTTTCGGCCCGAAGTTTCAAAGTCAGAACGTCGGAAAATTCGTTTCCAGTCCCAACAGTACAAAATTATTGGAGATACTCTTTATCGCCGTGGGGCAAACTTGGTTTTTCGCCGTTGCTTAACTCACGAGGAAGCTGAAAGGGTTTTGAATGACTGTCACTCTGGAGCGTGTGGCGGTCATATGTCTGGGTATGCCACAACCCAAAAGATATTGCGCACTGGCTACTTCTGGCCGTCCTTGTTTAAAGACTGTATTATTGTGGTCTGGAAATGCCACAACTATCAAGTGTTTGATCGCAAGATGCGCGCTCCACCTGCTCCTCTCCACCCTATAATTGCCGTTGGTCTTTTTTCCAAATGGGGTATTGATTTTATTACATGTAACCCTCACTCGGCCGGGGGGCATGCGTATATCATCCTTGCGGTTGATTATTTTACTAAGTGGGCCGAGGCGATGCCTACATTCGAGGCAGACGGCAAGACAGCTGCAATTTTCGTATTCAATCACATTATTGCTAGGTTTGGTGTCCCACAAGCGATAATCACTGACCATGGGCGCCATTTTCAAAATGTTATGATGACAGAACTTATAGGCCAGCTTGGTTTGCGTCACGATAGCTCAACTCCTTATATCCACAAGCGAACGGTCTGGTTGAGTCCATCAACAAAGTTTTAATTATCATGATCCGACGAATCATTGGTATCCATCGGTCGAATTGGCACAACATGTTATTTTCCGCGCTTTGGGCGTACCGAACCTCAGTGAAAACATCAACAGGGTTCACTCCTTTCCAACTAGTTTATGGTTTGGAAGTTGTGCTGCCCATTGAATGCGAAATCCCGTCACTACAAATGGCCATCGAATTACTTCCAGCTACTTCCAAAGAGGAGAAGTGTTTATTATACTTAGCTCAATTAGATGAGACTCGACGTGATGCTACATTGGCGATTGAGACTCACACAAAACATATGAAAGCTCAGTATGATCGAAATGTGACCCCTCGAAATTTTTCGAAGGAGACCTAGTGTTATTATATGATCAAGCTAATGATAAATTAGGTGCCGGAAAATTTGTTCCTATCTGGCATGGGCCCTATATTGTTAAGCGAAAGCTAGCAAAAGGGGCCTATGAGCTGGTAGACTTTGACGGGGACTCCTTGGGTAAACCCAGAAATGGACATTACCTAAAGAGGTATTATGCTTAAATGATGGGTATGGAGATTTTAGTTAGGTTAGGTTTTTCTTTCTAGCTGTTGTGTTTGTTAGTTTAGACAGTGTGCTTAGCTTAGAGAGTGTGTTTTTCGTCGTTATTCTGGCTTATCTTGGTTTTACTCTTGATATTGCAGATGTCAACGCCTCTCCAAACGTACATTGGATTCGCTGATGGTGCTTGTCGTAGTACACGGAATATCTCTTCCACAGCTTGGGTTATCTATTCACCCTCTGACGAGTTAGTTTCTATGCATGGGGTGAGCCTCGGTCAAACAACAAACAACATTGCAGAATATAGTGTTGTGATTGAGTTATTGTCTGAATCTATTTCATTTGGGATTCAGAGTTTGATAGTGAGGTTAGATTCTGAACTCGTTGTATTAAAGCTTAATAGAGTGTATGCCATTAGAAATCCAGTGTTATTAAGGTTATTTTTGAGAGTGCGTCTCTTGGAACGTGAGTTTGATTACATTGAATATCAGCATATTCCAAGGTCTTTAAATACATTAGCAGATGCAATTGCTTCTCGAATGTCAGACAGACATTTGAAATAATCATACATGTAAATTTAAAAACATTTCATCACACATGTTTAACAAGAGAAGCCGGTAATAATGATATATATAGATAGGAGTGTGTCAAAAAATACATCGTCTTCGATCATAGGTTGAAAAACACCTTATGATCGGCAAAAATGATAAGTACAAAAAAACAAAATGTCGCATGTGTCTACAAAAACGACCATCCAATCACTGGTGATGCTCTCTATACGACACCACTGCACGAGCTACCCTAGAAAAGAACCTTCTAAAAGGTCCTGGGACTGTGACTACATAGCGCTGAAGTCTGATAGGAATATCGTCTATAGTAGTCTCTGGTATATCTGCCGTAAGACGCTCTAGGTCTTGTTCCAACTCAGCTAGGGTCTCTGTGGCCTCGTCCCATGGGGCCGGTGTCGCTGCAACTGGTAGTCTCCTCTCGAAAGGCCGGAGATTGGCTGGACGGCTTGGACCTACATCTGCATTTTGAAAATTGTTACTGTCAGTTTTGAGACAATATAAAAAACAAAAAAAAATAGATAATTTAAAAACTTGTGAAAAATGAAGTACCTGTGTCATCCCATTGTTCTCCCGGAGGAAGAACCATGTCCGGATCTCCACGAAAATCAACTCCGACATAAGGAAAATCCTGTATAGAGAAGATCTGGTCCTCCAACCAGTGAAAATACTCTGGTCTAAATCGGACAACCTCCGTGCCCTCGTCAGGATGACGGGCCATAACCGCAACCCATCGCGTCAATTTGGGCTCTCGGGGAAGCCCAGCCTCAACAGTTAGATGCTGTGGGATCAGCATCGGAACCCTCTCTAAAGCAAAACTCACGACTAAAGTCCCATAACCAAAGGTCTTCAGCTGTCCGTTTTTGGTTTTAGTTAGTTGGCTTTTTAAGTTAGCAAACACAACATCACACCAGTTGAAAATGGTGCCCCGATAGCAATCAATCGCCATCCGCATCTGGGATCCAGTGGCAATGTGCAAAGCGGTAGCCCCGCAAAGTCTGGTAACTATAAAGGCAATTACCATAAGTTCAGGTTGGGATATAGTTTTGATCTCTATCCCCTTCTCCTGGTTCTGATTATTGCACCACTCTAGACAGAGACTAGTGATGGACTGGCCACCCAGCCTAGTCCCGTACAGAGTCAATTGTTCGCCCCTCTTGGGAAAACCAGTGAGAAAATAAATGTCTGAGGGCTCTATCTCGAGCTGGTGCCATCGAATGTAAAAGCACTGATCCTGAACATTCCACCTTTCAACCAGCCACTCTAGAAAGCGCACCTGGGCCCTCATGCCAGGTATGGCCCAGTATTTGTAAAGACCGCATGCCTTCAAAGCATCAATGGAAGGTTGGTGATTAATGGCAGCCAAATCAACATCTTCGTGTTCTCTCTCGTGCCAATCAAGCATGGTGGGCAATCTACACACCATAAAACATCTGTTAGAATCCATAAAATTAAAATTTTTTGGTCCATTTTGGAGAAATGGGGGTTTGAAAATCCTCTCCGCGGTGTACGCAGCCCGCCTTTAGAGACACAGCGTATGTACGTAGGTTCTCTTAAGGCAAGCTGCGTACGCCCGACATTTTCCCAACTGAGAAAATGTCGGGGTACGCAGGTCACCAGTGGAACACCTGCGTACCCCGAAAGGCGGACCTTGAAACCCCAAAACCTCCAAAAAATGAAACTAGGGCCTAAAAATGAATTCTAAACGGATGAAAATGAAGAGGAGGATGTTGTAGAATACCTGAAAGAGACGGTGTTCGATTTCAACGGTCGGATTCTCCACAATGTGCACGGGAATTTTCTTGCCAAAAGCCCTTTTTCTCTCCTCAATAGTAAAATGGTAAAAATGAATTGGTAAAAGCCCTTTTTAAACGTTTTTGGGTAAATAAATGTAAATTTGTTTATTTTTCACCATGAAAAGGTATTTTTCAAAGTATTTTTATCTATCTTTAAACAGGTATGAGTAATGTGTTGGTTCTTGTGTAGGATAAAGGATTTTCAGGGAAAATTTTCATTTTTTACGAACCAAAACATCAGAGTCATCTTTAAGCTCTTTTCTGACTCCTAAAAACTGAAAAGATCGCCGAGGGTTTCTTTTACACTCATTAAAATGGAATTAAAAGACGGTCCTCTTATAGCCCTTTTCTGACCGTAAAAACATGAAAAGATTGTCGGATTTTTGTCGTTTCAAATTCGATATTGGAAATAAAACGACGTGTCCTTGATCGCTTTTTACTTTTAAGGTCAAAGGCACTAATCATGAAAGTACTCCTTCGTTGCAAGATCAAGCGGTTCTCTCAAGTATTATTTTATACTTTTTCGGGCTTGGGAGACACAAATTTACGAAAACGTTCAACCCTGGAGTCTTCTTAAGTTTTTCAGACTCTCTAAAATTGAAAAACGCCGAGTTTCTCCTATACTGGACTCGTTAAAATTTCACAGTAAAGGACCTATTCGATTACAAACATGAACAAACCACTCCTTCTTAGGGTCCGAATCTAAACTAAGATGGACTCATCCGAAGGATGAGATTATAATCAAGCATATGCTATCCTCCTCAAGCGTGTAAAAAATAAAGAGGTACTTGCCAGAAATGGTGGGGGAAAAGAGAGAAGAATGAGCCTACTTGTTATCCTTTGTCACAGAAAAACCTTATCACCACTCTTGAACACGACACTTTTCATTCACCTGGGTTGGAAAATCCTTTGCCTAAAAGTTGATTAAACCACATTGAAAGTCTTCAGCTGTTTCTGGGTATTAACTTTGGGTCAATTGTCACCAAGCCATCTGTCGTGTCGTTATGTGTTCAAGAGGTCACTGCAAATAAACCATTCATATGCAAAATACTTGTCATCCATTTTGACCATCCCTGAGTCAGTCCTTACAGCTACATTTCTTCAACTTGAACCATGATTTCATGTTGTAGGCTTGCCTGCAACGGGTTGCTTTCTATCGACATCAGCACATTATCTAGAAAGATGACCTAGAAATCGTCGGTACCTTGAAATCTGCATGCATCAATGGTAGGTTTCTCGCCTTTGACGACAGTTTACATCATTGACTTTCGATCGAAGGATTCCGTGACATGTTCGACATCAACACATTCATTCACATCTCATGGATTGTACTGGGTACTTTGAGAACCATTGACATCACTGGTGGTCTCTCTGACACTTGTTAACAGTTTACATCATTGACTGGTAATCAAGTGGTTTCTACCATGTTCGACATCAACTCATTTATTCGCATGGATAGAATTGTACCATTTCGGGAAGTGGAAATGAAGACCCTGGATCTAGTTTCCACCATCCATGCTGCAAGGAGTTTTGTATTCATTATATAGTAGACTAATCATAAACATATGGCTGCGTCCATACTATGTCTACATGAGTCTATGATTGTGATGTACTGCAAAATCATTCCTGTATCAGAGCAGTAGTTAGATTGTTAGTTAAAGTTTTCAATCTGAGTATGGGAATGCCTACCTCAGCGATGATATGATCTTATATATGTATTTTGTGTTGAATATTTGCAGGTTCTGACTGGGCTCTCCATAAGATAATCCTTGAAATGATAAATTGCTTCACCCTTCCTAGATGATATGAAACCCTAATCTACTACAGGCTTCGCACTTTAGGGGGCAATCTGTTACACTAAAATTTGTCACCATGATTATTTGCAGTTAGTATGGCTCCATCAACTGTCATACTATCCTCCTTGGCAAGTCTTATACCTCTGCTCCTTATGTCAAACTCCAAGAAAGAGAGAAAGTCCTTTAAAAGACAATTAACTCCGGTTACGCAGTTTCTCTTAGCCTTACCTGCGTGTACGCACCTCAAGTTCACAATACCTGCGTACTTGTACGCTCTGTCTATAAAGGGGTGGGTGCGTACTCCTGTAAAGGTCAAAAGGAGCGAGTTTTACTTCAAAAAAGTTACTTGTGGTCAAATCTAGAGCATTCTAGAAGATGGTTTGACGTGTATTGAGTGCCTCCAGATGGTTCATGTATCCCAAAGAAAGAGGAACTTATCCCATGAAGAGGGGAGCTATCCCATTGAAAGAGGGGCTTATCCCATTCATGGTGGACCTGATTAACTTCCTCCAAAGCATTATAAATACAGGCATTGGGCCAGAGGGAGGGGAGGTTGAAAGATGAACATTCCTAAGGGTAGATGCTGCTGGAATTAGGACTCCCTTATAGAGCTTGAGAGGAGAGATTCCCATCCTTTCTTAGCTTCATTTGGAAGTGGGTGAGCTGATCAAAGTAAAGGAGAACTCTTGTTGGACCCTGGGAGGGACCTGCACAACACCAAGGCAATGGTTGTAATGGTTTCTTTTTTTTCCACTTAATACAATTAAGCTCATTTTTCTCAACAAGTTGTTATATAATTTGTTTCATATACTCCTTGGTCTTTATGATGAATATGTTTTATTTTATGAGTTATTCAGGTGCTATGTAATCGTTTTCTTGTTAGTGAATGCAGGTTTCGAAGAGAAGGAGGAGCTCATCTGGATCGGCGAGGTTGGACTGCTACAAAGCGTTGGACTAAAGGTATGTTATAAACACCTGATTTCTTGTATTCTAAATGCATATTTAGGGAAAGATATTGTTTAATTGTCTTGTTTGTCACTAGAAAGACTTAGCTTCTAGGGAGGTCAGTTTTGTCCGCAAAATTGACTCTTTCCGCATGACACTTCAAAAATTTGTATTTTCTGAAAGGCCTCTTTGGGTTTGATATTCTTTTGGGTTTGTATTTACCATACCTTTTGGATTTCTTCTTTTCTTGAAAAGGTGTCCATGGCAATACTGATCTACAGACATCGGAACTTGGAGTGATGTCGTGTGCTTTCTTCTGCCAACATAGATATTTTACCCTTTCTGAAACTCTATACAGAAGATCAACCCAATAGATTTGATCTAGACTTTTTAACTAAACTTCTAGATCTTTCATTATTAGATCTCCCAAATTGCCTGGTAATTTTGATAAAAATGCAATTCTTTTAGCGAGGTCATTAAAAAGATTAGCTTTAAAGACTTTAGCCATAAAAGCTTTACCAGACTGATCTAAATACTTGAGATCTTTTAATTCCATACGGCTAAGGTCAGTTAAAAGTTGTTTTCCTTCATCTGTTGGTTCTGGTACAAATTGAGTCTTTAGCAATATTTCTAATGTGGACAAACCATCTTCCATGACCGCTCCTCTCTCGGTGTCTGATCCTCCCATCCACCATTCAAAAACAATTCCTGCCATCCTTTTTTTAGCTAGAATCATAATAGATATATTATCTAATTTTGTAGTGACCTGCATCTGGTACAAGGCTCCTATCCAAATTCTGATAGACTCTCCTGGATTAGATGAGCTATCTAGATCTAGAATATAACCACTAGAGTTTGTAGCAAACATGTCTTCTTCGACTCTAGGATATTTCGTGGTTTCTTTATGAATATGAGCTTTATTTTGATTATGGATGGACGACATAATAAAACATGGGAATCGTGTTGCAGCTTGTTCTAATGTCATGACTTCCTGTTTAGACTCAAAGGGTTTGTCTCTTTTGTATATCTTTGAAGATTTTGTGTCACTCGTTAATTTGCCAGTACCTACAGAAGTTCCTTCTCTGGCACTAGACTGAGCTACTTCTTTTTGATCTTCTTCATCTTCCTCTAAATCCCAATAGTTTGGAGTGGACATATCTAAATGAAACTTTGGTATTTTCTTGGCCTTCTTTTTCTGTTTCCTTCTTCCCTTTTCCTCCTTTTCTTCTTGTTGCTCTTCATATAACAGCTTTAAGTTTTCATTTATCAACTCAGCTTGTTTTCCCAAATCATTTAGAACATCTTCTGCATGAGAGCACCAAGTAGTCACGTAGTTCCCTACCTGATAGACCTGATCCATATCATTAGGGTCTTGAGAATTATGTTCTAACAAGGGGGCACAATCTGCTCTTGTAGGAGGCTATCTAGTCTGAGATGAAGAAACACAGAACTTGGTTTGGGTGGCCATTTCCCCCCTCTAACAAATCTTTTGTTAGCAAACTGATATTCTTATATAGGTGGAAAAGTATTTACAACATTTCTAAACATTTTACTGACTGCAAAAAAGGGTTTTTCTTCAGGAATATACAACTGATTTTCAGATCGGGGTGTACTAGTGGAAGTAGAAGGCTGTTCTTCTGGTATAGTGAGCTGTCTATAAAAATATCTTCTTCCACTCTGGATTGAATTTTCGGCTGGTAATACATGTTTCTCTGGCAAAACTATTGGCTGTGGAATTCTAGGATGGTCTGGATTGGGTATGATTTTTACACCACCACCCACAAGAGCCATTCTCTTAATTCTTTTATTTGCATTGTCTGAAGCCAAAGACTTATACTGGATATACCAGTCATTTGGTAAGGATTCTTTTTCATAATGTATGCCTTCAATTTGAGCATTTCCTATCCCAACTGTTACACAATCTTTCAACACCGGTTGTTTTAATTTTGGATGAACTGTATTAGTAAGCTGAAGAGAGGTCTGGACTATTACAAACAAAAATTCACTGTCATCTACCATAGATAACCCTTTTAATCCAATCAATGCTTTCCAACAATCTTTAATATGAGCATCTGTTAGACTGATAGCATAATCAGGAAATATTGTTCCATGCTGGCAACCAAATGATAAGTTTCCCAAAATGGTTCCTATTCTAGCATGATCATATTCATTATGCCTTGTGTCAAATAACTCTGCTATGCAAGGAGTATCCAACCCATGTCTGAATAGAGGAGCTAGGCCAAGTCTAATTGCTCCAAAATGTAAATAATGAAACCTTCCTTCCTTAGCATACTTTTTAAACTTTCTTATCTCATCCTCAGTAAATAAATTTAAACCAACTATCTGTACAAATGGACCTTTAATTCGTACCAAAGCACCCGGTTATGGCTCTGATACCAAAAAGTGACTTTGAACATTCAAGGGCCCAATCCAAATAGAAATACAGAGACTGATTATAAATGATGAAGCTTTATGGCATGCAAGACTTACTTCTGATTAAAATCATTGCTTCCCAAACAACAATATCTGTAAACAGATATCCAATCCTCAGGCAACCATGCGTGAGTCTCCACACGACCTCTCTCCGCGGGTCTTCACTCAAGCGCCTTACAGCTCAAACCTCTTTCGGATTACAGGAACTGTCCTCACACAAGCGGCCCAGTAGGCTTCAATATTAATAAAAGCAGAAATTACACAAAGCTTATTACAATCAGAGTGTCTCAGACTGAATGATCACAATAGAGCAAATGACTCGAATGATCAGGATGATCACAATGGTCTGCAGACCCTTTCTTATATAGACGCTCTAAGCATCTAATCCTATCTAAGCAATGACGTCAAAAGAAAATAATTGAGGGTCATGTCCGTATCTTTTTCCACCGACGGTGTCTACTCAACCTTTTTTGTACAAAGGAATCCTGTCACAACATGTGATCAATATTATCACATTGCTGACAAAGATTCTACCAAGGGCCCGTTGGGCTTCTAGTTTCCCATAGGTCTTCTTCAGATGATCTGGGAGAGGGTTCGTACTCATCTATTATCTAGCAGTAATGTCTTTTCATCAATCGGTCATGCTGACGATGATTCTCCTTGGCTGATATTCATTTTGATTTTATGGAGGCCCAGTTCTTGTGAGGTATACATCAATTCTTGCTTTTTTTCTTGCTTTTCCCATTTATTCAAAAAAGGAAGAGCACTTACTTCAATATCAAGAAACGAATCTTTAAAGGCGTTCCGGGTTGCAGGCGCTCTCTGTACTGCCATCTCGATGCCATCTAAATATTCCCACTTAAAAACCTGGAACATTTTTGTGGAACTTTCAGTAGCGTGCTGAATCCATAATCGATGATTTTCGTTCAAAATATCTCTATGCTGCAATCCAAGTTCAAAAATTATTGATGTACATATCCTTTTAGAAATTATTAAAATGACAAGATGGATGACATTATTATTCCAATTTGGAGATAAGACTGAAATGGTTACTAGTGCCTTCTGATTAATTATGAACTTCAGGGCTTTAGGCTGTCCTTGTAATCCTTCTAGTTTATTTAAAATTTGTAACTTTTTTGTCAGTCTTAGATTTCCAAATTCATGGAACCATTCAGCATGTTGTTTAATTAATTCTTGGTTGTTACCAGTTTCAAAACTGCCAATCCTTTCATGACTAAAAACTTGGGCAAATGGATTTGGCTCTATATTATCTCTGATCCTTAAACTGTGAAAATCCCAGGGATAAGCAAATGTTTTCAAATATTGTGTTGTTCTTTGTATACATTGGGAAACTCTGGTAACCTGAATCTTTCTGCATTCTCCTCCTTTGATCTCCCAATCTGCAAAGTTTTCAAAAATTTCATACTGAGGGAAAGTATCAGTAAGATGATAATTCTCATCAATTCTCTGGAGGAAAGAAGCTTCAAGCTCCTCAAAAATATCTGGGATTTTTAATGTCACCAAATATTTTATCATTTCTTCTGTCATGGGAATTTTTTCTAAATGTAAAATCTTAGCACCTATAAACAGACTGAGGGAAAAATCAACACCTCCTAAGATCTAGTAATAATTCAAAATTCTGAGTGTCCAGATCATTTCTTTTGTATAAAAACTAGACCATAAATCACATAAACTCCTAAAGAAGAGTTTTACCTTCATATTTGGTAGAGGAAAGATTTTTACCAAATTTTCATCTAGGCCTAGTGAGATGCCCACATTCTTTGATTGCCATGCCTGACACTTTCTGATCCACATATTTCTTCTGAGTCTAAAACCGACCACTTTCTTGATTTCATCTGTTACCCAACTTGCATGATTTTCCAGAATTCTAAATCTATCTACAAATGTGGCAAAACTATCATCTGTAAGACCTTTGCCTGGAATTTCAAAAACTGAATATTTACAAGTTATATACATCTTATTCAGATCTCTTGTTAAGGAATCTGTCAAGAAATTTGAATTTCCTGGAATCCACTCTACCTCAAATTCAAACTGCTGAAACCAAATTTGCCAGGCTAAAATTCTGCCTTTTGCAATTTGCCTTGAAATCTTAGCAGACAAAAAATATTTAAAGTTTCTGGAGTCTGTTCATATTAAAAAAATTTACTGGGGTGAGATATACCTCAAAACGTTGAATTCCATTAAAAATAGCTAACGTCTCCTTTTCAACTATGAAGTAGTTATTTTGAGTTGCCGTAAATTCCCCAGAAGCATATCCACACAAATTTTCTTCGACTTCTCCCTCGTTATTCTTCCTTTGCTCTAAAAGTACAGCTGCCTAAAATTCAAGTGAAGCATGAGTTTGTAAAATAAGTAAACCATCACCTGGAGGTTGAAGCTTGGGTAAATGCTGGCATTCTTCCTTGAGCTTCTTTACTGCTGCAGTAGCTTCTTCAGACCAACCTTGGTTGATGTGCCTTCTGATTGGGGTTGTTTTCTCTGACAAATTCGGGATGTATTTGTGGAGATAATTTAGCACTCCAAGAAATATTTCTATTGTCTTTTTGTCCTTCAGTTCATCAGGAAATTGTGTTAATATTGTTAGCAAATGGGGCTGCATTTGAATAGCACCATTAGCAACATTAATCCCCAAAAAATCAATGTTGTCCTGAAATAAGGACATCTTTCTTTCTGGCAGAACAATTCCATGCTTTTTAAGTTCCTCAACAAAAATCTCTAAATGCTTTAAATGAGTCTGTACATCAGAACTATGTACCAAAATATCATCAATATAGGTAACTATAAAATCATATTTAGCCAAAATATAATCCATCCTTCTTTGGAAAAAGGTTGGAGCATTCTTCAGACCGAACGGAACAACTTTCCATTGATAGAATCCTGCTGGGCATATGAAAGCTGTTTTGTGTCTGTCTTCTGGCTGGATCTGGATTTGATAGTACCCAGACTTCATGTCAAATTTGCTAAAGACCTTATTGTGTTGAATCTTTTACATGATCACATCGGGTCCTGGCAATGGATAATTAAAATTCTGAGTGATGGAATTAAGAGGTTTATAATTAATAACCATTCTTGGCTTACCTCTTACAATCTCAGAATGATTTCTTACTAGAAATGCAGAGCATGCATAGTGAGATTCACTTTGCTCGATCAACTGCATTTTCAATAATTCTTGAATCTGATTCTTTATCTCTTGTTCATCAGCTGGTGTACATGGAATCAACTTTCCCTTTACTCCATTGTCATGTAAGGTGACTATTTCCTGCATCGGACTTTCAGTTTCCCAAAATTGTTGTGGATTGTTCGAGCAACTCTTTAGAAGTCTCTGGTAGATATCTTTCTACTCTGTAGACCAAGTAGTGTCAATGCATGCTAACCGTTTTGTTTTATTTTTTGCTCTGGCTTCATAGATTTGTAGGACTTCCTACCAGTCATCTGAATCTCTTACTGGCTTTCTTGTTCCTACTCTTTTTTGACTATACTCATGCCTAGCTTCAGAATTTGCAATACTCAATCTAGGTACTAATATAGCCTTTTTCTTCAAGTTTATTATCAGCTTTTCCTAGCTGATAGTTACCGGTAGCATAGAGTTTATGAATGGCATGCCTAACATCAAACTTGGTGAAGGGTCGTAATGCTGAATTGCTGAAATTTTTATAATACTCCCCCCAACTTTTAAATGAACATTGTCTGCATAATGTGTGAGCTAAACAGATCCTCCAATTGTCTCTGACACCAGTATATTTTTTAATGGTTTCCACAAGGGTTTGAATAGAGATGGTCTAGCTAGATTGTTAGAACCTCCATTATCTACAAATGCATCTACAGAAATCCATTCACCTTTTATTTGCACTTGTACTGGAATATAAATCAGGTTATCTGTCTTAACAATCTTTTTAAACAAAGTACTCTGCTCTTCTCTAGTACCCTCTAGTTGTGGCATACTGGTTGATGGGGTTATTTTATTTTCATACGGACGGAAAGAATTAAATTGAGATACAGGCACTGCAGGTTGCTTACCTTTATCTCTGCTGACTGATGCTATGCTTTCTGATTCATCATCTGAATCATCTTCTGTCTCACTTGACGATTCAAGATTTGAAGAACACTCTATATCACTGTAATGTTGTTCACTAGAATATTCTGAACAAGATGTAAAAATATTCATTTTCTGTATATTATCACTTTCATCTTCAACATCTAAAACTTCTGTAAGAATATATACATTAGAAATTTCATCATCTAATCCTACAACAGACCAGTCATCTTGAAACTCTTCAATATCTACACAACCTTTGAGTTTACTGGATGATTTATGGGGGCACTTTCTAGTAAAGTGTCCTTCCTTTTTACAAATGAAACAACAATTGTTGTTTCTGGGCTTGTTCCTTTTCTTCAAAAATATGTATTTTCTGAAAGGCCTCTTTGGGTTTGATATTCTTTTGGGTTTTTGTTTACCATACCTTTTGGATTTCTTCTTTGCTTTAAAAGGTGTCCATGGCAATACTGATCTACAGACATCGGAACTTGGGGTGATGTCATGTGCTTTCTTCTACCAACATAGATATTTTACCTTTTCTGAAACTCTGAATAGAAGATCAACCCAATAGATTTGATCTAGACTTTTTAACTAAACATCTAGATCTTTCATTATTAGATCTCCCAAATTGCCTGGTAATTTTGGTAAAAATGCAATTTTTTGAGCGAGGTCATTAAAACGATTAGCTTTAAAGACTTTAGCCATAAAATATTTACCAAACTGATCTAAATACTTGAGATATTTTAATTCCATACAGCTAAGGTCAATTAAAAGATGTTTTCTTTCATCTGCTCGTTCTGGCAAAAATTGAGTCTTTAGCAATATTTCTAATGTGGACAAACCAACTTCGATGACTGCTCCTCTCTCGGTGTCTGATCCTCCCATCCACCAATCGAAACCAATTCCTGCCATCCTTTTTTCAGCTAGAATCATAATAGATATATTATCTAATTTTGTAGTGACCTACATCTGGTACAAGGCTCCTATCCAAATTCTGATAGACTCTCCTGGATTAGATGAGCTATCTAGATCTAGAATATAACCACTAGTGTTTGTAGCAAACAGGTCTTCTTCAACTCTAGGATATCTCGTGGTTTCTTTCAGAATATGAGCTTTATTCTGATTATGGATGGACGGCATAATGAAAGATGGGAATCTTGTTGGAGCTTGTTCTAATGTCATGAATTCCTTTTTAGTATCAAAGGGTTTGTCTCTTTTGTATGTCTTTGAAGATTTTTTGTCACTCGTTAATTTACGAGTATCTACGGAAGTTCCCTCTCCGGCACTAGATTGAGCTGCTTCTTTTTGATCTTCTTCATCTTCCTCTAAATCCCAATAGTTTGGAGCAGACATATCTAAATGAAACTTTGGGATTTTCTTGGCCTTCTTTTTCTGTTTCCTTCTTCTATTTTCTTCCTTTTCTGCTTGTTGCTCTTCATATAATAGCTTTAAGTTTTCATTTATCAACTCAGCTTTTTTTCCAAAATCATTTAGAACATCTTCTGCACGAGAGCACCAAATATTCAAGTAGCTTCCTACCTGATAGACTTGATCCATATCATTAGGGTCTTGAGAATTATGTTCTAACAAGGGAGCACAATCTGCTCTTGTAGGAGGCTGTCTAGTCTGAGATGAAGAAACACAGAACTTGGTTTTTGGTGGCCATTTCCCCCCTCTAACAAATCTTTTGTTAGAAAACTGATATTCTTCTATAGGTGGAAAAGTATTTACATGAGTTCTAAACATTTTATTGACTGCAAAAAAGGGTTTTTCTTCAGGAATATACAACTGATTTTCAGACCGGGGTGTACTAGTTGAAGTAGAAGGTTGTTTTTATGGTATAGTGAGCTGTCTATAAAAAGATCTTCCACTTTGGATTGAATTTTCGGCTGGTAATACATGTTTCTCTGGCAAAACTATTGGCTGTGGAATTCTAGGATGGTCTGGATTGGGTATGATTTTTACACCACCATCCATAAGATCCATTCTCTTAATTCCTTTATTTTCACTGTCTGAAGCCAAAGACTTATACTGGATATACCAGTCATTGAGTAAGGATTCTTTTTGATAATGTACGCCTTCAATTTGAATATTTCCTATCCCAACTGTTACACAATCTTTCAACACCGGCTGTTGTAATTTTGGATGAACTGTATTAGTAAGCTGAAAAGAGGTCTGGACTATTATAGACAAAAATTCACTGTCATCTACCATAGATAACCCTTGTACTCCAATCAAGGCTTTCCAACAATCTTTAAGATGAGCATCTATTAGACTGATAGCATAATCAGGAAATATTGTTCCATGCTGACAACCAGATCATAAGTTTCCCAAAATGGTTCCTATTCTAACATGATCATATTCATTATGTCTTGTGTCAAATAAATCTACTACGCAAGGAGTATCTAACCCATGTCTGAATAGAGGAGCTAGACCAAGTCTAATTGCTCCAAAATGTAAATAATGAAACCTTCCTTCCTTAGCATACTTTTTAAACATTCTTATCTCATCCTCAGTAAATAAATTTAAACCAACTATCTGTACAAATGGACCTTTAATTCGTAGCTTCAGCTCTACTTCCTTAAAATAATATTTCTTTGAGAGTTTGAACATGAGAGGAACTAGATAGACTTCTTTAGTATCCAAAGCAGGAGGATTCCATCTTTTAGGGTCTTCTACTTGTTCATGTTCATTTATGTCTGACTCAACAGATCTAGTTTCTACTTCAGATATTGATTTTTTGTCAATGGTAGAAAAATATCTCAAAAATCTAGCCATAATGGACTGATACAATTCTATTCCAGAAATCGATTGAAGGAGCTTTTATCTACTCGACACAATGTAAAACAAAGATGTCTTTTGAAGGCTTCCTGGCTTTCTTTAGATTCTGTCTATAGAATGTATTTCATCAAGGTTATAGTTCAAAGGAACGGGTTATGGCTCTGATAACAAAAAGTGACTCTGACCATTCAAGGGAAAATTAAGGAAACAAAAAAAGAAGGCCAAGAAAATCCCAAAGTTTCATTTAGATATGTCCGCTCCAAACTATTGGGATTTAGAGGAAGATGAAGAAGATCAAAAAGAAGCAGCTCAATCTAGTGCCGGAGAGGGAACTTCCATAGGTACTAGCAAATTAACCAGTGACACAAAGTCTTCAAAGACATACAAAAGAGACAAACCCTTTGAGTCTAAAAAGGAAGTCATGACATTAGAACAAGCTGCAACAAGATTCCCATCCTTCTATGAAATTTTCATCCTTAATTAATTATGTCAATCAGTTAGTATTTGTCTATATTCAACTAACATTTCTTAATTATATATTTGAGTTACTTATATGTGAAAAGACTTGTAATCATGCAACTCTGATATTTTCTAGAAAGTCTCGCCACCCAGCCGCAAGTATGGAAATTATGTCTAGACTCTCCCCTGGCCACTTACTTCACGCAACAATTGAGATGATTCTAGCTATAGTCGGGTACATTGGGCCTTAGCACTCACTATCCAGCCTCAAGTCTTGTACCTTGTAGACTGTATTTGAGTATTTTCCCACTACTTTATTTCACCCAGCTCAAGGATGTATCCCTTTGTCTAGACTCCTTCCCCATTTATATTACCCCGTAAGGAGCAGATGCGTAACTGTTTCTTTTAACTGTTTCAAACATTTTTTTGTTAAAACACCTTAACTCCTAATTATCCATTAATTAGGTAATAAAATATATCCTCGCCTTACAGCCTCATTCATTTATCATTTTAGTAAAATAAAGTAAGAAAATTAATGTACTAAAAGGTAAAATAAAACTTAGTATCCACGGTAATGCAGCTTGGGGTGTTACATCTTCCCCCCCATGAGGAACATTGTCGTTGGTGCTCTTTCATATTTAAGAAAATAACACCGGATAGGCTTTCCGCATAAATTCGTCTTCTTCCGAGGTGGCCTCATCTGGGATAAAGTGCTTACACTTCACTTTAACGTGGGTGATGGCTCACTTCCGCAAGGTGGTCTCTCTCTGATCAAGAATACGAAGAGGTTCTACTAGAAATTCTCCTTCTAGTTCGACCTGCACATAAATAATTCACAGTCACAACTTTCTCAAAACAGTTCATCCAAAAGTTACGTATTCAACTTAACTGATTACGTGAATATTTTCCTACCTAATTATATGTTGAGGGTTGTACACATATTTTTCTATTAAAGAAACATGGAAGGAATTGTGGACCTAGATATGGCTTGGTAACACAATCTTATACGCTACCGGTCCAATCCATTCCAAGACCTGAAAGGGTCCACAGTACCGGGTTGCTAACTTGGCACAACCCCTCTATTGTAAGGAAATTTTTTGGGGCTTTACTCTTAGGTAGACATGATACCCTAGCTGAAATTATTTTTATGTCCTCATTTTATCAGCGTACATCTTCTGCCTGTCTTAGGCAGCCCTTATATTGTGTCGAACCTTCTTAACCATCTCCTCCATTTTTGCTAGCATGTCAGGGCCCAAGGCTAGCTTATTGAATGGACTATTCCAAGATATGGGCACCCTACACCTTCTCCCATATAACACCTCAAAGGGTCTCATGTCGAGTGACTCATGATGCCCATTATTATAAACAAATTCCACTAGGTGGAGATAGCCTTCCCACTTATTTGATTGTTTCATCACAAACATACGTAACATGTCCTCCAACACTTGATTCCCTTATTTGGTTTGTCTATCCATTTGAGGATGGTAAGCCGTACTAAATTGGATTTGGGTACCCAATCCTGAAAAGAGGGTTTTCGAAAATTTGGATGTAAATTTTACATCCTTATCAGAAATTACCACCCTAGGTATTCTGTGCAGATGAAAAATTTCCCTCATAAATATGTATGCAATTTCCACATTTTTGTAAGTGGGTTTCACAGGTATAAAGTGAGCAATTTTTCTCAATTTTTCCACCACCACCATAATTGAGTCGTGCTACTTCTTAGTGCGAGGTAAGCCGATGATGAAGTCTAGAGATATGGTCTCCCATTTCCACTCTGGAATGGGCAATGGAACTTGTAGCAAACTAGCGGGATGATGATGTTCCGCCTTCACCAACTAACACTCCAAAAATTTGGACAAGTATGCAATGACATCCTTCCTTAACCCTGGGCAAAAATAACCTTTCTTGATCCCTGAAAACAACTTCTGGTACCCTGGGTGGCCAGCACATGGTTTCCTGTGGAACTCATGCAATATCAACTATTTAACAGATTTTTGTTTAGGAACATATATTATGCTTTTGAAGGTGAGGATCTTATCTGAATTTATTTCAAAATCTGATATTTCCCCTTTCAACTAAGCTTTCTTTTCCTACTGCCAAAGAAAATTGTACTCTGGGTCCTTGAGGGAGGCTTCCCTTATGATTTGACGAATGTTTTATTGTACCTGACTAATTTGGACATCATAAATACAATGTAATTTCCTGCTTAATGTAATGGCGATTGGAATTTCCTTCCCTTTAATATTTTTCATTTCGAAATTGAAGTCACTCAAAAATGTTGTCCATTTTTCCTACAAAGAATTTAAGCTAGACTGGTTAAAGAAATTTGTAAGGCTATTATGATCTATTAATAACAGGAATTTCTCCCTCAACAGGTAGTGTTGCCACATTCTAAGTGCATGCACTACTGCTATGAACTCAAGGTCGTAAGAAAAATACTGTCACTCATACTCCTTCAATTTCCATGATTCATAGGAAATGAATATTCCCTCCTTTGTCAGCACTCTGAGAACTCCCTCATTACTAGCATCCGTGCAAACCACGAAAGAATTTTCCTAATCTGCTACCTTTATCACGGGTGTAGTGGTAAGTAGGTGTTTTAGTCTTTCAAAGCTTTTGCGACATTCAGCTTTCCATTGGAATGTATGGCCCTTCTTCTGTAGTGAGGCCATTGGGAAAGCGATTTTTGAAAATCCTTCAATGAACCAATAGTAGTACCCAGCCAAACCCAAGAATGACCTAATATCAACAACATTCTTTGGGATGGTCCATTCCATGATGGTTTTGATCATTTCAGGGTCCATTGCTATTCCCTCTATTTATATAACGTGACGTAAGTACTAGATCTAACTTTTGAAAAAGTCACACTTGCTATATCTAGCATATAATTAATTTTCCTGCATAGTTTGCAACAGTATCCTCAGATGGTTTTCATGCTCCTCCGAATTCTTGGAGTGTATTAAAATTTAATCAATAAAAATCAGTACAAATTTATCAAGATAAGGCTGGAAAATACTATGCATCAAACTCATAAATGTAGCTAGGGTGTTTGTGAGGCCAAACGACAACACCACAAACTTGTACTGAACACAACGAGTTCAGAATGCATTTTTGCAAATTTCTTCCTACTTTATCCTTATTTGGTGGTAGCCATATCTTAAATTGACTTTTGAGAATACTTTGGCTCCTTGCACCTGATCAAATAAATAATCAATACGTGGCAAAGGATATTTATTTCTGATGGTAAGTTTATCTAACTCATGGTAATCGATGCATAATATGAAAGTTATACCTTTCTTCCCTATGAACAGGATGGGGGCTCCCCAAGGGGACACACCGGGGCAGATATACATTTTATCCATAAGTTCTCAGAGCTGCATTTTGAGGTTTTTTAAGTCAGGTATGCTTATGCGATAAGAGGCCCTGGATACATGAGCTGCACCCAGCATTAGTTCAATGGTGAAATCAACATCACGCTTGGGTGTTAATCCAGGAATGAATTCAGGGAATACAATAAAAAATTCCTGAATAACAAGAATATTTTCCAAGGAGGTAATTTTATCTTTATAGTTTGTAAATCCCACCTGGATGGCATATATCTGACAACCTTTCCTAATAAATTTTCCTAGCACACTAGCAGTAATAGTGTGCAACTTGCTATTTGTCTTGATTCCTTGAAATTCCTTCTTTTGGCCTGAATCAATGATAAATCTTATAGTTTCCTGCTTGCAATCGACTAGGGACCAACATCTTTCCAACCAATCCATCCATATTAAAATGTCGTATGAACACAAAGGGAGTATATTAAGGTCTACGTAAATGGGATGTCCTGAAATTGTTATAGGACAACGTTCTATTTTTGCAATTACTCTCCTTTTTGTCTCGGTGGCTAATTGAACTAATCATGGTTTTGAAAACTTACTGCTCTATAGTTGACAACTTTCTACAACCTTAGGACTAACATAGCTTAGGCTAGAACTAGGATTAATCAAAATAGAGACAGGTTGCTTAGCAATCATACTTTCACATTCA
This sequence comes from Pinus tabuliformis, assembly GCA_031772625.1. NCBI lineage: Eukaryota > Viridiplantae > Streptophyta > Pinopsida > Pinales > Pinaceae > Pinus > Pinus tabuliformis. The sequence continues at coordinate 1,003,856,384 of CM062820.1, read as the reverse complement.
ATCATGGTGGGTTGGTATTCTTCTTGATGGTCATCGCGAGCAACATTAATTCTGGGCATGCTCCTCACCACTTCTGCAACCGTGGAAGCTTCTTGCATATTTGATAGATGTTTCGTCATTACTTTATGCTGACAATTTTTGTAATAGGGGCATCCCCAACATTGTAGAGGTAGTTTTGATTGATGGTCATTAACAGATTTATTAACTCCTTATGACTATCTATTTTTGGAATATGAAACTTTGGGCTCTTTCCTTGCTGGAAATTTAATGAGAGGTTTTTGCTATATATTCATTCCATTAGTGAATTTTGTTTGTCTATTTTGGATTAAGTTCCTTCCCTTCCTGGTCAATCCTCATTTAAGTCCCTCAATTTTTGTTTCATTTGCTGGTAGTGGATGTGGGCTTTTTGTACCACATCATCCATGGGTCTTCGGTAATCAAACTCAAGCTTCTACTTCATAAAATTGGGTAGGCTACTAATGAAACATTGAATTTTGGCCTTTTCTTCTTGCATATAAGGCACATAGTGCAATAAGGAGGTGAATCGTTTCACATATTCATCCATGGTTAAGGTTCCCAATCAACTTGTGAAATTACTTTGCTTTTTCGCCATAATAGTGTTCAGTTAAATACTTATCCTTGAAATGATTTTGAAATTCTTTCCACGTAACCTTGTCTTCATCGATTTTCCTCAAAATTTTTGATTTCTTCCCACCAAAGAGTAGCCCTACCTGTTAACTGATAAACTGCCAAATGTGCTTTCAGTTTTATTGATGTAATCATAAATATGAAAGTATTTTCTCATGTTAATTAACCAAGCTTCCACTGCCTCTTCTGATTCCCCTTCAAAGAGTGACGATTTAATATTTTTGAATTCTCCTTATAACTCATATTTCTGTCTTTTTGTCTTGTGCTGGTTGGAGACGTTGTCTAAATGTCCTTCTTCATCTTCCCCATGTTTTTCATCTGACTCAACATTCTCTTCTCCACGTTGAGCCGTTGGGATTTTCTCTCAATATTCAGCACTAGGGTCTGGATCTCGTTGGTTCTGTCCATTAAATAGACTTCTAAGAATTATCTCTTGTTCTAGCCGTAACCATTGATTGTCTACTCTTAAATTTTTCATCTCAGCATGCAGTTGTTGAATGGTTTCGAGTAGGACAACATTATCTTGACAAGATTCCTCTCCTAGCTGTATCCAAATGTCAGGGTTGGCATTCACGTAAGTTGTCTTTAGCACATTTGGTGGTTTTGGGCTCCTCTGCATTCTGACCTGTTTTGTGTTGATGCGGGTCTCTGTGTTCACATGCACATTTACTTAGTTATTTTGATTAATGTAAAATTTATTACATATATATGTAATTTCACCAAATATTCTCAGTGTATGAACCACAACTCTTATACCATTTGTAACACTACCAACACATAATTTATGGAAATAAATATAATATATATATATATATATATATATATATATATATATATATATATATATATATATATATATATATATATATATATATATGTATGTATGTATGTATGTATGTATGTATCTATATATAAACATAAAAATGGTTGAATAATCCTTAATGATGCCCTTATAACTTATCTGGTTTTATTGATTATAATTATTGCAACACGGTTTGCAAGGTTTATGTCGCCTCACAATTACTCTTCACATGAATCCCAATTGGTGTTTATGTCCATGATCAAACCCCGGTTAAATGTTTTCTGTACTCTATTACAACAGCATAAGCATGAATTATCCCATTGCATGTGTCTGTAAAAGGTTTGGGTTCACGTGCGATAGCTCACTCGATCTAGTTTCATTGATCTTTGGAGGGTGATTCGACGGTGTGTAGGGGTGAGGTTTTTAACATCTAACCAACTCTCCCACGTCCAACCAGCTGTGGTGTCATTTTCTATTAGTGTTTTTTCGATTTCGCTGCTCTACAATGAAGTTGGCCCTTGGTGGCTTTAGGTCGGTTCATGACCATTTTTGTTGAGTGCAATGGAGGGTTTCAACATGCCATCACTGGAAGGTATCTTAAACCACTCGACCATGGTTGTTTCAATTTTCTACATCATTTGAGGTTGGGTTTCGCTTCAATATTTCATCTGGTTCAGTGTCTAACTCATTGCTCCCACCATCCGGGGATGACTCGATGGCTTTCTCATCCCGTGGAAGGTAGCCAAACCAAAGTTGACTTCTGGAAGGTGAGTAGGCTATCTTTTTATGTATTCCTTAGTTTTCTTTCATTAGTTTCATACGGATTCTTTTTCCCAGTTCTGCTAAATATTTTGTCTTACTAGATTAAAGGCGAACCACCATCTACTGGTGTTCTCAATTCTCAGGTATAATCACAACCTTCTCGGTATCCCTTTAGACTTTGTTTAATAGTAGGTTTAGACTCTTATTAGAATTCTGGGGTTACTGTCACTTGATTTTAGGTATCATACATATCATACTGTTGTCGGTTTTCTATTTATGTGGTTGAGACAATGTTATTCATATTTTTAAGAGCTTATGGACCTCTGCTTGTGTGTATAGGTCGGAAAATCTTCCTTGGTTCAATAGATGTTTAATATATAGTCATATGGTAATTTGTTTTGTGAAAGAATTGTTTATCTGGACAGAGGCTATACGCCGAAGTTCGATGAACCAGGATTTTATTTGGGTGAACATGTTCATTGGTTATGTTTTGCGCTTGGCGTTAACATTGCTTCTGAACTTCTTATGATGTGATTCGATCGAGGGTTAACCTTGGTATTTTTGTCTGAAAGAATATTTTGAATGGTGGATATCTATATATAAATGATTCCCGTTAAGTGTCTAGACTCGAGGGTTTTGGTTATTTAATGATTGTGACATTTTAAGGCCGTTGAGAAAGTTCTGCCACTATGGACTTAATTTAAGTTTTTAAGTTACAGTCTTACCTTGAGATTGAAGAACTTTATTTATGTTCAGTCCTTCGCATTTTGAAAATAATGAATTGTCATTGTACTAGTATATTCCTTACTAATTTTTCCTTGTATTCTATAATGTTTGGTAAAGGTGCTTTTCTATTTTCTTTTAAAGGTAACAATTGAATGAATATATCGTTATTTCTAATTATTCGGTAATTTTCTCCTCCAGTAACTCATTTTTCCTTCTGATTATTATCTATTTGAGATTATGAACTTACTACCATAAAAGTTTATTTTTAACAATTTTAAGGGTTTGTGATATTTTAAGGGTCTGTGTCTATCTATTTATTACAGCAAAATAACTAAACCATGCATTACTTTTCTATAGAAATTTACTATTTGTTCTTTTGTATATACGTAATTCAATGTTGTTCTCTATCCTAAATACACTTCTATGAAATTTTCATCCTCAATTAATTTTGTGAGTCAGTTAGTATTTTTTATATTTAACCAACATTTCTTAAATATAGATTTGAGTTACTTATCTGTTAAAAGACTTGTAATTATGCAACTCTAATTCTGTCTGGAAAGTATCACCGCACAACCGCGCATCTAGCAATTACGACGAGCCTCTCCCCCAAACACTTCCTTCACGCCAAAGATGAGATGGGTCTAGATACAGTCGAGTACCTTGGGCCTCATGGCTCACTGTCCAACCTCAAGTATTGTATATTGCAGGCTATATTTGAGTATTTTCCCACTGGTTTATTTGACCCAGCTCAAGGATGTCTCCCTCTGTCTGGACTCCTTCCCAATCTATATCCCCCCCAATAGTAGATGAGTGATTGTTTCTTTATAATTGTTTCTTTTAACTGTTTCAAATATTTTTTTGTTAAAACACATTTACTCCTAATTATCCATTAAGTAGGAAACAAAATATATATTGGCCTTCCAGCCTCAGTCATTAGTCATTTTAACAACATAAAGTAAGAAAATTAATGTAGTAAAAGGTAAAATAAAACTTAGTAACCACATTAATTGTTTATGTAGCTTGGGGTGTTATAGTTTCACTTATTTCAATAGAAAAAATAAATATTATTAAATGTATTGTTTGGAAGGATTTTTATATGCATTATAATTTTGTGTAGCTTAGTCGTCTTTTTTTGGTTGATACATGTTTATGGCATATTTATTATCATTTTAATATGTTATATTAAACTCTAAGTTTTTGACATATACAATTTTCACATAATATGAAATATTATTTGCAAGACCATGGCATTTTCATTGTTATTTTAAATAATTGTTTCAAATTCCAAAAAACTTGGTCAAAATTTCAATCTTATTTGTGTTTATTCATCAATGTGATAGGGCATAACCTACATTTGCAATTCCTTTTTATATATTGATTTTTTTATAGCAATTTTGATCAATATCTTATATGAAAACTTTTGTTAACACATTAAGAAGTGTTAACATTAAGAATTCAAATTAAAAAATAAAAATATGATGCTCATCATAATATCTTGTTTTAATATACTAATAAAATATCTATATATATATATATTTTTAATTGATTTATAAATAAAATTATAATTAAATATGAATTTTAAAAATAAATTTTATATATATATATATATATATATATATATAACAACTTTATAGCAATTTTACTTCATCCTCTTTCAATATCATTACACGTATTCTTAAACTATATCATTTCCACTCATATGCGTCACAATTTGTCACGTAACTAAATATCTTATTGGAGATATAATACTGTATTTAATTTTAAAATGAATTTTGAAATGTTTTAATATTATGTCATTTTGTTTTTTCTAATATATAAATTTAAATATTAAAAATTTTAAAATATTTTTATTAATAAATTAATTTTTTATAATAATGAATTGCTTTTTTACAATTCCATGAAAGACATTGTTTGATGTTGTTTATAATTTAAAACTAAATACAAATTCAGTGTGCTAAAGAGTTATGTAAAGCATAGTTATCAAATTTCGTTTAATTTTATATATATATATATATATATATATATATATATATATATATATATTTATTGAAAATCTGAAGTTTGGTACAGCATATCAAGTCTATGTTTAGTCTTTAAATTCATATTTTTTGGAGTTTCCCTAACAACACAACACTTTTCTTATACATTTGCATTAAAAGTTTTCTTTAGATCATATGAACTTAAGTTAAGAAAGCAATTTTACTTGGGGTTGTATAAACTATGAATTGTTTAAATTGTATTCCTCCCACAATAGATTGTAATTGTTCAAACCTGCACATGTTTTTATCAGGTCCCTCACCTCCCCACTTCAAATTGTTCAAACGTGTGTATGATTTTTTTAGGTTGCCCCCAATTGATGCTTGTGAGAGGTTGCAAGCATAAAATTTTAATCGACATCTTTCTCCCATTTCATTGGAGAACTAGAGTTCACTGTTGTTCTTCCGCCTTGGAAATTTTGTATGATAATGATGTCACGAACTTTGACCTTCAAAATCTTTGTGCCAATCTCATGCGCGTAAGTAATATCAACACGGGAAACCGATTAGTATACGTATCCTCAAAATAATAGTTTCTTTCACTAAATCACTATGTTAATAAATTTTCCTCCCTAAGTTTTTAAATCAATGACTTTCTAACATACCCTGGTGACCTCACATGAAAATGCAGGGAGTTAGATTTTTTTTTTTACACAAATTACCCACAAGTAATTATCCAATCACTATTACACATTCCTCATTAACCATTAGATAGAATGTCATTAGCATATAAAGTAATTTTCAATAAAAGACAGTAAGGTGCATAACCCTTAACAACTGTTGTTGTAGTACATTAACAAAAATGGTGTGATGAACCTTGCATCCATTTCATGATTCTCTTAACCAGATTTAATGAATCACAGACTTGACATTATTATTATCACATTAGATAATGAATCAACATCATAATGGAATCCACATCATATCATTGAACACCTATATACCTTTGAAACCTCATAGGGTTAAAACCAGCAAACATTTCATTTTATTATTAAATGCTTGTGATGGTGTTCATGCCTCACTCAATGGCTTATAATGGAGTCCATCCCTTATCTATTGTTATAAAATATTACAATGAAATATCGATTAAAATACAAAAGACCTAGCTAAAATACACTACAATGATCATGAAACAATTTACCCACAAATGACCACTCTTTATATGCTTGTGGCATGATTGTCCCATCAGTGGACCATCTTGCAGCTCGTACTCAGCAACATGAACAATTATTTATTATCTGTCACAATGTTAAACATAATTGTCTTTTTCACAAATCACCATCCTTTCCTGTCATTGATATCATCAACAATCTTTGGTAACATGATTAGATAAGTATTAATCAATCAATAATTATTTTTTGAAAGCAGTTTTTTAACATCTATTCATGTTTATACATGAGATGTAATTACAATATCACAACATGCTTCTTGTTACAACATTATGCATGTATACACAAATAATTACCAAGCATGTCAAAATAATTACCCCATTACTATGATCATTCTCGCACCAGCACACATTCATATCCAAAAGAAACCACTGTAACCATCCATTTCACTTAAAGGATACTAGAAACTTATCTTTGTTTTTCATGCATGTAACAAGATGAAAACTTATTCGAAGAGAGCTAGCCTTTTAACTTCTTCTTTGTGCATGTAAGTAAGTAATCTTTCCAATACAGTGGATGTTCCCTTCTAATGCATGCAATTGTAAGTCCCTTTTCGAAAAAAAAACTTTCCGAGATAGATCTATTTACAAAATCTATTGTATTCACAAAGACATGCATTGTTCTAAACAACCAATGTGTTAGTCATTATTTCTTGCATGCAGATATATGTATTTTACAAAGGAAAGCTAGTACATTTATTCCAAGTAACTACTTGTTTTACTTTCCATAATTCTTACTCTTTTCTGCACAAAATTCATATTTCTCTTTAAAAGATCTAACAAAATAGTTCTACAAATCCATGTTTCTCTTTAAAATATCTAACACAATAGTTATATCTTCATACATGTAATCAACTATGGTAATCAACTATTGTTTCTATGCTTCTGCATATGTGAATATTGTATGTACAAGTTCTCATGCATTTCTTTTCAAGAAAGTATCATAATCAAAGTTATCATGCATTTGTTTTCATGAAAGTATCATAATCAGCCTGTCCTCTGGGAATAAGAACTTGGATAACAATAATGTTAACCTTTTATGCAATAAACCATGCAATTAAATCAAAATATCGAATTTACAACACACGAGTCATTTATCTTTTTACCCATCGAAAGAGGTAACTTTTCCAAACTCTTGCAAAAGAATAAATGCAATTAACTTATCTTTTATTCAACAAATAATTATGTCTTATAAACACATAAGGTAGTTATTAAAACCACATGTTTCAACAGGAAATCCCATTTTCCAAGAAAATAATTTCATTAACTTTTCTCTTTTATTTTTCACCACCCATGAAATTATTTCACAAGTTACCCTCTTTAATATATATTCGCTTCCAAGAAAATAACTTCGATAAGAAAAGAGCATACATCCTATCTTTTCTTACATAAAAGGCATTTACATTGTTATATAAATACAAGGAAGATTACCAATATTTTAATTCTGCAAATATATTTGTAATAACAATATTTTTCTATATATAGTAGTAACAATCTTTATCTACATGTAGTGATATATTTTCTTTACCAAGAAAGATATATAAAAATCAATCTTTATCTACATGTTGTAATATATTTTCTTTACTAAGAAAACTAGTGTGAGTTTTGTGTAACCAAAAAATCCAGATCATTTTCACGTAATTTCCATTTCAACAAATCACAAATCTACTTAGTTTTTAACACACAAGATTCACATATAATATATGTAATAAAATATGTGCAAGAATATTCATATTGCATATTTTATTTTCAATAAACATAATGTAAATAAAATATATACTTATCTTAACCGCAATACCCATGAACTGGAAAACAGTTTGGTCTCAACGAAGGGTAGGTAAAATGAAGCCGATTGAGAAACTCTATGTGTATATTCTTTCTGCTTGAGCCTTTTAATTGATATCCTTGGAAATACAAAATATACCCATGTGTACTTTGAGACTCGTTGCTTCTTCGGAGGTGCTTCTTCTTCCAGGTGCCATGCAGTGGGCTCCGAGTTCGACTAGATTTAGAAAGAAGAGCTTCTAGAGTTGAAATTCAAAATGTGTGTTGATCCACAGTTCGAGTTACTGCGTGGGTTGGAATTGTTACAGCCTGGGTCATGGTTGGGCTAGGTCCAACTGGCTCGCCATCCAAAAACAAATCCAAAAAACAATGCACCACTGATAAGTAAAAGGAAAGGACAATTATCAAGAAATGAACCCTCACTAAATTATAATAGAGTTGCCATGTAAGAAAGGATAAGTAAATTTTAGCAAGTTCATACTATTATTTCTTTAATAGATTATTTCATTCCATATTATTAGAGTTATAATAATCAATAATATTGATTACTATTATTCTAATAAATTATAATAATAATCATCTCCATTATAAGTATTATTATATTAGAACTTAAATATATTATTGATTATTAAGAGTGACAATTCTTGATCATATGAATGGGGGGAGGGAGGGAAAAGGGGAAAGATAGAGAGAGGACAACAGGAAAAGATAGAGGCAGAAAAGTAGGTGGGAGAGAGAGGGGGAGAGAGGAAATAAGAAAGATAAGAGGGGAGAGAGAGGAAGAGAGAGGGAGGGAAAGAGAGATGGAGCTAGAGGCGGAGATAGAGGGAGGGATGAACAAATAGATAGAGAGAGAGAGGGAGTGACAAACGAGAGATGGAGCAAGAGTGAGGGAGAGAGAAGAGAAGGAGGGAAGAAAGAGAAAAAAATGAGGAGAGAGGGATGGAGATAAGTGGAAGAGGGATAGAGAGAGAGGCACATGGATGGGGGTTGGAGAGAGAGGAGAGGCAGAAGGGGAGAGGGAGGGAGATAGTGATAGAGATTGAGAAAGAGAGAGATATGGGGGAGAGAGAGAGAGAGAGAAAGCAAGGAAGAGAAAGAGAGGATGGAAGAGAGAGGAGGGAGTGAGGGAGAGAAAGTAAAGAAGGGAGAGAGGATGAGAGGGAGAGAAGTTTGGATTTGGAAGGGGATATAGTGGCAAAGTTGGAGGGCTGAGAGGGGGAGAGTGTGTTGGGTGGGGGCTGCGGTCAAAGTAGGGCTACTAGAATACATGGATTCCTTTCATTGTATTCACTACTTCTCTAGGTAAGTATTTTGGATATTATGTATATCCATCTTAGTATTACAATTTTTTTATGCACATGACAATGAGGATTTAAATTGCACCACTTGACAAACAGGTCATTGTGGTGGGGTCAAAGGATGACATGAGAGAAAGGGATAGAGAGGAGGGAAGATAGAGAGGATATGGGAGAGCTAGGGAGAGATGGAGGTAGAGAGAGATGGATGTGGAGGGGAGAGAGAGAAAGGGAAGAAGAAATAAATAGAGAGAGAAATGTGGAGAGAGAGAGAGGGAAAGAGTGGAGTGGGAGGAAAGAGAGAGATAAGGGGAAAGAGAGGGAGATAAAGGGAAGAAAGAGAGAGGGAATAGAAGAGGGAGGGAGAAAGAGATAGATAGATGCGGAGAGATAGTGTGTATATTTTGGGGTGAGATAGAGAGAAAAACAAGAGAGATAGAGGGAGAGAGAGATATATATGGAGGCGAGAGAGAGGGAAAAGAGAGAGATAGAGAGTGGGAGTGATATATATATATATATATATATATATATATATATATATATATATAGAGAGAGAGAGAGAGAGAGAGAGAGAGAGAGAGAGAGAGAGAGAGAGAGAGAGAGAGAGAGAGATAACATGTGTGTTTGGGGGGTGAGATAGAGAGGAAAAAAGGAGAGATGAATGGATATATAGATATAGATGGAATGTAGAGAAAGGAAGTAAGAGATAGACATAGGGAGGGAAGGAGAAACAGAGAAAAAGAGAGAGATATGGGAGAAAGAAGTAGGGGAGAGACAATGTTATTCATTGAAATAAATGCATTGATTTTAATGTAAATGCTGATTCATAATCCTATTTGATTAATTACACTAGATGCACTGATTTCGATGCAAATGTTGAGTTCTAGTCCTATTTAATTGGTTATACTAGATGCATTGATTTTAATGTAGATGATTTCAAATCCTATTTGATTTATTGCACTAGTTGCATTGATTTCATTGTAGATGTTGACTTTTAATTCTATTTGAATGCCTACATTAGATGCATTAATTTTAGTAGATGTCGATTTCCAATTTAATGTAACTAAATGAATTACGTACATTAATTTCAAATTAATTAGACTAGTAGTGTGCATGATTTCAATATAAGCACAAAAAAATTATTGAGGACGTGCATTGATTTTTGTATTACAATAATTCAACCAAAAATAAAATACTTGAATTCTCATCTTAAATAAAACCTTAACTTAGCTGAAATGTTTGCTTCTTGAAAGTGTAAAATATTTGTAGTTGAGTACAATATTATTAATCCCTTTTTCCGTCATTCAATATTGTTAGTCACTTTATATTCAAGCGGTGTAATAGAAAAGATCTACTATTGAATCTTACTTGGGGCTTAACACTCAATAAGTCACAATGGTTGATTTTGGAGAAAGCTACTATTAAAATTAGGGAGCAAGAGAGACAAGATATGATGCTCACTACAATAGGTTGAGTTGAATATTTGATTGCTCTATGATTTCAACCACCATTTTCATATGATCGATATGAAAAGATGGCAAAACTAACACGTCACAAAAAGAATACTAGAAAAAAATTAGTTTGAGATTTCTTACAATGAAAACTATTTGATATTATCTACATTTATTCACATTTTGTATCATTGTCGCTTTGTATTCATTATTTATATTTCATTATTTTTCACCATTCCATGTTTTTATCATCTTAGGTAACTCAACAAATTTAAAATTAAAATGGACAAATTAATCTTTGAGATATTTAGCATATTTAAATTATTAGAATAATAATATGTTCAACAATTTTTGCATCGCTGCACACAAGTGAAACCATCGTAAATCTATTTTAACCCTACCTGTCGAGAGGGCTTAATTTCTTGAGGTGCAAACCTTTCCTCAAATTCTGAACTCCTCAAATTCTAAACTCAAAATTTGATCCCTCAATGCTTGATATATTTGAGTTTAAGATAAATCTAATTAGCATTAATTACAAGTAAATATTATCTTTTTGTCTTATATTAATTGATAATCATGTATTGTTTAATATTAAATTATTTAATATTGTTTTCATAATTAATAAATTTTAAATATAATAAATTAGAAAACAATAATTTTGAATTATATATAAAAATAAAATTTTCCTTTTTTAATATTTTTCTATGAGATATTACCGCATATAAAAATGAAATAAAAAATCGTGGAAATGTTGTAATTATTATGGTAAAGGGATGCGAAGGAGGCACCATGGAACTAGTTCATTTTTAATTTTTAATTTTTTGTCTTTAATGAAAAGATTAATGTTAAATGTGATGTAACTTTAATACCAGGCAATACATTTAAGTGTATTTTATATTTGACTTGTTAATTAATCTTGCCCGTTGAATCTGGCAACAAATAAATCCCATGCTATTGGGTCATAAATGCGGTTTAAGAGTGCTATGATGGGACCTCAAGTCGGCCAGCAATCGCCCTACATCTTCACCATACATGCATGGCATGTAACGGGACGGCAGCCCTCTGGCCAGGAAATGACTCCAGCCTCCACCAGAAAATACTGACGTGACCACTGGATATTTCAGCAACGTCGAGGAACGGACAGGCCCATTTATTTTCTGGCAAGTGTACAGCTCCAAAGATTTCTTCGCAGATATGCCTTCAATGCTATCTCCGTGCCCAAAATTCAAATGCTTCTTCCGCGCCAAGAATTTCACAACAGACGGGTGGATGCCCAAAAATTCAAATGCTTCTTTCGTGCCAAGAATTTCAGAACAGAATGGTGGGTTAGGACAATCTTGAAATGAACTCATGGCGCACGGCAGACTACGCTTGTTGCAAATGCCAAACACACGACAGAAACTCCTTGGCATCACGCTATCTTCCACCAATGCTCTATTTTCCGCTCTCCAGACGTTTAACACTTCTCTGCACCACAGTTGCGTGATACTATTGTTACTTCAGAGGACTCCTCCACACCAACGGGACTACAATAATTTGCAACACACGCTCTTTTTGAGTTCGCGTTAATGCAGGGCAGATTGCAGCATCTTTAGAACTATAATCTCAGTGACGGCCTCAATGAATTGAGCTTACGGTAGCAACTTTATATTCTCCTACTGTGATGGAAGAGGGGGTAACTGGTTATTTATTCCATGGGAGTGGCTGGTTGCGCACTGGATTCCAATTAATACATGTAGCTATATTTTGAGTGTTTCATTATAGTAGCTATATTTTGAGCATTTCATTATGTAGTGATATGTGTATAATAAGAGTTAGAGCCATAGAGTGTAAGAGTTGTATCTGTTTACGGTTAGAGAAATCGAGTTTGTTATCTCGACCTGTAAGTAAATACATTGTTCTCACTTAGACCATCAACTGAGATTGGTATGGGATTTTACAGCGACGATAGACAGAATAATACGGTCCTAGAATGAAGAAAGCTGCAAGAACTTGCATCTCTTCCAAGTCCTGACATTGTCATTTTATCCCTATGGTTTGATCCATGTGTAATTGAAACTGTAACAACTATTTGTAAAAGATACTTCAAAAATTCTATTTTGATACTTGGAGAATGGAATAATGGCACGGTATCATTCACTACTTTAATGTTAATTTGACCTGGCTATAACTATAGTCTCTATGTTAACTTTATGTTTGTAACTATAGTATCTATGTTAACTTTATGTTTATTGGATGCGATGCATAATATGAATGACTATGATTTTTATAATTTTCTTTTTACTGAAATGCACACCGTCAAGCTAAAAAAATTTATTGATATTTTAGATGATATTTTGATGGTGGAATATAAATATGTTATTGTTACTAGTGCACTTGCTTACTGTTAGCATGATAAGTATTAAAATTTTTATTTTACTATACACGTTATGATTGCCTAATTTAAAAAATATTATAAATAAATTATTATCAAAATTATATATAATTTTTTTATTAAGTAAATTTTTAATAGGTAAATAGTTTATGTGATAATACTATAGATAATTATTATGATTTATCAATATTATTTAGTTTTTTAATTAGGTAAATTTTTAATAGGTAAATAGTTTATGTAATAATACTATGGATAATTATTATGATTTATCAATATTATGTAAGCAATGTAAAATATGTTGATATGATTATTTTTTAAATTAAGTTAATTTCTATATATACTATTATGAATATTTCAATATATTTCATAATAAAATCTCTACCACTTAATACCACTTATTTCATAATATAAATACTTGGTAAAGTTTTTACTTTTAATTATATCACTTAAAGACGTTTTTGGTACGGCTTAATCAACCAAAACACTCAATTAGGCCTCTGGTTTTAGATAATAATAGATTATTAATTATGAGGCAAATAATGCTAAAGCTTATGTTGTTCTGGTTTGTTTTAGCACATCAATATCTTCACCCTTTTTGGTCATTTCAAAAAATTGAGGAGCGAGGATGAGGCTTTCTAGCTTGACTAGATTTCTATGCACGCTCATGCATGCCATACTTGCTATCAGCATCACCAATAATCCTCACATGAACATGATTCATCCTTGAAATGATGGAAACAGTTAGCATCCCTTACAATTATTTCTCTCGATAATCTTGGAGATGAATTTAGTGGCATTGTGGTAGTCACCACAGACTCGAAGGTTTTTCATGATCCTGATAGGGTTACCAGGGCTTACGTTTATAAGGCCAAAAGCTATGGCTAGCTTTTCACTATGACTATGCAACATGTCTTCCTTTACCTCTTCCTCCACATCATGCAATACAAAATTTGTGTTCGGGACATACCCTGCTTCCTCCATCTTCTTAGCTAAGTTGTTCAACATTGCACATATTTTCTCAGATTGAGGGTGTGACTTGTCTCCCACAATGAATGCACGGACTTTGTTTTTACCTCAACCAAGCTGGAACCTGGCATCTTTTTAATGCCTCGGTCTTTCATTAGTGTCCTCATCTTTAAAACATTATCCCACCTGCCAGCTGTAGCATAAATATTTGATAAGAGTACATAATATCCATCTTTTTCAAGCTCTAGTTCAGAGAGGCAACCATGCATGCATAATGTTGCACTTTAGATGTGATGTAGTAATCTCGATTCATGCAATAAAAGTATTCCCAACCCTCTTCTAGTAACCTTGCATGACTACAAGCAGATAAAACACAAATGAATGTGATGGAGTCTGGGTTGATATGTGTTTGTTGCATTTTGGGAAAAATACCAAGAGCATATTCACTTTGCCCATGCATACCATATCCTGCTATCATTGTATTCCATGAAACAACATCTCTTGATGTTGGTAATTGTTCCCTAGTTGTCCTATTATCAATACTCTGTTGCTAATTCGCTACTTTTAACTGTATGGCTAGTATAAGCCTTACAAACTGGCCTAGCAAAGTCACAAACTTGAAATACATCATAATATTAAGCATTTTTTTTATCATGCCCAAAGTGGGCAGTCTTTTTGCTTCCTACAACTGATGACACCATGGATGGGTATGTTCTCCTGAAATGCTCAGAATGTTGTTCCACAAAGTATTCTTCCTTTGTTGCTACTTCCTCTTGTCCAAAGGAACCAATGAAGATTGCTAGTGAGGCACAAGGGACCTCAGATCTGCAAACCTAGGATGTTTCTCCAGCTCCAAATGTCGAACTCTCTCCTAGAATTCTTGTATTAAGTCTTCTTGATCTTGCTATTTCTACCTAATGCTCTTTTCCCCTACTTCCACAAGGATTATTTTCTTTTTATGCTTTTCCAGCTGGGTATCCATCCTAAGCATTTGTTTTCTTGTTGGTTTTACTTCTTTTTTCATAATTATCCTCCCAATCCGTTCTCTATGTCTCCATTCTCCCCATCACTTGTGCTAGAATTTGTTGATTGTTGTCACAAAGGCACTCACAACATCTAATTGAATAAAAATGTGGTCTTGATGATTTTCCTTTTTGCTTGATCCAAAGTATATAATTTGAGTATTAGCCTAGAATTCTTTTATCATATCATAATGTGAAAAACAAGTATACCCATACAAGATCTCATGGAAGTAGCTATTCAGACTTTGTAAACACTTGAAGGACCAGCCCAAGGGAGAGTAGCCCTAGGTTATATTGTATTGTCTAAGAAAACATCCCTCTCTGAAAAAATCCACAAGGGAATATGCCTAAAGTTCCCTAGGAATTTCTTGAATCTTGTGAACAAGAAGGCATAGAATTAACAAATAGAGTGATTGAGCTTGAAGCTTGAGGTCGAAATCAAAATTGCAACCAAGTCCTGCATTCCCTGCTCCTAAAGTTAAGCTTTCAGGTTCTCACAGTGAATCCCCACTAAAAATGTTCCAAATCCAACCTTCCAACTAGAACCAGACCTTCCAACTGGAAAAGAAAAGATCAGCATTGTAAGTCTCTGATCTCTCATACTAAACCAGAATTGAAACTTCCAGATGTCCATCAAAAGGTGAAGAATAATCCTACATGCTTTGTGTCATCCCATCTGGACATTTTAATAGGGATAATAAAGAGTGTCTCTTGTCAGAAAAAATTAATGATACAACATGCCACCCTTATGTCCTATGCAAATCCTTGTTGTAATTGAATTGCCACTTGTCAGCATTTCGATTGTGACAATTCAATAATAAGAGTGGGTAAAAATCTTGGGGCATTATCCCACCCATTTTTCCAAATTTGACCAAAAGGAAAGGAGAAGGCCTTATTGGCTATCAGATCTGTTGGTTGATTGAAATTTGAGTCCTCTCAGGGCATGAAGAAATTTGACTTCCTCAAGTCCTTTTAACAATTTGAGTGAAACATAGCAATCTATTAAGACGGGGGTTTTTAGGGAGAGTTTTAAAGACCATATAATGAATGAATATGATTGAATCTCCAAACATTGTCATATTTTTTATGTGTTGGTTCATCAGAATCTAGACTCATCCAGAGAGCCAAATATGGGCATGATTATTTGATGTATCTCCATTTAATGAGGCATATGACGTTTCATTGATCCGGATTTAAACAAGAACGCAACAAATTACAGAGATAACCATAAACACAGATATGCAGTGGAAATAATACTTCATTTCATTAATGTAAAATACTGAAATATGCTTACAAACAGTAATGGAAATAAACTAGCTAGGGCGATGGTAGCTTATCTCTGAGAAGAGATGTGGCGGCTACATGCCTCTGAACTGTGTTACAATGAGGCTCGAAGGCCTATTTATTGTTGAGAAACAATGGAAAACCCTTAACATCCCAAAACCTAACCCTAGAAGATGAAACGCCAAATTGTGGGCCCCGTTTGGGTAAATTGGTACATCAATTTCCCGGGGTTGTAACTTTGGCATACGATCTCCGTTTGACGCGTACAATAGCTCGTTAGAAAGATCTATCTGAGCACTACCACTTTGGGAAGGGAAACATCAGTCCATGGACCCATGTTGCCCTCAGATTTCCCAAAAAACGTCGTTTAGGCCTTCAAAACGGCTCGAGAAGTTCAGGACCTGAAAAACTGCTAAAAATAGTAAATTGTGCTACAATTTAGGAAACTGAAAAAACTGAAAGAGATAGTTGTGGGGGTCCAAATGGGATAGGTGGGTGGCCACCAACATCCACCTGGATCATTCCTCCCCCCTTATGAAGCAATGGTCCCCATTGCGTTGAGTTCCTCCCTGAGATGAGGAAGCTTCTGCTGAGCTGGGTCACTGCTGAGCTGTTCTGCAATCTCTGATATGTCTAGAAATGGTGGGAAGCATGGTCAACAACGATCCACATTGAACACTCGGTGCAAGCGAAGGAATGGAGGAATGTTGTGCTTCAAAGCATTGTTGCCTGTAGCCTTGGTACTGGTGTAAGGACCATGTTGGAGTGGTCTGAGCTTCTAATGGGCTCTTGTAAGGCGTTCTTTCTGCAGATATAGCCAAACTTTGTCGCCCACCCGAAACTTGTGTGGTACCCCTGTGGGTGAGGAGAAGTTGTTCCTGTTTTCTGTCATGACCGTATTCCTTTGCTGCTACTGCTACGTGGAGGAACCCTTTGCGAGGGTCATGGATGTAGCAATGATCTTCCCCTTACTTTCGGAGCGAACCAGACAGAAAATGAATTTCCTAGTCTCGGAGATGAGCTTGCTGCCTTTCTTAGCAGTGATCAAAGAGGTGGCGGTAGGTGGGGCTACCTCTGGTATCCTGTATAATGAATCATCCAAAGAAATAATAACAGCGCGAGGCCTTGACTCATACACAACATGTCGCCTCCACAAGTATGTTTGGCCTAATAGTACATCGCAAACATCCAGAGGTGTAACATCACACAATACCTCGTCTGTGAAGGGCTTGATGCTATAGGGAAGGCGACACTGTTAGCGAACTTTGAGATCTCGTCCTTCGTGAAGCCACCCGATACTGTACGACTGCGGGTGTGGTGTAGTCGGTAGGCCCAACCGCTTCACGACCTCTGCTGAAATGAGGTTCTTTTGGCTGCCACTGTCGACAATGAATTGTAGCAGCGAACACTTCACCCACATCTATGAGTGGAAAAGACGCTCCCCCTCCTCTGGATTTTCGGGCTCATTTTTCTGGATCTTGACGGTGGCAACAGTGGCATTGGGATCCGCATCAATGATCTGCTTCCCTTTGCCATTCCTCTTGTCGGGTTCTGGCTCAGGGTCAGAACATGCATCTGATTCGGAAGCCTTCAACTCGGCCACCAACGACTGCTTGGTCCGACACTGACTTGTGTTATGAGTGGGACTCTTGTGAAACTCACACCACTTTCCCGTGTACTTCTTCAGCTTTGTGGTGTTGTTCTTTTCTTGCGGCTTCGACAGGTTGTCTTGGGTCACCCCACCTTGGCTAGCTCCATATATATTATAGCTCCATATATATATATATATACTAGCAATTGTCCCAAAAGGTACAAAGAGAGGTCGATAAGATTATTAAGTTAGAATTGTTGAATTTGAAAAGTTGTAATTTGATTAAAATAATAATTTTTGTATAAATGTCCTACTTAAGTAAAAGTTCTCATGTTGGATAGCTCTTAGTGGCAAGCTTTTTACATGGGAAGTTCTCTAGAAGAGATGTTGGTTCAAGCCTAATCGATGAGCAATTTGAGTTGTCTAAAGTCCTTCTAATTGCTTTTTATTATGGTAAAATTATATTGATAATTAATTTCAAAAGCTTGAAGGAATTTGAAGAGTAGGTATAGAATTACTTTGTGGGATTTGACTTAATACAAGAATTCTAGGAGAGAGTTCGACATTTGGAGCTGGAGAAACATCCTAGGTTTGCAGATCTGAGGTCCCTTGTGCCTCACTAGCAATCTTCATTGGTTCCTTTGGACAAGAGGAAGTAGCAACAAAGGACGAATACTTTTTGGAACAACATTCTGAGCATTTCAGGAGAACATAACCATCCATGGTGTCATCAGTTGTAGGAAGCAAAAAGACTGCCCACTTTGGGCACGATAAAAAAAATGCTTAATATTATGATGTATTTCAAGTTTGTGACTTTGCTAGGCCAGTTTGTAAGGCTTATACTAGCCATACAGTTAAAAGTAGCGAATTAGCAACAGAGTATTGATAATAGGACAACTAGGGAACAATTACCAACATGCAGAGATGTTGTTTCATGGAATACAATGATAACAGGATATGGTATGCAGGGAAAAGTGAATATGCTCTTGGTACTTTTCCAAAAATGTAGCAAACACATATCAACCCAGACTCCATCACATTCATTTGTGTTTTGTCTGCTTGTAGTCATGCAAGGTTACTAGAAGAGGGTTTGTAATACTTTTATTGCATGAATCAAGATTACTGCATCACATCTAAAGTGCAACATTATGCATGCATGGTTGCCTCTCTGAACTAGAGCTTGAAAAAGATGGATATTATGTACTCTTATCAAATATTTATGCTACAGCTCGCAGGTGGGATAATGTTTCAAAGTTGAGGACACTAATGAAAGACCGAGGCATTAAAAAGATGCCAGGTTCCAGCTTGGTTGAGGTAAAAACAAAGTCCGTGCATTCATTGTGGGAGACAAGTCACACCCTCAATCTGAGAAAATATGTGCAATGTTGAACAACTTAGCTAAGAAGATGGAGGAAGCAGGGTATGTCCCGAACACAAATTTTGTATTGCATGATGTGGACGAAGAGGTAAAGGAAGACATGTTGCATAGTCATAGTGAAAAGCTAGCCATAGCTTTTGGCCTTATAAACGTAAGCCCTGGTAACCCTATCAGGATCATGAAGAACCTTCGAGTCTGTGGTGACTACCACAATGCCACTAAATTCATCTCCAAGATTGTCGAGAGAAATAATTGTAAGGGATGCTAACCGTTTCCATCATTTCAAGGATGGATCATGTTCATGTGAGGATTACTGGTGATGCTGATAGCAAGTATGGCATGCATGAGCGTGCATAGAAATCTAGTCAAGCTAGAAAACCTCATCCTCGCTCCTCAATTTTTTGAAATGACCAAAAAGGGCGAAGATATTGATGTGCTAAAACAAACCAGAACAACATAAGCTTTAGCATTATTTGCCTCATAAATTAATAATCTATTATTATCTAAAACCAGAGGCCTAATTGAGCGTTTTGGTTGATTAAGCCGTACCAGAAACGTCTTTAAGTGATATAATTAAAAGTAACAACATTACCAAGTATTTATATTATGAAATAAGTGGTATTAAGTGGTAGAGATTTTATTATGAAATATATTGAAATATTCATAATAGTATATATAGAAATTAACTTAATTTAAAAAATAATCATATCAACATATCTTACATTGCTTACATAATATTGATAAATCATAATAATTATCCATAGTATTATTACATAAACTATTTACCTATTAAAAATTTACCTAATTAAAAAATTATATAATATTGATAAATCATAATAATTATCTATAGTATTATCACATAAACTATTTACCTATTAAAAATTTACTTAATAAAAAAATTATATATAATTTTGATAATAATTTATTTATTTTTTTATGATATTTTTTAAATTAGACAATAATAACATGTATAGTAAAATAAAAAATTTAATACTTATCATGCTAACAGTGAGCAAGTGCACTAGTAACAATAACATATTTATATTCCACCATCAAAATATCATCTAAAATGTCAATAAATTTTTTTAGCTTGACGGTGTGCATTTTAGTAAAAAGAAAATTATAAAAATCATAGTCATTCATATTATGCATCGCATCCAATAAACATAAAGTTAACATAGATACTATAGTTACAAACATAAAGTTAACATAGAGACTATAGTTATAGCCAGGTCAAATTAACATTAAAGTAGTGAATGATACCGTGCCATTATTCCATTCTCCAAGTATCAAAACAGAATTTTTGAAGTATCTTTTACAAATAGTTGTTACAGTTTCAAGTACACACGGATCGAACCATAGAGATAAAATGACAATGTCAGGACTTCGAAGAGATGCAGGTTCTTGCAGCTTTCTTCATTCTAGAACCGTATTATTCTGTCTATCGTCGCTGTAAAATCCCATACCAATCTCAGTTGATGGTCTAAGTGAGAACAATGTATTTACTTATAGGTCGAGATAACAAACTCGATTTCTCTAACCGTAAACAGATACAACTCCTACACTCTATGGCTCTAACTCTAATTATACACACATCACTACATAATGAAATGTTCAAAATATAGCTACTATAATGAAACACTCAAAATATAGCCACATGTATTAATTGGAATCCAGTGCGCAACCAGCCGCTCCCATGGAATAAATAACCAGTTACCCCCTCTTCCATCACAGTAGGGGAATATAAAGTTGCTGCCGTAAGCTCAATTCATTGAGGCCGTCGCTGAGATTATAGTTCTAAAGATGCTGCAATCTGCCCTGCATTAACGCGAACTCAAAAAAAGCATGTGTTGCAAATTATTGTATCCCGTTGGTGTGGGGGAGTCCTCTGAAGTAACAATAGTATCACGCAACTGTGGTGCAGAGAAGTGTTAAACGTCTGGAGAGCGGAACATAGAGCATCGGTGGAAGATAGCGTGATGCCAAGGAGTTTCTGTCGTGTGTTTGGCATTTGCAACAAGCGTAGTCTGCCGTGCGCCATGAGTTCATTTCAAGATTGTCCTAACCCACCATTCTGTTGTGAAATTCTTGGCACGGAAGAAGCATTTGAATTTTTGGGCACCCACCCGTCTGTTGTGAAATTCTTGGCGCGGAAGAAGCATTTGAATTTTTGGGCACGGAGATAGCATTGAAGGCATATCTGCGAAGAAATCTCTGGAGCTGTACACTTGCCAGAAAATAAATGGGCCTGTCCGTTCCTCGACGTTGCTGAAATATCCAGTGGTCACGTCAGTATTTTCTAGTGGAGGTTGGAGTCATTTCCCGGTCAAAGGGCTGCCGTCCCGTTACATGCCATGCATGTATGGTGAATATGTATGGTGAAGATGTAGGGCGATTGCTGGCCGACTTGAAGTCCCATCATAGCACTCTTAAACCGCATTTATGACCCAATAGCATGGGATTTATTTGTTGCCGTTGAATGTCATGTTATACTCACCCAACATATGCTTAATATTCAACAGAGGTATTTCCTCAGAGTACAAGTCGTACTAACTAATTAGCCACCGCGAAAATCTCATATCTCGCCACGAGTCACAGTAAGTGGCGGCGATAGGTACACGGCGGAGACAACGTTCCGAAGTTTCATGAATTAAGGAGAGGTGTACCCTGCTACAGCCATGGTGATTATGACATAAAATTACTCGTGTGACTGATTCACCCATTCGGCAGTCGGGAGTCGGGACTCGGGGGGTAAGCTACTGCTTGGAAACTAATTTGCCAATTACGTGAGCGTGATGCCCACCAACGTTGTTATCGGATGGATGGTTTTGCCGGGAAGGTTGCACGGCTGGGAAGAGACGTATTCACCATTGAACAATTTTTGGTGGAAAGTTCATCAAGTTCAAGCAAAATATCTTCAGTCAATGTTCCTGATGCGACCATTTCAAATTTGAGATAGTCAAATTCATCAAGTCTATCCTGCTTGCTGTTGCAAATGGGTTTCCTGTGTCATATCGATACACACAGTATTCCACTTTGATCTGGCTTATATAATGGTATTTGGGGTATGGCAATATACATATTGGGATTTCTGTGGCAGCTAATTGAACATTTTGCTTACAATTGCAAAGGTTAAGCTGTTATTAAAGTCGTTAACTTGCCCAACCTCTCTTCACTGGTAAAATTGTTATTAAGGTTAAATTGTTCTCACGTGAAAACCTACATCACCTGTGTTCAGTACTACGAAGGATGAGGCTGTTCCCTTCATCCTCGACAACTTCGAGCTGCCCACATTTGCAGGAAGATTTGACAAAGGCCTCCAGATACGAAAATATACCACTTGCGGCTATGTGGCAAGATATTCAAGGAGCAAACTCGTGGAATGGGTTATTAGATCCCATTAATCCAGTATTGAAAACTGAGATTCTCAGATATGGTGATTTTGCAGAGCTGTGCTATGATGCGTTTGATATTAAACTTTCCACGAATGATCTAGGTGGGTGTAAATACAGCATTGATAAATTGTTTGAGAGTTGTGAAAGGCCTGCTCATTCCGGAGCTTCCTGTACCGCCGGCTACGAAGTGACCAAGTATTTGTACGCGGAAACTGATGCACTGGGGAGGCCGGTAGAGCAATCTGTTTGGATTGGCTTCATTGCAGTCTGCACAGACGCTGAAGAGATACGAAGACTAGGGAGGCGAGATATTGTAGTAGCCTGGAGAGGAACTGAAACACGCCAAGAATGGATACAGGATGCTAGAGATATTTTAGTTCCTGCTCGATTATCTTTTAGTCGTTTCAACCACAACGTTGTCAAAACCGGATTTCCAACTACACCTCGTTTGAGGAACAAAGTCATGGGACACCGACTATCAAGTACAGCTAGTTTAAGCGATAAGGGTGTCCGAGTAGAGAAAGGATTTTTAAGCTGCTACATCTCTCAAGGAGAAGATTCAAGATGTGCCAGAGATACTGTTATTTCTGAGATTCTCAGACTGGTTGATAAATTCAAGGATGAGAGTTTGAGGGTAACTTTGACTGGACACAGCTTGGGAGCTGCCCCGGCAACGTTAAGTTCATATGACATAAAAAAAATTCTCAACTCAAACTTTCCGGAACGGCCCTTACCTGTGACTGCGTTTGCATTCGCCAGTCCGCGCGTAGGGAACAGAGCATTTGCCCTGCGAATGGAGGAGCTAGGAGTGAAAGTGTTGCGGTTGGTGAATAAGAGGGATGTTGTTCCCAAAGTTCCTGGATTTGTTTTCAACGAGAATTCATCGCGATGGTT
The DNA here is from genome assembly GCA_031772625.1 of Pinus tabuliformis. Taxonomy (NCBI): domain Eukaryota; kingdom Viridiplantae; phylum Streptophyta; class Pinopsida; order Pinales; family Pinaceae; genus Pinus; species Pinus tabuliformis. The sequence continues at coordinate 1,003,832,804 of CM062820.1, read as the reverse complement.
AACAAAACTGTTGGATTCGCTTCCCTGGACATATTTTCACGTGGGTGTAAAGATTGTTTTGGACAACAATGACATCCGCAATCTTGATCCTGCTTACGCCCACAATTTAGTGGTTTATCTTCGTCTGATTGAAGGCTATATCGGAGTGGGTAGACCTTTCAAATCTTTGGGGCGGAAAGGGCCTGCTCCACTTGCTGCGGCCTATTAATTGAAGATCATCTTCACAAATCTGCACAAGAAAAGGAAAATGTAAGATGACTGACTGTAACAGAGCTTCCGTCCTTTATTATCATCATGACCTGCTTGTGAGCGAGTCAAGTGATCGGGACACAAAAACTTGGTATAGGATAAAACTAGTTAGATGACTCTCTCCAAATTAAACATAGTCTCTATTGTTCTGATAGCTTTTGTAAGAGACCTAACGCTTACTTAACAGATTTCTTAAGAAATTCGATTGCATCATAGACTTAGAGATGGTTGAAATCCAGACTTAGAGATGTTAACGGACATCATTGTTGATTTGTTATTCATCAGGTTTTATGAAATTCCTAATTATATCATTTTAATGCAAGCTTGCTCACCACTCTGAAAAAATTATTGACCTTCTGCTTCAGTACAATTTATGTCATCATAGGGCACTGTATTTTTTATTTTTTAAGTAAAAAAAATTCCTTAAAAATCACATACCAATTTTTTTTACACACTATTGGAACCATCCAGTATGATTTATCATAAAAAAATAATATTTAGATGTTCTTTAATCTTTATTTGAACTCAGAAAATTTTCCGTCGGAAGAGGTTTGGAGTGATGAACAGAACATTATACATTATAGTACCTTGGGGTTTGAAGTGGTAAGTGGCAGGTTCCCTGCACTCGACCTTGGGTATTCATCAATTACACCTGATTACACATATTTGATTCCCAATAGAATAGCCCCATCATCCTTGGGTATTCATCAATTACACCTGATTACACATATTTGATTCCCAATAGAATAGCCCCATCATGAGCTATGGTGGCTCAAGTATCTATTTTATTCTTATTCCGACCTAGTATTTACAATGGTGGCTCAAGTACTTCACGCCAGCATACCCGCCCATTAAAATAAATGACTTCCCCTGGTTGCGTAAAAGATAACAGTTATTCTCTTTTACTTAGGGCACATTTTTTTGAAAAATGTGGAAATTTAAGGATGAATCTGTAGAAATTTTGGTTTACAGCTGTCAAACTTGAGGATTTTAAGTATAATTTCTAGATTTTGAATGTAATAACCAAAAAATAACTTCATAAAAATTATGACCATTAAAATTCCTCACACTTCAAAACAAGAAAAGATATTTTAAACAATTCAAAATTAAATATATATATATATATATATATATAGATATATATATTTAATTATTAAACATATAAAAATATTTTTTATATAATTATATAAATTAACTAATTAATAAACACACAAGTATAAATTTATAATAACCATAAAAAATTTATCTCATTTTACATTACTAAATTTTAGAAAATAAATTAAAAATTTCATTAAATTTAATATTATTATTATTATAAAATAAATTATATATAACTTTTATATATATATATATATATATATATATATATATATATATATATATATATCTTAAAAAACCATATCTTTTTCAAAGTGAAAATTTAACATTAAAAAAATATTATTGATCAATATTATGATTTACCAATATAATAGTTTATTAATACATTATAACCAAAACAATTCTAAGTTATTTGCAAAATATCCTTAAAAAATAAATATATTTATAAATATTATAATAGTTTATTAATACCTTGTAACCAAAACAATTCTAAGTTATTTTCAAAAAACTTTAAAAAAATAAACACATTTATCAATATAATTGAAATAATTTTCCCAATCATAATTTTGTTCTTATAAATTTATTTCTCCTTAAAGTAATACAAACCACAATTAATTTCATTTTTTATAGATAGAAAATAAAAATGGAAGAAACCACTCACACCATAGCACTTTTAACCAATTAAAAAGAGTAATTCAATTAGTCTTGAGGATGAGTAATTCAATCACTATATATTTTTTTGGTCACCACCATTTTTTTTCGTTTGCCCATGTCTAAACGTATGAAGCATTATCATTCATCATATTTTTACATTATGATTCATAATTAAAAATAAAAATAAAAATTTTAACTTTTATTTGTGTATGCAATCATGAAGTCAAAAATTTCACAACTAATTTCAACTTTTAAGGACAGAAAATAAAAGATAATGAAACCACTGTTACCCAGCACTTTTAAGAAATAAAAAAGAATAATTCAATTAGTTTTGGAAATGATCTCTATTTTTTAGTTAACTAATTTTTCAGCGTTTTCTCACATTGGTGGCTTATTACTCTTGCAGATTCATTTTTTCTCTTCTTTGTCTTTCTCGAGACCACCATGAAATCCATCATTTGAACCCCAAGAATGGACTATGAGGAACTCAAGTCAAATTGGTTGCTTCAATGACAGTCCTTATACAGAATAGTAGCCTCATGATTTGGAATGTTGTTTACATCTTTTGCATGCCATTTTGTTGCAAGGGAAATTAGTCGTGGGTCATCTAGATCTATATCTTCTAGTGTGCCTTTTCTTATGAATAAGTGCTAATCATTTCCTATTGTAATGTATTTTTTTGGGGTTCTTCAAGAGACTTTTTCACGTTTCCTATAGGGTTATGGGATTCACCATATGTTTATCACATGCCTAATTGAATGTTGACTTGTTTTGGAGCATCTGATATAAAGGAGAGATACTCTATCCTATTTTCATATCTAAAAATCTACTCAAGATTTGAGGTACCCTACGTGCTCAAATAATTTCTTCTTTGAGGGGAATCTTACCATATAAACTAGATGTTTTTGGGAAGTATTTTCTTCAAATCATTCCTTGTTATTCATTGAATGGTCCCTAAGAAGATACCCATATTCATGATAGTGTATGCATTTGAAGGGGACTTGTTCATTATCTTGAGACTCACTCTAAACATTATCTTGATAATGAATATCGATGGAGATTGGAGGAGGATATGATACATTCATGTAAAAATAGATACATGTATCTGAAGTGTACCTCCCTCTCCTCCTAACTTCCAATGATTTGAAAAAGTTGTCGATGGAATTTCTAATGCCTTCAAGGGTTTCCTCCTACTAGTGTTCCTTTGGAAGATAAAATAGACAGATCTACATTCGGACTACAAGAAAATTCTCCTTCTGTGGATTATATTACTCCTTCCAAAATCACATGAAGAGCACTCCATTATCGAAAAAATGCGACCCTCCTTCAAAAACCCATAATTTGTCTTCCAAGATATAGAAAATGACTATAGATAAACTCTTGGCCCCTAAGTATAATTCTATTTGACCTTGGGGTTCCATTTATTTTAGATCCACCCAATCAAATCCTTTTTGAGCTCCGTAATCTAATAAATTTGCATATTAAAGTGTGACCCTGCATATATTGTATATATTCTCCTATCTTACTAGATTTAACCTTGTATTTTGGATCTTGCACTACTTTTGGGAGGGAATTTCCTACATTTTTTGCTTTCCATTATGCACCTAGTAGAGGGTTTGTTGCACAACTAGAAGACCTACTTCGTTTAGTTGTTCTATGAAAGGGATGTCGAATATAGGGAGATGGACGGTGAATACTAGTAGATCTAGATTCATTATGGATTAAAAAAATAATCTTGCTAAAGGAGGGGTCAAAGGCCCCTCTAAGAAATCCAAGCATAAATTGCTATGCATAACAGACCCTAGAATTTGTAGATAAGAGTCGATAAATTTAACTTAATATTAATTCAAGTTATAACTTGTGTTAGAGTCGGTCTTGTCAGTCCTCCGTCAGAGATCAAAACTCTTTCTTCATTTCACTTTTAGGTGTCTCGCTCCATTCACTCAGCTGCATTCCGCTAGGGGCATGCCATAATCTGTCGGAAAGGTCATGTCAGTCATTTCCCCTCATGTCTGGCACCTGCTGGCTTAGGTCTTTTCATCGATGTTCACTAAATTCCATGACAGTCAATGTTTGATCTTTTAATGGACAAGAGACATTTTCACTCATTAGGTCTAGGGATCAAATAAATTGGTTTTCAAACATGTCCAATAAAGCCATGCAGGCCAGAGGGAGGCCCTTACAAAGTTATGATTTAAAGAATTTCATCATCATGTTGACAGTTACAACTGCCCCACAATGGTGAAACTAGACGGGCGTGGCGCACACACAGAGCGCAGCGCACTGGGTTTGCTACGCGGCGCACACCCAAAAAGGCTCGAAATTGTGCCAAACTTGGAACAAATCACTTTGAAACCCTTCAAATTGACAGGTAGGGTCTACATCTTTCTTGCTCATCAAATTTTGTGGATATGATGATGGTTTATGGCCATGTATAGTTGCAATAAAATGGCCTAAACCCCACCTCTTGAAATCATAAAAGCCATTGCTCTTAGGGTTGAAAATTTGTTGTGTTGAGGCCAAGGTTCCTCCTCCCTTTCATTTTTCCCCTTCTTTCCATTTTTCCTTTTCCCCCTATTCCATTTTTCCCATCTTTCCCTACCCTAAAATAGTACTAAACCTCTATTCCCTATCCCCTCCACTCATTTGTCAATGTAAAACCCCAAAACCCTTCCTTATAAAATCCCCAAACCTTCCTACATGTCCCTAAAAAAAAACTTCTCCTCATAATCCCTAATCCCATCATATTAATCCCCTTCCTAACATTCCCTTTTTGCATTGTTCCCCTTGGTGGCAGAGTTCATAACAACACATAGTTTCACTACCATCATCAAAGGGCAGTCCAAGCATAGTCCATATACAATAGTCATGGCATCTGAGCATTCATCGGAGTACGAGGTGGAAACTCAAAGTGATTCATCCTCAGAAGAACAGGCACCCCAGAGACATCATAAAAGTGGAAAACATGTTAGGGATGAGCCAACCACCCTCACAGAATTGCAGGCATGCCCTCTTGCTATGTCATGTTTCCAGCATTTATCATGTTTTGAGTTTTGTCAAAGAGTTGTTAATGTTCGAGTTCATCATGAGTTGACCCGTCTTCTTGTGCTTCACCTACATGGAGATAACTCTATCTTGGCCGGTGGCACCTTCACACTGACACTTGAAACTGTCTCATTAGCAACCGGCATACCGAATGTTGGAGAACCATGGCACAAGAAACAAATGGTTGATCGGCAGCATTATGAGCCTTACATTAAGGCCAGTTTCTTGAGGCAGCTCACAAGAGTCTTTCCATTCCGATATTTGAAAGATGAATATGCTCCACTCGTGAAGTTGATCATGAAGTACTTCAGCTGTGAGGGGAGGTTCTCTCGTCTATATGCCTATGAAATCAGGTTGCTCATGCACTTTACCAGGGTACGGATGATGAACATACCATATTTCATTTGCAGGAACATAGAGAGGATGAACACCTTCATGCAGCACAAGACCCCTCAGCAGCGACTTAACAGTGTTTATCACTTTTCTCTTATTAAGATTTTGGTGGTTCATCAGCTGGGATCGCAGGGAATTACTTGGGATGATTTCATCTCCCGTGACCTCTTTAGAACTTCACAGGTATTATCAGAGGTTAAGCATGAGGGTGAACCTTCTCGTTGGTATGAGCGCCATGTGACTGCTGGTGTGCCGGTTTTCATCACATATCAGAAAGGCACCAGACGTTTGTTTGTAGTGGCAAAGTGAGTGTTATCTCCACACAGGGTGGAAGGGGCCTCGCTTCCTCCATCAGCATCACATGAACAGGACAAAGGCAAGGAACCAATTCAGGATGAGGGGCCTTCAGGTGAGCCATCAGGTGAACGCGAGACCGAATTCGTTCTCCTTCATGATGATGATACAGATACAGAACCGACAAGTGCACAGCTTAAAGAGATCATCCAGGAGCAGAAAGCAGAGATTCAAGCCTTGTCCCTTGATTTGGAAAGAGCCAAATGGAACATGAAATATCGGGAGCAGAGGAAAGAACAATTGGAGGATCAGCAAGTGATCATGGAGCTACACAGCATTCATGAGCATTGCCAAGCTGCACAAAGTAGAAGAGTTGAGCTCATGTCATTGGAGCAAGAGATTAATGAGGATCGGGAGGCCAATATCGAGAGAGTTAACATGCACTTGGAGAGGTCGCTGGACAAGGCCGACAAGGACCATGCATTTCTGAGACACATGGCTTTCCACTACATGGCACGAAACAAAGTGTGGAAGGCCTGAATCAGGAATTTGTAGGCGAAATTGAGGAAGGCAATCAAGAAACAAAAGAGGAAAAGGGAGCTCGATCGACTTCAGATATTGGCCAAAGCCTCTTTGGCCCAGAATAACACTTGATAAGGAAGCTCCAACCGAAATTTCAAGGAATTTGGGGAATTTTTGGTGTGTTTAGAAATTTTTGAGCAAAAAACAGGGCTTTTCTCCCTGTGCGCTGTAGCACTGGCGCGACACTTAGGGTTAGGAGCTCCAAATCACAAATGGTTCGCATTTTTGGATTCAGCATGAAAATCATGACTGCTGGTTCATGGACAAGAAGTTTGGGCAAGTTTTGAGTCCCTGGGAGGTCAAAAACACTCAAAAAATGACCTCTCTGCCCCTATTTTGACACACGGGAAGCAGTCTTGGGAGAATGAGGTTTTGGAGGGAAAAATGAGCACCAAATTCAGAAATTCGACTTGGGTTGGAAAGTAGACAGGCAGGGCATTCCAACAAGCACACTTGGGCACAATTTGGACTCCAGCAGGTACCTCAAAATCGCATCGAAAGTTGCACGGTGCACAGGGACCCAAAGGACAAAATCATTTCCGCTCCGCGACATTTTGATTCGCGACTTTCTCCAAGTGGGCCCGCTCATTTACACTATATTTTTCTTGGAAACTAAGGCAATGTTTAAAAAGTATTTTCCCTAAAGGTGGGCTCCTATCCAAGTGGCAAAGGAAGGCGAGCAGTCACCTAAGCCATTTGTCATTTCTGTAACACTGCACCTGTAACTAATGGTTGGCTTTCCATTTCCAGTTTGTAATCATTTGAAAAACTCCCCAACTATGGGTCGTTCTATTTCCCAATGGAATAGTCTATTTATTGTATGCAAACTATTTTCAAAGGGTTGGAATTTCTGGGAAACTGTGGGAGAGACACCTAGTCACTCACTGTGCATTTTGACAGAGAATTAATGAAAGATTGCAGCTTTGGTTCATGAGATTACTGTGGCATGAGTTTAGCAAATGTATCTTCTTTATGTTTCATATGTATTTCGTTATGTTTCATATTTTCATTCATATTCATTTCCAGTGAAATCTTTCTAAGTAAAAAGGTAGAATTCAGTGTACTGCTCTGCCTTGGGATAGTTTTCACGTTCTATGTTTTCTTCTGTTGAAAAGGATTCATGTATTTATGCCCTTTTCACCCTCTTAAACAATCTCTCCACTCTTTATTATTTCGAATCTAATTGCTAGACTTTCCGCCTGTCTTGCGTCACGAAATAATTTACATTTTTGAGTTAAATTCTTTGCTCATGCTGTTCCTTGGCCCCTACACATCCCAGAAAACTCAGTCATTTTTCAAAATACCACTTTCATATTTATTTACCTAGCCTAAAATCAGTATTCATTTTTGAGTCATCTCAAACGCTATTGTTTATTCTCCTGAGTGTGACCCAGAGAGAGCCCTTTCCTGTTCTAGTAGGGCTAGATACCAGACTGAGCGTGGTTTATGGTTACCCTGAATTTTGCCTTCCTTCAGCCTAAGGCAAATTTAGGTGCTAACATAGTGGTGACTCCACTGGGGAAACCAAGATTCTTTGTTTGTTAATCTTCTTCGTTGCATAAACGGCAGGCTTAACCTACGAACACCCCATACTACTGATAATTCTAAGCTTCCGGATGATAAGTTTAGGATTTGATAAGCTGAGTAAGTTGTTCATGTTCTATTGATTTTTTTTTAAAATAGCACGTTGGCTTCAAGAAGATATACCAGAGCCAATCCAGATCCGGATCCTCCTCATATCTACGAAAACCCCAACTTGATTCCAAGACTCCTTCATCAAGAGAGCTCTATAACTCCCGTTTTCAAATCCCATTCATGTCCTGACATTTTTGAGTATCTTGAAGAGCTTGAGTTTGATGAGCGGTTTGAAATATCATTGTTCAAGACCAAATCCGAAAGGGTTGTTGACTATACTGTCCCCAATCCACAGTTCCTTGTAGACACAGAAACTGAAAGGGCTAACCGGTCAATTGATAACTATATTGTGACACAGCTTCAAACTCAAATTGTTAATTCCCTACAAACTATACACACTCATCCAACACCTCCAAGACCAAATCCACCAAGAGTGATGGCTGCCCATTTTGCACCTCCTGTGCTTCCTCAAGTTCTAGATGATATGCCTGCAGATTATCAAAGCAAAATCCCTTTGTTTGATGGTTCCCCTCACAACGTTACCGCTCAGTAACATGTGGACAGAATGGCAGATTTCTATGACCTTCATGAGATCGATGTAGAAAATGTAGCAATGAGACTCTTTGTACAAACATTTGTTGGTGAAGTTAGGAAATGATTCAGAGGTTTGCTGGTTGCACGTATCGCTACCTTGGCCAAACTGCAAAGACAATTTTTAGACCACTGGGAAGTGTAAAAGAATCCTCTTCAAATTCTTGCTGAGTATGAGCAGATCAAACGAAATTCTGGTGAGTCGGTCCAAGACTACTGCATTAGATTCAACTCCGTTTATAATGAAATTCCTGATCATCTAAGGCCACCTGTGGGACTAGCCATCATGAAATTTCTGGATGGTTTTGATGCTGACATGGCTTATCAACTGAGAGAGAGAGAGCCGGCCACAATGTTAGACATGCAGAAAATCACGGTCAGCGTTGAAGCAAATCTGCTGTCCAAGAGAGATAGAGAAAAAGCAGAAAAGAAGGTCACAGTCAAGGAAGAGTCTTCCTCGATGGATCAATTACTCAAGAAGGTAGAGCAGATGCTTGAAAGGGTGAAACTTGACAAACCTGAGCCACAATTTAAAAGTCCTAACTTCCATGGCCCGCAGCAGCCACAATATAGGATAAGGCAGAGAGATCAACGAGCCGAAGATCAAACAGCACAACAGCGAGTACAGCCACCTCTGTAGCAAAACTTTGTGCATGGATCAGAGTCTGACGAGGATGGGAAGGTAATAGGGGAAGACAACCACTTCTTTACTCTGGATGATCTGCCTACTTACATTATTGAAGAGGAGGAGTATGTGGAAAGTTCAGTTGCACACAAAGATGCATATTTCATTCTAGCAAGTGACACAGTTTTGGAAGAAGAATCAGAGGAGTATCAAAGAGGCTATATGAATGCTCTATCCACTCAACAGCAACAATATTCACTTAGAAACAGGGATGTGCAAGTTAACCCAATTCAAAAGAGGAAGGAAGTTTCGGCATCAAAGAATGATTCGTCAGTTACACCAAAGAAAGGCAAAGAGGCACTTGGACCTGACAGCAGTAATTCACCATTAGCAGAAAAATCAAATCAGAAAATTGTATCGAGAGAAAATGAAAAGAAAGAAGCCCCAGTCAAAGAGGTAGAAAAGACTTCCGCTTTTAGTTTAGAGAATGAAATTTCTAAGTTGAAGGTATCCATTCCCTTGACTGAAATAATGAAGAACAACAGTTATAGAGGGCAAGTTTCTAAAATTTTAAACTGTGATCTAATGTCTGATATGGTGAATGTCGAAGATGATCAACCCAGAATGATTTTTGGGCCAGCATTGAATGGTGAGTCTCCAGACAATGATGTGCCACCTTTTTATATCAGTTTAAGATTGCATGATTTTATGTTACACAATGCCATGTTTGATTCCGGAGCTTCTCATAATCTCATGCCCAAGGCTATCATGGATAAGCTGGGTTTGGACATCACCTGGAAATACCATGATCTCTATTCATTTGATTCCAGCAGAGTAAGATGTATCGGGCTCATCAAAGACTTGGTTGTAAGTCTAGATCAAATCCTAGTGAAGAATGTTTTGATGGATATTGTAGTAGAAGATATTCCTCCCAGGTTCGGCATGCTTCTTTCCAGGTCTTGGGCAGCAAAATTGAAAGGGACACTACAACTTGATTTCTCCTATGCAACAATTTCGATGTTTGGTCAGATGAGAAAATTGTATTGGAAACAAAAAATGAAATACATGATTACAAGCAAGGAGAAACCTATTAATCATCCAATTAATTCTGTATATACAGATCTAGAGTCTTTTGTTTTGCATTCAGATAGTTTTAACGATGTAGATAGTCAGTTAGTTGAAGCAGAAAGTATTCCAGAAATAGTAGAAAATTTAAGAGAAGTTTTGAAGAAAGAAGTATAAGAGCAACAAAATATCGTTGAGAAATCAGCTAAAGGTAGTGGACAACAAGCAGGAAAAATAGAGCCAGTAGAATTTCAGCACTTGGGAAAAGAGGAAGAAGGTTTGTGGACCATGGATTTCGATGGAGCAGTGGGAAATGATGGCGCTGGAATTGGAATTTGGGTACGCAGTCCTTTCTCTGCCCCGAACAAAGTGCCTAATAATGTGCGGGTATGTTCTTACAAATTAGCTTTTGATTGTTCGAACAATGAAGCTGAGTATGAAGCTTTGATTGCTGGCCTTAAAATTCTAAGAAAGCTGAATGCTAAGAGGATTGCAGTATATGGTGACCTCGAATTGGTGATTAAGCAGGTCAGAGGTGAATATCAAGCAAAGCATCCTCGGATGCGGGCTTACCGGAATGCAGTCCTAGACATCCTAAAATTATTTTCAGAATATATTTTGACATGTGTGCCTCGTGTTCAAAACAACATTGTTGATGCTCTTGCTAAGGCAGTCAGTAGTTTGAAGATTCCAATGAACTCTAATAATAAATTCAAAATCCATGTCAAGCATCATCCGACTGTCCTCAACAATCAGAGGTATTGGAAAGTTTTCGAAGATGGTGAGGAGATTGATGATTTTCTGCAAAACAAAGGTAAGTTCAAAGAGACCTCAATTGATGAAGAAAATGATGATGGCAAAGATGAGGTGCAGATCAATCAAATGGATGTATTGCAGCTGAATGATAACATCATCCCTAAAGGCTTAATACCTCTAGATGAACTCTTTGATCAGGATGACGTAGCCCGCAAACCAACATTGCAACCAACAGAGAAGGGTGTTGAAGAGGTCAATATCGGAATAGCTGCTAATCCTAAAATGGTAAAACTGTCTAAAGCATTGCCACAAAAGATGCAAGCCAAATATATCAATTTGATGTCTTCATTTGCTGACGTGTTTTCTTGGGATTATTCTGACTTGAAGACATATGATACTAATATGATTTAGCACACTATACCCATTAAGCCTAATCAGAAACCTTTTAGACGGAAGTTGAGAAGACTAAATCCAAAACTGCTGCCATCAATTGAAAAGGAGATAAACAGGTTTTACAAATCAGGAATCATCGTTCCCATTAGATTTTCGGATTGGATCTCCAATTTGGTGCCCGTGTGGAAGAAGACAGGTGAGATTCACTTGTGCATTGATTTTAGGAATCTCAATAAAGTTTCATTGAAAGATAACTATCCACTGCCCAAAATGGATCATATACTTCAGCTAGTAGTTGGGGCATCTCGTATGTCACTACTTGATGGTTATTCTGGATATAACCAAATTTTAGTCCATGAAGATGACCGAGACAAGACAACATTCACTACTCCATGGGGAACTTTTCATTACGCTAAAATGCCTTTCGGTTTGAAGAACGCGGGTGCCACCTTTCAATGGGCAATGGACTTGGCTTTCACAAATGAGAAGGATGTCCTTTTAGTTGTATACCTTGATGATCTGACGGTGTTTTCCAAATCTGATGAAGAACACATGTATCATCTGAAAACTATCTTTCAAAAGTGCAGAAAATATGGTCTATCGTTGAATCTGAAAAAGAGCTTGTTTGCCATGGAGGAGGGCAAACTACTTGGGCACATCATCTCAAAAGACGGTATTCGTATTGATCCTGCATGTGTACAAGAAATTCAGCAAATCAATCTGCCCTGGAATAAGAAGGAGATTCAATATTTCAATGGTAAGATGAATTTTATACGTTGCTTTCTACCTAATCTTGCTGAACACTTAAGAGAGATTACCAACATGCTTAAAAAGGACAGCCAAGTGAAGTGGACGGAAGAGGCGGTCAAATCTTTCAACTTAGTCAAATTGGCTCTTTCCTCAGCTCCAGTTCTAATCAGCCCGGAATACACTCAGGATTTTATATTGTTTTCATTCACTTCGGAGCATACTATGGCAGCGGTGTTGATGCAGAAAAGAGATGATGATGAAAGACCAATTGCTTTCTTCAGCCGAGCTATAAGAGATGCAGCCTTAAAGTACAACATCATTGAAAAGCAAGCCCTTTCACTTGTGAAAGCTGTTGAGTCCCAAACCTGCACTTCCCTATATACCCTTTCAGCCTTCTTTTTCCATTTACTTCGTCCACCAAGCTGTCAAATCGCTGCATAATAGTTTAAAAAGAACTTATGGAATGGTTTCCTAACTATTATTATGACTGTTGTTTGATTTATATTTTTGTTCAAGCAGCTGCAGAAACTTGTCACTTTCCACAACCAGCCCAAGTTTCCGCAGCCATTTTGTTAAAGGCTATGCTACATGTGTCCAATGGAGAAACCAGCCACATGGGTAAGCTGCACGTGACGTGTACATGGGGTGTGTCCCCTCAGATCAGCAAAATCATTCATAAACAATCGCGGTCAACGATGGTCAAAGGAAGGGCCAAATGAAGAATTTCACGGTGGCACGGCTCTGTTTTTCCCACGTGAAGGTTTGCGTGGCATGATCCTTAGTTTTCGGAGGTATTGGCACACCTGGAGAGGAGCCTGTGAACTGAACCAAGCAGCCACCACTCCATGAATTCATGACCATCACGCTAGATCTCGGCTCAAGGAGATTTACGTGTCTCTTAGCAGCATAAATCTAGGAATTAGTTGCAGCATCTTTTTCTTATAAATAACACGTTGATATACGCTGAAGAGATTAACTTTTGTATTGTAAATTCTACTGTTGTCACCCATTGTACCGCATTTCAATTTAAATACATGAGAAGACAGTTTTCTGAATCAGATTTGTGATTAAGTGATTGACTGGCCGAGGTTGCAGAGGGTCCCTCTACACCAGAGCTTTGTATAGTTTCTACTTGCTTTCATTTACTGTTTTCTTTCAATCATTGCTTGTATATATAGTGTGTTATTCTGATGGTCATTGCTGTCTATATTTCCTTTATGTTTCTTTTCTAACTGTTAGCTGATCAGTGCTTCTTTTACAGGTTTTGTTGTAGGTAGCCTGGGCAGATTTACATATTTTTTTTGATAACTACTGACATGCAATCATCTTGTCCTTCCTACTGACTTTCATTTTCTGAAGTTTAATTCCAGCACTGTCATTTCTCAAATTATGTTTTGCTTATTTATTTTTTTGCTACTTAGACATCATACTACTTATTTGTTTATGGTTTCTTTCTATAGTCAAGTGACTCTATTAGTAAGGAATCAGAATATTACTTATTGTAGTATGATTTAGTTTGCTTTCTTGCAATTTAAATATCATATTGCTCAGCTTGTTCATGATTTCTTCCCATAAGGCAGATTGAGTTGAAGGGTCAAGGATCAGAACAGGGGCTGAAGTAGTGTGATTAGTTTCCTTTATGGAATTTAATTTCCTGCAATTTAGATATCATATTGCTCAACTTGTTCATGATTGCTTCCCATAAGGCAGATTGAGTTGAAGGGTCAAGGATCAAAACAGGGGTTGAAGTAGTGTGATTAGTTTCCTTTATGCAATTTAATTTCCGGCAATTTAGATATCATATTGCTTAACTTGTTCATGATTGCTTCCCACAAGGCAGATTGAGTTGAAGGGTAAAGGATCAGAAGGGTTGAAGTAGTGTGAATTAGTTTCTTTGCTTTTAGTCTTTGAGTTGCTTTAAGTTCAGTTTTTACTTTCTTTTTCATACAGTAGTAAGGATACTGGGCTACTGACATTAGTTCATTGTTTGATACATTTACTTCCTCTTAAGAATTGATTTCATTATAGTTAGTTTATAGCTTTCTTTTTGAACACTTTTAAGTTTGGAAAATCACTGTAGAAATCACCATTACCATCCATACTTACTTTAATTTTCGCCATCACACACTAGGGAATCCATAAAAGATAAATCCAAAAACAAACTAAAAAAACTCAAAAACGACAAAAGACTAAGAAAATGGTTATCTTGTACATATAGTACACTTCACTTCGTCAGTCTACAAATCCCGGATTGACATTTTAATCAGCAATTTAGAACACACTAAATTGACCAAACATTTTTGCGCCGTTGCCGGGGAAGTGAAACTAGGTAGCCAATTTCTTAAAAAAAAAATAAAAAAAATTCAAGGAAGGAACATTGATAACCTCTCAAAGTATGCTCTCCTCTTGCACTTAGTGTGATTTGGGGGATCATAAAAGAGAAATTTATTAGTTTAATAGTTTCTTGAGTATGCTCTCTTCTTGCACCTAGAGTGACCTGGAAGATCAGGAAGAGAATTATTAGCCTGACTTGAAGAAAAATAAAAATGATATGCATAGAGCAAGAGATTCTAGGGGAAGGTTTTTAGCTAGAGACAAGAGTTCAATTTTCACAACTCCATCTACCTCAAGGAATAGACAAGAGACGCCTCCATCATCTCCAACCTACACTCCTAGCCCTAGGATTCCTGGAATTCAAGAGGCAGTAGATGAGTTAGGAGACTCTTCCTCACCATCCATCGAATCTGAATTAGGAAAAGATCCTTTCTTTCCTTCCACAGGGAGACACATTGTAATTGAAGAAGTAGAATTACCTGAGGAAGAAGAGGGAGAAATTCCTCGTCGTTCGCCATTAGTAGAGGAACCAGAGGACTCTGAAATCTCTGAGAAAACAACCATGACAGAAGAGGGAGTTAACGGATTTGGTAGAGGTAGAGGTAGAGGAGGGGGAGGAGGAAATAATGGAGGAGGTAGAGGTAACAATGGGGGAAATAGGGATGGAGATAACTCATTTGGATTTCCTATAGTCGATGAGGATTCTCGAGCAACAATGTAAAATATTTCACCATCTGTTCTCCCAAACTTTCATGGGTTAAGAAATGAAGATCCTGAAACATTTCTATTTGAGTTTGAGGTCTTGTGTCGAACCTATGATTATCTGGAAGACTCTCAAAAACTCAAACTGTTTCCTTCAACATTGAAAGGAGCTACTTTGAAATGGTTCATGGGATTACTCACTCAATCCATTAGGACTTGGAATGATATGAAACAAACATTTCTGGATAGATACATGGACTATTGTATGCCTACCAACCACAAGGATGAAGTATTTAAAATGGTACAAAGAGAAGATGAAAACTTGGAGGATTTACTTGAACGATTCCAATACAATCTGAAAAAGAGCAAAAATGAGTAACTTAGATGAGGAAACCTTGAAAGCCCTTCTATTAAAAGCCATTAGAGATGAATGGATAGATATTTTGAACATGATGGGAAAAGGAGACATATCTCAACTTCCACTTCATGATATAGCAGAGCTATGTGTCCATCTCTCAAGAGGAAAATCTAAAACTGGAAAAGGGCCTAGATATCCTTCTCTCATCAGAGCAAACAAATCTGCAACTAGATCAGTAAGTAGGGTTGAGATTGACAATATGCTTGATGAATTCAAAACTGATATCTTAGGGAGTCTTAGTGAGCAACTAGACACTCTTAAGATCCACAATAAGCAGAAAGCAGAAGCTGAAGCTTTAGCCATCTTTTGCCCAAAATGTAGAAAAAACATGCTCTCAGGGAATGTCCCTTGGATGCAAAAGTTGTAGATACATGTGCGATTTGTTCAGAGAATCATGAGACCAAGGATTGTCCTTCAATTCCTGGGCTCAAAGATGTCTTCCAAGAAGATCCAAATACAATTGAGTCTCTCTGTTTTGTTACAAGGAGACCTTGGCAGGGGCAACAAAACCAAGGGTTTAATAACTCTATGAACTTTCAAACCCCACCAAATTGGAATCCTTGGCAACAACCTTGGTCCCAACCTCAAAATCCTTTTCAATCATGGGTACAAGGCATGCAAAATCCTTATGGGAGATTTGCTCAATTTTATCAATATCCTCCATCTTTTCAAAACCAAAAAGCTCCACAACTTCCAAATCAAAACCCAAAACTATCATTGCCATTTCAACAACAACAACCGTCTCAACAGAACCCAAATTCTCAACTCTTGCTTCCATTCTAACAGAAGTCAAATCAACTTCCTTCTCAGCCATTTCCAAACCCCAATAATAAAAACCCTCGAAATGCTTACATGGTAGAAGGTCAACAATTTCCTACCTGTATGATTGTTCCTCTCAATGATGTACAACTCAGATCTGGTAGAGTTTTAGATAAACCTTCTATAGATGACCAAAATCAAAGCATTTTTGAGGAAGATTCTCTAGAAGCCAATAAGGGTTCTGAAGCATCTCTTCAAAACCCAAACACTCAGAAAGAAAAAGAAAAAGAGCTAACCCCCACAACTCCTATAGTTGAGAAACCTGCATCTTCATCCACACCTCCTTTTCCTAAAAGATTACAAATTGACAAAGGGGTGGAAAAACAAATCTTGTTGCCTGACTATGATTTTCTAGATGAATTTAAGAATATCTGTATCAAGATCCCCCTGTTACAAGCCATTAGAGAGATTCCTATTCTAGCAAAAACAATAAAGGAGTTGAGTCTTAAAAGACCAAAAAGGAAACCTAGAGACTCAAGAATAATCCACCTGGTAGGGAGAATTGCAGACATCGTGATGGAAAAATTACTATGCAGAAGTATGCAGATCCCGGTAGTCCAATTGTCAAAACACATATCAATGGGGTAGAAATTCCAAATACTTTAATTGATTTAGGGGCTGCTATCAACATTATGAGTAGACAGACTATGGAACAACTGAAACTTCCTAATCTTCTCTTTACACCTACTTTACTGCAACTTGCAGATCGATCAATTATTAAACCAGATGGTGTATTAGAAGACATTTCAATCTCCTTAGACTCTTGGGAATATCTAGTAGATTTTATGATTTTAACCCCCAAGAGTAATTTAGGACACCCTCTCATCTTATGAAGACCTTGGCTAGCCACAGCCAATGCTTTCATCAGTTGTAGGTCTGGGGATATGTATATTTCTAATGGTAATTCAACAAAGAAATTCAATCTGTATCCTCTAGCAAAAGCAATTACAGAAATGGGAGATAATGAGTGGATTATGATGAAGATACTATACAACCTATCTTTACCATTTCTGAAGTTAGTGAAGATAGTCAAATTCTGAACACATTAGAAAACTTTGAAACATCTTCAGAATATGACCACACACAATTTCAGTTAGATTCTGACATTGAGTATTTATCATCTAGACAAATGTCTCTTTTCTCTATGGAAGAGTTTGGTACTTCTGCCATTGAGATCTTTCCAGGAAAAACATTGAATATCAACCAAAATTTGCAAAGAACACAACAGGAAGAACTAACCAAAATCTTGCAAGAACATTCTACTGCATTTGCATGGGAATATACTGATATGAAAGGTATTGACCCTAAGACTTGCATTCATCACATCTACATTGAGGAAAATAGTAGACCAATCAGACAACCTCAGAGAAGGATGAGTCCAAACCTTAGGGAGATGGTGAAAGAAGAGCTCCAAAAGTTACTTAATGTAAACTTCATTTATCCAATTTCAGATAGCCGATGGGTTTCTCCTTTGGTTATAGTACCTAAAAAGAATGGTAAATGGAGGGTATGCATTGATTACAGGGAATTGAACAAAGCAACTTTGAAGGATCACTTTCCTTTACCCTCTATCGATCAGGTATTAGATACTTTAGCAGGCAAAAAGTATTTTTCATTTTTGGATGGTTTTAGTGGCTACAATCAGATTCAGGTAGCACCTGAAGATCAGGACAAGACGACATTTACCTGTCCATGGGGAACTTTTGCTTACCGAGTACTTCCTTTTGGATTATGTAATGCACCCGTAACATTTCAAAGGTCAGTACTAGGAATCTTTTCCGATCTAATCCACGATTGTGTAGAGGTTTATATGGATGATTTTATAGTTTATGGTAATTCGTTTGAAGAGGCATTAGAGAATTTGGAAAAAGTTAGGGGTGATTTTAGGGGCGAATGTTCATCCTTTGGCGAAATTAAGCGGTTTCAAATTTTTAGTGGGCGATTATTTTGTATCATAGTACACTTTTACAAATCACCTCAAATAGCCCACCTTCTTTTAAGATAGAGGGTAAAAAAGGTAAATTTAGCCCTTGAAATTAGGAGTTACAACCTTCCATTCGCCCATTTTCAAGAATAGGTTTTATTTAAGTGAATCCATTCGCCCATTTTCAAGAATAGATTTTATTTAAGTGAATCCTATGGGCCAAAGGCCCAAATACCATATTTATAAAAGAGGTATGGTAAATTAATAAAAATATAAATAAATGAGAAGTATGGTAAATAAATAAATAAAAAATTATATTTACTCCATAAGTCACCTTATATACATGCAAGGGTGTAAAAAAATAAAAATATAAGTAAAGTGGAGGTATGGTAAATAAATAAAACGCTTTTTTATACTTACTCAAAAGGTATGGTAAATAAATAAAAATATAAATAAACTAGACGCATGGTAAATAAATAAAACCTCTTTTTATATTTAGTCCATAACCCTCATTCTATTTATGAAGGCTCAAGAAAGAGGTTTTATTTAAGTGAATCCTATGGGCCAAATACCATATTTGTAAAAGAGGTATGGTAAATTAATAAAAATATAAATAAACAAGAGGTATGGTAAACAAATAAAACATTTTTTTATATTTACTCCATAAGTCATCTTATATTTACCAACACTCAAAAAATGCATTATATTTAGGTGAAACCTATGGGAAAAATACTATGGGACAAATACCATGGACTATATTGTTATTAATACCATGCAAAAAAACATTATTAACCCTAATATTAGTATTAATAAAAATAAAAATGGCACATGGTATTGACCCATGGTATTCACCAAAATGGCACATGGTATTGACCCATGGTATTCACCTGGAATGTAGCCTATTTAAATGGTGGAATTAAACTAACATAGATCCATCTTTACTCTGGATCTACTAACCCCCGAAAGGTATCAAATATTGGTAATTTTGATTTCAAAAGATATTTTAAAGAAATGCAATAATTTCATTTGTGTATTCAGTAAACACAAGATTTTATAATTGAGTAAAATATTCACCATGCCTGGTGAGAGATTCATGAAAAAATTATATATACATATCATATTATTGATAAAATCGCCTTCGATTTTTCCTATATACCATGGAGATTCGCCCATTTATTATACATGTAAATTTAGGGGGGCTTCTTAAAATTTTCCCTGGAAAAAGTCATTATAAGATGTAAAGAAACAAACCTATCATTAAGTCATGAAAAATGCTTTATGATGTTTACTGAAGGGATTGTTTTAGGACATCATATTTCAGGGGATGGGATTAAATTTGATAGATCAAAAGTTGAACTCATCTCCAAGTTGCCTATTCCAAATTGTCAAAAAGATGTTAGAAGTTTTCTTGGATTTACTGGATACTATACAAGATTTATTGAAAACTTCACCAAAATAGCATCTCCACTCTTCAGATTACTTACAAAAGACCGTGAATTCAAATGGGATCCTGATTGTCAATCTGCATTTGAAACTTTCAAAACAAGAATATCTGAAGCACCCATTTTGAGAGGGCCAAATTGGAAACTTCATTTCCATATTTCCACAGATGCTTCAGATACAACTCTAGGAGCTGTTTTGGGACAAATGGATTTAGTTCCTTATGTCATTTACTACACCAGTAAAAATTTGACTCCCACTGAGTTAAACTATACTGTGACTAAGAAAGAGTTCTTAGTTGTTGTTCATGCAATCAATAAGTTTAGACACTATATAACTGGCTATGGAACTTTTGTCCATACTGATCATTCTGCAATTAAATATCTCATGAATAAACCTGTTACTAATGGTAGAGTTACAAGATGGCTCTTACTTTTACAAGAATTCAATATTACTGTGTTGGATAGACCAGGGAAACAAAATTCAGTAGCTGATTTCTTGTCTAGAATCCAAAATACTAATGAAGATTCTCCTGTAGAGGATAAGTTTCCAGATGAGTATTTATTTGCAATAACTACTAAAACTCCTTGGTATGTAGATATTGCTAACTATTTGGCTACAGGAAAGCTACCTCCACATCTATTTCCTGGTGAAAAAAGAAAAATTATTTAGGAGAGTTCAAGTTATTCATGGATTTCTAATGAATTGTTTAAAACAGGGCTAGATTGTGTGATCAGAAGATGTGTTCGGGAAGATGAAATGCCTGACATCCTCAAGGCATGTCATGATGGACCATGCGGTGGACACTTTGCTGACAAAAGGACGGCCTTAAAATCCTTTCCTTAGGATATTATTGGCCTTCCCTTTTCAAATATGCAAAACAATATGTCAGAAGGTGTGACAGTTGCCAAAGAGTTGGGAGACCAACTCTTTCAAATGAAATGCCATTACAACCATAGGTACTCATCAAACCCTTTGAAAAAAGGGCTTTAGATTTCATTGGACCTATTAATCCACCATCTAAACAGAAAAAGTATATATTGGTATGCACTGATTATGTCACTAAATGGGCAGAAGCTAAAGCATTGCCTTTTGCCACTGAAAATTCAGTTGTTCAATTTCTTTTTGAGGATATTTTTACTCGTTTTAGTGTCCCAAGAGAAATTGTGACAGATCAGGGAAGTCAATTTACATCTAACTTGATGGAGAAGCTGATGGAAGAATACAAAATCAAGCACAAAAAATCTACTCCTTACCATTCGCAAGCAAATGGCCAGGTGGAATCTACAAACAAAGTTCTTGAAAGCATCATCACCAAAATTGTTCATCTACATAGAGAAGATTGGGCAGAAAGGCTTCTTGAAGCATTATGGGCCTATAGAACTACATGGAGGAATACAACAGGACATTCTCCCTATGAACTTGTTTATGGGAAAGAAGTCCTACTCCCCATTGAGTTTCAAGTCAAGACTTTCAATATGGAAGTACAGTTGGGGATGAATCTATCAAAAGCCCAAAAGCACAGAATGGAGCAGCTGAATGAGCTAGATGAAATTAGACAGGAAGCAATTTTAAAGATTGATCTATTTCAACATCAAAGAGCTAAATGGCATGACAGATACATCAAAGAGAGAAAGTTTCAAGAGGGACATTGGGCATTACTGTTTGATTCCAAGTTCAAAGACTTTAAAGGTAAATTTCAGACCCATTGGCTTGGGCCATATGAAATTGACAAAGTCTTTAATAATGGAGTAGTAAGAGTCAAGACCATCGATGAATTTCAGATTTCTTTTCTTGTGAATGGTCACCGATTGAAAATTTACCATAAGCCACTCTTAAAAGAAGAATTTGTCAAGATGTTCCAAGAGAATTCTGCAATAAGGCTGGTGGAGAAGAATCCTTATTCCCCACCAGCCTAGCCTTTTATTCTTTCAGTTAAAAAAAAATAAAATAAAATAAAATAAAAAAAGTGTATAAGCCTGAAAACCAATCATAGATTGGTAGTCTTATACAGAAAATAAGGAGTGAAAATCAAGGACACTTGACACTCTATATTTTCTAAAAAAAAATCTCCTCTCCTTCTCTTTCCATCTTAACTCCACCTCATTTGCCATTTCACTTCACCTCCATCTCATTCACATTTTCTCTTCACTTCACTCCGCTTCATTTTCATTCCATTCCACTCATTTCATTCTCATTTCATCAATAAAAGTTCGTTTCAGAACTATTTCCACTCAGTTAGTTCTTTTCTAACCACATTTGTTCAGCTAAGTGGGTGATGTCCCAGTTTCTGTAGCTGGAAGTAGTTTCCGCAGCCAGAAATAGTTTCCACAGCCAGAAATAGTTTCCGCAGCCAGAAATGGTTTTCGCAGCCACCATCACTCTGTTTTTCAAATACACAGTCAAAATGTTAGTACATAAATCATGAAAATGCAGGTGTAAGTGAGCAAATACCATGAAGACACGGAGCATCTCCAAGACGTCAAGAAAGAACAGTTGGCTAAAAGCTATGGGCAAGAAATGACAAAGTTTCCAAAGATACGAGCAAATTTTTTTATCAAATTTCAATTAAAGTCATGATTATGCATAGTTATCAAACCATGAAAAGTTCTACTATGTGCAATGATTCGATATGATAGCTCCATTACCACTCCTATCCCACGACATTACTCCATACACCAAGAATTCTTTTCTTAATGGTCTCATGATGGGTTTTTCAGGTTTAAACTCAAGTTAACTGCACTTCATTTGCCACCTGCGCTCATGAGATGTGACCAATCTCCTTACGGCTCTTCTTCACCGTATTTTCCGCAGCTATCTATTAAAAACGTGTGATCTCCCGTACGCAGCTGTTAATTCAAAAGGATCTCGCCTCCACTACCGGTCACTTACCATTTCATTTAAGACCTTCCTTTCATATACACACACTTCAGTCTGTAAACCCGTTCACCACTGTCTATCCTCTGTTCTGACTGTAATCCGAAGTATTCCCGTCACTTGCTATCGATTGCAACCATTACCTTTTACCATAAACCCTGAAACCAAGCTACTGTCCTCTGTTAAAATCCTCATACGCAATTGTATCCTCAACTGAAATTTGAAACACAGAAAAAAATGGGAAAACTACTCAGGGCAGAGCTAGAAGGACCAAAATACCTAGAAGGTTACCCTCAGGGCAAGGATTTACTGAAGAAAGCTAAGTGGTTACGGTTCATTCAAAGGTTTAAAGGCTATAACAAAGAAGTAACCAAGGCTTTTGCATAGTCTTTTGATGGTCAAAAAGTGGAGATTGGATATTTGAAGCTTACAGTGACCGAAACAACGGTAGCAGCTGCTACAGGCTTACCTCAGGAGGGTGAAAGATGGTTCAAAAATAAAAGCGTGGATGAATAGGCATGGAGAATCATGTTAAGAAACCCAGGTATGGACACCACCGTGTTTACTAAAGGAATCCCTGTTCATGCACTAAAGGAAGAATTGGCTAGCCTACTATTAGTTATCCAAAAATTTGTCACCTGTGAAGGATGCTTTGGTTCGATGTATATGCACCATGCTAGACTGTTGATGAACTTCTTAGAAAATCAGACTCTTAATTTGCCTTATTTCTTGCTCTTAAGTTCGAAGAAAATGAGCATTACAGTCCAAAAACACATAGGCAATATAGACCCTCATCTATACCATCATGGACTTATAAAAATTCTTATTGAAGACCACTTAAGGAAAAACAAAGATACATGGGAGCAATTCTTGATAAGAAACTACTTCCAAGAGCCATCTAAGGCCTCTGAAAGTAGCACACCGAGGACAACAAGAAAAAGTAGGAGGAGAGAAAAGAGCACTACAGTCCAAGACTCCCCTACTATAGAAACTCAAGAAACTGGCCAAAAAGAAGGAGAAGATAGAGCTAAAGACAAGAAACAAAAGAAAGAAAAAGGCAAAAGAACCATCCAACAAGTCTACCCATCCCCTGAGCAATCCATAAAGGAGGATTATCAACCACTGTCAGAAATATTAGTACATCTTCAGGCTGCTGCTATAGCAAAGAAAAAGGCAAAAGGAAAACAGAGTATACAAGAAAAGAGCACTAGTCCACCATACTTAAGGAGAAGCACAAGGTTAAGAGGAAAAGGGAGTAAAACGCAAGTAAAATGGCCCCACTTCATTGACTTAGGTGGAGAGACACTTGAGAGAACTCCAGTTGGCCGTAGTCCACCTCATCCTCAACCAAGCATTGAAATCAGTCCTACACATGATGAAAGCCCTTCTCGACCAGAGTTGGAGAGCAGTCCTCCTCCACCCGATTTTGAACTCAGTCCAAGAAAGACACCTGAAGTAGACGCCAATCAACAGGAAGTATATGACTACTTGGAATCATTAGAAAAGTCAGCTGCAGGTCCAAGTACCACTCTACCACTAGATGCACAAGTTCAGTCCTTGAAACAGGAGGTATTTGAATTAGAAGTCCTAAATAGGCATATCAAGCAGGAAAATGAAGCACTCAAAGAGCAGAGCAAGGTAGATAAGATTATTCATGATAACACTATGCTCCATTTAGGACTATGGCAAAAGAAAAACAACAAGCTGAAGAAAAAGTGTAAAAAGTTGAGCAGAGCATTGGTTAATCTCAAGTTCAGGTGTCTAATAAGGAAACCAAGAATGGTGGTAGCACCAAAGAAGAAGAAAAGAGGGCTAGATGTCCTAGCAAAAGCATCAGAACATATGGATTAGAAAGGGGTGACTAAATTTTGGTTGCATGAGGACATGCAACACCTTCACAGTGGGGGTATATTGAGTCCCAAACCTGCACTTCCCTATATATCCTTTCAGCCTTCTTTTTCCATTTACTTCGTCCACCAAGTTGTCAAATCGTTGCATAATAGTTTAAAAAGAACTTATGGAATGGTTTCCTAACTATACTTATGATTGTTGTTTGATTTACATTTTTGTTCAAGCAGCTGCGGAAACTTGTCACTTTCCGTAGCCATTTTGTTAAAGGCTATGCTACAGGTGTCCAATGGAGAAACCATCCACATGGGTAAGCTGCACGTGATGTGTACATGGGGTGTGTCCCCTCAGATCAGCCAAATCATTCATAAACAGTCGCGGTCAATGATGGTCAAAGGAAGGGCCAAATGAAGAATTTCGCGGTGGCACGACTCTGTTTTGCCCACGTGAAGGTTTGTGTGGCACGATCCTCAGTTTTCAGAGGTATTGGCACACCTGGAGAGCAGCCCGTGAACTGAACTAAGTAGCCACCACTCCATGAATTCATGACCATCACGCTAGATCTCGGCTCAAGGAGATTTACGTGTCTCTTAGCAGCATAAATCTAGGAATTAGTTGCAGCATCTTTTTCTTATAAATAATGCATTGATATACGCTTAAGAGATTAGCATTTGTATTGTAAATTCGACTGTTGTCACCCACTGTACTGCATTTCACTTTAAATACATGAGAAGACAGTTTTTCTGAATCAGATTTGTGATTAAGTGATTGACTGGCCGAGGTTGCAGAGGGCCCCTGTACACCAGAGCCTTGTATAGTTTCTACTTGCTTTCATTTACTGTTTTCTTTCAATCATTGCTTGTATATATTTCCTTTATGTTTCTTTTCTAACTATTAGCTGATCAGTGCTTATTTTACAGGTTTTGTTGTAGGTAGCCCAGGCAGATTTACATATTTTTTTTTATAACCACTGACATGAGATCATCTTGTCCTTCCTGCTGATTTTCATTTTCTGAAGTTTAATTCCAACATTGTCATTTTTCAAATTATGTTTTTCTTATTTATTTTTCTGCTACTTAGACATCATACTACTCATTTGTTTATGGTTTCTTTCTATAGTCAAATGACCCTATTAGTAAGGAATCAGAATATTACTTATTGTAGTATGATTTAGTTTGCTTTCTTGCAATTTAAATATCATATTGCTCAGCTTGTTCATGATTGCTTCCCATAAGGAAAATTGAGTTGAAGGGTCAAGGATCAGAATAGGGGCTGAAGTAGTGTGATTAGTTTCCTTTATGCAATTTAATTTCCTGCAATTTAGATATCATGTTGCTTAACTTGTTCATGATTTCTTCCCATAAGGCAGATTGAGTTGAAGGGTCAAGGATCAGAACAAGGGGTTGAAGTAGTGTGATTAGTTTCCTTTATGCAATTTAATTTACTGCAATTTAGATATCATATTGCTTAACTTGTTCATGATTGCTTCCCATAAGGCAGATTGAGTTGAAGGGTAAAGGATTAGAAGGGTTGAAGTAGTGTGAATTAGTTGCTTTGCTTTCAGTCTTTGAGTTGCTTTAAGTTTAGTTTTTACTTTCTTTTTCATACAGCAGTAAGGATACTGGGCCATTGTCATTAGTTCACTATTTGATACATTTACTTCCTCTTAAGAATTGATTTCATTACAGTTAGTTTATAGCTTTCTTTTTGAACACTTTTAAGTTTGGAAAATCACTGTTGGAATCACCATTACCATCCATACTTAACTTTCATTTTTGCCATCACACACTAGGGAATCCATAAAAGATAAATCCCAAAACAAACTAAAAAAACTCAAAAATGACAAAAGAATAAGAAAATGGTTATCTTGTACATATAGTACACTTCACTTCGTCAGTTTACGAATCCCAGATTGACATTTCAATCAGCAATTCAGAACAAACTAAATTGACCAAACAAAAGCATTGAAATATTTTCGGGTATACATTCTACATTCTCATATTTTGGCTTATGTTCCTAACGCTGTTGTTAAGGATGTTTTAGTGCAGATGGATCCAGAAGGAAGACGAGGCAAGTGGATTGCATATTTTTTGGAATATGATGTGGAAATAAAGCCCACAAAGCTTGTTAAAGGACAGGGATTGGCAAAGTTAATGGCTGAATCAAACTTGCACGCATTAGACATAAATCGGATCGCTGCTATGTCCGATGAGAATGAGGAAGGTTCGTCAATTCAGGTATCTGAAATTTTTGCTCTTTCTCCATGGCATTCAGATATCATATATGTGATTCAAAATTTGTCACCACCACCCGGCATGACTAGAAACAAAAGTAGAACTCTTAAACTAAAGGTTGCTAAGTTTTGCATTCTAAATTCTGCACTTTATTGGAAAGATCCCAGTGGAGTCCTCTTGAATTGTTTGGTGGAAGAACAAGCAAAGCAGGTCATGGAGGAATTCCACAAAGGAGATTGTGGCGGTCACCTTTTTTGGAAAACAACAACAAATAAAGTTCTGAGGGCGGGATACTATTGGCCGACATTGTTCGCTGATGTATATAAGATTGTCAAAGGCTGTCATAAATGTCATATTTTTTAAGGAAAGCAGAAATTACAGCCTTTGCCGCTTAAGCCCATTGAGGTGAGTGCCCCTTTTCAGCAATGGGGGTTGGATTTCATTGGTGAAATTCATCCCGC
The DNA here is from genome assembly GCA_031772625.1 of Pinus tabuliformis. Lineage (NCBI taxonomy): Eukaryota > Viridiplantae > Streptophyta > Pinopsida > Pinales > Pinaceae > Pinus > Pinus tabuliformis. The sequence continues at coordinate 1,003,805,617 of CM062820.1, read as the reverse complement.
TTCTTCCGGTCAGCATCGATGGATTCTCATGGCAACAGATTATTTCACGAAATGGATTGAAGCAATTCCCACCAGACAGGCTACAAATGCGGTAATTATTTCATTCCTTGAAAATAACATGTTGTCTCGCTTTGGTTGCCCGAATAAGTTAATCACTGATAACGCAGCAGATTTCAAATAAAAAAGGATGGTAGAGTTTTGTCATAAATATCACATCATTTTGGGTCACTCAACTGCCTATCATCCGCAAGGCAATGGATTGGCGGAGTCCTCTAACAAATCTTTGGTCAACATCATTAAGAAGCTACTGGAAATCAACAAGAAGAGCTGGCATAAGAAGTTGGTCAATGCACTTTGGGCAGATCGGGTCAGTCAAAAGAAATCGATTGGTATGTCCCCCTTTGAGCTTGTGTATGGAGTTTATGCCTTGTTTCCTACCTCTCTTGCAGCCCCGGTAGTAAAACTTCTTCAGGAAGCCGGCAGTGAAGATGATCCTATGCAAAGAAGATTGAATCAAATGATCCATTTGCAGAGACCAGAGAGGAAGTTTTCCAAAACACATCCAAGTTGCAGGAGACGATTAAGAAAATTTATGAAAAAAAAGTAAAGGCGAACAAATTTCAGCTAGATGATGTAGTGCTGTAGTGGGATGCAAGGAATGAGGAAAAGGGTAAGCACGGTAAATTCAAGAATCTCTGGAAAGGTCCCTTCAAGATTGCATCATATCGGGTAAGAATGCCTTTCTTCTTAAGGAAATGAATGGGGAAGATTGTGTAGGAGGGCCGATCAATGTTTGACTGCTCAAGCAGTACCACTTCTGAGTTGTTTCTACTACCTCCATTGTCACTATAAATACCATTTTATTTCAGTTTTGGATTGAGTTTGTCTAGTGAGTCTTTGAGTCATTTTAAGTCCAAATTTGAGTCAGTCTGAGTCAAGTTTCAGTCAATAAATGAGTCCAGCGTTGCATGTCGTTTGTCGAAACGATGATTCCATAGCCCAATGGATGAAGGCACTGTTTGCTCTCCCAAAGATCTGCCATTCTTGGCACCTCCAAGGAGCTACCATCCCCCATTGGAGCCAATGTTAGAGTCAGTATTGTCAGTCCTCCATCAGAGATCAAAACTCTTTCTGCATTTCATTTTTAGGTGTCTCGCTCCATTCACTCAGCTGCATTCCACTAGGGGAGGCCCTTACAAAGTTATGATTTAAAGAATTTCATCGTCATGTTGACAGATTACGACTGCCCCACAGTGGTGAAACTACACGGGCGTGGCGTACACACAGAGCGTGGCGCACTGGGTTTGTTGCACGGTGCACACCCACAAAGGCCTGAAATTGTGCCAAACTTGCAACAAATCACTTTGAAACCCTTCAAATTGACAGGTAGGGTCTACATCTTGCTTGTTCATCAAATTTTGTGGATATGATGATGGTTTATGGCCGTGTATAGTTGCAATAAAAACGCCTAAACCCTACCTCTTGAAATCATCAAAACCATTGCTCTTAGGGTTGCAAATTTGTTGTGTTGAGGCCAAGAATCCTCCTCCCTTTCATTTTTCCCCTTCTTTCCATTTTTTCCTTTCCCCCTATTCCATTTTTCCCATCTTTCCCTACCCCGAAACAATACTAAACATCTATTCCCTATCCCCTCCACTCATTTGTCAATGTAAAACCCCAAAACCCTTCCTTATAAAATCCCCAAACCCTCCTACATACAGTCCCTAAAACAAAACTTCTCCCCATAATCCCTAATCCCATCATATTAATCCCCTTCCTAACATTCCCTTTTTACATTTTTCCGCTCGGTGGCAGAGTTCATAACAACACATAGTTTCACTACCATCATCAAAGGGTAGTCCAAGAACAGTCCATATACAACAGTCATGGCATTTGAGCATTCATCAGAGTATGAGGTGGAAACTCAAAGTGATTCATCCTCAAAAGAACAGGCTCCCCGAAGACATAATAAAAGTGGAAAACATGTTAGGGATGAGCCAACCACCCTCACAGAATTGCCGGCATGCCCTCTTGCTATGTCATGTTTCCAGCATCTATCATGTTTTGAGTTTTTTCAAAGAGTGGCTAATGTTCAAGTTCATCATGAGTTGGCCCATCCTTTTGTGCTTCACCTACATGGAGATCACTCTATCTTGGTCGGTGTCACCTTCACACTGACACTTGAAACTGTCTCATTAGCAACCGACATACCGAATGTTGGAGAACCATGGCACAAGAAACAGAAGGTTGATCAACAACATTATGAGCCTTACATTAAGGCCAGTTTCTTAAGGCAGCTCACAAGAGTCTTTCCATTCCGATTTTTGAAAGATGAATATGCTCCACTCATGAAGTTGATCATGAAGTACTTCAGCTGTGAGGGGAGGTTCTCTCGTCTATATGCCTATGAAATCAGGTTGCTCATGCAATTTACCAGGGTACGGATGATGAACATCCCATATTTCATTTGCAGGAACATAGAGAGGATGAACACCTTCATGCAGGACAAGACCCCTCAACAGAAACTTAACAATGTTTATCACTTTGCTCTTATTAAGATTTTCGTGGTTCAGCAGCTGGGATTGCAGGGCATTACTTCGGATGATTTCATCTCCCATGACCTCTTCATCACTTCATAGGTATTATCAGAGGTTAAGCATGAGGGTGAACCTTCTCGTCAGTATGAGCGCCATGAGACTGCTAGTGTGCTGGTTTTCATCACATATCAGAATGGAACCAGACGTTTGTTTGCAGCGGCAAAGCGAGTGTTATCTCCACCCGGGGTGGAAGGGGCCTCGCTTCCTCCATCATCATCACATGAATAGGACAAAGTCAAGGAGCCAATGTAGGATGAGGGGCCTTCAGGTTAGCCATCAGGTGAACTTGAGACCAAATTCGTTCTCCTTCATGATGGTGATACAGATACAGAACCGACAAGTGCACAGCTTAAAGAGATCATCCAAGAGCAGCAAGCAGAGATTCAAGCCTTGTCCCTTGATTTGGAAAGAGCCAAATGGAACATGAAATATCTGGAGTAGAGGAACAAAAAGCTGGAGGATCAGCAAGCGATCACGGAGCTGCAAAACATTCGTGAGCATCGCTAAGCTTCACAAAGGAGAAGAGTTGAGCTCACGCCATTGGAGCAAGAGATTAATGAGGATTGGGAGGCCAATCTTGAGAGAGTTAACATGCACTTGAAGAGGCTGTTGGACAAGGCCGACAAGGACCATGCATTACTGAGACACATGACTTTACACTACATGGCGCGAAACAAAGTGTGCAAGGCCCGAATTAGGAATTTGAAGGCGAAATTGAGGAAGGCAATCAAGAAGAAAAAGAGGCAAAGGGAGCTCGATCGACTTCAGATATTAGCCGAAGCCTCTTTGGCCCAACATAACACTTGATAAGGAAGCTCCAGCCCAAATTTCAAGAAATTTGGGGCATTTTTGGTGTTTTGGAAATTTTTGTGCAAAAAATAGGGTTTTTCTCCATGTGGCGCAGCGCTTAGGATTGGGAGCTCCAAATCACAAATGGTTTGAATTTTGGATTCAGCATAAAACATCATGATTGTTTGTGCATGGACAGGAAGTTTGTGCATGTTCTGAGTCCCCAGGAGGTCAAAAACACTCAGAAAATGACCTCTCTGCCCCTATTTTGACACACAGGGAGCAGTCTTGGGAGAATGAAGTTTTGGAGGGAAAATGAGCACCACATTCAGAAATTCTACTTGAGTTGGAAAGTAGACAGGAAAGGCTTTCCAACAAGCACACTTGGGCACAATTTGGACTCCAGTAGGTACCTCAAAATCACCTCCAAAGTGGCACGGTGCATATAGCTTTTGGCGCGGCGCACAGGGACCCAAAGGCCAAAATCACTTCCGCTCCGTGACATTTCGATTCGCGAATTTCTCCAATTGGGCCCGCTCATTTACACTATATTTTTCTTGGCAACTAAGGCAATTTTTAAAAAGTATTTTCACTAAAGGTGGGCTCCTATCCAAGTGGCAAAGGAAGGCGAGCAGTCACCCAAGCCATTTGTCATTTCTGTAACACTACACCTATAACTAATGGTTGGATTTCCATTTCCAGTTTGTAATAATTTGAAAAAATCCCCAACTGTGGATCGTTCTATTTCCCATTGGCATAATCTATTTATTATATGCAACACTATTTGAAAAGGGTTGGAATTTCTGGGAAACTGTGGGAGAGACACCCAGTCACTCGCTGTACATTTTGACAGAGAATTAATGAAAGATTTCCGCTCTGCTTCATGAGATTCCTGTGGCGTGAGTTTAGTAAATGTATATTGTTTATGTTTCACATGCATTTCGTTATGTTTCATATTTTCATTCATATTCATTTCCAGTGAAATCTTTCTAGGTAAAAAGGTAGAATTCAGTGTACTGCTCTGCCTTGGGATAGTTTTCATGTTCTATGTTTTCTTCCATTGAAAATGATTCATGTATTTATGTCCTTTTCACACTCTTAAACCATCTCTCCACTCCATATTATTTCGAATCTAATTGCTAGACTTTCCGCCTGTCTTGCCTCACGAAATAATCTGCGTCTTTGAGTTAAATTCTCTGCTCATGCTATTCCTTGGCCCCCACACATCCCAGAAAACTCAGTAATTTTTCAAAATACCTCTTTCATATTTATTTACCTAGCCTAAAATTAGTATTCATTTTTGAGTCATCTCAGAACCTATTGTTTATTTTCCTGAGTGTGACCCGGAGAGAGCCCTCTCCTATTCTAGTAGGGCTAGCTACCAGTCTGAGCGTGGTTTGTGGTTACCCTGAATTTTTCCTTCCTTCAGCCTAAGGAAAATTTAGGTGCTGACAACTTGAAAAAAATAAGTTAACAATGATATAGAAAATACTAAAAAATCATGTATATTTTGTAGTGATGTTGGTGTTGAACTTTCCTTAATCCCTAGATGTAGTTTGAGGTTAATCACACACACAACCACACTAGGAACCCACAAATTACAAGTACTTTACATAAAGAAAATCTTCAGTAATAAAATCGATTAAGTACACTGTTATTTGAGCCCAAATCTCGATTACTTTATTAGTACATCAATAAATGAATAATGGGGCTCACATACAAGAGAGCATGGCCCTTGATCACTAATACAACTAATATACATAGTATACCAACCTAGAGCTTGCGATATGATTCTTCAGATCGACAATCTGCCAAAAAAGACAAGAATAAATACACACAACTTACTTGTTGATGTAACCCTTTTAGCACTACCCCTTTCTATCATCATTTTCCTTTGAGGCCTAGTTATACTTTGCCGTCAACACAATGTGGTCTGACCCCTTTCAAATCTCTTTCATACACTCTTGCTCGTAGAAATTCAGACCGTTGAGACTTGTTATATGTATTAGCTCCAAATTATTAGCAATACATAGTGGTATTTGTCCTTCCACACCACTGTATAATGTACCATCATACACTACTATCCAAAGCTCCTTTTCTAGATATACATGAAATGTTACGATCAAAACCCATATACACTAAATAAAAAAACCCTATTTCTTCCTTCTTTGTCGTTCACTTAATGCTAAGGCTACTCAAATATATTTCAAAATATTTTGGAGGTCTTTCAGCCCTCAAGCTACTACCTTTGGCCTCCTCAGTTGGTCGATGACCCTCATCAAATGTTTTGTGACCCTCTTGAATTGGGATATGAGTCCTTTCAGCCCTTTCCATATATTACATAGGCCTTTCGCCCCTTCCTGTAAGAGAAACTAGAGCTTCAAGCCTTGCCAACACAAAGAAAATGTAGCCTAGACAAACATAAAATCAATCCACCACTTCTCCTTCTAGAATAGACTCATATGATATATAGACTATACTCGAAGGATACTTGACCTCCTTCAAAAGATGTATTTATCACTCTAAATGTGTTACCTATTCCTCTTGGTTGCTTCTCACACAACAATGGTTTGTTGTTTAGTTTTTCTCACACTCATAAAAGCCATCTATTTTTCACTTGATCCTTCCTTAGCATTTCTATTCAGACTAGCTAAGGCACTTGGCCTCCTTCAAAGTTTGTAAAAACATGGACATATCTTCAACATTGGCCGAGATCAGGCCATAAATCAAACTCATCCTTACACTGTAGCCCTCAAATACCTTGGCTACCTTGTTGCTCCTTTAACCCTTTGACTGAGCCTCATGGAATATATTATAAATTTCCTACATTCGTGTTCCAAGAGCAGATCTCAGCCTCCATGATAAAAATGAGACTCTTCTAGGGAACCTTTACAATAAGAGAAATCACATATTTGTTGCACATAATGTACCTATTTCTAGGCTCTTCTCTATTTATTGTATCTCTTGGGTCACTTACGAAACAAAGCCTTATGATTTTCACCTCTTAACCCTTTAGAAAAAATAATTATTTTATTTTAGGTCCTAAACCGACATCCTTATGTCCAAAACCCCAATTTGGGTAAATTTCCCAACCACCCACTTTTGGTGGGTATCCTTTTTGGAAATACCTTGCTAGATACCAAAAATATAATAGACCCTGTTAGTGAATAACTTATTTCCTTCATGCTTCCATCTCCATGAATTTTATCTCATACCCATGACCACCCTAAAATGAGACATGACATTCCTTGCATAGTCATACATGTTCCCACTTGCCACCTCTTCTTTGTAATAAGCCTAGCTTTCTCTTACACCATGCATAAATGTCCTTACATGCAACATTCTTTTTCCCTGGACCACCATGAATATTCTTACATGATATATGAATATCCTTGCATGGGATGAAAACTCTTCTATCTCATTAGAACTTGAAGACTCAGATTTCCAAAGTGCACCTAACAATCCTTCATAATCTCCCTCTAGAGCTAGACTCCCTGTGAGCCTACACAACCTCCACTAACTCACTCCGCTTCTTGCACACACTCTATTCCATCCACTCTTGAAAGTACCTTTGGTACCATCAACTTAGATACCATGTTGAATTTTCCTTAGGCCCTAGATTTTTTTTAAGGCTAGCCACGCACACAAACACACCAGGAACTTATAACTTACTAGCACTTTTCACAACGTAAATATTTAACAATAAAATAAATTATGGACACAGAAGTTTGAGCCCAAAGGAAGATTATTATATTATTCCATCAATAAAAGAATCATAGGGCTCTCATACTATGGATCATGGCCCTCAATCACTAGTACAACTAGTATCCATAGTATATTACACTAGAGCTTGCAATTTTCTTCTTTAGAGATGCAAATTTTCACAAAAATACAACAACAAATACACATGACTTACTTGATGATACAACACTTTCAACACCAGCCCTTACTGTCCTTAGTTTCCCTTGAGACCCACCTATCCTTTTCCATCAACACAATGATCTCACTTACTTAATATATTTGTTGTAATATGTTGTTCACAACAAGTCAAACCCTTCAAAATTCTTGTATATATTAGCTCCAAAGTACCAACAATAAAAAATTTTCCTTTTCCTTCAACACCACTGTATAGTCTTCCATTCATACATTGTTTTCAAAATCTCCTTTTCTACACAAACTTCAAATATTTAGCTCAACAACCATCTACACGAAAAACAGAGTGCATTTCTTGCTCCATTGGCTTTCACTTATCCCTAAGGTTACTTGGACCTATGCTAAAAATATTTATGAGGCCTTTTGTCCATGAAGCTACTATATATAGCCTCCACAATTGGTCTATGAACCTCATATCTTTGAATCAAATGCCTTTCAGCCCTTTTCGGACATTACATGAGCCTTTTAGCCCGTTTTGTATTAGCAGATACAACTTCAACTCTCTCTATCAAAAAGACAGAAATCAACCGAGACAACAGATAGTTGATCCACTACTCCTAGCACAAACCCATATGATTAACAAACTAGACTTAGAGGATACCCAACCTCCTTCACAAGATAAAATATTTCCTCCTTTAGATATGTGGCCTCTTTTTGTTGGCTTGTTCTCACACAAGAATGGCTTTACATTTACGTTACGTTCACACTCATGTAAACCCTCTAGTTTTCCATTGATCCTTACACATCATTTATGTTAACAATAGTTGACACAATCAAACTCCTTCAAAGGTTGTAACAATATGGACGAGTCTTGTTCATTGGCCTAGATCAATCCATAAATCAAACTTTTCATTTCTCTTTAGCCCTCAAAGATGTTGGTTACCTTGTTGCTCCTTTAACCTTTGACTTTCCCTAATAGAACAAATGATAACCTTCTTGTGTTCTTCTTCCAAGAGTAGATCTTTGCCTCCATGAGCTGATCTCGACCCTTCGAAGGCACCCTTAGCAGAATACATGTGACATCTCTCTTGCATATAATGAACCTCTTCCTAGGCTCTCCACCATTTAGGTCACTTCAGAAACCTCTGCACTTACGTTTTCCACTTATCAAACCTTTATAAAAAATAAATATTTTCTTTTACGTCCTAAACCCACATCCTTGCGTCAAAAATCCCTATTTGGGTAAGTTTCCCGACGAACCACTTTTGATGGGTATCATTCTCAGGAATACCTTCCGAGCTACCAAAAATCTAACATTGGGATTCCCCACTTTCGTAAAACCTAGAAGTTTCCATTCTCCCAATTAAAATTCCCCCCTCATAAAGAACCCTACATTAAGAAAATCGGGGTTTGTAGGAAAGCCACTTAAAGTAGTGAACACATTGATCCTTAAATATGAAATTAAGCTGTAATATTCTACAAATGCATAAAATATACTTGCAACAAGTTAAACCATACAAATTAGAGATAGAATCCTAATCACGTACATATATATAACACCATGTAAGGAAGAGTTGATGAATTTTTTAGTATTTTTTATCTAAATGCAAAAATACTCTCCATGAAAAATGCATAATGTATTAGAATGAGAAATCATACCAACAACCACATTTTCATGCGCGAAATGTCAATTTTAAACAAAATGTAAATGATATAAGCACGTAACAATTAATGTTTCATCTGATTAAGGATTTTCTAAACAAAATTTGATGAAAGAATGTACATGGAGCAAAATTAACAATTAATAGATTTGATGCATTAAGTTGTGTGTATGACTAATAGTTCCTTAGATATAAGAGGGAAATTACCAATGAGTTTATAATTTTTAGCAAAATGTAAAAAAATTAAGACTTTCTTATATGTAAGAGTTATCAAATTACAGATTTTTTTGTATTTTATTAACATATCCCAGTTATTGATTTTTTGCTCTATTAGAAATTTATGTTTTTGTTATGTAAAACTAATATTTATTGTATATTTGTAAATTTGGAATGCATATATTATTAGTTAGATCGATGCAAGAAGAAAGTTTATGTAACACTACCAACACGTAATTTACGGAAATAAATATATAATAGAAAGAAATATATATATATATATATATATATATATATATATATATATATATATATATATAAACATAGAAATGGTTGAATAATGATTAATGGTGCCCTTATAACTTATTTGGTTTTATTGATTATAATTATTTCAACACGGTTCACAAGGTTTACGTCGGCTCACAATTACTCTTCACATGGCCCCCAACTCATGTTGATGTCCATGATCCGACCTTCGTTAAAATGTTATCTGTAGTTTGTTACACACGGCATAAGAATCACTGATCCCGCTACATGTGTCCATCATAGGGTTGGGTTCACCTACGACAGCTGGCCTGATCTACTTCTGTTGATCTTTGGAGGGTGATTCAACTGTGGGGAGGGGTTAGGTTCTACCATCTAACCAATTCTCCCACGTCTAGCCAGCTATGGTGTCATTTTTTGTTGGTGGCTTTTCGATTTCACTACTCTACAATGAATTTGGCCCTTGGTGGCTTCAAGTCGGTTCATGACCATTTCTGTTGTGTGCAATGGAGCGTTTTGACATCCCTCACTAGAAGGTATCCTAAACCACTTCACCCTTGTTGTTTTGGTTTTATACATCGTTTGAGGTTGGGTTTCGCATTGGTATTCATCTAGTTCAATGTCTAACTTGGTTCTCCCACCGTCTAGGGATGGCTCGATGGATTTCTGATCCCGTGGAAGGTAGCCAGAACCAAAGTTGACTTATGGAAGGCGAGTATGCTATATTTTTATGTCTTCCTTACTTTTCTTTCATTGATTTCTTACAGATTCTCTTTCCCAGTTTACGGATTCTCTTTCCCAGTTCCGCTAACTAATTTATCTTACTGGATTAAAGGCAAACCACCATCTACTAGAGTTCTCCAGTCTCATGTATGATCACCACTTTCTCAGCATCCCTTTAGGATTTGTTTAATAGCATGTTTAGACTCTTATCGGAATTTTGAGGTTGCTGTCACATGATTGTAGGTATCATATGTATCATACTACTACCGATTTGTTATTTATGTGGTTAAGACAATGCTATTCATATTTTTGAGAGCTTATGGACCCCCGCTTTTGTATACAGGTTGGAAAATCCTCCCTGGTTCAATTTATGTTTAATAGATAATTATATGGTATTTTTTTCTATGAAAGGATTGTTTATTCGAATACAGATTATACGTTGAATTTCGCTAAACCAAGATTTTCTTTGGGTAACGATGTTCATTGGTTACGTTTTGCGCTCGGTGTTAACATATATTCTGAACTACTTATGATGTCATTCAACTGAGGGTTAACCTTGGAATTTTTCTCTGAAATAATATTTTGAATAGTGGATATCTATTTATAAATGATTACCATTAAGTTTCTAGACTCAAGGGTTTGGGTTATTTAATGATTGAGACATTTTCAAACTGTTGATCCAATTCTACCACTATGGACTTAATTTAAGTTTTTAAGTTACAATATTAATTTGAGATTGAAGAACTTTATTTATGTTCAGTCCTTCTCATTTTAAAAAGAATGAATTTTCCCTGTACTGGTATATTCCTTACTGTTTTCTCCTTGTATTCTATAATGATTGGTAAAGGTCCTTTTCTATTTTCTTTTAAAGGTAACAGTTGAATGAATAGATAGTGATTTCTAATTATTCAAGAATGTTCTCCTCTTGTTACTCATTTTTCCCTCTGATTATTATCTGTTCAAGATTATGAACCTACTCTCATAAAAGTTTATTTTTAACAATTTTAAGGGTTCGTGTGTATCTATTTATTATAGTAAAATAACTAAACCATGAACTACTTGTCTGTAAAAATTTACTATCTATTCTTTTGTATGTAAGCAATTCTATTATGTTCTCTTAAACCAACTATCTATACAAATGGACCTTTAATTCGTAGCTTGAGCTCTACTTCCTTAAAATAATATTTCTTTGAGAATTTGAACAAGAGAGGAACTGGATAGACTTATTTAGTATCCAAAGCAAGAGGATTCCAGCTTCCAGGGTCTTCTACTTGTTCATGTTCATTTATGTCTGACTCAACATATCTACTTTCTACTTCAGATATTGATTTTTTGTCAATGGTAGAAAAAGATCTAAAAAATCTAGCCTTAATGGACTGATACAATTATATTCCAGAAATCGACTGAAGGAGCTTTTATCTACTCGACACAATGTAAAACAAAGATGTCTTTCGAAGGCTTCCTGGCTTTCTTCAGATTCTGTTTATAGAATGTATTTCGTCAAGGTTATAGTTCAAAGGAACGGGTTATGGCTCTGATACCAAAAAGTGACTCTGACCATTCAAGGACCCAATACAAACAGAAATATAGAGATTGATTATAAATGATAAAGCTTTATGGCATGCAAGACTTACTTCTAATTAAAATTGTCGCTTCCCAAACAACAAGATCTGAAAACAGATATCCAATCCTCAGGCGACCATGCGCGAGTCTCCACACGACCTCTTTCCACGGGTCTTCACTCAAGCGCCTTATAGCTCAAACCTCTTTCAGATTACAGGAACTGTCCTCAAACAGGCGGCCTAGTAGGCTTCAATATTAATAAAAGTAGAAATTACACAAAGCTTACTACAATCAGAGTGTCTCAGACTGAATGATCACAATAGAGAAAATGACTCGAATGATCAGGATGATCACAATGGTCTACAGACCCTTTCTTATATAGACTCTCTAAGCATCTAATCCTGTCTAAGCAATGACATCAAAAGAAAATAATTGAGGGTCATGTCGGTATCTTTTTCCACCGACGGTGTCTACTCAACCTTTTCTGTACAAAGGAATCCTGTCACAACATGTGATCAATATTATCACATTGCTGACAAAGATTCTACCAAGGGCCCGTTGGGCTTCTAGTTTCCCATAGGTCTTCTTCAGATGATCCGGGAGAGGGTTCGTACTCATCTATTATCTGGCGGTAATGTCTTTTCATCAATCGGTCATACTGTTCATTGATTCCTTCATTGGATCTTGCGCATCTATCATTTCATCTTTTCCTTTCGGCTGCATTATTGTTGTCCGGCGAGATGCTGCTGACGATGATTCTCCTTGGCTGATATTCATTTTGATTTTATGGAGGCCCAGTTCTTGTGAGGTATACATCAATTCTTGCTTTTGTTCTTGCTTTTCCCATTTATTCAAAAAAGGAAGAGCACTTACTTCAATATCAAGAAACGAATCTTTAAAGGCGTTCTGGGTTGCAGGCGCTCTCTGTACTGCTAGCTCGATGCCATCTAAATATTCCCACTTAAAAACCTGGAACATATTTGTGGAGCTTTCAATAGCGTGTTGAATCCATAATCGACAATTTTCGTTCAAAATATCTCTATGCTGCCATCCAAGTTCAAAAATTATTGATGTACATATCCTTTTAGAAATCATTAAACTGACAAGGTGGATGACATTATTATTCCAATTTGGAGATAAGACTAAAACAGTTACTAGTGCCTTTTGATTAATTATGAAGTTCAGGGCTTTAGGTTGTCCTTGTAATCCTTCTAGTTTATTTAAAATTTGTAACTTTTCTGTCAGTCTTAGATTTCCAAATTCATGGAACCATTCAACATGCTGTTTAATTAATTCTTGGTTGTTACCAGTTTCAAAACTGCCAATCCTTTCATGACTAAAAACTTGGGAAAATGGATTTGGCTCTATATTATCTCTGATCCTTAAACTGTGAAAATCCCAGGGATAAGCAAAAGTTTTCAAATATTGTGCTATTCTTTGTATACACTGGGAAACTCTGGTAACCTGAATCTTTCTGCATTCTCCTCCTTTGATCTCCCAATCTGCAAAGTTTTCAAAAATTTCATACTGAGGGAAAGTATCAATAAGATGATAATTCTCATCAATTCTCTGGAGGAAAGAAGCTTCGAGCTCCTCAAAAATATCTGGGATTTTTAATGTCACCAAATATTTTATCATTTCTTCTGTCATGGGAATTTCTTCTAAATCTAAAATCTTAGCACCTGTAAACAGACTGAGGGCAAAGTCAACACCTCTTATGATCTGGTAATAATTCTAAATTCTGAGTGTCCAGATCATTTCTTTTGCATAAACACTAGACCATAAATGACATAAACTCCTAAAGAAGAGTTTTACCTTCATATTTGGTAGAGGAAAGATTTTTACCAAATTTTCATCTAGGCCTAATGAGGTGCCCACATTATTTGATTGCCATGCTTGACACTTTCTAATCCACATATTTCTTCTGAGTCTAAAACTGACCACTTTCTTGATTTCATCTGTTACCCAACTTGCATGATTTTCCAGAATTCTAAATCTATCTACAAATGTGGCAAAACTATCATCTGTAGGACCTTTTCCTGGAATTTCAAAAACTGAATATTTACAAGTTATATACATCTTATTCATAACGCCATGAACCAGTATGCCACAACTAGAGGGTACTAGAGAAGAGCAGAATACTTTGTTAAAAAATATTTTTAACACAGATAGCCTGATTTATATTCCAGTACAAGTGCAAGTAAAAGGTCAATGGATTTCTGTAGATGCATTTGTAGATACTGGAGGTTCTAACAATCTAGCTAGACCATCCATATGAAAAGAACATAACACCATCAACTAGTATGCCACAACTAGAGGGTACTAGAGAAGAGCAGAACACTTTGTTAGAAAAGATTTTTAAGACAGATAACCTGATTTATATTCCAGTACAAGTGCAAGTAAAAGGTGAATGGATTTTTGTAGATGCATTTGTAGATACTGGAGGTTCTAACAATCTAGCTAGACCATAACGCCATCAACCAGTATGCCACAACTAGAGGGTACTAGAGAAGAGCCGAATACTTTGTTAAAAAAGATTTTTAAGATAGATAGCCTGATTTATATTCCAGTACAAGTGCAAGTAAAAGGTGAATGGATTTCTGTAGATGCATTTGTAGATACTGGAGGTTCTAACAATCTAGCTAGACCATCTATCTAGACCATCCGTATGAAAAGAAAATAACGCCATCAACCAGTATGCCACAACTAGAGGGTACTAGAGAAGAGAAAAATACTTTGTTAAAAAAGATTTTTAAGACGGATAGCCTGATTTATATTCCAGTACAAGTGCAAGTAAAAGGTGAATGGATTTCTGTAGATGCATTTGTAGATATTGGAGGTTCTAACAATCTAGCTAGACCATCTCTCTTCAAACCCTTGTGGAAACCATTAAAAAATATACTGGTCTCAGAGACAATTGGAGGATTTGTTCAGCTCACACATTATGTAGACAATGTTCCTTTAAAAGTTGGGGGGAGTATTATAAAAATTTCAGGAATTCAGCATTACGACCCTTCAGCAAGTTTGATGTTAGGTGTGCCATTCATAAACTTTGTGCTACCACTAACTATCAGCCAGAACAAGCTGATAATAAACTTGAAGAAAAAGGCTATATCAGTACCTAGATTGAGTATTGCAAATTCTGAAGCTAGGCATGAGTATAGTAAAAAAAGAGTAGGAACAAGAAAGTCGGTAAGAGATTCAGATGACTGGTAGGAAGTCCTACAAATCTATGAAGCCAGAGCAGAAAATAAAACAAAACAGTTAGCATGCATTGACACTAATTGGTCTACAGAGCAGAAAGATATCTACCAGAGACTTCTAAAGAGTTGCTCGGACAATCCATAGCAATTTTGGGAAACTGAAAGTCCGATGCAGGAAATAGTCATCTTACATGAAAATGGAGTAAATGGAAAGCTGATTCCATGTACACCAGCTGACAAACAAGAGATAAAGAATCAGATTCAAGAATTACTGAAAATGCAGTTGATCGAGAAAAGTGAATCTCAGTATGCATGCTCTGCATTTCTAGTAAGAAATCATTCTGAGATTGTAAGAGGTAAGCCAAGAAAGGTTATTAATTATAAACCTCTTAATGCCATCACTTGGAATTTTAATTATCCATTGTCAAGACCCGAAGTGATCATGTAAAAGGTTCAACACAGTAAGGTGTTTAGAAAATTTGACATGAAGTCTGGGTACTATCAAATCCAGATCCAGCCAGAAGACAGACACAAAACAACTTTCATATGCCCAATAGGATTCTATCAATGGAAAGTTGTTCCGTTCAGTCTGAAGAATGCTCCAACATTTTTTCAAAGAAGGATGGATTATATTTTTGCTAAATATGATTTTATAGTTACCTGTATATATGATATTTTGATACATAGTCCTGATGTACAGACTCATTTAAAGCATTTAGAGATTTTTCTTGAAGAAGTTAAAAAGCATGGAATTGTTATGTCAGAAAGAAAGATGTCCTTATTTCATGACAACATTGATTTTTTGGGGATTAATGTTGCTAATGGTGCTATTCAAATGCAGCCCCATTTGCTAACAAAACTAACACAATTTCCTCATGAATTGAAGGACAAAAAGACAATAGAAAGATTTCTTGGAGTGCTAAATTATCTCGACAAATACATCCCAAATTTGTTAGAGAAAACAGCCCCAATCAGAAGGCACATCAACCAAGGTTGGTTTGAAGAAGCTACTGCAGCAGCAAAGGAGCTCAAGGAAGAATGCCAGCATTTACCCAAGCTTCAACCTTCGGGTGAAACTAATGCTTCACTTGAATTTCGGGCAGCTGCACTTTTAGAGCAAAGGAAGAATAACGAGGGAGAAGTCGAAGAAAATTTGTGTGAATATGCTTCTGGGGAATTTACGGCAAGTCAAAATAATTACTTCATAGCTGAAAAGGAGACATTAGCTATTTTTAATGGAATTCAACGTTTTGAGGTATATCTCACCCTAGTAAACTTTTTAATAGGAACAGAATCCAGAAACTTTAAATATTTTCTGTCTGCTAAGATTTCAAGGAAAATTGCAAAAGGAAAAATTTTAGCCTGGCAAATTTGGTTTCAGCAGTTTGAATTTGAGGTAGAGTGGATTCCAGGCAATTCAAATTTCTTGACAGATTCCTTAACAAGAGATATGAATAAGATGTATATAACTTGTAAATATTCGGTTTTTGAAATTCCAGGCAAAGGTCTTGCAGATGATAGTTTTGCCACATTTGTAGATAGATTTAGAATTCTGGAAAATCATGCAAGTTGGGTAATAGATGAAATCAAGAAAGTGGTCGGCTTTAGACTCAAAAGAAATATGTGGATCAGAAAGTGTCAGGCATGGCAATCAAAGAATGTGGGCATCTCACTAGGCCTAGATGAAAATTTGGTAAAAATCTTTCCTCTACCAAATATGAAGGTAAAACTCTTCTTTAGGAGTTTATGTGATTTATGGTCTAGTTTTTATACAAAATAAATGATCTGGACACTCAGAATTTTGAATTATTACCAGATCATAAGAGGTGTTGATTTTGCCCTCAGTGTATTTACAGGTGCTAAGATTTTAGATTGAGAAGAAATTCCCATGACAGAAGAAATGATAAAATATTAGGTGACATTAAAAATCCCATATATTTTTGAGGAGCTCGAAGCTTCTTTCCTCCAGAGAATTGATGAAAATTATCTTCTTACTGATACTTTCCCTCAATATGAAATTTTTGAAAACTTTGCAGATTGGGAGATCAAAGGGGGAGAATGCCGAAAGATTCAGGTTACCAAAGTTTCCTAGTGTATACAAAGAATAGCACAATATTTTAAAACATTTGCTTATCCCTGGGATTTTCACAGTTTAAGGATCAGAGATAATATAGATCCAAATCCATTTGCCCAAGTTTTTAGTCATGAAAGGATTGGTAGTTTTGAAACTGGTAACAACCAAGAATTAATTAAATAGCATGCTGAATGGTTCCATGAATTTGGAAATCTAAGACTGACAGAAAAGTTACAAATTTTAAATAAACTAGAAGGATTACAAGGACAGCCTAAAGCCCTGAATTTCATAGTTAATCAAAAGGCACTAGTAACCATCTCAGTCTTATCTCCAAATTGGAATAATAATGTCATCCAACTTGTTAGTTTAATGATTTCTAAAAGGAAATGTACATCAATAATTTTTGAACTTGGATGGCAGCATAGAGATATTTTGAACGAAAATCATCGATTATGGATTCAACACGCTATTGAAAGCTCCACAAATATGTTCCAGGTTTTTAAGTGGGAATATTTAGATTGCATCGAGCTGGTAGTACAGAGAGCGCCTGCAACCTGGAATGCCTTTAAAGATTCGTTTCTTGATATTGAAGTAAGTGCTCTTCCTTTTTTGAATAAATGGGAAAAGCAAGAACAAAAGCAAGAATTGATGTATGCCTCACAAGAACCGGGCCTCCATAAAATCAAAACGAATATCAGCCAAGGAGAATCATCGTCAGCAGCATCTCATCGGACAACAATAATGAAGCCGAAAGGAAAAGATGGAATGACAGATGCGCAAGATCCAAATGAAGGAATCAATGAACAATATGACCGATTGATGAAAAGACATTACCGCCAGATAATAGATGAGTACGAACCCTCTCTCGGATCATCTGAAGAAGACCTATGGGAAACTAGAAGCCCAATGGGCCCTTGGTAGAATCTTTGTCAGCAATGTGATAATATTGATCACATGTTGTGACAAAATTCCTTTGTACAGAAAAGGTTGAGTAGACACCGTCGGTGGAAAAAGATACAGACATGACCCTCAATTATTTTCTTTTGACACCATTTCTTAGATATGATTAGATGCTTAGAGAGTCTATATAAGAAAGGGTATGCAGACCATTGTGATCATCCTGATTGTTCGAGTCATTTGCTCTATTGTGATCATTCAATTTGACAAACTCTGATTGTAATAAGCATTGTGTAATTTCTGCTTTTATTAATATTTAAGCCTACTGGGCCGCATGTCTGAGGACAATTCCTGTAATCCAAAAGAGGTTTGAGCTGTAAGGCACTTGAGTGAAGACCCGTGGAGAGAGGTCATGTGGAGACTCACGCATGGTCACCTGAGGATTGGATATCTGTTTTCAGATCTTGTTGTTTCGGAAGCGACGGTTTTAATCAGAAGTAAGTCTTTCATGCCATAAAGCTTCATCATTTATAATTAGTCTCTGTATTTCTGTTTGTATTGGGTCCTTGAATGGTCAGAGTCACTTTTTGGTATCAGAGCCATAACCCGGAGTTTTGGTACGAATTAAAGGTCCATTTGTATAGATAGTTGGTTTAAATTTATTTATAAGGATGAGATAAGAAAGTTTAAAAAGTATGCTAAGGAAGGAAGGTTTCATTATTTACATTTTGGAGCAATTAGACTTGGTCTAGCTCCTCTATTCAGACATGGGTTGGATACTCCTTGCATAGCAGAGTTATTTGAAACAAGGCATAATGAATATGATCATGCTAGAATAGGAACCATTTTGGGAAACTTATCATCTGGTTGCTACCATGGAACAATATTTCCTGATTATGCTATCAGTCTAATAGATGCTCATCTTAAAGACTGTTGGAGAGCCTTGATTGGAGTACAAGGGTTATCTATGGTAGATGACAGTGAATTTTTGTCTGTAATAGTCCAGACCTCTTTTCAGCTTACTAATACAGTTCATCCAAAATTAAAACAGCCGGTGTTGAAAGATTGTGTAACAGTTGGGATAGGAAATGCTCAAATTGAAGGCGTACATTATGAAAAAGAATCCTTACCCAATGATTGGTATATCCAGTATAAGTCTTTGGCTTGTGACAGTGCAAATAAAAGAATTAAGAGAATGGCTCTTATGGATGGCGGTGTAAAAATCATACCCAATCCAGACCATCCTAGAATTCCACAGCGAATAGTTTTGCCAGTGAAACATGTATTACCAACGGAAAATTCAATCCAGAGTGGAAGAAGATCTTTTTAGAGACAGCTCACTATACCAGAAGAACAACCTTCTACTTCCACTAGTACACCCCGGTCTAAAAATTTGTTGTATATTCCTGAAGAAAAACCCTTTTTTGCAGTCAATAAAATGTTTAGAACTCATGTAAATACTTTTCCACCTATAGAAGAATATCATTTTGCTGACAACAGATTTGTTAGAGGGGGGAAATGGCCACCCAAAACCAAGTTCTGTGTTTCTTCATCTCAGACTAGACAACCTCCTACAAGAGCAGATTGTGCCCCCTTGTTAGAACATAATTCTGAAGACCCTAATGATATGGATCAGGTCTATCAGGTAGAAAACTACTTGACTACTTGGTGCTCTCATGCGGAAGATGTTCTAAATGATTTGGGAAAACAAGCTGATTTCATAAATGAAAACTTAAATCTGTTATATGAAGAGCAACAAGAAGAAAAGGAGGAAAAGGGAAGAAGGAAACAGAAAAAGAAGGCCAAGAAAATCCCAAAGTTTCATTTAGATATGTCTGCTCCAAACTATTGGGATTTAGAGGAAGATGAATAAGATAAAAAAGAAGCAGCTCAATCTAGTGCCAGAGAGGGAACTTCCATAGGTACTGGCAAATTAACGAGTGACAGAAAATCTTCAAAGACATACAAAAGAGACAAACCCTTTGAGTCTAAAAAGGAAGTCATGACATTAGAACAAGTTGCAACAAGATTCCCATCTTTTATTATGCCGTCCATCCATAATCAGAATAAAGCTCATATTTTGAAAGAAACCACGAAATATCCTAGAGTCAAAGAAGACCCGTTTGCTACAAACTCTAGTGGTTATATTCTAGATCTAGATAGCTCATATAATCTAGGAGAGTATATCAGAATTTGGATAGGAGCCTTGTTCCAGATGCAGGTCACTACAAAATTAGATAATATATCTATTATGATTCTAGTTGAAAAAAGGATGGTAGGAATTATTTTTTATTGGTGGACGGGAGGATCAGACGCCGAGAATGGAGCAGCCATGGAAGCTGGTTTGTCCACATTAGAAATATTGCTAAAGACTCAATTTGTACCAGAACTAGTAGATGAAAGAAAAAAGCTTTTAACTGACCTTAGCCGTATGGAATTAAAAGATCTCAAGTATTTAGATCAGTTTGGTAAAGATTTTATGGCTAAATTCTTTAAAGCTAATATTTTTAATGACCTCGCTCAAAAAAAGGCATTTTTATCAAAATTACCAGGAAATTTAGGAGATCTAATAATGAAAGATATAGAAGTTCAGTTAAAAATTCTAGATCAAATCTATTGGGTTGATCTTCTGTTCAGAGTTTCAGAAAAGGTAAAATATCTATGTTGGCAGAAGAAAGCACACGACATCACCCCAAGTTCCGATGTCTGTAGAGCAGTATTGCCATGGGCACCTTTTAAAGCAAAGAAGAAATCCAAAAGGTATGGTAAATACAAACCCAAAAGAATATCAAACCCAAAGAGGCCTTTCAGAAAATACAGATTTTTGAAGAAAAGGAGCAAGCCCAGAAACAACAATTATTGTTTCATTTGTAAAAAGGAAGGACGCTTTGCTAGAAAGTGCCCCCAGAAATCATCTAGTAAAATCAAAGCTTGCGTAGATATTGAAGAGTTTCAAGATGACTGGTCTGTTGTAGGATCAGATGATGAAATTTCTGATGTATATATTCTTACAGAAGTTTCAGATGTTGAAGATGAAAGTGATAATGTATAGAAAATGAACATTTGTACATCTTTTTGTACAAATATTCATTTTCTGTACATTATCACTTTCATCTTCAACATCTGAAACTTCTGTAAGAATATATACATCAGAAATTTCATCATCTGATCCTACAACAGACCAGTCATCTTGAAACTCTTCAATATCTATGCAAGCTTTGAGTTTACTGGATGATTTCTGGGGGCACTTTCTAGCAAAGTGTCCTTCCTTTTTACAAATGAAACAACAATTGTTGTTTCTGGGCTTGTTCCTTTTCTTCAAAAATCTGTATTTTCTGAAAGGCCTCTTTGGGTATGATATTCTTTTGGGTTTGTATTTACCATACCTTTTGGATTTCTTCTTTGCTTTAAAAGGTGTCCATGGAAATACTGATCTACAAACATCGGAACTTGGGGTGATGTCGTGTGCTTTCTTCTGCCAACATAGATATTTTACCTTTTCTGAAACTCTGAACAAAAGATCAACCCAATAGATTTGATCTAGACTTTTCAACTGAACTTCTAGATCTTTCATTATTAGATCTCCCAAATTGCCAGGTAATTTTGATAAAAATGCAATTTTTTTAGTGAGGTCATTAAAAAGATTAGCTTTAAAGACTTTAGCCATAAAATCTTTAACAAACAAATCTAAATACTTGAGATCTTTTAATTCCATACGGCTAAGGTCAGTTAAAAGTTGTTTTCTTTCATCTGCTGGTTCTGGTACAAATTGAGTCTTTAGCAACATTTCTAATGTGCACAAACCAGCTTCCATGACTGCTCCTCTCTGGGTGTCTGATCCTCCCATCCACCAATCAAAACCAATTCCTGCCATCCTTTTTTCAGCTAGAATCATAATAGATATATTATCAAATTTTGTAGTGACCTGCATCTAGTACAAGGCTCCTATCCAAATTATGATAGACTCTCCTGGATTAGATGAGCTATCTAGATCTAGAATATAACTACTAGAGTTTGTAGAAAACAGGTCTTCTTCAACTCTAGGATATTTTGTGGTTTCTTTCAGAATATGAGCTTTATTCTGATTATGGATGGATGGCATAATAAAAGATGGGAATCTTGTTGCAGCTTGTTCTAATGTCATGACTTCCTTTTTAGACTCAAAGGGTTTGTCTCTTTTGTATGTCTTTGAAGATTTTGTGTCACTCGTTAATTTTCCAGTACCTACAGAAGTTCCCTCTCTGGCACTAGATTGAGCTGCTTCTTTTTTATCTTCTTCATCTTCCTCTAAATCCCAATAGTTTGGAGCGGACAAATCTAAATGAAACTTTGGGATTTTCTTGGCCTTCTTTTTCTGTTTGCTTCTTCTCTTTTCTTCCTTTTCTGCTGGTTGCTCTTCATATAACAGCTTTAAGTTTTCATTTATCAACTCAGCTTGTTTTCCCAAATCATTTAGAACATCTTCTGCATGAGAGCACCAAGTAGTCAAGTAGTTTCCTACCTGATAGACCTGATCCATATCATTAGGGTCTTGATAATTATGTTCGAACAAGGTGGCACAATCTGCTCTTGTAGGAGGCTGTCTAGTCTGAGATGAAGAAACACAGAACTTGGTTTTGGGTGGCCATTTCCCCCTTCTAACAAATCTTTTGTTAGCAAACTCATATTATTCTATAGGTGGAAAAGTATTTACATGAGTTCTAAACATTTTATTGACTGCAAAAAAGGGTTTTTCTTCAGGAATATACAACTGATTTTCAGACTGGGGTGTACTAGTGGAAGTAGAAGGATGTTCTTATGGTATAGTGAGCTATCTATAAAAATATCTTCTTCCACTCTGGATTGAATTTTCGGCTGGTAATACATGTTTCTCTGGCAAAACTATTGGCTGTGGAATTCTAGGATGGTCTGGATTGGGTATGATTTTTACACCACCATCCATAAGAGCCATTCTCTTAATTCTTTTATTTGCACTGTCTGAAGCCAAAGACTTATACTGGATATACCAGTCATTGGGTAAGGATTCTTTTTCATAATGTACGCCTTCAATTTGAATATTTCCTATCCCAACTGTTACACAATCTTTCAACACCGGCTGTTTTAATTTTGAATGAACTGTATTAGTAAGCTGAAAAGAGGTATGGACTATTATAGACAAAAATTCACTGTCATATACCATAGGTAACCCTTGTACTCCAATCAAGGCTTTCTAACAGTCTTTAAGATGAGCATCTGTTAGACTGATAGCATAATCAGGAAATATTGTTCCATGCTGACAACCAAAAGATAAGTTTCCCAAAATGGTTCCTATTCTAGCATGATCATATTCATTATGCTTTGTGGCAAATAACTCTGCTATGCAAGGAGTATCCAACCCATGTCTGAATAGAGGAGCTAGACCAAGTCTCATCATCAGTAAATAAATTTAAACCAACTATCTGTACAAATGGACCTTTAATTTGTAGCTTGAGCTCTACTTCCTTAAAATAATATTTCTTTGAGAGTTTGAACATGAGAGGAACTGGATAGAATTCTTTAGTATCCAAAGCAGGAGGATTCCAGCTTTCAGGGTCTTCTACTTGTTCATGTTCATTTATGTCTGACTCGACATATCTACTTTCTACTTCAAATATTGATTTTTTTTTCATTGGTAGAAAAAGATCTCAAAAATCTAGCCATAATGGACTGATACAATTCTATTCCAGAAATCGACTGAAGGAGCTTTTATCTACTCAACACAATGTAAAACAAAGATGTCTTTCAAAGGCTTCCTGGCTTTCTTCAAATTCTGTCTATAGAATGTATTTCGTCAAGGTTATAGTTCAAAGGAATGGGTTATGGCTCTGATACCAAAAAGTTACTCTGACCATTCAAGGGAAAAGTGACTCTGACCATTCAAGGGAAAATTAAGGAAACATAAAAAGAAGGCCAAGAAAATCCCAAAGTTTCATTTAGATATGTCCGCTCCAAACTATTGGGATTTAGAGGAAGATGAAGAAGATAAAAAAGAAGCAGCTCAATCTAGTGCCGGAGAGGGAACTTATATAGGTACTGGCAAATTAACTAGTGACACAAAATCTTCAAAGACATACAAAAGAGACAAACCCTTTGAGTCTAAAAAGGAATCATGACATTAGAACAAGCTGCAACAAGATTCCCATCCTTCTATGAAATTTTCATCGTTAATTAATTATGTCAGTCAGTTAGTATTTTTCTATATTCAAATAACATTTCTTAAAGATATATTTGAGTTACTTATATGTGAAAAGACTTGTAATTATGCAACTCTGATATTTTCTGGAAAGTCTCGCCACCTAGCCGCAAGTATGGAAATTATATCTAGACTCTCCCCTGACCACTTACTTCACGCAACAATTGAGATGATTCCAGCTATAGTTGGGTACATTGGGCCTTAGCACTCACTATCCAGCCTCAAGTCTTGTACCTTGTAGACTGTATTTGAGTATTTTCCCACTGCTTTATTTCACCCAGCTCAAGGATGTATCCCTTTTTATGGACTCCTTCCCCATTTATATTCCCCCGTAAGGAGCAGATGAGTAACTGTTTCTTTTTAACTATTTCTTTTAACTGTTTCAAACATTTTTTTGTTAAAACACCTTAACTCCTAATTATCCATTAATTAGGTAATAAAATATATCCTCGCCTTTAAGCCTCATTCATTTATCATTTTAGTAAAATAAAGTATGAAATTTGATGTACTAAAAGGTAAAATAGAACTCAGTATCCACGGTTATGCAGCTTGGGGTGTTCCATCTCCCCCCCCCCCTTATGAGGAACATCGTCGTTGGTGCTCTTTCAGATTTAAGAAAATAACACTGGATAGGCTTTCCACATAAATTCGTCTTCTTCCGAGGTGACCTCATCTGGGCTAAAGTGCTTACACTTCACTTTAACGTGGGTGATGGATCACTTCCGCAAGGTGGTCTCTCTCTGATCAAGAATACGAAGAGGTTCTGCAAGAAATTCTCCTTCTGGTTCAACCTGCATAAAAATAATTAACAGTCACAACTTTCTCAAAATAGTTCATCCAAAAGTTATGTATTCAACTTAACTGATTACGTGAATATTTTCCTACCTAATTATATGTTGAGGGTTGTACACATATTTTTCTATTAAGGAAACATGGAAGAAATTGTGGACCTAGATATGGCTTGGTAACACAATCTTATACGCTACCGGTCCAATCCATTCCAATACCTTAAAGGGTCCACAGTACCAGGGTGCTAACCTGGCACAACCCCTCTATTGTAAGGAAATTTTTTGGGGCTTTACTCTTAGGTAGACATGATACCATAGCTAAAATTATTTGTATGTCCTCATTTTATCTGCGTACATCTTCTGCCTGTCTTGGGCAGCCCTTATATTTTGTCGAACCTTCTTAACCATCTCCTCCATTTCTGCTAGCATGTCAGGGCCCAAGGCTAGCTTATTGAATGGACTATTCCAATATATGGGCACCCTGCACCTTCTCCCATATAACACCTCAAAGGGTCTCATGCCGAGTGACTCATGATGCCCATTATTATAAACAAATTCCACTAGGTGGAGATAGCCTTCCCACTTATGTGATTGTTTCATCACAAACATACGTAACATGTCCTCCAGCACTTGATTCCCTTATTCGGTTTGTCTATCCATTTGAGGATGGTAAGCTGTACTAAATTGGACTTGGGTACCCAATCCTGGAAAGAGGGTTTTTGAAAATTTCGATGTAAATTTTACATCCTTATCAGAAATTACCACCCTAGGTATTCCGTGCAGATGAAAAATTTCCCTCATAAATATGTCTGAAATTTCCACATTTTTGTAAGTGGGTTTCACAGGTATAAAATGAGCAGTTTTTCTCAATTTTTCCACCACCACCATAATTGAGTCGTGCTACTTCTTGGTGCGAGGTAAGCCGATGATGAAGTCTAGAGATATGGTCACCCATTTCCACTCTGGAATGGGCAATGGTTGTAACAAACTAGCGGGATGATGATGTTCCGCCTTTACCAACTAACACTCCAAAAATTTGTACAAGTATGCAATGACATCCTTCCTTAAACCTGGGCAAAAATAACCTTTCTTGATCACTGAAAACAACTTCTGGTACCCTGGGTGGCCAGCACATGGTTTCCTGTGGAACTCATGCAATATCAATTATTTAACAGATTTTTGTTTAGGAACATATATTATGCTTTTGAAGCTGAGGATCTTATCTGAATTTATTTCAAAATCTGATATTTCCCCTTTCAGCTAAGCTTTCTTTGCCTGCTTCCAAAGAAAATTGTACTCTGGGTCCTTGAGGGGGGCTTCCCTTATGATTTGACGAATGTTTTATTGTATCTGACTGATTTGGACCTCATAAATACAATGTAATTTCCTGCTTAATGTAATGGAGATTGGATTTTCCTTCCCTGTAATATTTTTCATTTCAAAATTGAAGTCACTCAAAAATGTTGTCCATTTTGCCTACAGAGAATTTAAGGTAGACTGGTTAAAGAAATTTGTAAGGCTATTATGATCTATTAATAGCAGGAATTTCTCCCTCAACAGGTAGTGTCGCCACATTCTAAGTGCATGCACTACTGATATTAATTCAAGGTCGTAAGCAAAATACCGTCATTCATAGGAAATGACTATTCCCGCCTTTCTTAGCACTCTGCCAACTCCTTCTTTACTAGCGTCTGTGCAAACCACGAAAGAATTTTCCTAATCTGCTACCTTTATCACGGGTGTAGTGTTAAGTAGGTGTTTTAGTCTTTCAAAGTTTTTGCGACATTCAGCTTTCCATTGGAATGTATGGCCCTTCTTCTGTAGTGAGGCCATTGGGAAAGTGATTTTTGAAAATCCTTCGATGAACCAATAGTAGTACCCGACCAAACCCACGAATGACCTAATATCAACAACATTCTTTGGGACAGTCCAGTCCATGATGGTTTTGATCATTTCAAGGTCCATTGCTATTCCCTCTATTGATATAACGTGACGCAAGTACTAGATCTAACTTTTGAAAAAGTCACACTTGCTATATCTAGCATATAATTAATTTTCCTGCATAGTTTGCAACACTATCCTGAGATGGTTTTCATGCTCCTCCTAATTCTTGGAGTGTATTAAAATTTCATCAATAAAAATCAGTACAAATTTATCAAGATAAGGCTGGGAAATACTGTGCATCAAACTCATAAATGTAGCTAGGGTATTTGTGAGGCCAAACGACAACACCACAAACTTGTACTGAACACAACGATTTCAGAATGCAGTTTTGCAAATTTCTTCCTACTTTATCCTCATTTGGTGGTAGCCATATCTTAAATTGATTTTTGAGAATACTTTGGCTCCTTGCACCTGATCAAATAAATAATCAATACGTGGCAAAGGATATTTATTTCTGATGGTAATTTTATCTAACTGATGGTAATCGATGCATAATATGAAATTTCTACCTTTCCTCTGTATGAACATGATGGGGGCTCCCCAAGGGGACACACTGGGGCAGATATACATTTTATCCATAAGTTCTCAAAGCGGCATTTTGAGGTTTTTTAAGTCAGGTATGCTTATGCGATAAGGGGCCCTGGATACATGAGTTGCACCCAGAATTAGTTCAATGGTGAAATCAACATCACGCTTGGGTGTTAATCCAAGAATGAATTCAGGGAATACAATAGAAAATTCCTAAATAACAAGAATATTTTCCAAGGAGGTAATTTTATCTTTGGAGTTCGTAAATCCCACCTGGATGGCATATATCTGACAACATTTCCTAATAAATTTTCCTAGCTCACTAGCAGTAATAGTGCGCAACTTGCTATTTGTCTTGATTCCTTGAAGTTCCTTCTTTTGGCCTGAATCAATGATAAAGCTTATAGTTTCCTGCTTGCAATCGACTAGGGACCAACATCTTTCCAACCAATCCATCCATATTAAAATGTTGTATGAACACAAAGGGAGTATATTAAGGTCTACGTAAATGGGATGTCCTGAAATTGTTATAGGACAACGTTCTATTTTTGCAATTACTCTCCTTTTTGTCTCGGTGGCTAATTGAACTAATCATGGTTTTGAAAACTTACTCCTCTGTAGTTGACAACTTTCTACAACCTTAGGACTAACATAACTTAGGCTAGAACTGGGATTAAACAAAATAGAGACAGGTTGCTTGGAAATCATACTTTCACATTCAATCATAGTGGGTTGGTATTCTTCTTGATGGTCATCGCGAACAACATTAATTATGGGCATGCTCCTCGCCACTTCTGTAACCGTGGGAGCTTCTTGCATATTTGATAGATGTTTCGTCATTACTTTATGCTGAAAATTTTTGTAATAGGGGCATCCCCAGCATTGCAGAGGTAGTTTTGATTGATGGTCATTAATAGATTTATTAACTCCTTATGACTATCTATTTTTGGAATATGAAACTTTGGGCTGTTTCCTTGCTGGAAATTTAATGAGAGTTTTTTGCTATATATTCATTCCATTAGTGAATTTTGTTTGTCTATTTGGGATTAGGTTCCTTCCCTTCCTGGTCAATCCTCATTTAAGTCCCTCAATTTTTGTTTCATTTGCTGGTAGTAGATGTGGGCTTTTCGTACCACATCATCCAATGGTCTTCGATAATCAAACTCAAGCTTCTACTTCATAAAATTGGGTAGGCTACTAATTAAACATTGAGTTTTGGCCTTTTCTTCTTACATATAATGCACATAGCGCAATAAGGAGGTGAATCGTTTCACATATTCATCCATGGTTAAGGTTCCCAATCTTAACTTGTGAAATTACTTTGCTTTTTCGCCATAATAGTGTTCAGTTAAATACTTATCCTTGAAATGATTTTGGAATTCTTTCCATGTAACCTATTCTTCATCGATTTTCCTCAAAAGTTTTGATTTCTTCCCACCAAAGAGTAGCCCTACCTGTTAACTGATAAACTACCAAATGTGCTTTCAGTTTTATTGATGTAATCATAAATATGAAAGTATTTTCTCATGTCAATTAACCAGGCTTCCGCTGCCTCTTATAATTCCCCTTCAAAGAGTGACGATTTAATATTTTTGAATTCTCCTTATAACTCATATTTCTGTCTTTTTGTCTTGCGTTAGTTGGAGACGTTGTCTAAATGTCCTTTTTCATCTTCCCCATGTTTTTCATCTGACTCAACATTCTCTTCTCCACGTTGAGCCGTTGGGATTTTCTCCCAATCTTCAGCACTAGGGTCTGGATCTCGTTGGTTCTGTCCATTAAATAGACTTCTAAGAATTATCTCCTGTTCTAGTCGTAACCATTGATTGTCTGCTCTTAAATTTGTCATCTCAGCATGCAGTTGCTGAATGGTTTCGAGTAGGACAACATTAGCTTGACGAGATTCCTCTCCTAGCTGTATCCAAATGTCAGGGTTGGCATTCACATAAGTCGTCTTCAGCACATTTGGTGGTCTTGGGCTCCTCTTCATTCTGACCCATTTTGTGTTGATGCGGGTCTCTGTGTTCACATGCACATTTACTTAGTTATTTTGATTAGTGTAACATTTATTACATATATATGTAATTTCACCAAATATTCTCAGTGTATGAACCACAAATCTGATACCATTTGTAACACTACCAACACGGTTTTATTGATTATAATTATTGCAACACGGTTTGTAAGGTTTATGTCGCCTCACAATTACTCTTCACATGAATCCCAACTGGTGTTGATGTCCATGATCAGACCCCGGTTAAATGTTTTTTGTACTCTGTTACAACAGCATAAGCATGAATAATCCCATTACATGTGTCTGTAAAAGGTTTGGGTTCACCTGCGATAGTTCACCAAATCTACTTTCGTTGATCTTTGGAGGGTGATCCGATGGTGTGTAGGGGTGAGGTTTTTATCATCTAACCAACTCTCCCACATCCAACCAGCTGTGGTGTCATTTTCTATTAGTGTTTTTTCGATTTCGCTACTCTACAATGAAGTTGGCCCTTGGTGGCTTTAGGTCAGTTCATGACCATTTTTGTTGTGTGCAATGGAGGGTTTCGACTTGCCATCATTGGAAGGTATCTTAAACCACTCGACCATGGTTGTTTCAATTTTCTACATCATTTGAGGTTGGGTTTCGCTTCAATATTTCATCTGGTTCGGTGTCTAACTCATTGCTCCCACCATCCAGGGATGAATCGATGGCTTTCTCATCCCGTGGAAGGCAACCAAACCAAAGTTGAGTTCTGGAAGGTGAGTAGGCTATCTTTTTATGTATTCCTTAGTTTTCTTTCATTAGTTTCATACAGATTCTTTTTCCCAGTTCTGCTAAATATTTTATCTTACTAGATTAAAGGCGAACCACCATCTACTGGTGTTCTCAATTCTCAGGTATAATCACTACCTTCTCGGTATCCCTTTAGACTTTGTTTAATAGTAGCTTTAGACTCTTATTAGAATTCTGGGGTTACTGTCACTTGATTTTAGGTATCATATATATCATACTGTTGTTGGCTTGCTATTTATTTGGTTGAGACAATGTTATTCATATTTTTAAGAGCTTATGGACCTCTACTTGTGTGTATAGGTCAGAAAATCCTCGTTGGTTCAATAGATGTTTAATATATAGTCATATGGTAATTTGTTTTGTGAAATAATTGTTTATCCAAACAGAGGCTATAGGCCAAAGTTCGCCAAACCAGGATTTTATTTGGGTGACCATGTTCATTGGTTATGTTTTGCGCTTCGCGTTAACATTGCTTTTGAACTTCTTATGATGTGATTCGATTGAGGGTTAACCTTTGTATTTTTGTCTGAAAGAATATTTTGAATGGTGGATATCTATATATAAATGATTCTCGTTAAGTGTCTAGACTCGAGGGTTTTGGTTATTTAATGATTGTGATATTTTAAGGCTGTTGAGAAAGTTCTGCCACTATGGACTTAATTTAAGTTTTTAAGTTACAGTCTTACCTTGAGATTGAGGAACTTTATTTATGTTCAGTGCTTCACATTTGAAAAATAATGAATTGTCGGTGTACTAGTATATTCCTTACTATTTTGTCCTTGTATTCTATAATGATTGGTAAAGGTGTTTTTCTATTTTCTTTTAAAGGTAACAATTGAATGAATATATCGTGATATCTAATTATTCGGTAATTTTCACCTCCAGTAACTCATTTTTCCTTCTGATTATTATCTATTTGAGATTATGAACTTACTATCATAAAAGTTTATTTTTAACAATTTTAAGGGTTTGTGATATTTTAAGGGTTTGTGTCTATCTATTTATTACAGTAAAATAACTAAACCATGCATTACTTGTCTATAGAAATTTACTATTTGTTGTTTTGTATATACGAAATTCAATGTTGTTCTCTATCCTAAATACACTTCTATGAAATTTTCATCCTCAATTAATTCTATGAGTCAGTTAGTATTTTTTATATTTAACCAACATTTCTTAAATATAGATTTGAGTTACTTATCTGTTAAAAGACTTGTAATTATGCAACTCTAATTCTGTCTGGAAAGTATCATCGCACAACCGCGCATCTGCCAATTACGTCGACCCTCTCCCCCAAACACTTCCTTCACGCCAAAGATGAGATGGGTCTAGATATAATCGAGTACCTTGGGCCTCATGGCTCACTGTCCAATCTCAAGTATTGTACATTGCAGGATGTATTTGAGTATTTTCCCACTGGTTTATTTGACCCATCTCAAGGATGTCTCCCTCTGTCTGGACTCCTTCCCAATCTATATTCCCCCCCATAGTAGATGAGTGATTGTTTCTTTATAATTGTTTCTTTTAACTGTTTCAAACAGTTTTTTGTTAAAACACATTTACTCCTAATTATCCATTAAGTAGGAAACAAAATATATATTGGCCTTCCAGCCTCAGTCATTAGTCATTTTAACAACATAATGTAAGAAAATTATAGTAAAAGGTAAAATAAAACTTAGTAACCACATTAATTGTTTATGTAGCTTGGGGTGTTATAGTTTCACTTATTTCAAGAGAAAAAATAAATATTATTAAATGTATTATTTGGAAGGATTTTTATATGCATTATAATTTTGTGTAGCTTAGTCATCTTTTTTTGTTTGATACATGTTTATGGCATATTTATTATCATTTTAATATGTTATATTAAACTCTAAGTTTTTGACATATACAATTTTCACTTAATATGAAATATTATTTGCAAGACCATGGCATTTCCATTGTTATTTTAAATAATTGTTTCAAATTTCAAAAAAATTGGTCAAAATTTCAATCTTGTTTGTGTTTATTCATCAATGTGATAGGGCATAATCTACATTTGCAATTCCTTTTTATATATTGAATTTTTATAGCAATTTTGATCAATATCTTATATGAAAACTTTTGTTAACACATTAAGAAGTGTTAACCTTAAAAATTCAAATTAAAAAATAAAAATATGATGCTCATCATAATATCTTGTTTTAATATACTAATAAAATATCTTCATATGTATATTTTTAATTGATTTATAAATAAAATTATAATTAAATATGAATTTAAAAATAAATTATATATATATATATATATATATATATATATATATATATATATATATATATATATATAACAACTTTATATGCAATTTTACTTCATTATCTTTCAATATCATTACACGTATTCTTAAACTATATCATTTCCACTCATATGCGTCACAATTTGTCACGTACGTATTCTTAAACTATATCATTTCCAATCATATGCGTCACAATTTGTCACGTAACTAAATATCTTATTGAAGATATAATACTGTATTTAATTTTAAAATGAATTTTGAAATGTTTTAATATTATGTCATTTTGTTTTTTCTAATATATAAATTTAAATAAAAAAAATTTAAAATATTTTTATTAATAAATTAATTTTTTATAATAATGAATTGATTTTTTACAATTCCATGAAAGACATTGTTTGATGTTGTTTATAATTCAAACCTAAATACAAATTCAGTATGCTAAACAGTTATGTAAAGCATAGTTATCAAATTTCGTTTAATTATATATATATATATATATATATATATATATATATATATATATATATCTCGAAAATTTGAAGTTTGGTACAGCATATCAAGTCTATGTTTAGTCTTTAAATTCATTTTTTTGGAGTTTTCCTGACAACAAAACACTTTTCTTATACATTTGCGTTAAAAGTTTTCTTTAAGGACTTAAGTTAAGAATGCAGTTTTACTTGGGGTTGTATAAACTATGAATTGTTTACATTGTATTCCTCCGACAATAGATTGTAATTGTTCAAACCTGCACATGTTTCTATCAGGTCCCTCACCTCCCCGATTCAAATTGTTCAAACGTGTGTATGACCTTTTTAGGTTGCCACCAATTGATCCTTGTGAGAGGTTGCAAGCGTAAAATGTTAATCGACATCTTTCTCCCATTTCATTGGAGAACTAGAGTTCACTGGTGTTCTTCCACCTTGGAAATTTTGTATCATAACGATGTCACGAACTTTGACCTTCAAAATCTTTGTGCCAATCTCATGTGCGTAAGTAATATCAACACAGGAAACCAATTAGTATACTTATCCTCAAAATAATAGTTTCTTTCACTAAATCACTCTGTTAATACATTTTCCTCCCTAAGTTTTTAAATCAATGACTTTGTAACATACCCTGGTGACCTCACATGAAAATGCAGGGAGTTTGATTTTTTTTTACACAAATTACCCACAAGTAATTATCCAATCACTAGATAGAATGCCATTAGCATATAAAGTAATTTTCAATAAAAGACAGTAAGACGCATAACCCTTAACAACCGTTGTTGTAGTATATTAAAGAAAAGGTGTGATGAACCTTGCATCCATTTCATGACCTCTTAACCAGATTAATGAATCACATACTTGACATTATTATTATCACATTAGATAAGGAATCAACATCATAATGGAATCCACATCATATCATTGAACACCTATATACCTTTGAAACCTCATAGGGTTAAAACCAGCAAACGTTTCATTTTATTATTAAATGCTTGTGAGGGTGTTCACGCCTCACTCAATGGCTTATAATGGAGTCCATCCCTTATCTATTGTTATAAAATATTACAATGAAATATCAATTAAAATACAAAATACCTAGCTAAAATACACTACAATGATCATGAAACCATTTACCCACAAATGACCACTCTTTATATGCTTCTGGCATGATTGTCCCATCAGTGGACCATCTTGCAGCTCGTACTCATCAACATGAACAATTATTTATTATCTGTCACAATGTTAAACATAATTGTCTTTTTCACAAATCACCATCATTTCATGTCATTGATGTCATCAACAATCTTTGGTAACATGATTAGATAAGTATTAATCAATCAATAATTATTTTTTGAAAGCAGTTTTTTAACATCTATTCATGTTTATACATGAGATGTAATTACAATATCACAACATGCTTCTTGTTACAACATTATGCATGTATAAACAAATAATTATCAAGCATGTCAAAACAATTACCCCATTACTATGATCATTCTCACACCAGCACACATTCATATCCAAAAGAAACCACTGTAACCATCCATTTCACTTAAAGGATACTAGAAACTTATCTTTGTTTTTCATGCATGTAACAAGATAAAAACTTATTCGAAGAGGGATAGCCTTTTAACTTCTTCTTTGTGCATGTAAGTAAGTAATCTTTCTAATACAGTGGATGTTCCCTTCTAATGCATGCAATTGTAAGTCCCTTTTCGAAAAAAAATCTTTCCGAGATAGATCTATTTACAAAATCTATTGTATTCACAAAGACATGCATTGTTCTAAGCTAGAACCAATGTGTTAGTTATTATTTCTTGCATGCAGATACATGTATTTTACAAAGGAAAGATGGTACATTTATTCCAAGTAACTACTTGTTTTACTTTCCATAATTCTTACTCTTTTCTGCACAAAATTCATATTTCTCTTTAAAAGATCTAACAAAATAGTTCTAAAAATCCATGTTTCTCCTTAAAATATCTAACACAATAGTTATACCTTCATACATGTAATCAACTATGGTAATCAACTATTGTTTCTATGCTTCTGCATATGTGAATATTGTATGCACAAGTTCTCATGCATTTCTTTTCAAGAAAGTATCATAATCAAAGTTAGCATGCATTTGTTTTCATCAAAGTATCATAATCAGCCTATCCTCTGGGAATAAGAACTAGGATAACAATAATGTTAACCTTTTATGCAATAAACCATGCAATTAAATCAAAATATCGAATTTACAACACACGAGTCATTTATCTTTTTACCCATCGAAAGAGGTAACTTTTCCAAACTCTTGCAAAGGAATAAATGCAATTAACTTATCTTTTATTCAACAAATAATTATCTTATAAACACATAAGGTAGTTATTAGAACCACATGTTTCAAGAGGAAATCCCATTTTCCAAGAAAATAATTACATTAACTTTTCTCTTTTATTTTTCACCACCCATGAAATTATTTCACAAGTTACCCTCTTTAATCTATATTCGCTTCCAAGAAAATAACTTGGATAAGAAAAGAGCATACATCCTATCTTTTCTTACATAAAAGGCATTTACATTGTTATATAAATACAAGGAAGATTACCAATATTTTAATTCTGCAAATATATTTGTAATAACAATATTTTTCTATATATAGTAGTAACAATCTTTATCTACATGTAGTGATATATTTTCTTTACCAAGAAAGATATATAAAAATCAATCTTTATCTACATGTTGTAATATATTTTCTTTACTAAGAAAACTAGTGTGAGTTTTGTGTAACCAAAAAATCCAGATCATTTTCACGTAATTTCCATTTCAACAAATCACAAATCTACTTACTTTTTAACACACAAGATTCACATATAATATATGTAATAAAATATGTGCAAGAATATTCATATTGCATCTTTTATTTTCAATAAACATAATGTAAATAAAATACATATCTATCTTAACCGCAATACCCATGAACTGGAAAACGGTTTGGTCTCAACGAAGGGTAGGTAAAATGAAGCCGATTGAGAAACTCTATGTGTATATTATTTCTGCTTGAGCCTTTTAATTGATATCCTTGGAAATACAAAATATACCCATGTCTACTTTGAGACTCGTTGCTTCTTCGGAGGTGCTTCTTCTTCCAGGTGCCATGCAGTGGGCTCTGAGTTCGACTAGATTTAGAAAGAAGAGCTTCGAGAGTTGAAATTCAAAATGTGTGTTGATCCACAGTTCGAGTTACTGCGTGGGTTGGAACTGTTACAACCTGGGTCATGGTTGGGCTAGGTCCAACTCGCTCGCCATCCAAAAACAATTCCAAAAAACAATGCACCACTGGTAAGTAAAAGGAAAGGACAATTATCAAGAACTGAACCCTCACTAAATTATAATAGAGTTGCGATGTAAGAAAGGATAAGTAGATTTTATCAAGTTCATACTATTATTCCTTTAATAGATTATTTCATTCTATATTATTATAGTTATAATAATCAATAATATTGATTAGTATTATTCCAATAAATTATAATAATAATCATCTCCATTATAAGTATTATTATATTAGAACTTAAATATATTATTGATTATTAAGAGTGACAATTCTTGATCATATGAATGGGGGGAGGGAGGGAAAAGGGGAAAGATAGAGAGAGGGCAAGAGGAAAAGATAGAGGAAGAGAAGTAGGTGGGAGAGAGAGGGGGAGAGAGGAAATAAGAAAGATAAGAGGGGAGAGAGAGGAAGAGAAGCAAGTGGGAGAGAGAGGGGGAGAGAGGAAATAAGAAAGATAAGAGGGGAG
Organism: Pinus tabuliformis; assembly: GCA_031772625.1. NCBI lineage: Eukaryota > Viridiplantae > Streptophyta > Pinopsida > Pinales > Pinaceae > Pinus > Pinus tabuliformis. Next base: position 1,003,768,950 of record CM062820.1, on the reverse strand, counting down.
AGAGAGGAAGAGAGAGGGAGGGGAAGAGAGATGGAGCTGGAGGGGGAGACAGAGGGAGGGATGAACAAATAGATAGAGAGAGAGAGGGAGTGACAAACGAGAGATGGAGCAAGAGTGAGGAAGAGAGAAGAGAAGGAGGGAAGAAAGAGAAAAAAATGAGGAGAGAGGGATGGAGATAAGAGGAAGAGAGATAGAGAGAGAGGCACATGGATGGGGGTTGGAGAGAGAGGAGAGGCAGAAGGGGAGAGGGAGGGAGATAGTGATAGAGCTTGAGAAAGAGAGAGATATGGGGGAGAGAGAGAGAGAGAAAGGAAGGAAGAGAAAGAGAGGATGGAAGAGAGAGGATGGAGTGAGGGAGAGAAAGTAAATAAGGGAGAGAGGATGAGAGGGAGAGGTGTTTGGATTTGGAAGGGGATATAGTGGCAAAGTTGGAGGGCTAAGAGGGGGAGAGTGTGTTGGGTGGGGGCTGCGGTCAAAGTAGGGCTACTAGAATACATGGATTCATTTCATTGTATTCACTACTTCTCTAGGTAAGTATTCTGGATATTATGTGTATCCATCTTAGTATTACAATTTTTTTATGCACATGACAATGAGGATTTAAATTGCACCACTTGACAAACAGGTCATTGTGGTGGGGTAAAAGGATGGCATGAGAGAAAGGGATAGAGAGGATATGAGAGAGCTGGGGAGAGATGGAGGTAGAGAGAGATGGATTTGGAGGGGAGAGAGAGAAAGGGAAGAAGAAATAAATAGAGAGAGAAATGTGGAGAGAGAGAGGGTGTGGCAAGGGAGAGATGGAGAGAGAGAGAGGGAAAGAGTGGAGTGGGACGAAAGAGAGAGATAAGGGGAAAGAGAGGGAGATAAAGGGAAGAAAGAGAGAGGGAATAGAAGAGGGAGGGAGAAAGAGATAGATAGATGCGGAGAGATAGTGTGTATATTTTGGGGTGAGATAGAGAGACAAACAAGAGAGATAGAGGGAGAGAGAGATATATATGGAGGCGAGAGAGAGGGCAGAAGAGAGAGATAGAGAGTGGGAGGGATATATATATATATATATATCGAGAGAGAGAGAGAGAGAGAGAGAGAGAGAGAGAGAGAGAGAGAGATAACATGTGTGTTTGGGGGGTGAGATAGAGAGGAAAAAAGGAGAGATGAATGGATATATAGATATAGATGGAATGTAGAGAAAGGAAGTAAGAGATAGACATAGGGAGGGAAGGAGAAACAGAGAAAAAGAGAGAGATATGGGAGAAAGAGGTAGGGGAGAGACAATGTTATTCATTGAAATAAATGCATTGATTTTAATGTAAATGCTGATTCATAATCCTATTTGATTAATTACACTAGATGCACTGATTTCGATGCAAATGTTGAGTTCTAGTCCTATTTAATTGGTTATACTAGATGCATTGATTTTAATGTAGATGATTTCAAATCCTATTTGATTTATTGCACTAGTTGCATTGATTTCATTGTAGATGTTGACTTTTAATTCTATTTGAATGCCTGCATTAGATGCATTAATTTTAGTAGATGTCGATTTCCAATTTAATGTAACTAAATGAATTACGTACATTAATTTCAAATTAATTAGACTAGTAGTGTGCATGATTTCAATATAAGCACAAAAAAATTATTGAGGACGTGCATTGATTTTTGTATTACAATAATTCAACCAAAAATAAAATACTTGAATTCTCATCTTAAATAAAACTTTAACTTAGCTGAAATGTTTGCTTCTTGAAAGTGTAAAATATTTGTAGTTGAGTACAATATTATTAATCCCTTTTTCCATCATTCAATATTGTTAGTCACTTTATATTCAAGCGGTGTAATAGAAAATATCTACTATTGAATCTTACTTGGGGCTTAACACTCAATAAGTCACAATGGTTGATTTTGGAGAAAGCTACTATTAAAATTAGGGAGCAAGAGAGACAAGATATGATGCTCACTACAATAGGTTGAGTTAAATATTTGATTGCTCTATGATTTCAACCACCATTTTCATATGATCGATATGAAAAGATGGCAAAACTAACACGTCACAAAAAGAATACTAGAAAAAAATTAGTTTGAGATTTCTTACAATGAAAACTATTTGATATTAACTACATTTATTCACATTTTATATCATTGTCACTTTGTATTCATTATTTATATTTCATTATTTTTCACCATTCCATGTTTTTATCATCTTAGGTAACTCAACAAATTTAAAATTAAAATGGACAAATTAATCTTTGAGATATTTAGCATATTTAAATTATTAGAATAATAAGATGTTCAACAATTTTTGCATCGCTGCACACAATTGAAACCATCGTAAATCTATTTTAACCCTACCTGTCGAGAGGGCTTAATTTCTTGAGGTGCAAACCTTTCCTCAAATTTTGAACTCCTCAAATTCTAAACTCAAAATTTGATCCCTCAATGCTTGATATATTTGAGTTTAAGATAAATCTAATTAGCATTAATTACAAGTAAATATTATCTTTTTGTCTTATATTAATTGATAATCATGTATTGTTTAATATTAAATTATTTAATATTGTTTTCATAATTAATATATTTTAAATATAATAAATTAGAAAACAATAATTTTGAATTATATATAAAAATAAAATTTTCCTTTTTTAATATTTTGCTGTGAGATATTACCGCATATAAAAATGAAATAAAAAATCGTGGAAATGTTGTAATTATTATGGTAAAGGGATGCGAAGGAGGCACCATGGAACTAGTTCATTTTTAATTTTTAATTTTTTGTCTTTAATGAAAAGATTAATGTTAAATGTGATGTAACTTTCATACCAGGCAATACATTTAAGTGTATTTTATATTTGACTTGTTAATTAATCTTGCCCGTTGAATCTCATGTTATACTCACCCAACATATGCTTAATATTCAACAGAGGTATTTCCTCAGAGTACAAGTCGTACTAACTAATTAGCCACCGCGAAAATCTCGTATCTCGCCACGAGTCACAGTAAGTGGCGGCGATAGGTACACGGCGGAGACAACGTTCCGAAGTTTCATGAATTAAGGAGAGGTGTACCCTGCTACAGCCATGGTGATTATGACATAAAATTACTCGTGTGACTGATTCACCCATTCGGCAGTCGGGACTCGGGGGGTAAGCTACTGCTTGGAAACTAATTGGCCAATTACGTGAGCGTGATGCCCACCAACGTTGTTATCGGATGGATGGTTTTGCCGGGAACGTTGCACGGCTGGGAAGAGACGTATTCACCATCGAACAATTTTTGGTGGAAAGTTCATCGAGTTCAAGCAAAATATCTTCAGTCAATGTTCCTGATGCGACCATTTCAAATTTGAGATAGTCAAATTCATCAAGTCTATCCTGCTTGCTGTTGCAAATGGGTTTCCTGTGTCATATCGATACACACAGTATTCCACTTTGATCTGCCTTATATAATGGTATTTGGCGTATGGCAATATACATATTGGGATTTCTGTGGCAGCTAATTGAACATTTTGCTTACAATTACAAAGGTTAAGCTGTTATTAAAGTCGTTAACTTGCCCAACCTCTCTTCACTGGTAAAATTGTTATTAAGGTTAAATTGTTCTCACGTGAAAATCTACATCACCTGTGTTCAGTACTACGAAGGATGAGGCTGTTCCCTTCATCCTCGACAACTTCGAGCTGCCCACATTTGCAGGAAGATTTGACAAAGGCCTCCAGATACGAAAATATACCACTTGCGGCTATGTGGCAAGATATTCAAGGAGCAAACTCGTGGAATGGGTTATTAGATCCCATTAATCCAGTATTGAAAACTGAGATTCTCAGATATGGTGATTTTGCAGAGCTGTGCTATGATGCGTTTGATATTAAACTTTCCACGAATGATCTAGGTGGGTGTAAATACAGCATTGATAAATTGTTTGAGAGTTGTGAAAGGCCTACTCATTCCGGAGCTTCCTGTAGCGCCGGCTACGAAGTGACCAAGTATTTGTACACGGAAACTGATGCACTAAGGAGGCCGGTAGAGCAATCTGTTTGGATTGGCTTCATTGCAGTCTGCACAGACGCTGAAGAGATACGAAAACTAGGGAGGCGAGATATTGTAGTAGCCTGGAGAGGAACTGAAACACGCCAAGAATGGATACAGGATGCTAGAGATATTTTAGTTCCTGCTCGATTATCTTTTAGTCGTTTCAAGCACAACGTTGTCAAAACCGGATTTCCAACTACACCTCGTTTGAGGAACAAAGTCATGGGACACCGATTATCAAGTACAGCTAGTTTAAGCGATAAGGGTGTCCGAGTAGAGAAAGGATTTTTAAGCTGCTACATCTCTAAAGGAGAAGATTCAAGATGTGCCAGAGATACTGTTATTTCTGAGATTCTTGTTGAAATCTAATTTCAACTCCGTGCGTACCTCACCCAAAACCGCCAAAGCAAAACCAAAAACCCGCTTAACGATCTCGGACCGCCTTCCTGTAGAGAGTGGTTTCCGTACACAAGGGCCCGAGAAAATTTTGTGCAGACGCGTGGCTCTCAGCATACGTAAGCAGAAGTCACTTTCTCGGGCGTTAAAGTTCGGCTGCAAACTGCCTCCCGATATTGATCTCCGCCGTCCGATCTGCTCCGGCGCTCTCCACCGTTGATTGTCCAAACCTGCATACGGGCAACATTAAACATTTACGTGGAGTAAAAAAAACAAGTCTGGTTGACCGCCACTCCTGTCTGCAAAAGAGTCAAATCAAATTTAAGAAAGTGGGTAAGCCATTTAAGTTTTTCTTATACGGCATGTATTGTTTTGCTTTGGTATACACGTTATGTGTTATATTTTAATGTATGGCATACACATTGAAAAATGTCAAGCCTTTTATTGTGTTGACCATATTTTTTGTAAAATGAGAGCGCGCGGAGGTTGTATAAAGAACAAGGGAAATGAACGCACAGTAGTGCGAGTAAAAAGAACAGGGGAGCAGCAGATAGTTATTATTATTATTGACCATTTGAAGAATGAGGTAGCAGCGAAAAAAAAAACAATGTAGATGCACAGCAGTGCATAGTTCAGTGTTAATTTTTGCAAGGATGAATGCACATCAGCGCGAATAGAGAAAGAGGAGGAGCAGATGAAGAAATGTATTACTTAGCAGTGCGTAGAGTGAGTAAAGTTTTTTTAATATATTGGATATGCATTGAAATGCAGTAGAAAAAGAACAAACTGTTTTTTTTTAAATGGTGAATGTAATGAAATTTTTACTGTGTATGTAAAAATTTGTTTTACAACAGTAATGTAAAAATGGGTTTTACTGCAGTAAACCCATCACAGTAAATTCTCAGGAGGAGACATAGTAGTGTTTTGTTGGATGAATTTTTGTGGTGAATCCCTCTCAGCAAAGAGGATGAAGTTTGTTTCAGGCTTTATATTTTAATGAATAGAAAAGTTTTTATGGCTGTGTAATACTCTGTTCTGAGAATTTTATTTAAAAGCTTCCCTGTGCATAAAGATCCTGAGGTAGAAGGAAACAGAGCATTGTCTCTGTGTGTGCTTAAATTGTTGGTTTTTGGTATTTTCCCATGAAAAATACCCAACAGTGGTATCAGAGCTAGTCCAGGCTCTTTGAAGGCTCAAAGATGCTGAAGGAACGTATTGTTGCAGCAGTCAAACTTCTCCAGCAGTGTGAAATTTCAGCCAAAGGGATTCAGGTATTTCTCAAGTTTTTGAGTTGCTGTTGAAGAAACTGTGAGTCATTTTAAAAACACAGTCAGGGATTTTAAAAATAGTTAAGAATGGCAAAGTCAAGGAAGAAGGTGTCTAAATCCCCTAAGGTTGTGTCTCCCTCTTCTATTAAAATAGAAGACAATCTATTTGAAAGAATTCTAGTTGAGGCTTCAAAGTTTAATGGAAATTTTGATATGTGGGAAATAAAAATGAGGGCTGTCTTACAGTCTCAAGGGATTGAAATCTGGGAATCAATGATGGATGATAGTAAGAAGGATAATGAATCCCAAGGAGTATAATGCACAAGCAGCAAAAATAATCTTAGATGGACTGCCTGATTCTGTAAAGAAGAATTTAGGAAAATATTCATCAGCAAAGGAGATATGGGACATACTTCATGACCTTCATGCAAAGGGAGCACTGATCATGACCATCAGTGAAGAAGAAAATTCTGAACCCATCATAGAAGCTGAGAATGAGAAGGTTGACCTCATCAAGCTTCAAGTAAAAGAAAGGGATGAAGAGCTCGTCAAGCTTAAGAAGGAGCTTGATCAATGCAAGAGGAAACATCATGAAGAAGTCATATCCATGAAAAATCAGCTGAACAAAGCAAAGAAGCAGGAAGATGCCTTGACAAGTCAACTTGAACAAAGCCACATAAGAGTGAATGAGCTTATGGAAGAGATTGGACAGTTCAAGGTAGAGGTCTCCTCCCTTAAGTCTGAACTATAAGAAGCCAGAAAGCAGGCACAAGGAGCTGAAAAGAAAATGGAGAGCAGTCAAGAAGAAATCTCCAAAATGAAGACAGATATTATCTCCTTCAAAATAGTAGCAGCTGAAGCTACTCGTAGCAAGGAAGAAACTGAGGGACAACTAGCAAAGAAAAATAATGTATGTGAAAAGTTGGAAGAAGAGATTGTCCTCCTCAGGAAGAAGGTTGAAGGGATGAACAAAATCATGAAGAGCTCTCAGGCCTTGGATGACATGCTCAGCTATCACAGATCTCCATCTGATAAATCAGGACTCGGGTATGTAGGTGAACCCTCAAACAAAAATGAAGATGCTTTAAGCAAAGGAGATGTGAAGAAGCCAGAAAGAAATGGTGATGCTCCTAGTTCCAGCAAAGGCAAGGAGAAAAATGAAGGCTGCAATAGAAGAAATCCTACTCCAAGTAGAAAACCAACTCCAAGAAGAAATGTAGCTGATGTCAAAGAGGCAAGATGCAATGGTTATCATCAAAGGATCTCAAGGCAGCAAGGCTTCAGAAGTGCATCAAGGAAACCTCCATCTCACAGGTACCAAAGTTCATTTTATGGTTATTGTTATGCTTGTTCAAACTTTGGTCATATGGCAAAAGACTGTAGAGCATTTCATGGAGATAGATGTTGTGGTCCCCGACAATCTCCAAGAAATAATTTCACAAGAAGAAATCATGAATTCTTATTCATGAATAAAGTTGAATGCTTCAAGTGTCATAACATTGGGCATATGGCACGAGATTGTAACTTGACATGGGCTCTTACACAAGCTAGACCCATGCAAAAGAAGAAAGTTACACAAGTATGGAGAAGGAAGGAAAGGCAATCTGAAAACCCCTTGAACTCCCCAGTGGATCTAAATTTGTTTTGAGAAGAGTCTGCCAAAAGAAGACAAGCACACATTAAAGGGGAGCTTGTAATTTTTGTTGCTGAACTGTCTTAACAGTCATTCTTTAATGAAGACTTCTTTTTATAAAGGAAAGACATGAAATCAAATCTGCCATAAGAGCAGAGAAGAAAAGGGGACAACGCTCAAATGAAAAGTGCTGCAGCACAATAAGAAGTATGCAAAGCAAGAAGACCCTCACAGCAGTGGGAAGATAGAACATAAAACAACAGTTTTGAATTTTTTTTGGAGCACATGGATTAGAATGAACAGCAGTTTGAATTTTTTTTTGTGGTGCACATGCATTGAAATGCATAGCAATGGAATGTAGTTTCCTTCTATGTAATGTGAGAGAACATACTCACAGCAGAGTGAGTACAATACACAACAGTAAAAAAATGTAATGTTTTTCTTCATATGCAATGCAGCATGCAAAGAAATGCATAAATAAAAACAGGGACAGCAGATTTTTAATGCACATGGGTGAATGATAATGTGTGGCAGCAGAAAAATGAAAGGAACTGCACAGCAGTGCATTGTGTAAAAAAATGAATGAAGACTAAGATTGTGTGAAGCAAGGGTGTAAAAAGAAAAGGCAGCAGCCCGTGTTAATTTTTTTTGTTGTGTGGAGAATGCAGTGCAAAACAGCGTGAGGATGATTTCTCTCTATGTGCAAGTAATGGAGAGTAAAGAGTTAGTGTATGGGCACACAGCAGTATGATGAAACAAAAGGCAGCCACAGTGCAAATTGCAGAGGCAACGTAGCAGCAAATAAAAACCCAGGGATGACAGTCTATGGTTATGGGTGTGGACAGCAGTGCTTAAGAAAAGGCAGCAGCATGATGGCAAGAATGAGAAGCACAGTAGTGCGAAGAAAATGAAACCAGAACTAAGAGAGAATGAAGAAATGTGTTTTTACACAAAAATGCAAATAAGAAAATGCAGCAGCAAGAAGTTATGGACAGCAGCACAGATGTAAAATAAATTTTTTACAGCAGCAAATGTAAGTGCAGTGAGTGTGTTGTTTGCATCTGAAATGCAAGTAAGACACAGCAGAAGTACGATTGTAATTAATGAAGGGGAGAACGTAGCAGCATGAAGAAAAGTTTTCCCATTGAGAAGAAGGAAAGCACGCATTAGTGCACAAGTAAAGAATTCTCACACAACAGTGTGAATGTGAGAAAGGAAAGGCACAACAATGCACATGTAAGAATTTTTTCTATTATTAATGCACAACAATGCAGAGTTTGCAAAGAAATGTAAGTAAAGTGCAGCAACACAACATCAAGCGTAGACACAGCAGTGTGGGGTAGACGCAACAAAGAAGATGGCACAACAGTGCAACAAAGAATATGCAGCAGCATAAAAGAACAATGTAATGAGTATGCACGACAGTGAAATGAATGTTTTGTTTTGAAACTGCATCTAAAGCAGTGTTTGGCAGTAATCCCTCTGTGAGAGGAAGTGAAGTTCTTAGTGAATCCCTCTATTAAAGAGGAAGGTGCTTTTCAGCACAATGTCATGGTAAATCCCTCTGTCAAGAGGAAGATGCTTTTTAGCATACACATGGTAAATCCCTCTATCAAGAGGATGATGCTTTTCAGCATAGTCACAGGTGAATCCCTCTGTCAAGAGGAAGGTGCTCTTCAACACATTGTTATGGTGAATCCCTCTGTCATGAGGAAGGTGTTCTTAAGCATAGTTTCAGGTTAATCCCTCTATTAAGAGGAAGACTATTTTGTTGTTTGTGGAACTGCATCAGAAGCAGTTGGTGAAGCCCTCTATGTGAGGAAGTGTTTGGGTATGTTTGAACGCCCAGCAGTTGAAATTAAAGGGGAGTGTTGAAATCTAATTCCAACTCCGTGCGTACCTCACCCAAAACCGCCAAAGCGAAACCGGAAACCCGCTTAACGATCTCAGACCGCCTTCCTGCAGAGAGTGGTTTCCGTACACAAGGGCCCGAGAAAATTTTGTGCAGACGCGTGGCTCTCAGCATACGTAAGCAGAAGTCACTTTCTCGGGCATTAAAGTTCAGCTGCAAACTGCCTCCCAATATTGATCTTCGCCGTCTGATCTGCTCCGACGCTCTCCACCGTCGATTGTCCAAACCTTCATATGAGCAACATTAAACATTTACATGGAGTAAAAAAAACAAGTCTGGTTGACTGCCACTCCTGTCTGCAAAAGAGTCAAATCAAATTTAAGAAAGTGGGTAAGCCATTTAAGTTTTTCCTATACGGCATGTATTGTTTTGCTTTGGTATACACGTTATGTGTTATATTTTAATGTATGGCATACACATTGAAAAATGTCAAGCCTTTTATTGTGTTGACCATATTTTTTGTAAAATGAGAGCGCGCGGAGGTTGTATAAAGAACAAGGGAAATGAACGCACAGTAGTGCGAGCAAGAAAGAACAGGGGAGCAGCATATAGTTATTATTATTATTGACCATTTGAAGAATGAGGTAGCAGCGAAAAAAAAACCAATGTAGATGCACAACAGTGCCTAGTTCAGTGTTAATTTTTGCAAGGATGAATGCACAGCAGCGCGAATAGAGAAAGAGGAGGAGCAGATGAAGAAATGTATTACTTAGCAGTACGTAGAGTGAGTAAAGTTTTTTTAATGTATTGGATATGCATTGAAATGCAGTAGAAAAAGAACGCACAGTTTTTTTTTAAATGGTGAATGTAATGAAATTTTTACTGTGTATGTAAAAATTTGTTTTACAACAGTAATGTAAAAATGGGTTTTACTGCAGTAAACCCATCACAGTAAATTCTCAGGAGGAGACAGAGTAGTGTTTTGTTGGATGAATTTTTGTGGTGAATCCCTCTCAGCAAAGAGGATGAAGTTTGTTTCAGGCTTTATATTTTAATGAATAGAAAAGTTTTTATGGCTGTGTAATACTCTGTTCTGAGAATTTTTATTAAAAGCTTCCCTGTGCATAAAGATCCTGAGGTAGAAGGGAACAGAGAATCGTCTCTGTGTGTGCTTAAATTGTTGGTTTTTGGTATTTTCCCATGAAAAATACCCAACAATTCTCAGACTGGTTGATAAATTCAAGGATGAGAGTTTGAGCGTAACTTTGACTGGACACAGCTTGGGAGCTGCCCTGGCAACGTTAAGTTCATATGACATAAAAAAAATTCTCAACTCAAACTTTCCGGAACGGCCCTTACCTGTGACTGCATTTGCATTCGCCAGTCCGCGCATAGGGAACAGAGCATTTGCCCTGCGAATGGAGGAGCTAGGAGTGAAAGTGTTGCGGTTGGTGAATAAGAGGGATGTTGTTCCCAAAGTTCCTGGATTTGTTTTCAACGAGAATTCATGGCGATGGTTAACAAAACTATTGGATTCGCTTCCCTGGACATATTTTCACGTGGGTGTAAAGATTGTTTTCGACAACAATCACATCCGCAATCTTGATCCTGCTTACGCCCACAATTTAGTCGTTTATCTTCGTCTGATTGAAGGCTATATCGGAGTGGGTAGACCTTTCAAATCTTTGGGGCGAAAAGGGCCTGCTCCACTTGCTACGGCCTATTAATTGAAGATCATCTTCACAAATCTGCACAAGAAAAGGAAAATGTAAGATGACTGACTGTAACAGAGCTTCCGTCCTTTATTATCACCATGACCTGCTTGTGAGCGAGTCAAGTGATCGGGACACAAAAGCTTGGTATAGGATAAAACTAGTTAGATGACTCTCTCCAAATTAAACCTAGTCTCTATTGTTCTGATAGCTTTTGTAAGAGACCTAACGCTTACCTAACAGATTTCTTAAGAAAGTCGATTGCATCATAGACTTAGAGATGCCTGAAATCCAGACTTAGAGATGTTAACGAACATCATTGTTGATTTGTTATTCATTAGGTTTTATGAAATTCCTAATTATATCATTTTAATGCAAGCTTGCTCACCACTCTGAAAAAATTATTGACCTTCTGCTTAAGTACAATTTATGTCATCATAGGCCACTTTATTTTTTATTTTTTAAGTAAAAAAAATTCCTTAAAAATCACATAACAAATTTTTTTACACACTATTGGAACCATCCAGTTTGATTTATCATAAAAAAATAATATTATATTTAGATGTTCTTTAATCTTTATTTGAACTCCGAAAATTTTCCCGTCGGAAGAGGTTTGGAGTGATGAACAGAACATTATACATTATAGTACCTTGGGGTTTGAAGTGGTAAGTGGCAGGTTCTCCTGCACTCAACCTTGGGTATTCATCAATTACACCTGATTACACATATTTGATTCCCAATAGAATAGCCCCATCATGAGCTATGGTGGCTCAAGTATCTATTTTATTCTTATTCCGACCTAGTATTTATAATGGTGGCTCAAGTACTTCAGGCCCCTGGTTGCGTAAAAGATAACAATTATTCTCTTTTACTTAGGGCACATCTTTTTGAAAAATGTGGAAATTTAAAGATGAATCTGTAGAAATTTTGGTTTACAGCTGTCAAACTTGAGGATTTTAAGTATAATTTCTAGATTTTGAGTGTAATAACCAGAAAAATAACTCCATAAAAATTATGACCATTAAAATTCCTCACACTTCAAAACAAGAAAAGATATTTTAAACAATTCAAAATTAATTAATTAATTATATATCTATATATATATATATATATATATATATATATATATATGTATATATATATATATATATATATATATATATATATATATATATATATATTTTATTATTAAACATGTAAAAATATTTTTTATATAATTATATAAATTAAATAATTAATAAACACACAAGTATAAATTTATAATAACCATAAAAAACTTATCTCATTTTACATTACTAAATTCTAGAAAATAAATTAAAAATTTCATTAAATTTAATATTATTATTATTATAAAATAAATTATATATAACTTAAATATATATATATATATATACATCTAAAAAAACCATATCTTTTTCAAAGTGAAAATTTAACATTAAAAAAATATTATTGATCAATATTATGATTTACCAATATAATAGTTTATTAATACCTTATAACCAAAACAATTCTAAGTTATTTTCAAAATATCCTTAAAAATAAATATATTTATAAATATTATAATAGTTTATTAATACCTTGTAACCAAAACAATTCTAAGTTATTTTCAAAAAACCTTAAAAAAATAAACACATTTATCAATATAATTAAAATAATTCGTTTCCCAATCATAATTTTGTTCTTGTAAATTTATTTCTCCTTGAAGTAATACAAACCACAATTAATTTCATTTTTTATAGATAGAAAATAAAAATTGAAGAAACCACTCACACCATAGCACTTTTAACCAATTAAAAAGAGTAATTCAATTAGTCTTGAGGATGAGTAATTCAATCACTATATATTTTTTTGGTCACCACCATTTTTTTTCGTTTGCCCATGTCTAAACGTATGAAGCATTATCATTCATCATATTTTTACATTATGATTCATAATTAAAAATAAAAATAAAAATTTTAACTTTTATCTGTGTATGCAATCATGAAGTAAAAAATTTCACAACTAATTTCAACTTTTAAGGACAGAGAATAAAAGATAATGAAACCACTGTTACCCAGCATTTTTAAGAAATAAAAAAGAATAATTCAATTAGTTTTGGAAATGATCTCAATTTTTTAGTTAACTAATTTTTCAGCGTTTTCTCACATTGGTGGCTTATTACTCTTGCAGATTCATTTTTTCTCTTCTTTGTCTTTCTCTAGACCACCATGAAATCCAGCATTTGAACCCCAAGAATGGACTATGAGGAACTCAAGTCAAATTGATTGCTTCAATGATAGTCCTTATACAGAATCCTAGCCTCATGATTTGGAATGTTGTTTACATCTTTTGCATGCCATTTTGTTGCAAGGGAAATTAGTCGTGGGTCATCTAGATCTATATCTTCTAGTGTGCCTTTCAGCTTCTTATGAAGAAGTGCTAATCATTTCCTGTTGTAATGTATTTTTTTGGGGTTCTTCAAGAGACTTTTTCACGTTTCCTATAGGGTTATGGGATTCACCATATGTTTATCGCATGCCTAATTGAATGTTGACTTGTTTTGGAGCATCTGATATAAAGGAGAGATACTCGATCCTATTTTCATATCTAAAAATCTACTCAAGATTTGAGGTACCCTAGGTACTCAAATAATTTCTTCTTTGGGGGGACTCTTACCATATAAACTAGATGTTTTTGGGAAGTATTTTCTTCAAATCATTCCTTGTTATTCATTGAATGGTCCCTAAGAAGATACCCATATTCATGATAGTGTATGCATTTGAAGGGGACTTGTTCGTTATCTTGAGACTCACTCCAAACATTATCCTGATAATGAATATCGATGGAGATTGGAGGAGGATATGATACGTTCATGTAAAAATAGATACATGTATCTGAAGTGTACCTCCCTCTCCTCCTAACTTCCAATGATTTGAAAAAGTTTTCGATGGAATTTCTAATGCCTTCAAGGGTTTCCTCCTACTAGTGTTCCTTTGGAAGAGAAAATAGACAGATCCACATTGGGACTACAAGAAAATTCTCCTTCTGTGGACTATATTACTCCTTCCAAAATCACATGAAGAGCACTCCATTATCGAAAAAATATGACCCTCCTTCAAAAACCCATAATTTGTCTTCCACGATATAGAAAATGACTATAGATAAACTCTTGGCCCCTAAGTATAATTCTATTTGACCTTGGGGTTCCATTTATTTTAGATCCACCCAATCAAATCCTTTTTGAGCTCCATAATCTAATAAATTTGCATATTAAAGTGTGACCCTGCATATATTGTATATATTCTCCTATCTTACTAGATTTAACCTTGTATTTTGGATCTTGCACTACTTTTGGTAGGGAATTTCCTACATTTCTGGCTTTCCATTATGCACCTAGTAGAGGGTTTGTTGCACAACTAGAAGACCTACTTCGTCTAGTTGTTCTATGAAAGGGATGTCGAATATAGGGAGATGGACGGCGAATACTAGCAGATCTAGATTCATTATGAATTAACAAAATAATCTTGCTAAAGGAGGGGTCAAAGCCCCCTCTAACAAATCCAAGCATAAATTGTTATGCATAACAGACCCTAGAATTTGTAGATAAGAGTCGATAAATTTAACTTAATATTAATTCAAGTTATAACTTGTGTTAGAGTCGGTCTTGTCAGTCCTCCGTCAGAGATCAAAACTCTTTCTGCATTTCACTTTTAGGTGTCTCGCTCCATTCACTCAGCTGCATTCCGCTAGGGGCATGCCATAATCTGTTGGAAAGGTCATGTCAGTCATTTTCCCTCATGTTTGGCACCTGCTGGCTTAGGTCTTTTCATCGATGTTCACTAAAGTCCACGACAGTCAATGTTTGATCTTTTAATGGACAAGAGTCATTTTCACTCATTAGGTCCAGGGATCAGATAAATTGGTTTTCAAAAATGTCCAATAAAGCCATGCAGGCCAGAGGGAGGCGCTTACAAAGTTATGATTTAAAGAATTTCATCGTCATGTTGACAATTACGACTGCCCCACAGTGGTGAAACTACACGTGTGCGATGCACACACAGAGCGCAACGCACTGGGTTTGCTACGCGGCACACACCCACAAAGGCCCAAAATTGTGCCAAACTTGGAACAAATCACTTTGAAACCCTTCAAATTGACAGGTAGGGTCTACATCTTTCTTGCTCATCAAATTTTGTGGATATGATGATGGTTTATGGCCGTGTATAGTTGCAATAAAAATGCCTAAACCCTACCTCTTGAAATCATCAAAGCCATTGCTCTTAGGGTTGCAAATTTGTTGTGTTGAGGCCAAGGTTCCTCCTCCCTTTCATTTTTCCCCTTCTTTCCATTTTTCCCTTTCCCCCTATTCCATTTTTCCCATCTTTCCCTACCCTAAAACAATACTAAACCTCTATTCCCTATCCCCTCCACTCATTTGTCAATGTAAAACCCCAAAACCCTTCCTTATAAAATCCCCAAACCTTCCTACATGTCCCTAAAATAAAACTTCTCCTCATAATCCCTAATCCCATCATATTAATCCCCTTCCTAACATTCCCTTTTTGCATTGTTCCCCTTGGTGGCAGAGTTCATAACAACACATAGTTTCACTACCATCATCAAAGGGCAGTCCAAGCACAGTCCATATACAATAGTCATGGCATCTGAGCATTCATCAGAGTACGAGGTGGAAACTCAAAGTGATTCATCCTCAAAAGAACAGGCTCCCCAGAGACATCATAAAAGTGGAAAACATGTTAGGGATGAGCCAACCACCCTCACAGAATTGTCGGCATGCCCTCTTGCTATGTCATGTTTCCAGCATCTATCATGTTTTGAGTTTTGTCAAAGAGTGGCTAATGTTTGAGTTCATCATGAGTTGGCCCGTCTTTTTTTGCTTCACCTACATGGAGATAACTCTATCTTGGCTGGTGTCACCTTCACACTGACACCTGAAACTGTCTCTTTAGCAACCGGCATACCGAATGTTGGAGAACCATGGCACAAGAAACAGAAGGTTGATTGGCAGCATTATGAGCCTTACATTAAGGCCAGTTTCTTGAGGCAGCTCACAAGAGTCTTTCCATTCTGATATTTGAAATATGAATATGCTCCACTCGTGAAGTTGATCATGAAGTACCTCAGCTGTGAGGGGAGGTTCTCTCGTCTATATGCCTATCACATCAGGTTGCTCATGCACTTTACCAGGGTACGGATGATGAACATCCCATATTTCATTTGCAGGAACATAGAGAGGATGAACACCTTCATGCAGCATAAGACCCCTCAGCAGCAACTTAACAGTGTTTATTACTTTTATCTTATTAAGATTTTGGTGGTTCATGAGCTAGGATTGCAAGGAATTACTTGGGATGATTTCATCTCCCGTGACCTCTTCAGCACTTCACAGGTATTATCAGAGGTTAAGCATGAGGGTGAACCTTCTTTTCAGTATGAGCACCATGAGACTGCTGGTGTGCTGGTTTTCATCACATATCAGAAAGGCACTGGACGTTTGTTTGTAGCGGCAAAGTGAGTGTTATCTCCACACGGGGTGGAAGGGGCCTCGCTTCCTCCATCAACATCACATGAACAAGACAAAGGCAAGGAGCCAATTCAGGGTGAGGGGCCTTCAAGTGAGCCATCAGGTGAACAAGAGACCGAATTCGTTCTCCTTCATGATGATGATAGAGATACAGAACCGACAAGTGCACAGCTTAAAGAGATCATCCAGGAGTAGCAAGTAGAGATTCAAGCCTTGTCACTTGATTTGGAAAGAGCCAAATGGAACATGAAATATCTGGAGTAGAGGAAAGAACAGCTGGAGGATCAGCAATCGATCATGGAGCTACAAAACATTCGTGAGCATTGCCAAGCTGCACAAAGTAGAAGAGTTGAGCTCATGTCATTGGAGCAAGAGATTAATGAGGATCGGGAGGCCAATCTCGAGAGAGTTAGCATGGACTTGGAGAGGTTGCTGGATAAGGCTGACAAGTACCATGCATTGTTGAGACATATGGCTTTCCACTACATGGCGCGAAACAAAGTGTGCAAGGCTCGAATCAGGAATTTGAAGGAAAAATTGAGGAAGGTAATCAAGAAGCAAAAGAGGCAAAGGGAGCTCGATCGACTTCAGATATTGACCAAAGCCTCTTTGGCCCAGCATAAAACTTGATAAGGAAGCTCCAGCCTAAATTTCAAGGAATTTGGGGCATTTTTTGTGTTTTTGTAAATTTTTGTGCAAAAAACAGGGTTTTTCTCCCTGTGCGCCGCGCCACTGGCGCGACACTTAGGGTTGGAAGCTCCAAATCACAAATGGTTTGCATCTTTGGATTCAGCATGAAAATCATGACTTCTGGTGCATGGACAAGAATTTTGGGCAAGTTTTGAGTCCCTAGGAGGTCAAAAACACTAAAAAAATGATCTCTCTGCCCCTATTTTGACACACAAGAAGCAGTCTTGGGAGAATGAAGTTTTGGAGGGGAAAATTAGCACCAAATTCAGAAATTCCACTTGGGTTGGAAAGTAGACAGGCAGGGAATTCCAACAAGAACACTTGGGCACAATTTGGACTCCAGCAGGTACCTCATAATCGCATCCAAAGTTGTGCGGCGCACAGGGACCCAAAGGCCAAAATCACTTCCGCTCCGCGACATTTCAATTCGCGACTTTCTCCAATTGGGCCCACTGATTTACACTATATTTTTCTTGGCAACTAAGGCAATGTTTAAAAAGTATTTTCGCTAAAGGTAGGCTCCTATCCAAGTGGCAAAGGAAGGCGATCAGTTACCCAAGCCATTTGTCATTTCTGTAACACTGCACCTGTAACTAATGGTTGGCTTTCCATTTCCAGTTTGTAATCATTTGAAAAAATCCCCAACTATGGGTCGTTCTATTTCCCAATGGCATAGTCTATTTATTGTATGCAAAACTATTTGCAAAGGGTTGGAATTTCTGGGAAATTGTGGGAGAGACACCCAGTCACTCACTTTACATTTTGACAGAGAATTAATGAAAGATTGTAGCTCTGGTTCATGAGATTCCTGTGGCATGAGTTTAGCAAATGTATCTTCTTTATGTTTCATATGTATTTCATTATGTTTCATATTTTCATTCATATTCATTTCCAGTGAAATCTTTCTAAGTAAAAAGGTAGAATTCAGTGTACTGCTCTGCCTTGGGATAATTTTCACGTTCTATGTTTTCTTCTGTTGAAAAGGATTCATGTATTTATGCCCTTTTCACACTCTTAAACAATCTCTCCACTCCATATTATTTTGAATCTAATTGCTAGACTTTCCGCTTGTCTTGCATCACGAAATAATTTTCGTTTTTGTGTTAAATTCTTTGCTCATGCTGTTCCTTGGCCCCCACACATCCCAGAAAACTCATTCATTTTTCGAAATACCTCTTTCATATTTATTTACCTAGCCTAAAATCAGTATTCATTTTTGAGCTCCTGTTCTAGTAGGGCTAGCTACCAGACTGAGCGTGGTTTGTGGTTACCCTGAATTTTGCCTTCCTTCAGCCTAAGGCAAATTTAGGTGCTAACATAGTGGCAACTCCACTGGGGAAACCGAGATTCTTTGTTTGGTAATCTTCTTCATTGCATAAATGACAGGCTTAACCTACGAACACCCCATACTTCTGATAATTCTAAGCTTCTGGATGATAAGTTTAGGATTTCATAAGCTGAGTAAGTTGTTCATGTCCTGTTGATTCTTTTTGAAAATAGCATGTTGGCTTCAAGAAGATATACCAGAGCCAATCCAGATCTGGATCCTCCTCATATCTACGAAAAACCCAACTTGATTCCAAGACTCCTTCGTCAAGAGAGCTCTATAACTCCCGTGTTCAAATCCCATTCATGTCCTGACATTTTTGAGTATCTTGAAGAGCTTGAGTTTGGTGAGCGGTTTTAAATATCATTGTTCAAGACCAAATCCAAAAGGGCTTTTGACTATACTGTCCCCAACCCACAGTTCCTTATAGACCCACAAACTAAAAGGGCTAACCGGTCAATTGATAACTATATTGTGACACAGCTTCAAACTCAAATTGTTAATTTCCTACAAACTGTACACACTCATCCAACACCTCCAAGACCAAATACACCAAGAGTGATGGCTGCCCATTTTGCACCTCTTGCGCTGCCTCAAGTTCTAGATGATATGCCTGCAGATTATCAAAGCAAAACCCCTTTGTTTGATGGTGCCCATCACAACGTTACCGCTCAGCAACATGTGGACAGAATGGCATATTTCTATGACCTTCATGAGATCGATGTAGAAAATGTAGCAATGAGACTCTTTGTACAAACATTTGCAGGTGAAGTTAGGAAATGGTTCAGAGGTTTGCCGGTTGCACGTATCGCGACCTTGGCCAAACTACAAAGACATTTTTACACCGCTGGCAAGTGAAAAAGAATCCTCTTAAAATTCTTGCTGAGTATGAGAAGATCAAACGAAATGCTTGTGAGTCGGTCCAAGACTACTGCATTCGATTCAATTCCGTTTATAATGAAATTCCTGATCATCTAAGGCCACCTGTGGGACTAGCCATGATGAAATTTCTGGATGGTTTTGATGTTGACATGGCTTATCAACTATGAGAGAGAGAGAGCCGACCATAATGGAAGACATGCAAAAAATCACAGTCAGCGTTAAAGCAAATCTGCCGTCCAAGAGAAGTAGAGCAAAAGCAGAAAAGAAGGTCACAGTCAAGGAAGAGTCTTCCTCGATGGATCAATTACTCAAGAAGGTAGAGTAGATGCTTGAAAGGGTGAAACTCGACAAACCTGAGCCACAAGTTAAAAATCCTAACTTCCGTGGCCAGCAGCAACCACAATATAGGATAAGGCAGAGAGATCAACGAGGATATTGGTAAGTTTTCGAAGATGATGAGGAGATTGATGATTTTCTGCAAAACAAAGGTAAGTTCAAAGAGACCTCAATTGATGAAGAAAATGATGATGCCAAAGATGAGGTGTAGATCAATCAAATGGACATATTGTAGCTGAACGATAACATCATCCCTAAAGGCTTAATACCTTTAGGTGAACTCTTTGATCAAGATGATGTAGCCCACAAACCAACATTGCAACCAGTAGAGAAGGGTGTTGAAGAGGTCAATATCGGAATAGTTGCTAATCCTAAAATGGTAAAAGTGTCTAAAGCATTGCCACAAAAGATGAAAGCCAAATATATCAGTTTGATGTCTTCATTTGCTGACGTGTTTTCTTGGGATTATTCTGACTTGAAGACATACGATACTAATATCATTCAGGACACTATACCCATTAAGCCTAATCAGAAACCTTTTAGACAGAAGTTGAGAAGACTAAATCCAAAACTGCTGCCACTAATTGAAAATGCGATAAACAGGTTGTACAAATTAGGAATCATCGTTCCCATCAGCTTTTCAGATTGGATCTCCAATTTGGTGCCCGTGTGGAAGAAGACAGTTGAGATTCGCTTGTGCATTCAATTTAGGAATCTCAATAAAGTTTCATTGAAAGATAACTATCCACTGCCCAAAATGGATCATATACTTCAGCTAGTAGTTGTGGCATCTCGTATGTCACTACTTGACGGTTATTCTGGATATAACCAAATTTCAGTCCATGAAGATGGCCAAGACAAGACAACATTCACTACTCCATGGGGAACTTTTCATTATGCTAAAATGCCTTTCAGTTTGAAGAACACGGGTGCCACCTTTCAGCGGGCAATGGTCTTGGCTTTCGCAAATGAGAAGGATGTCTTTTTGGTTGTATACCTTGATGATCTGATGGTGTTTTCCAAATCTGATGAAGAACACATGTATCATCTGAAAACTGTCTTTCAAAAGTGCAAAAAATATGGTCTATCATTGAATCCGAAAAAGAGCTTGTTTTCCATGGAGGAGGGCAAACTACTTGTGTACATCATCTCAAAAGACGATATTCGTATTGATCCTACATGTGTACAAGAAATTCAGTAAATCGATCTACCCTGGAATAAGAAGGAGATTCAATCTTTCAATGGTAAGATGAATTTTATACGTTGCTTTCTACCTAATCTTGCTGAAAACTTACGAGAGATTACCAACATGCTTAAAAAGGACAGCGAAGTGAAGTGGACCATGGAAAATTTTAGGGGCTAATGTTCGCCCAGTGGGCTAATTTTCCATGATTTTTCCACAAAAAAGATTCGCCAATTTCCAATTTTATAAAAGACGATTCGCCCAAATTTTAGAATATAAAATTATTTTACCTTAAAAATCGCCAACATTATAGAGAGACTATATATAAAATAATTATAAATTTGATTAATTTTACAAATATATCAATAAACATTTATAATTTACATATTAGGGATAAGTGAGATTCGCCAATGTTTTAAACTTCAAGAAAATTTTCCATCCTTAAAATTTTCCTTGAAGTGGACGGAAGAGGCGGTCAAATATTTCAACTTAGTCAAATTGGCTCTTTCCTCAGCTCCAGTTCTAATCAACCCGGAATACACTCAGGATTTTATATTGTTTTCATTCGCTTTGGAGCATACTATGGCAGCGGCGTTGATGCAGAAAAGAGATGATCATGAAAGACCAATTGCTTTCTTCAGCCGAGCTATAAGAGATGCAACCTTAAAGTACAACATCATTGAAAAGCAAGCCCTTTCACTTGTGAAAGCATTGAAAGATTTTCGGGTATACATTCTACATTCTCATATTTTGGCTTATGTTCCTAACACTGCTGTTAAGGATGTTTTAGTGCAAATGGATCCAGAAGGAAGACGAGGCAAGTGGATTGCATCTTTGTTGGAATATGATGTGGAAATAAAGCCCACAAAGCTTGTTAAAGGATAGGGATTGGCAAAGTTAATGGCCGAATCAAAATTGCACGCATTAGACATAAATCTGATCGCTGCTATGCCCGATGAGAATGAGGAAGGTTCGTCAATTTAGGTATCTGAAATGTTTGCTCTTTCTCCATGGTATTCAGATATCACATATGTGCTTCCAAATTTGTCACCACCACCCGACATGACTAGAAACAAAAGTAGAACTCTTAAACAAAAGGCTGCTAAGTTTTGCATTCTAAATTCTGCACTTTATTGGAAAGATCCCAATGGATTCCTCTTGAATTGTTTGGTGGAAGAACAAGCAAAGCAAGTCATGGAGGAATTCCACAAAGGAGATTGTGGCGGTCACCTTTTTTGCAAAACAACAGTAAATAAAGTTATGAGGGCATAATCTATTTATTGTATGCAACACTATTTGCAAAGGGTTGGAATTTCTGGGAAACTGTGGGAGAGACACCCAGTCACTCACTGTACATTTTGAAAGAGAATTAATGAAAGATTGCAGCTCTGGTTAATGAGATTCCTGTGGTTTGAGTTTAGTAAATGTATCTTCTTTATGTTTCATATGTATTTCGTTATGTTTCGTATTTTCATTCATATTCATTTCTAGTGAAAGCTTTCTAAGTAAAAAGGTAGAATTCAGTGTACTGCTCTGCCTTGGGATAGTCTTCACGTTCTATGTTTTCTTCTGTTGAAAAGGATTCATGTATTTATGCCTTTTTCACACTCTTAAACAATCTCTCCACTCCATATTACTTCAAATCTAATTGCTAGACTTTCCGCCTGTCTTGCCTCATGAAATAATCTACGTCTTTGAGTTAAATTCTATGCTCATGCTGTTCCTTGGCCCCCACACATCCCAAAAAACTCAGTAATTTTTCAAAATACCTCTTTCATATTTATTTACCTAGCCTAAAATCAGTATTAATTTTTGAGTCATCTCAGACCCTATTGTTTATTTTCCTGAGTGTGACCCGGAGAGAGCCCTCTCCTGTTCTAGTAGGGCTAGCTACCAGACTGAGCGTGGTTTGTGGTTACCCTGAATTTTTCCTTCCTTCAGCCTAAGGCAAATTTAGGTGCTAACAACTTGAAATAAATATGTTAACAATGATATAGAAAATAATAAAAAATCATGTATATTTTGTAGTGAGGTTGGTGTTGAACTTTCCTTAATCCCTAGATCTAGTTTTAGGTTAATCACACACACAACCACACTAGGAACCCACTAATTACAAGTACTTTACATAAAGAAAATCTTCAGTAATAAAATCGATTAAGTACACTGATATTTGAGCCCAAATCTCGATTACTTTATTAGTACATCAATAAATGAATCATGGGGCTCACATACAAGAAATCATGACCCTTGATCACTAATACAACTAATATACATAGTATACCAACCTAGAGCTTGCGATATGATTCTTCGGATCGACAATCTGCCAAAAAAGACAAGAATAAATACACACAACTTACTTGTTGATGTAACCCTTTTAGCACTACCCCTTTCTATCATCATTTTCTTTTGAGGCTTAGTTATACTTTGCCGTCAACACAGTGTGGTCTGACCCCTTTGAAATCTCTTTCATACACTCTTGCTCGCAGAAATTCAGACCGTTGAGATTTGTTATATGTATTAGCTCCAAATTATTAGCAATACATAGTGGTATTTGTCCTTCCACACCACTGTATAATCTACCATCATACACTACTATCCAAAGCTCCTTTTCTAGATATACATGAAATGTTACGATCAAAAACCATATACACTAAATAAAAAAGCCCTATTTCATCCTTCTTTGTCGTTCACTTAATGCTAAGGCTACTCAAATATATTTCAAAATATTTTGGAGGCCTTTCAGCCCTCAAGCTACTACCTTTGGCCTCCTCAGTTGGTCGATGACCCTCATCAAATGTTTTGTGACCCTCTTGAATTGGGATATGAGTCCTTTCAGCCCTTTCCATATATTACATAGGCCTTTCGCCCCTCCCTGTAAGAGAAACTAGAGCTTCAAGCCTCGCCAACACAAAGAAAATGTAGCCTAGACAAACATAAAACCAATCCACCGCTTCTCCTTCTAGCATAGACTCATATGATATATAGACTATACTCGAAGGATACTTGACCTCCTCCAAAAGATGTATTTATCACTCTAAATGTGTTACCTATTCCTCTTGGTTGCTTCTCACACAACAATGGTTTGTTGTTTAGTTTTTTTCACACTCATAAAAGCCATCTATTTTTCACTTGATCCTTCCTTAGCATTTCTATTCACACTAGATAAGGCACTTGGCCTCCTTCAAAGTTTGTAAAAACATGGACATATATTCAACATTGGCCAAGATCAGGCCCTAAATCAAACTCATCCTTACACTGTAGCTCTCAAATATCTTGGCTACCTTGTTGCTCCTTTAACCCTTTGACTGAGCCTCATGGAATATATTATAAATTTCCTACTTTCATGTTCCAAGAGCATATCTCAACCTCCATGATAAAAATGAGACTCTCCTAGGGAACCTTTACAATAAGAGAAATCACATATTTGTTGCACATAATGTACTTATTTCTAGGCTCTTCTCTATTTATTGTATCTCTTGGGTCACTTACGAAACATACAGCCTTATGATTTTCACCTCTTAACCCTTTAGAAAAAATAATTATTTTATTTTAGGTCCTAAACCGACATCCTTAGGTCCAAAACCCCAATTTGGGTAAATTTCCCAACCACCCACTTTTGGTGGGTATCCTTTTTGGAAATGCCTTGCTAGATACCAAAAATATAATAGACCCTCTTAGTGAATAACTTATTTCCTTCACGCTTCCATCTCCATGAATTTTATCACATACCCATGACCACCCTAAAATGAGACATGACTTTCCTTGCATAGTCATACATGTCCCCACTTTCCACCTCTTCTTTGTAATAAGCCTAGCTTTCTCTTACACCATGCATAAATGTCCTTACATGCAACATTATTTTTCCCTGGACCACCATGAATGTTCTTACATGATATGCGAATATCCTTGCATCGGATGAAAACTCTTCAATCTCATTAGAAATTGAAGACTTAGATCCCCAAAGTGCACCTAACAATCTTTCATAATCTCCCTCTAGAGCTAGACTCCCTGTGAGCCTACGCAACCTCCACTAACTCACTCCGCTTCTTGCAAACACTCTATTCCATCCACTCTTGAAAGTACCTTTGGTACCGTCAACTCAGATACCATGTTGAATTTTCCTAAGGCCCTAGATTTTGTTTAAGGCTACCCACGCACACAAAGACACTAGGATCTTATAACTTACTAGCACTTTTCACAACGTAAATATTTAACATTAAGATAAATTATGTACACAAAGGTTTGAGCCCAAAGGATGATTATTCTATTATTCCATCAATAAAAGAATCATAGGGCTCTCATACTATGGATCATGGCCCTCAATCACTAGTACAACTAGTATCCATAGTATATTACACTAGAGCTTGCAATTTTCTTCTTTAGAGATGCAAATTTTCACAAAAATACAACAACAAATACACATGAATTACTTGATGACACAACACTTTGAACACCAGCCCTTACTGTCCTTAGTTTCCCTTGAGACCCACCTATCCTTTTCCATCAACACAATGATCTCAGTTACTTTATATATTTGTCTTACTATGCTGTTCACAACAAGTCAAACCCTTCAAAATTCTTGTATATATTAGCTCCAAAGTACCAACAATAAAAAATTGTCCTTTTCCTTCAACACCACTATATAGTCTTCCATTCATACATTGTTTTCAAAATCTCCTTTTCTGCACAAACTTCAAACGTTTAGCTCAACAACCATCTACACAAAAAACCAGATTGCCTTTCTTGCTCCATTGGCTTTCACTTATCCCTAAGGTTACTTGGACCTATGCTAAAAATATTTGTGAGGTATTTCGTCCATCAAGCTACGATATATAGCCTCCACAATTGGTCTATGAACCTCATATGTTTGAATCAAATTCCTTTCAGCCCTTTTCGGGCACTACATGAGCCTTTTAGCTCGTTTTGTATTAGCAGCTACAACTTCAACTCTCTCTATCAAAAAGACAAAACTCAACCTAGACAACAGATAGCTGATCCACTACTCCTTCTAGAACAAACGCATATGATTAACAAACTAGACTTAGAGGATACCCAACCTCCTTCACAAGATAAAATATTTCCTCCTTTAGATATGTGGCCTCTTTTTGTTGGCTTGTTCTCACACAAGAATGGTTTTACATTTACGTTACGTTCACACTCATGTAAACCCTCTAGTTTTCCATTGATCCTTACACATCATTTATGTTAACAATAGTTGAGGCAATCAAACTCCTTCAAAGGTCGTAACAATATGGATGAATCTTCTTCATTGGCCTAGATCAAACCATAAATCAAACTTTTCATTTCTCTTTAGCCCTCCAAGATGTTGGTTACCTTGTTGCTCCTTTAACCTTTGACTTTCCCTAATAGAACAAATGATAACCTTCTTGTGTTCTTCTTCCAAGAGTAGATCTTTGCCTCCATGAGCTCATCTCGACCCTTCAAAGGCACCCTTAGCAGAATACAAGTGACATCTCTCTTGCACATAACGAACCTATTCCTAGGCTCTCCACCATTTAGGTCACTTCAGAAACCTCTGCACTTATGTTTTCCACTTATAAAACCTTTATAAAAATAATTTTTTTCTTTTACGTCCTAAACCCACATCCTTGCGTCAAAAATCCCTATTTGGGTAAGTTTCCCGACAAACCACTTTTGATGGGTATCATTCTCAGGAATACCTTCCGAGCTACCAAAAATCTAACAATGGGCTTCCCCACTTTCGTAAAACCTAGAAGTTTCCATTCTCCCAATTAAAATTCCCCCCTCATAAAGAACCCTACATTAAGAAAATCGGGGTTTGTAGGAAAGCCACTTAAAGTAGTGAACACATTGATCCTTAAATATGAAATTAAGATATAAGATTATACAAATGCATAAAATATACTTGCAACAAGTCAAACCATACAAATTAGAGATAGAATCCTAATCACGTACATATATATAACAACATGTAAAGAAGAGTTGATGAATTTTTTAGTATTTTTTTATCTAAATGCAAAAATACTCATCATGAAAAATGCATAATATATTAGAATGAGAAATCATACCAACAACCACATTTTCATTCCATAAATGCCATTTTTAAACAAACTGTAAATGATATAAGCACGTAACAATTAATGTTTCATCTGATTAAGGATTTTCTAAACAAAATTGGATGAAAGAATGTACATGGAGCAAAATTAGCAATTAATAGAGTTGATGCATTAAGTTGTGTGTATGACTAATAGTTCCTTAGATATAAGAGGGAAATTACCAATGAGTTTATGATTTTTAGAAAAATGTAAAAAAATTAAGACTTTCTTATATGTAAGAGTTATCAAATTACATATTTTTTTGTATTTTATTAACATATCCGAGTTACTGATTTTTTGCTCTATTAGAAATTTATGTTTTTGTTATGTAAAACTAATATTTATTGTATATTTGTAAATTTGGAATGCATATATTATTAGTTAGATTGATGGAAGAATAAAGTTTATGTAACACTACCAACATGTAATTTACGGAAATAAATATATAATAGAAATAAATATATATATATATATATATATATATATATAAACATAGAAATGGTTGAATAATGATTAATGGTGCCCTTATAACTTATCTGGTTTTATTGATTATAATTATTTCAACACGGTTTACAAGGTTTACGTCGGCTCACAATTACTCTTCACATGGAACCCAACTAATGTTGATGTACATGATCCGACCTTCGTTAAAATGTTATCTGTACTTTGTTACACACCGCATAAGAATGACTGATCCCGCTACATGTGTCCATCATAGGGTTGGGTTCACCTACGACAGCTGGCCCTATCTACTTCCGTTTATCATTGGAGGGTGATTCAACGGTGGGGAGGGGTTAGGGTTTTACCATCTAACCAATTCTCCCATGTCCAGCCAGCTGTGGTGTCATTTTTTGTTGGTGGCTTTTTGGTTTCACTTCTCTACAACGAAGTTGGCCCTTGGTGGCTTCGAGTCGGTTCATGACCATTTCTGTTGTGTGCAATGGAGCGTTTTGACATCCCTCACTAGAAGGTATCCTAAACCACTTTACCCTTGTTGTTTTGGTTTTATACGTTGTTTGAGGTTGGCTTTCGCATTGGTATTCATCTGGTTCAGTGTCTAACTCGGTGCTCCCACCGTCTAGGGATGGCTCGATGGATTTCTGATCCCGTGGAAGGTAGCCAGAACCAAAGTTGACTTATGGAAGGTGGGTATGCTATATTTTTATGTCTTCCTTACTTTTATTTCATTGATTTCTTAAGGAATCTCTTTCCCAGTTCCGCTAACTAATTTATCTTACTGGATTAAAGGCAAACCACTATCTACTAGAGTTCTCTAGTCTCAGGTATGATCACCGCTTTCTCAACATCCCTTTAGGCTTTGTTTAATAGCATGTTTAGACTCTTATCAGAATTTTCAGGTTGCTGTCACATGATTGCAGGTATCATATGTATCATACTACTACCAATTTGTTATTCGCGTGGTTAAGACAATGTTATTCATATTTTTGAGAGCTTATGGACCCCCGCTTTTGTATATAGGTTGGAAAATCCTCCCTGGTTCAATATATGTTTAATAGATAATTATATGGTAATTTTTTTCTATGAAAGAATTGTTTATTCGGATAGAGACTATATGTTGAATTTCGCTAAACCAAGATTTTCTTTGGGTAACGATGTTCATTGGTTACGTTTTGCGCTTGGCGTTAACATTTATTCTGAACTACTTATGATGTCATTCAACTAAGGGTTGACCTTGGTATTTTTATCTGAAATAATATTTTGAATAGTGGATATCTATTTCTAAATGATTCCCATTAAGTTTCTAGACTCAAGGGTTTGGGTTATTTAATGATTGAGACATTTTCAAACTGTTGATCCAGTTCTGCCACTATGGACTTAATTTAAGTTTTTAAGTTACGATATTACTTTGAGATTGAAGAACATTATTTATGTTCAGTCCTTTTCATTTTAAAAATAATGGATTTTCCCTCTACTGGTATATTCCTTACTATTTTCTCCTTGTATTCTATAATGATTGGTAAAGGTCCTTTTCTATTTTCTTTTAAAGGTAATAGTTGAATGAATAGATAGTGATTTCTAATTATTCAAGAATGTTCTCCTCCCGTTACTCATTTTTCCCTCTGATTATTATCTATTCAAGATTATGAACCTACTCTCATAAAAGTTTATTTTTAACAATTTTAAGGGTTTGTGTGTATCTATTTATTATAGTAAAATAACTAAACCATGAATTACTTGTCTGTAAAAATTTACTATCTATTCTTTTGTATGTAAGCAATTCTATTATGTTCTCTTAAACCAACTATCTATACAAATGGACCTTTAATTCATAGCTTGAGCTCTAATTCCTTAAAATAATATTTCTTTAAGAGTTTGAACATGAGAGGAACTGGATAGACTTATTTAGTATCCAAAGCAGGAGGATTCCAACTTCCAGGGTCTTCTACTTGTTCATGTTCATTTATCTCTGACTCTACATATCTACTTTCGACAAGTTTAGATATTGATTTTTTGTCAATGGTAGAAAAAGATATAAAAAATATAGCCTTAATGGACTGATAGAATTCTATTTCAGAAATTGACTAAAGGAGCTTTTATCTACTTGACACAATGTAAAGCAAAGATGTCTTTCGAAGGCTTCCTGGCTTTCTTCAGATTCTGTCTATAGAATGTATTTCGTCAAGGTTATAGTTCGAAGGAACGGGTTATGGCTCTGATACCAAAAAGTGACTCTATCCATTCAAGGGCCCAATACAAACATAAATACAGAGATTGATTATAAATGATAAAGCTTTATGACATGCAAGACTTACTTCTGATTAAAATCGTCGCTTCCCAAACAATAAGATCTGAAAACAGATATCCAATCCTCAGGCGACCATGCGCGAGTCTCCACACGACCTCTTTCCACGGGTCTTCACTCAAGCGTCTTACAGCTCAAACCTCTTTCGGATTACAGGAACTGTCCTTAGATAGGCGACCCAGTAGGCTTCAATAATAATAAAAGCAGAAATTACACAAAGCTTATTACAATCTGAGTGTCTCAGACTGAATGATCACAATAGAGCAAATGACTCGAATGATCAAGATGATCACAATGGTCTGCAGACCCTTTCTTATATAGACTCTCTAAGAATCTAATCCTATATAAGCAATGACGTCAAAAGAAAATAATTGAGGGTCCTGTCAGTATCCTTTTCCACTGACGGTGTCTACTCAAACTTTTCTGTACAAAGGAATCCTGTCACAACATGTGATCAATATTATCACATTGCTGAGAAAGATTCTACCAAGGGCCCGTTGGGCTTCTAGTTTCCCATAGGTCTTCTTCAGATGATCCGGGAGAGGGTTCGTACTCATCTATTATCTGGCGGTAATGTCTTTTCATAAATCGGTCATACTGTTCATTGATTCCTT
The DNA here is from genome assembly GCA_031772625.1 of Pinus tabuliformis. Classification (NCBI taxonomy): domain Eukaryota; kingdom Viridiplantae; phylum Streptophyta; class Pinopsida; order Pinales; family Pinaceae; genus Pinus; species Pinus tabuliformis. Next base: position 1,003,738,667 of record CM062820.1, on the reverse strand, counting down.
CATTTGGATCTTGCGCATCTATCATTTCATCTTTTTCTTTCGGGCGCATTCTCCTTGGATGATATTCATTTTGATTTTATAGAGGCCCGGTTCTTGTGAGGTATACATCAATTCTTGCTTTTGTTCTTGCTTTTCCCATTTATTCAAAAAAGGAAGAGCACTTACTTCAATATCAAGAAACGAACCTTTAAAGGTGTTCCGGGTTGCAGGCGCTCTCTGTACTGCCAGCTCGATGCCATCTAAATATTCCCACTTAAAAACCTGGAACGTATTTGTGGGGCTTTCAGTGGCGTGTTGAATCCATAATCGACAATTTTCGTTCAAAATATCTCTATGCTGTCATCCAAGTTCAAAAATTATTGATGTACATATCCTTTTAGAAATCATTAAGCTGACAAGGTGGATGACTTTATTATTCCAATTTGGAGATAAGACTTAAATGGTTACTAGTGCCTTCTGATTAATTATGAACTTCAGGGCTTTAGGTTGTCCTTGTAATCCTTCTAGTTTATTTAAAATTTGTAACTTTTCTGTCAGTCTTAGATTTCCAAATTCATGGAACCATTCAGCATGCTGTTTAATTAATTCTTGGTTGTTGCCAGTTTCAAAACTGCCAATCCTTTCATGACTAAAAACTTGGGAAAATGGATTTGGCTCTATATTATCTCTGATCCTTCTTAAACTGTGAAAATCCCAGGGATAAGAAAATGTTTTCAAATATTGTGTTGTTCTTTGTCTATAGTGGGAAACTCTGGTAATCTGAATCTTTCCGCATTCTCCTCCTTTGATCTCCTAGTCTCCAAAGTTTTCAAAAATTTCATACTGAGGGAAAGTATCAGTAAGATGATAATTCTCATCAATTCTCTAGAGGAAAGAAGCTTCGAGCTCCTCAAAAATATCTGGGATTTTTAATGTCACCAAATATTTTATGATTTCTTCATCATGGGAATTTCTTCTAAATCTAAAATCTTAGCACCTGTAAATAGACTGAGGGCAAAGTCAACACCTCCTATGATCTGGTAATAATTCAAAATTCTGAGTGTCCAGATCATTTCTTTTGTATAAACACTAGACCATAAATCACATAAACTCCTAAAGAAGAGTTTTACCTTCATATTTGGTAGAGGAAAGATTTTTACCAAATTTTCATCTAGGCCTAGTGAGATGCCCACATTCTTTGATTGCCATGCCTGACACTTTCTGATCCACATATTTCTTCTGAGTCTAAAACCGACCACTTTCTTGATTTCATCTATTAACCAACTTGCATGATTTTCCAGAATTCTAAATCTATCTACAAATGTGGCAAAACTATCATCTGCATGACCTTTCCCTGGAATTTCAAAACCTGAATATTTACAAGTTATATACATATTATTCATATCTCTTGTTAAGGAATCTGTTAAGAAATTTGAATTGCCTAGAATCCACTCTACCTCAAATTCAAACTGCCGAAACCAAATTTGCCAGGCTAAAATTCTGCCTGTTGCAATTTGCCTTGAAATCTTAGCAGACAGAAAATATTTAAAGTTTCTGGAGTCTGTTCTTATTAAAAAATTTACTGGGGTGAGATATACCTCAAAACGATGAATTCCATTAAAAATAGCTAACGTCTCCTTTTCAGCTATGAATTAATTCTTTTGACTTGCCGTAAATTCCCCAGAAGCATATCCACACAAATTTTCTTCGACTTCTCCCTCGTTATTCTTCCTTTGGTCTAAAAGTACAGTTGCCCAAAATTCAAGTGAAGCATCAGTTTGTAAAATAAGTAAACCATCACCTAGAGGTTGAAGCTTTGGTAAATGTTGGCATTCTTCCTTGAGCTTCTTTACTGCTGCAGTAGCTTCTTCAGACCAACCTTAGTTGATGTGCCTTCTGATTGGGGTTGTTTTCTCTGACAAATTCGGGATGTATTTGTGGAGATAATTTAGCACTCCAAGAAATCTTTCAATTGTCTTTTTGTCCTTCAATTCATCAAGAAATTGTGTTAATTTTGTTAGCACATGGGGCTGCATTTGAATAGCACCATTAGCAACATTAATCCCCAAAAAATAAATGCTATCCTGAAATAAGGACATCTTTCTTTCTGACAGAACAATTCCATGCTTTTTAACTTCTTCAAGAAAAATATATAAATGCTTTAAATGAGTCTGTACATCAGGACTATGTATCAAAATATCATCAATATAGGTAACTATAAAATCATATTTAGAAAAAATATAATCCATCCTTCTTTGGGAAAAGGCTGGAGCGTTCTTCAGACTGAACGAAATAACTTTCCATTGATAGAATCCTGTTGGGCATATGAATGCTGTTTTGTGTCTGTCTTCTGGCTGGATCTGGATTTTATAGTACCCAGACTGCATGTCAAATTTGCTAAACACCTTACTGTGTTGAATATTTTGCATGATCACTTCGGGTCTTGGCAGTGGATAATTAAAATTCTGAGTGATGGCATTAAGAGGTTTATAATTAATAACAATTCTTGTCTTACCTCTTACAATCTCAGAATGATTTCTTACTAGAAATGCAGAGCATGCATAGTGAGATTCACTTTGCTCGGTCAGCTGCATTTTTAGTAATTCTTGAATCTGATTCTTTATCTCTTGTTCGTCAGCTGGTGTACATGGAATCAGCTTCCTCTTTACTCCATTGTCATGTAAGGTGACTATTTCCTGCATCGGACTTTCAGTTTCCCAAAATTGCTGTGGATTGTCCAAGCAACTCTTTAGAAGTCTCTGGTAGATATCTTTCTGCTCTGTAGACCAATTAGTGTCAATGCATGCTAACTGTTTTGTTTTATTTTCTGCTCTGGCTTCATAGATTTGTAGGACTTCCTACGAGTCATCTGAATCTCTTACCAGCTTTCTTGTTCCTACTCTTTTTTGACTATTCTCATGCATAGCTTCAGAATTTGCAATACTCAATCTAGGTACTGATATAGCCTTTTTCTTTAACTTTATTATCAACTTGTCCTGGCTGATAGTTATTGGTAGCACAGAGTTTATGAATGGCATGCCTAACATCAAACTTGCTGAAGGGTTGTAATGCTGAATTGCTGAAATTTCTATAATACTACCCCAAACTTTTAAAGGAACATTGTCTACATAATGTGTGAGCTGAACAGATCCTCCAATTGTCTCTCGTGCCAATATATTTTTTAATGGTTTCCACAAGGGTTTGAATAGAGATGGTCTAGCTAGATTGTTAGAACCTCCAGTATCTACAAATGCATCTACAGAAATCCGTTCACCTTTTACTTGAACTTGTAATGGAATATAAATCAGGCTATCTGTCTTAACAGTCTTTTTTAACAAAGTATTCTTCTCTTCTCTAGTACCCTCTAGTCGTGGCATACCGGTTGATGGCGTTATTTTCTTTTCATACAGACAGAAAGAATTAAATTGAGATACAGGCACTGCAGGTTGCTTACCTTTATCTCTGCTAACTGATGCTATGCTTTCTGATTCATCATCTGAATCACCTTCTGTCTCGCTTGTCGATTCAAGATTTAAAGAACTCTCTATATCACTGTAATGCTGTTCACTAGAATATTCAGAACAAGATGTACAAATATTCATTTTCTGTACATTATCACTTTCATCTTCAACATCTGAAACTTCTGTAAGAATATATACATTAGAAATTTCATCATCTGATTCTACAACAGACCAGTCATCTTGAAACTCTTCAATATCTACGCAAGCTTTGAGTTTACTGGATGATTTCTGGGGGCACTTTCTAGCAAAGTGTGCTTCCTTTTTACAAATGAAACAACAATTGTTGTTTCTGGGATTGTTCCTTTTCTTCAAAAATCTGTATTTTCTGAAAGGCCTCTTTGGGTTTGATATTCTTTTGGGTTTGTATTTACCATACCTTTTGGATTTCTTCTTTTCTTTAAAAGGTGTCCATGGCAATACTGATCTACAGACATCGGAACTTGGGGTGATGTTGTGTGCTTTCTTCTGCCAACATAGATATTTTACCTTTTCTGAAACTCTGAACAGAAGATCAACCCAATAGATTTGATCTAGACTTTTTAACTGAACTTCTAGATCTTTCATTATTAGATCTCCCAAATTGCCTGGTAATTTTGATAAAAATGCAATTTTTTGAGCGAGGTCATTAAAAAGATTAGCTTTAAAGACTTTAGCCATAAAATCTTTACCAAACTGATCTAAATACTTGAGATCTTTTAATTCCATACGGCTAAGGTCAGTTAAAAGCTGTTTTCTTTCATCTGCTGGTTCTGGTACAAATTCAGTCTTTAGCAATATTTCTAATGTGGACAAACCAGCTTCGATGATTGCTCCTCTCTCGGTGTCTGATCCTCGCATCCACCAATCAAAAACAATTCCTGCCATCCTTTTTTCAGCTAGAATCATTATAGATATATTATCTAATTTTGTAGTGACCTACATCTGGTACGAGGCTCCTATCCAAATTCTAATAGACTCTCCTGGATTAGATGAGCTATCTAGATCTAGAATATAATCACTAGAGTTGGTAGCAAACAGATATTCTTCGACTCTAGGATATTTCGTAGTTTCTTTTAGAATATGAGCTTTATTCTGATTATGCATGGACGGCATAATAAAAGATGGGAATCTTGTTGCAGCTTGTTCTAATGTCATGACTTCCTTTTTAGACTCAAAGGGTTTGTCTCTTTTGTATGTCTTTGAAGATTTTGTGTCACTGGTTAATTTGCCAATACTTATGGAAGCTCCCTCTCTGGCACTAGATTGAGCTACTTATTTTTGATCTTCTTCATCTTCCTCTAAATCCCAATAGTTTGGAGTGGACATATCTAAATGAAACTTTGGGATTTTTTTGGCCTTCTTTTTCTATTTCCTTCTTCTCTTTTCTTCCTTTTCTGCTTGTTGCTCTTCATATAATAGCTTTAAGTTTTCCTTTATCAACTCCGCTTGTTTTCCCAAATCATTTAGAACATCTTCTGCATGAGAGCACCAAGTAGTCAAGTAGTTTCCTACCTCATAGACCTGATCCATATCATTAGGGTCTTGATAATTATGTTCTAACAAGGGGGCACAATCTACTCTTGTAGGAGGCTGTCTAGTATGAGATGAAGAAACACAGAACTTGGTTTTAGGTGGAAATTTCCCCCCTCTAACAAATATTTTGTTAGCAAACTGATATTCTTCTATAGGTGGAAAAGTATTTACATGAGTTCTAAACATTTTATTGACTGCAAAAAATGGTTTTTCTTCAGGAATATACAATTGATTTTCATACCGGGGTTTACTAGTGGGAGTAGAAGGCTGTTCTTCTGGTATAGTGAGCTATCTATAAAAAGATCTTCTTTCACTCTGGATTGAATTTTCGGCTGGTAATACATGTTTCTCTGGAAAAACTATTGGCTGTGGAATTCTAGGATGGTTTGGATTGGGTATGAGTTTTACACCACCATCCATAAGAGCCACTCTCTTAATTCTTTTATTTGCACTACCTGAAGCCAAAGACTTATACTGGATATACCAGTCATTGGGTAAGGATTCTTTTTCATAATGTACGCCTTCAATTTGAGCATTTCCTATCCCAATTGTTACACAATATTTCGACACTGGCTGTTTTAATTTTGGATGAACTGTATTAGTAAGCTGAAAAGAGGTCTGGACTATTACAGACAAAAATTCATTGTCATCTACCATAGATAACCCTTGTACTCCAATCAAGGCTTTCCAATAGTCTTTAAGATGAGCATCTGTTAGACTGATAGCATAATTAGGAAATATTGTTCCATGCTGACAACAAGATGATAAGTTTCCCAAAATGGTTCCTATTCTAGCATGATCATATTCATTATGCCTTGTGTCAAATAACTCTGCTATGCAAGGAGTATCCAACACATGTTTGAATAGAGGAGCTAGACCAAGTCTAATTGCTCCAAAATGTAAATAATGAAACCTTCCTTCCTTAGCATACTTTTTAAACTTTCTTATTTCATCCTCAGTAAATAAATTTAAACCAACTATCTGTACAAATGGACCTTTAATTCATAGCTTGAGCTCTACTTCCTTAAAATAATATTTCTTTGAGAGTTTGGAGATGAGAGGAACTAGATAGACTTCTTTAGTATCCAAAGCAGGAGTATTCCAGCTTTCAGGGTCTTCTACTCGTTCATGTTCATTTATGCGTGACTCAATAAATCGACTTTCTACTTCAGATATTGATTTTTTGTCAATGGTAGAAAAAGATCTCAAAAATCTAGCCATAATGGACTGATACAATTCTATTCCAGAAATCGACTGAAGGAGCTTTTATCTACTCGACACAATGTAAAACAAAGATGTCTTTCGAAGTCTTCCTGGCTTTCTTCAGATTCTGTCTATAGAATGTGTTTCGTCAAGGTTATAGTTCAAAGGAACGGGTTATGGCTCTGATACCAAAAAGTGACTCTGACCATTTCCCGTATCAGAGCCATAACCCGTTCCCTTGAACTATAACCTTGACGAAATACATTCTATAGACAGAATCTAAAGAAAGCCAGGAAGCCTTCGAAAGACATCTTTGCTTTACATTGTGTCGAGTAGATAAAAGCTCCTTCAGTCAATTTCTGAAATAGAATTCTATCAGTCCATTAAGGCTATATTTTTTATATCTTTTTCTACCATTGACAAAAAATCAATATCTAAATTTGTAGAAAGTAGATATGTAGAGTCAGAGATAAATGAACATGAACAAGTAGAAGACCCTGGAAGTTGGAATCCTCCTGCTTTGGATACTAAAGAAGTCTATCCAGTTCCTCTCATGTTCAAACTCTCAAAGAAATATTATTTTAAGGAATTAGAGCTCAAGCTACGAATTAAAGGTCCATTTGTACAGATAGTTGGTATAAATTCATTTACTATGGATGAGATAAGAAAGTTTAAAAGGTATGCTAAGGAAGGAAGGCTTCATTATTTACATTTTGGAGCAATTAGACTTGGTCTAGCTCCTCTATTCAGACATGGGTTGGATACTCCTTGCATAGCAGAGTTATTTGACACAAGGCATAATGAATATGATCATGCTAGAATAGGAACCATTTTGGGAAACTTATCATCTGGTTGTTAGCATGGAACAATATTTCCTGATTATGCTATCAGTCTAACAGATGCTCATCTTAAAGACTGTTGGGAAGTCTTGATTGGAGTACAAGCGTTATCTATGGTAGATGACAGTGAATTTCTGTCTGTAATAGTCCAGACCTCTTTTCAGCTTACTAATACAATTCATCCAAAATTAAAACAGCTGGTGTTGAAATATTATGTAACAGTTGGGATAGGAAATGCTCAAATTGAAGGCGTACATTATGAAAAAGAATCCTTACCCAATGACTGGTATATCCAGTATAAGTATTTGGCTTCAGACAGTGCAAATAAAACAATTAAGAGAATGGCTCTTATGGATGGTGGTGTAAAAATCATACCCAATCCAGACCATCCTAGAATCCCACAACCAATAGTTTTGCCAGAGAAACATGTATTACCAGCCGAAAATTCAATCCAGAGTGGAAGAAGATATTTTTATAGACGGCTCACTATACCAGAAGAACAGCCTTCTACTTCCACTAGTACACCCCGGTCTGAAAATCAGTTGTATATAACTAAAGAAAAACCCTTTTTTGCAATCAATAAAATGTTTAGAACTCATGTAAATACTTTTCCACCTATAGAAGAATATCAGTTTGCTAACAAAATATTTGTTAGAGGGGGGAAATGGCCACCCAAAACCAAGTTATTTGTTTCTTCATCTCAGACTAGACAACCTCCTACAATAGCAGATTGTGCCCCCTTGTTATAACATAATTCTCAAGACCCTAATGATATGGATTAGGTCTATCAGGTAGGAAACTACTTGACTACTTGGTGCTCTCATGCAAAAGATGTTCTAAATGATTTGGGAAAACAAGCTGAGTTGATAAATGAAAACTTAAAGCTGTTATATGAAGAGAAACAAGCAGAAAAGGAAGAAAAGAGAAGAAGGAAACAAAAAAAGAAGGCCAAGAAAATCCCAAAGTTTCTTTTAGATATGTCCACTCCAAATTATTGGGATTTAGAGGAAGATGAAGAAGATAAAAAAGAAGCAGCTCAATCTAGTGCCGGAGAGGGAACTTCCATAGGTACTGGAAAATTAACCAGTGACAAAATCTTCAAAGACATACAAAAGAGACAAACCCTTTGAGTCTAAAAAGGAAGTCATGACATTAGAACAAGCTGCAACAAGGTTCCCATCTTTTATTATGCCGTCCATCCATAATCAGAATAAAGCTCATATTCTCAAAGAAACCACGAAATATCCTAGAGTCGAAGAAGACTTGTTTGCTACAAACTCTAGTGGTTATATTCTAGATCTAGATAGCTCATCTAATCCAAGAGAGTCTATCAGAATTTGGATAGGAGCCTTGTACCAGATGCAGGTCACTACAAAATTAGATAATATATCTATTATGATTCTAGCTGAAAAAAGGATGGCAGGAATTGTTTTTGATTGGTGGATGGGAGGATCAGACAGCGAGAGAAGAGTAGTCATGGAAGCTGGTTTGTCCACATTAGAAATATTGCTAAAGACTCAATTTGTACCAGAACCAGTAAATGAAAGAAAACAACTTTTAACTGACCTTAGCCATATGGAATGAAAAGATCTCAAGTATTTAGATCAGTTTGGTAAAGATTTTATGGCTAAAGTCTTTAAAGCTAATCTTTTTAATGACCTCGCTCAAAAAATTGCATTTTTATCAAAATTACCAGGCAATTTGGGAGATCTAATAATGAAAGATCTAGAAGTTCAGTTGAAAAGTCTAGATCAAATATATTGGGTTGATTTTCTGTTCAGAGTTTCAGAAAAGGTAAAATATCTATGTTGGCAGAAGAAAGCACATGACATCACCCCAAGTTCCGATGTCTGTAGATCAGTATTGCCATGGAAACCTTTTAAAGGAAAGAAGAAATCCAAAAGGTATGGTAAATACAAACCCAAAAGAATATCAAACCCAAAGAGGCCTTTCAAAAAATACAGATTTTTGAAGAAAAGGAACAAACCCAGAAAAAACAATTGTTGTTTCATTTGTAAAAGGGAAGGACACTTTGCTAGAAAGTGCCCCCAGAAATCATCCAGTAAACTCAAAGCTTGCATAGATATTGAAGAGTTTCAAGATGACTGGTCTGTTGTAGAATCAGATGATGAAATTTCTGATGTATATATTCTTACAAAAGTTTCAGATGTTTAAGATGAAAGTGATAATGTATAGAAAATGAATATTTGTACATCTTGTTCAGAATATTCTAGTGAACAACATTGCAGTGATATAGAGAGTTCTTCAAATCTTGAATCGACAAGCGAGACAGAAGATGATTCAGATGATGAATCAGAAAGCATAGCATCAGTCAGCATAGATAAATATAAGCAACTTGTAGTGCCTGTATCTCAATTTAATTCTTTCTATCCGTATGAAAAGAAAATAACGCCATCAACCAGTATGCCACAACTAGAGGGTATTAGAGAAGACCAAAATAATTTTTTAAAAAAGATTGTTAAGACAGATAGCCTGATTTATATTCCAGTACAAGTGCAAGTAAAAGGTGAATGGATTTCTGTACATGCATTTGTAGATACTGGAGGTTCTAACAATCTAGCTAGACCATCTCTATTCAAACCCTTGTGGAAACCATTAAAAAATATACTGGTGTCAAAGACAATTGGAGGATCTGTTCATCTCACACATTATGTAGACAATGTTCCTTTAAAAGTTGGGGGGAGTATTATAAAAATTTCAGCAATTCAGCATTACAACCCTTCAGCAAGTTTGATGTTAGGCGTGCCATTCATAAACTCTGTGCTACGAATAACTATCAGCCAGGACAAGCTGATAATAAACTTGAAGAAAAAGGCTACATCAGTACCTAGATTGAGTATTGCAAATTCTGAAGCTAGGCATGAGTATAGTAAAAAAAGAGTAGGAACAAGAAAGCCGGTAAGAGATTCAGATGACTGGCAGCAAGTCCTACAAATCTATGAAGCCAGAGCAGAAAATAAAACAAAACAGTTAGCATGCATTGACACTAATTGGTCTACAGAGCAGAAAGATATCTACTAGAGACTTCTAAAGAGTTGCTCGGACAATCCACAACAATTTTGGGAAACTGAAAGTCCGATGTAGGAAATAGTCACCTTACATGACAATGGAGTAAAGGGAAAGTTGATTCCATGTACACCAGCTGACGAACAAGAGATAAAGAATCAGATTCAAGAATTACTGAAAATGCAGCTGATCGAGCAAAGTGAATCTCACTATGCATGCTCTGCATTTCTAGTAAGAAATCATTCTGAGATTGTAAGAGGTAAGCCAAGAATGGTTATTAATTACAAACCTCTTAATGCCATCACTCAGAATTTTAATTATCCATTGCCAAGACCCGAAGTGATCGTGTAAAAGATTCAGCACAGTAAGGTGTTTAGCAAATTTGACATGAAATCTGGGTATTATCAAATCCAGATCCAGCCAGAAGACAGACACAAAACAACTTTCATATGCCCAGCAGGATTCTATCAATGGAAAGTTGTTTTGTTCGGTCTGAAGAATGCTCCAGCATTTTTCCAAAGAAGGATGGATTATATTTTTGCTAAATATGATTTTATAGTTACCTATATTGATGATATTTTGATACATAGTCCTGATGTACAGACTCATTTAAAGCATTTAGAGATTTTTCTTGAAGAAGTTAAAAAGCATGGAATTGTTCTGTCAGAAAGAAAGATGTCCTTATTTCAGGACAACATTGATTTTTTGGGGATTAATGTTGCTAATGGTGCTATTCAAATGCAGCCCCATTTGCTAAAAAAATTAACACAATTTCCTGATGAATTGAAGGACAAAAAGGCAATAGAAAGATTTCTTGGAGTGCTAAATTATCTCCACAAATACATCCCGAATTTGTCAGAGAAAACAACCCCAATCAGAAGGCACATAAACCAAGGTTGGTCTGAAGAAGCTACTGCAGCAGTAAAGGAGCTCAAGGAAGAATGCCAACATTTACGCAAGCTTCAACCTCCAGGTGATGGTTTACTTATTTTACAAACTGATGCTTCACTTGAATTTCGGGAAGTTGTTCTTTTAGAGCAAAGGAAGAATAACGAGGGAGAAGTCGAAGAAAATTTGTGTGGATATGCTTCTGGGGAATTTACAGCAAGTCAAAATAATTACTTCATAGCTGAAAAGGAGACGTTAGCTATTTTTAATGGAATTCAGCGTTTTGAGGTATATCTCACCCCAGTAAAGTTTTTAATAAGAACAGACTCCAGAAACTTTAAATATTTTCTGTTTGCTAAGATTTCAAGGCAAATTGCAAAAGGCAGAATTTTAGCCTGGCAAATTTGGTTTCAGCAGTTTGAATTTGAGGTAGAGTGGATTCCAGGCAATTCAAATTTCTTGACAGATTCCTTAACAAGAGATATGAATAAGATGTATATAACTTGTAAATATTCAGTTTTTGAAATTCCAGGCAAAGGTCCTGCAGATGATAGTTTTGCCACATTTGTAGATAGATTTAGAATTCTAGAAAATCATGCAAGTTTGGTAACAGATGAAATCAAGAAAGTGGTCAGTTTTAGACTCAGAAGAAATATGTGGATCAGAAAGTGTCAGGCATGTCAATCAAAGAATGTGGGCATCTCTCTAGGCCTAGATGAAAATTTGGTAAAAATCTTTCCTCTACCAAATATGAAGGTAAAACTCTTCTTTAGGAGTTTATGTGATTTATGGTCTAATTTTTATACAAAAGAAATGATATGGAGACTCAGAATTTTGAATTATTACCAGATCATAGGAGGTGTTGATTTTTCCCTCAGTATATTTATAGGTGCTAAGATTTTAGATTTAGAAGAAATTCCCATGACAAAAGAAATGATAAAATATTTGGTGACATTAAAAATCCCAGATATTTTTGAGGAGCTCGAAGCTTCTTTCCTCTAGAGAATTGATGAGAATTATCATCTTACTCATACTTTCCCTCAATATGAAAATTTTTAAAACTTTGTAGATTGGGAGATCAAAGGAGGAGAATGTAGAAAGATTCAGGTTACCAGAGTTTCCCAGTGTATACAAAGAAGAACACAATATTTGAAAACGTTTGCTTATCCCTGGGATTTTCACAGTTTAAGGATCAAAGATAATATAGATCCAAATCCATTTGCCCAAGTTTCTAGTCATGAAAGGATTAGTAGTCTTGAAACTGGTAACAACCAAGAATTAATTAAACAACATGCTGAATGGTTCCATGAATTTGGAAATCTAAGACTGACAGAAATATTACAAATTTTAAATAAACTAGAAGGATTACAAGGACAGCCTAAAGCCCTTAAGTTCATAGTTAATCAAAAGGCACTAGTAACCATTTCAGTCTTATCTCCAAATTGGAATAATAATGTCATCCACCCTGTCAGTTTAATGATTTCTAAATGGATATGTACATCAATAATTTTTGAACGTGGATGGGAGCATAGAGATATTTTGAACGAAAATCGTTGATTATGGATTCAACACGCTACTGAAAGCTCCACAATTATGTTCTAGGTTTTTAAGTGGGAATATTTAGATGGAATCGAGCTGGTAGTACAAAGAGCGCCTGAATTTTGGGCAGCGGTACTTTTAGAGCAAAGGAAGAATAACGAGGGAGAAGTCGAAGAAAATTTGTGTGGATATGCTTCTGGGGAACTTACGACAAGTCAAAATAATTAATTCATAGCTGAAAAGGAGATGTTAGCTATTTTTAATGGAATTCAGCGTTTTGAGGTATATCTCACCCCAGTAAAGTTTTTAATAAGAACAGACTCCATAAATTTTAAATATTTTCTATCTGCTAAGATTTCAAGGCAAATTGCAAAAGGCAGAATTTTAGCCTCACAAATTTGTTTTCAGCAGTTTGAATTTGAGGTAGAGTGAATTCCAGGCAATTCAAATTTCTTGACAGATTCCTTAACAAGAGATATGAATAAGATGTATATAACTTGTAAATATTCAGGTTTTGAAATTCCAGGCAAAGGTCCTGCAGATGACAGTTTTGCCACATTTGTAGATAGATTTAGAATTCTGGAAAATCATGCAAGTTGGGTAATAGATGAAATCAAGAAAGTGGTCGGTTTAGACTCAGAAGAAATATGTGGATCAAAAAGTGTCAGGCATGGCAATCAAAGAATGTGGGCATCTCACTAGGCCTAGATGAAAATTTGGTAAAAATCTTTCCTCTACCAAATATGAAGGTAAAACTCTTCTTTAGGAGTTTATGTGATTTATGGTCTAGTTTTTATACAAAAGAAATGATCTGGACACTCAGAATTTTGAATTATTGTAACCAGATCATAGGAGGTGTTGATTTTTCCCTCAGTGTATTTACAGGTGCTAAGATTTTAGATTTAGAAGAAATTCCCATGACAGAAGAAATGATAAAATATTTGGTGACATTAAAAATACCAGATATTTTTGAGGAACTTGAAGCTTCTTTCCTCCAGAGAATTGATGAGAATTATCATCTTACTGATACTTTGCCTCAATATGAAATTTTTGAAAACTTATCAGATTGGGAGATCAAAGGAGGAGAATGCAAAAAGATTCAGGTTACCAAAGTTTCCCAGTGTATACAAAGACCAGCACAATATTTGAAAACATTTGCTTATCCCTGGGATTTTCATAGTTTAAGGATCAGAGATAATATAGATCCAAATCCATTTGCCCAAGTTTTTAGTCATGAAAGGATTGGCAGTTTTGAAACTGGTAACAACCAAGAATTAATTAAATAGCATGCTGTGGTTCCATGAATTTGGAAATCTAAGACTGACAGAAAAGTTACAAATGTTAAATAAACTAGAAGGATTACAAGGACAGCCTAAAGCCCTGAAGTTCATAGTTAATCAAAAGGCACTAGTAACCATTTCAGTCTAATCTCCAAATTGGAATAATAATGTCATCCACCTTGTCAGTTTAATGATTTCTAAAAGGATATGTACATCAATAATTTTTGAACTTGGATGGCAGCGCAGAGATATTTTGAACGAAAATCGTCGATTATGGATTCAACACGCTATTGAAAGCTCCAAAAATATGTTCCAGGTTTTTAAGTGGGAATATTTAGATGGCATCGAGCTGGTAGTACAGAGAGCGCCTGCAACCTGGAATGCCTTTAAAGATTCGTTTCTTGATATTGAAGTAAGTGCTCTTCCTTTTTTGAATAAATGGGAAAAGCAAGAACAAAAGCAAGAATTGATGTATACCTCACAAGAACCGGGCCTCCATAAAATCAAAACGAATATCAGCCAAGGAGAATCATCGTCAGCAGCATCTCTTTGGACAACAATAATGCAGCCGAAAGGAAAAGATGAAATGACAGATGCACAAGATACAAATGAAGGAATCAATGAACAGTATGACCGATTGATGAAAAGACATTACCGCCAGATAATAGATGAGTACAAACCCTCTCCCGGATCATCTGAAGAAGACCTATGGGAAACTAGAAGCCCAACAAGCCGTTGGTAGAATCTTTGTCAGCAATGTGATAATATTGATCACATGTTGTGATAGGATTCCTTTGTACAGAAAAGGTTGAGTAGACACCGTCGGTGGAAAAAGATACAGACATGACCCTCAATTATTTTCTTTTGACGTCATTGCTTAGATATGATTAGATGCTTAGAGAGTCTATATAAGAAAGGGTCTGCAGACCATTGTGATCATCCTGATCATTCGAGTCATTTTCTATATTGTGATCATTCAGTCTGAGACACTCTGATTGTAATAAGCTTTGTGTAATTTCTACTTTTATTAATATTGAAGCCTACTGGGCCGCCTGTCTAAGGACAGTTCCTGTAATCCGAAAGAGGTTTGAGCTGTAAGGCGCTTGAGTGATGACCCATGGAGAGAGGTCGTGTGTAGACTCGCGCATGGTCGCCTGAGGATTAGATATGTGTTTTTAGATCCTGTTGTTTGGGAAGCGATGATTTTAATCAGAAGTAAGTCTTGCATGCCATAAAGCTTCATCATTTATAATTAGTATCTGTATTTCTGTTTGTATTAGGCCCTTGAATGGTCAGAGTCACTTTTTGATATCAGAGCCATAGCCCGGAGTTTTGGTACAAATTAAAGGTCCATTTGTACAGATAGTTGGTTTAAATTTATTTACTGAGGATGAGATAAGAAAGTTTAAAAAGTATGCTAAGGAAGGAAGGTTTCATTATTTACATTTTGGAGCAATTAGACTTGGTCTAGCTCCTCTATTCAGACATGGGTTGGATACTCCTTGCATAGCAGAGTTATTTGAAACAAGGCATGATGAATATGATCATGCTAGAATAGGAACCATTTTGGGAAACTTATCATCTGGTTTCCAGCATGGAACAATATTTCCTGATTATGCTATCAGTCTAATAGATGCTCATCTTAAAGACTGTTGGAAAGCCTTGATTGGAGTACAAGGGTTATCTATGGTAGATGACAGTGAATTTTTGTCTGTAATAGTCCAGACCTCTTTTCAGCTTACTAATACAGTTCATCCAAAATTAAAACAGCCGGTATTGAAAGATTGTGTAACAATTGGGATAGGAAATGCTCAAATTGAAGGCGTACATTATGAAAAAGAATCCTTACCCAATGACTGGTATATCCAGTATAAGTCTTTGGCTTCTGAAAGTGAAAATAAAAGAATTAAGAGAATCGCTCTTATGGATGGTGGTGTAAAAATCATACCCAATCGTGACCATCCTATAATTCCACAGCGAAGAGTTTTTCCAGAGAAACATGTATTACCAGCCGAAAATTCAATCTAGAGTGGAAGAAGATCTTTTTATAGACAGCTCACTATACCAGAAGAACAGCCTTCTACTTCCACTAGTACACCCCGGTCTGAAAATCAGTTGTATATTCCTGAAGAAAAACCCTTTTTTGCAGTCAATAAAATGTTTAGAACTCATGTAAATACTTTTCCACCTATAGAAGAATATCAGTTTGCTAACAAAAGATTTGTTAGAGGGGGGAAATGGCCACCCAAAACCAAGTTTTGTGTTTCTTCATCTCAGACTAGACAGCCTCCTACAAGAGCAGATTGTGCCCCCTTGTTAGAACATAATTCTCAAGACCCTAATGATATGGATCAGGTCTATCAGGTAGGAAACTACTTGACTACTTGGTGCTCTCATGCAAAAGATGTTCTAAATGATTTGGGAAAACAAGCTGAGTTGATAAATGAAAACTTAAAGCTGTTATAAGAAGAGCAACAAGCAGAAAAGGAGGAAAAGAGAAGAAGGAAACAGAAAAAGAAGGCCAAGAAAATCCCAAAGTTTCATTTAGATATGTCTGCTCCAAACTATTGGGATTTAGAGGAATATGAAGAAGATAAAAAAGAAGCAGCTCAATCTAGTGCCAGAGAGGGAACTTCCATAGGTACTGGCAAATTAACGAGTGACACAAAATCTTCAAAGACATACAAAAGAGACAAACCCTTTGAGTCTAAAAAGGAAGTCATGACATTAGAACAAGCTACAACAAGATTCCCATCTTTTATTATGTCGTCCATCCATAATCAGAATAAAGCTCATATTCTAAAAGAAACCACGAAATATGCTAGAGTCGAAGAAGACCTGTTTGCTACAAACTCTAGTGGTTATATTCTAGATCTAGATAGCTCATCTAATCCAGGAGAGTCTATCAGAATTTGGATAGGAGCATTGTACTAGATGCAGGTCACTACAAAATTAGATAATATATCTATTATGATTCTAGCTGAAAAAAGGATGGTAGGAATTATTTTTGATTGGTGGATGGGAGGATCAGACACCGAGCGAGGAGCAGTCATGGAAGCTGGTTTGTCCACATTAGAAATATTGCAAAAGACTCAATTTGTACCAGAACCAGCAGATGAAAGAAAACAGCTTTTAACTGACCTTAGCCGTATGGAATTAAAAGATCTCAAGTATTTAGATCAGTTTGGTAAAGATTTTATGGCTAAAGTCTTTAAAGCTAATATTTTTAATGACCTTGCTCAAAAAATTTCATTTTTGTCAAAATTAGCAGGCAATTTGGAAGATCTAATAATGAAATATCTAGAAGTTCAGTTAAAAAGTCTAGATCAAATGTATTGGGTTGATCTTCTGTTCAGAGTTTCAAAAAAGGTAAAATATCTATGTTGGCAGAAGAAAGCACAAGACATCACCCCAAGTCCCGATGTCTATAGATCAGTATTGCCATGGGCACATTTTAAAGCAAAGAAGAAATCCAAAAGGTATGGTAAATACAAACCCAAAAGAATATCAAACCCAAAGAGGCCTTTCAGAAAATACAGATTTTTGAAGAAAAGGAGCAAGCCCAGAAGCAACAATTGTTGTTTCATTTGTAAAAAGGAAGGACACTTTGCTAGAAAGTGCCCCTAGAAATCATCCAGTAAAATCAAAGCTTGCGTAGATATTGAAGAGTTTCAAGATGACTGGTCTATTGTAGAATCAGATGATGAAATTTCTAATGTATATATTCTTACAGAAGTTTCAGATGTTGAAGATGAAAGTGATAATGTACAGAAAATGAATATTTGTACATCTTTTTGTACAAATATATTACATATATATGTAATTTCACCAAATATTCTTAGTGTATGAACGACAACTCTAATACCATTATATATATATATATATATATATATATATATATATATATATATATATATATATATATATATATATATATATATATATATATATATATAAACATAAAAATGGTTGAATAATCCTTAATGGCGCCCTTATAACTTATCTGGTTTTATTGATTATAATTATTGCAACACGGTTTGTAAGGTTTATGTCGCCTCACAATTACTCTTCACATGAATCCCAACTAGTGTTGATGTCCATGATCAGACCCCGGTTAAATGTTTTCTGTACTCTGTTACAACAACATAAGCATGAATAATCCCATTGCATGTGTCTGTAAAAGGTTTGGGTTCACCTGCGATAGCTCACCCGATCTACTTTCGTTGATCTTTGGAGGGTGATCCGATGGTGTGTAAGGGTGAGGTTTTTAATATCTAACCAACTCTCCCACGTCCAACCAGCTGTGGTGTCATTTTCTATTAGTGTTTTTTCGATTTCGCTGCTCTACAATGAAGTTGGCCCTTGGTGGCTTTAGGTCGGTTCAGGACCATTTTTGTTGCATGCAATGGAGGGTTTCGACATGCCATCACTGGAAGGTATCTTAAACCACTCTACCATGGTTGTTTCAATTTTCTACATCATTTGAGGTTGCGTTTTGCTTCAATATTTCATCTGGTTCGGTGTCTAACTCATTGCTCCCACCATCCAGGGATGACTCGATGGCTTTCTCATCCCGTGGAAGGTAGCCAAACCAAAGTTGACTTCTGGAAGGTGAGTAGGCTACCTTTTTATGTATTCCTTAGTTTTCTTTCATTAGTTTCATACGGATTCTTTTTCCCAGTTCTGCTAAATATTTTATCTTACTAGATTAAAGGCGAACCACCATCTACTGGTGTTCTCAATTCTCAGGTATAATCACTACCTTCATGGTATCCCTTTAGACTTTGTTTAATAGTAGGTTTAGACTCTTATTAGAATTCTGGGGTTACTGTCACTTGATTTTAGGTATCATACATATCATATTGTTGTCGGTTTGCTATTTATGTGGTTGAGACAATGTTATTCATATTTTTAAGAGCTTATGGACCTCTACTTGTCTGTATAGGTCGGAAAATCCTCCTTGGTTCAATAGATGTTTAATATATAGTCATATGGTAATTTGTTTTGTGAAAGAATTGTTTATCCGGACAGAGGATATATGCCAAAGTTCGCTGAACCAGGATTTTATTTGGGTGACCATGTTCATTGGTTCTGTTTTGCGCTTGGCGTTAACATTGCTTCTGAACTTCTTATGATGTGATTCAATCGAGGGTTAACCTTGGTATTTTGTCTGAAAGAATATTTTGAATGGTGGATATCTATATATAAATGATTCTCGTTAAGTGTCTAGACTCGAGGGTTTTGGTTATTTAATTATTGTGACATTTTAAGGCCGTTGAAAAAGTTCTGCCACTATGGACTTAATTTAAGTTTTTAAGTTACAGCCTTACCTTGAGATTGAGGAACTTTATTTATGTTCAGTGCTTCGCATTTTAAAAATAATGAATTGTCGTTGTACTAGTATATTCCTTACTATTTTGTCCTTGTATTCTATAATGATTGGTAAAGGTGCTTTTCTATTTTCTTTTAAAGGTAACAATTGGATGAATATATCGTGATTTCTAATTATTCGGTAATTTTCTCCTCCAGTAACTTATTTTTCCTTCTGATTATTATCTATTTGAGATTATGAACTTACTATCATAAAAGTTTATTTTTAACAATTTTAAGGGTTTGTGATATTTTAAGGGTTTGTGTGTATCTATTTATTGCAGTAAAATAACTAAACCATGCATTAATTGTCTATAGAAATTTACTATTTGTTCTTTTGTATATACGTAATTCAATGTTGTTCTCTGTCCTAAATACACTTCTATGAAATTTTCATCCTCAATTAATTCTGTGAGTCAGTTAGTATTTTTTATATTTAACCAACATTTCTTAAATATAGATTTTAGTTACTTATCTGTTAAAAGACTTGTAATTATGCAACTCTAATTCTGTCTAGAAAGTATCACCGCACAACCGCGCATCTGGAAATTACGTCGAGCCTCTCCCCCAAACACTTCCTTCACGCCAAAGATGAGATGGGTCTAGATACAGTCGAGTACCTTGGGCCTCATGGCTCACTGTCCAACCTCAAGTATTGTACATTGCAGGGTGTATTTGAGTATTTTCCCACTGGTTTATTTGACCCTGCTCAAGGATGTCTCCCTCTGTCTAGACTCCTTCCCAATCTATATTCCCCCCGATAATAGATGAGTGATTGTTTCTTTATAATTGTTTCTTTTAACTGTTTCAAACAGTTTTTTGTTAAAACACATTTACTCCTAATTATCCATTAAGTAGGAAACAAAATATATATTGGCCTTCCAGCCTCAATCATTAGTCATTTTAACAACATAAAGTAAGAAAATTAATGTAGTAAAAGGTAAAATAAAACTTAGTAACCACATTAATTGTTTATGTAGCTTGGGGTGTTATAGTTTCACTTATTTTAATAGAAAAAATAAATATTATTAAATGTATTGTTTGGAAGGATTTTTATATGCATTATAATTTTGTGTAGCTTAGTCGTCTTTTTTTGTTTGATACATGTTTATGGCATATTTATTATCATTTTAATATGTTATATTAAACTCTAAGTTTTTGACATATACAATTTTCACTTAATATGAAATATTATTTGCAAGACCATGGCATTTCCATTGTTATTTTAAATAATTGTTTCAAATTCCAAAAATCTTGGTCAAAATTTCAATCTTATTTGCGTTTATTCATCAATGTGATAGGGCAATTCCTTTTTATATATTGATTTTTTTATAGCAATTTTGATCAATATCTTATATGAAAACTTTTATTAACACATTAAGAATTCAAATTAAAAAATAAAAATATGATGCTCATCATAATATCTTGTTTTAATATACTAATAAAATATCTTCATATGTATATTTTTAATTGATTTACAAATAAAATTATAATTAAATATGAATTTTAAAAATAAATTATATATATATATATATAGATATATATATATATATATATATATAACAACTTTATATGCAATTTTACTTCATTATCTTTCAATATCATTACATGTATTCTTAAACTATATCATTTCCACTCATATGCGTCACAATTTGTCACGTAACTAAATATCTTATTGGAGATATAATACTGTATTTAATTTTAAAATGAATTTTGAAATGTTTTAATCTTATGTCATTTTGTTTTTTCTAATATATAAATTTAGATATTAAAAATTTTAAAATATTTTTATTAATAAATTAATTTTTTATAATCATGAATTGGCTTTTTACAATTCCATGAAAGATATTGTTTGATGTTGTTTATAATTTAAAACTAAATACAAATTCAGTATGCTAAAGAGTTAGGTAAAGCGTAGTTACCAAATTTCGTTTAATTATATATCTATATATATATATATAGATATATGTATCTATCAAAAATTTAATATAACAACATAAAGTAAGAAAATTAATGTAGTAAAAGGTAAAATAAAACTTAGTAACCACATTAATTGTTTATGTAGCTTGGGGTGTTATAGTTTCACTTATTTTAATAGAAAAAATAAATATTATTAAATGTATTGTTTGGAAGGATTTTTATATGCATTATAATTTTGTGTAGCTTAGTCGTCTTTTTTTGTTTGATACATGTTTATGGCATATTTATTATCATTTTAATATGTTATATTAAACTCTAAGTTTTTGACATATACAATTTTCACTTAATATGAAATATTATTTGCAAGACCATGGCATTTCCATTGTTATTTTAAATAATTGTTTCAAATTCCAAAAATCTTGGTCAAAATTTCAATCTTATTTGCGTTTATTCATCAATGTGATAGGGCAATTCCTTTTTATATATTGATTTTTTTATAGCAATTTTGATCAATATCTTATATGAAAACTTTTATTAACACATTAAGAATTCAAATTAAAAAATAAAAATATGATGCTCATCATAATATCTTGTTTTAATATACTAATAAAATATCTTCATATGTATATTTTTAATTGATTTACAAATAAAATTATAATTAAATATGAATTTTAAAAATAAATTATATATATATATATATATATATATATAACAACTTTATATGCAATTTTACTTCATTATCTTTCAATATCATTACATGTATTCTTAAACTATATCATTTCCACTCATATGCGTCACAATTTGTCACGTAACTAAATATCTTATTGGAGATATAATACTGTATTTAATTTTAAAATGAATTTTGAAATGTTTTAATCTTATGTCATTTTGTTTTTTCTAATATATAAATTTAGATATTAAAAATTTTAAAATATTTTTATTAATAAATTAATTTTTTATAATCATGAATTGGCTTTTTACAATTCCATGAAAGATATTGTTTGATGTTGTTTATAATTTAAAACTAAATACAAATTCAGTATGGTAAAGAGTTAGGTAAAGCGTAGTTACCAAATTTCGTTTAATTATATATCTATATATATATATATATATATATAGATATATGTATCTATCAAAAATTTGAAGTTTGGTACAGCATATCAAGTCTATGTTTAGTCTTTAAATTCATTTTATTTGGAGTTTCCCTGACAACACAACACTTTTCTTATACATTTGCGTTAAAAGTTTTCTTTAGGTCATATGAACTTAAGTTAAGAAAGCAATTTTACTTGGGGTTGTATAAACTATGAATTGTTTACATTGTATTCCTCATCTCATGTGCGTAAGTAATATCAACACGGGAAATCGATTAGTATACTTATCCTCAAAATAATAGTTTCTTTCACTAAATCACTCTGTTAATAAATTTTCCTCCCTAAGTTTTTAAATCAATGACTTTGTAACATACCCTGGTGACCTCACATGAAAATGTAGGGAGTTAGATTTTTTTTTTTACACAAATTACCCACAAGTAATTATCCAATCACTATTACACATTCCTCATTAACCATTAGATAGAATTTCATTAGCATATAAAGTAATTTTCAATAAAAGAGAGTAAGATGCATAACCCTTAACAACCGTTGTTGTAGTATATTAAAAAAAAGGTGTGATGGATCTTGCATCCATTTCATGATCACTTAACCAGATTAATGAATCACATACTTGACATTATTATTATCACATTAGATAAGGAATCAACATCATAATGGAATCCACATCATATCATTGAACACCTATATACCTTTGAAACCTCATAGGGTTAAAATCAGCAAACGTTTCATTTTATTATTAAATGCTTGTGAGGGTGTTCACGCCTCACTCAATGGCTTATAATGGAGTCCATCCCTTATCTGTTGTTATAAAATATTACAATGAAATATCAGTTAAAATACAAAATACCTAGCTAAAATACACTACAATGATCATGAAACCATTTACCCACAAATGACCACTCTTTATATGCTTGTGGCATGATTGTCCCATCAGTGGACTATCTTGCAGCTTGTACTCATCAACATGAACAATTATTTATTATCTGTCACAATATTAAACATAATTGTCTTTTTCACAAATCACCATCCTTTCCTGTCATTGATGTCATCAACAATCTTTGGTAACATGATTAGATAAGTATTAATCAATCAATAATTATTTTTTGAAAGCAGTTTTTTAACATCTATTCATGTTTATACATGAGATGTAATTACAATATCACAACATGCTTCTTGTTACAACATTAAGCATGTATAAAAAACTAATTATCAAGCATGTCAAAACAATTACCCCATTACTATGATCATTCTCGTACCAACACACATTCATATCCAAAAGAAACCACTGTAACCATCCATTTCACTTAAAGGATACTAGAAACTTATCTTTGTTTTTCATGCATGTAACAAGATAAAAACTTATTCGAAGAGAGATAGCCTTTTAACTTCTTCTTTGTGCATGTAAGTAAGTAATATTTCCAATACAGTGGATGCTCCCTTCTAATGCATGCAATTGTAAGTCCCTTTTTGAAAAAAAATCTTTCCGAGATAATTATATTTACAGAATCTATTGTATTCACAAAGACATGCATTGTTCTAAACTAGAACCAATGTGTTAGTCATTATTTCTTGCATGCAAATATCTGTATTTTACAAAAGAAAGCTAGTACATTTATTCCAAGTAACTACTTGTTTTACTTTCCATAATTCTTACTCTTTTCTGCAAAAAATTCATATTTCTCCTTAAAAGATCTAACAAAATAGTTCTACAAATCCATGTTTCTCTTTAAACTATCTAACACAATAGTTATATCTTCATACATGTAATCAACTATGGTAATCAACTATTGTTTCTATGGTTCTGCATATGTGAATATTGTATGTACAAGTTCTCATGCATTTCTTTTCAAGAAAGTATCATAATCAAAGTTAGCATGCATTTGTTTTCATGAAAGTATCATAATGAGCCTATCCTTTGGGAATGAGAACTAGGATAACAATAATGTTAACCTTTTATGCAATAAACCATGCAATTAAATCAAAATATCGAATTTACAACACACGAATCATTTATCTTTTTACCCATCGAAAGAGGTAACTTTTCCAAACTCTTGCAAAGGAATAAATGCAATTAACTTATCTTTTATTCAACAAATAATTATGTCTTATAAACACATAAGGTAGTTATTAAAACCACATGTTTCAAGAGGAAATCCCATTTTCCAAGAAAATAATTTCATTAACTTTTCTCTTTTATTTTTCACCACCCATGAAATTATTTCACAAGTTACCCTCTTTAATCTATATTCGCTTCCAAGAAAATAACTTGGACAAGAAAAGAGCATACATCCTACCTTTTCTTACATAAAAGGCATTTACATTGTTATATAAATACAGGGAAGATTACCAATATTTTAATTCTGCAAATATATTTGTAATAACAATATTTTTCTATATATAGTAGTAACAATCTTTATCTACATGTAGTGATATATTTTCTTTACCAAGAAAGATATATAAAAATCAATCTTTATCTACATGTTGTAATATATTTTCTTTACTAAGAAAACTAGTGTGAGCTTTGTGTAACCAAAAAATCCAGATCATTTTCACGTCATTTCCATTTCAACAAATCACAAATCTACTTAGTTTTTAACACACAAGATTCACATATAATATATGTAATAAAATATGTGCAAGAATATTCATATTGCATCTTTTATTTTCAATAAACATAATGTAAATAAAATATATACTTATCTTAACTGCAATACCCATGAACTGGAAAACGGTTTGGTCTCAACGAAGGGTAGGTAAAATGAAGGCGATTGAGAAACTCTATGTGTATATTCTTTCTGCTTGAGCCTTTTAATTGATATCCTTGGAAATACAAAATATACCCATGTGTACTTTGAGACTCGTTGCTTCTTCGGAGGTGCTTCTTCTTCTAGGTGCCATGCAGTGGGCTCCGAGTTCGACTAGATTTAGAAAGAAGAGCTTCTAGAGTTGAAATTCAAAATGTGTGTTGATCCACAGTTCGAGTTACTGCGTGGGTTGGAACTGTTACATCCTGGGTCATGGTTGGGCTAGGTCCAACTGGCTCGCCATCCAAAAACAAATCCAAAAAACAATGCACCACTGGTAAGTAAAAGGAAAGGACAATTATCAAGAACTGAACCCTCACTAAATTATAATAGAGTTGCCATGTAAGAAAGGATAAGTAAATTTTATCAAGTTCATACTATTATTTCTTTAATAGATTATTTCATTCTATATTATTATAGTTATAATAATCAATAATATTGATTACTATTATTCCAATAAATTATAATAATAATCATCTCCATTATAAGTATTATTATATTAGAACTTAAATATATTATTGATTATTAAGAGTGACAATTCTTGATCACATGAATGGGGGGAGGGACGGAAAAGGGGAAAGATACAGAGAGGGCAAGAGGAAAAGATAGAGGAAGAGAAGCAGGTGGGAGAGAGAGGGGGAGAGAGGAAATAAGAAAGATAAGAGTGGAGAGAGAGGAAGAGAGAGGGAGGGGAAGAGAGATGGAGCTGGAGGGGGAGACAGAGGGAGGGATGAACAAATATATAGAGAGAGAGAGGGAGTGACAAACGAGAGATGGAGAAAGAGTGAGGGAGAGAGAAGAGAAGTAGGGAAGAAAGAGAAAAAAATGAGGAGAGAGGGATGGAGATAAGAGGAAGAGAGATAGAGAGAGAGGCACATGGATGGGGGTTGGAGAGAGAGGAGAGGCAGAAGGGGAGAGGGAGGGAGATAGTGATAGAGATTGAGAAAGAGAGAGATATGGGGGAGAGAGAGAGAGAGAAAGCAAGGAAGAGAAAGAGAGGATGGAAGAGAGAGGAGGGAGTGAGGGAGAGAAAGTAAAGAAGGGAGAGAGGATGAGAGGGAGAGAAGTTTGGATTTGGAAGGGGATATAGTGGCAAAGTTGGAGGGCTGAGAGGGGGAGAGTGTGTTGGGTGGGGGCTGCGGTCAAAGTAGGGCTACTAGAGTACATGGATTCCTTTCATTGTATTCACTACTTCTCTAGGTAAGTATTCTGGATATTATGTGTATCCATCTTAGTATTACAATTTTTTTATGCACATGACAATGAGGATTTAAATTGCACCACTTGACAAACAGGTCATTGTGGTGGGGTCAAAGGATGGCATGAGAGAAATGGATAGAGAGGAGGGAAGATAGAGAGGATATGAGAGAGCTAGGGAGAGATGGAGGTAGAGAGAGATGGATTTGGAGGGGAGAGAGAGAAAGGGAAGAAGAAATAAATAGAGAGAGAAATGTGGAGAGAGAGAGAGGGAAAGAGTGGAGTGGGAGGGATATATATATATATATATATATATATATATATATATATAGAGAGAGAGAGAGAGAGAGAGAGAGAGAGAGATAACATGTGTGTTTGGGGGGTGAGATAGAGAGGAAAAAAGGAGAGATGAATGGATATATAGATATAGATGGAATGTAGAGAAAGGAAGTAAGAGATAGACATAGGGAGGGAAGGACAAACAGAGAAAAAGAGAGAGATATGGGAGAAAGAGGTAGGGGAGAGACAATGTTATTCATTGAAATAAATGCATTGATTTTAATGTAAATGCTGATTCATAATCCTATTTGATTAATTACACTAGATGCACTGATTTCGATGGAAATGTTGAGTTCTAGTCCTATTTAATTGGTTATACTAGATGCATTGATTTTAATGTAGATGATTTCAAATCCTATTTGATTTATTGCACTAGTTGCATTGATTTCATTGTAGATGTTGACTTTTAATTCTATTTGAATGCCTGCATTAGATGCATTAATTTTAGTAGATGTTGATTTCCAATTTAATGTAACTAAATGAATTACGTACATTAATTTCAAATTAATTAGACTAGTAGTGTGCATGATTTCAATATAAGCACAAAAAAATTATTGGGGACGTGCATTGATTTTTGTATTACAATAATTCAACCAAAAATAAAATACTTGAATTCTCATCTTAAATAAAACCTTAACTTAGCTGAAATGTTTGCTTCTTGAAAGTGTAAAATATTTGTAGTTGAGTGCAATATTATTAATCCCTTTTTCCGTCATTCAATATTGTTAGTCACTTTATATTCAAGCGGTGCAATAGAAAATATCTACTATTGAATCTTACTTGGGGTTTAACACTCAATAAGTCACAATGGTTGACTTTGGAGAAAGCTACTATTAAAATTAGGGAGCAAGAGAGACAAGATATGATGCTCACTACAATAGGTTGAGTTAAATATTTGATTGCTCTATGATTTCAACCACCCTTTTCATATGATCGATATGAAAAGATGGAAAAACCAACACCTCACAAAAAGAATACTAGAAAAAAATTAGTTTGAGATTTCTTACAATGAAAACTATTTGATATTAACTACATTTATTCACATTTTATATCATTGTCGCTTTGTATTCATTATTTATATTTCATTATTTTTCACCATTCCATGTTTTTATCACCTTAGGTAACTCAACAAATTTAAAATTAAAATGGACAAATTAATCTTTGAGATATTTAGCATATTTAAATTATTAGAATAATAAGATGTTCAACAATTTTTGCATCGCTGCACACAAGTGAAACCATCGTAAATCTATTTTAACCCTACCTGTCAAGAGGGCTTAATTTCTTGAGGTGCAAACCTTTCCTCAAATTCTGAACTCCTCAAATTCTAAAGTCAAAATTTGATCCCTCAAGATAAATCTAATTAGCATTAATTACAAGTAAATATTATCTTTTTGTCTTATATTAATTGATAATCATGTATTGTTTAATATTAAATTATTTAATATTGTTTTCATAATTAATATATTTTAAATATAATAAATTAGAAAACAATAATTTTGAATTATATATAAAAATAAAATTTTCCTTTTATAATATTTTTCTATGAGATATTACCGCATATAAAAATGAAATAAAAGATCGTGGAAATGTTGTAATTATTATGGTAAAGGGATGCGAAGGAGGCACCATGGAACTAGTTCATTTTTAATTTTTAATTTTTTGTCTTTAATGAAAAGATGATGTAACTTTCATACCAGGCAATACATTTAAGTGTATTTTATATTTGATTTGTTAATTAATCTTGCCCGTTGAATCTCATGTTATACTCACCCAACATATGCTTAATATTCAACAGAGGTATTTCCTCAGAGTACAAGTCGTACTAACTAATTAGCCACCGCGAAAAGGAGTTGTCTATAATGCGACTTTTTGAAGATTCCGGTGACGGAATCCGGCGGAAGAAATTGAGGTCAAATTTTGATTTCTTGCAGTTAAAATGGTTTTTTAACTGCATATTTGGATTCAGCCCCCTGAAAAACCCCTGGGACACTTTCATTGTGCAGAAACTAGCTATCAAACTTGCGATTCCAATAATTCCTGCCGGATTTCGACCGGAAAAATCCGCCGGAAAAGCCTTCAAAAAGTCGAGTTATAGACAACTGCCCGCGAAAATCTCATATCTCGCCACGAGTCACAGTAAGTGGCGGCGATAGGTACACGGCGGAGACAACGTTCCGAAGTTTCATGAATTAAGGAGAGGTGTACCCTGCTACAGCCATGGTGATTATGACATAAAATTACTCGTGTGACTGATTCACCCATTCGGCAGTCGGGACTCGGGGGGTAAGCTACTGCTTGGAAACTAATTTGCCAATTACGTGAGCGTGATGCCCACCAACGTTGTTATCGGATGGATGGTTTTGCCGGGAACGTTGCACGGCTGGGAAGAGACGTATTCACCATTGAACAATTTTTGGTGGAAAGTTCATCAAGTTCAAGCAAAATATCTTCAGTCAATGTTCCTGATGCGACCATTTCAAATTTGAGATAGTCAAATTCATCAAGTCTATCCTGCTTGCTGTTGCAAATGGGTTTCCTGTGTCATATCGATACACACAGTATTCCACTTTGATCTGGCTTATATAATGGTATTTGGCGTATAGCAATATACATATTGGGATTTCTGTGGCAGCTAATTGAACATTTTGCTTACAATTGCAAAGGTTAAGCTGTTATTAAAGTCGTTAACTTGCCCAACCTCTCTTCACTGGTAAAATTGTTATTAAGGTTAAATTGTTCTCACGTGAAAACCTACATCACCTGTGTTCAGTACTACGAAGGATGAGGCTGTTCCCTTCATCCTCGACAACTTCGAGCTGCCCACATTTGCAGTAAGATTTGACAAAGGCCTCCAGATACGAAAATATACCACTTGCGGCTATGTGGCAAGATATTCAAGGAGCAAACTCGTGGAATGGGTTATTAGATCCCATTAATCCAGTATTGAAAACTGAGATTCTCAGATATGGTGATTTTGCAGAGCTGAGCTATGATGCGTTTGATATTAAACATTCCACGAATGATCTAGGTGGGTGTAAATACAGCATTGATAAATTGTTTGAGAGTTGTGAAAGGCCTGCTCATTCCGGAGCTTCCTGTAGCGCCGGCTACGAAGTGACCAAGTATTTGTACGCGGAAACTGATGCACTGGGGAGGCCGGTAGAGCAATCTGTTTGGATTGGCTTCATTACAGTCTGCACAGACGCTGAAGAGATACGAAGACTAGGGAGGCGAGATATTGTAGTAGCCTGGAGAGGAACTGAAACACGCCAAGAATGGATACAGGATGCTAGAGATATTTTAGTTCCTGCTCGATTATCTTTTAGTCGTTTCAAGCACAACGTTGTCAAAACCGGATTTCCAACGACACCTCGTTTGAGGAACAAAGTCATGGGACACCGATTATCAAGTACAGCTAGTTTAAGCGATAAGGGTGTCCGAGTAGAGAAAGGATTTTTAAGCTGCTACATCTCTAAAGGAGAAGATTCAAGATGTGCCAGAGATACTGTTATTTCTGAGATTCTCAGACTGGTTGATAAATTCAAGGATGAGAGTTTGAGCGTAACTTTGACTGGACACAGCTTGGGAGCTGCCCTGGCAACGTTAAGTTCATATGACATAAAAAAAAATTCTCAACTCAAACTTTCCGGAACGGCCCTTACCTGTGACTGCGTTTGCATTCGCCAGTCCGCGCGTAGGGAACAGAGCATTTGCCCTGCGAATGGAGGAGCTAGGAGTGAAAGTGTTGCGGTTGGTGAATAAGAGGGATGTTGTTCCCAAAGTTCCTGGATTTGTTTTCAACGAGAATTCATGGCGATGGTTAACAAAACTGTTGGATTCGCTTCCCTGGACATATTTTCACGTGGGTGTAAAGATTGTTTTGGACAACAATGACATCCGCAATCTTGATCCTGCTTACGCCCACAATTTAGTGGTTTATCTTCGTCTGATTGAAGGCTATATCGGAGTGGGTAGACCTTTCAAATCTTTGGGGCGGAAAGGTCCTGCTCCACTTGCTGCGACCTATTAATTGAAGATCATCTTCACAAATCTGCACAAGAAAAGGAAAATGTAAGATAACTGACTGTAACAGAGCTTCCGTCCTTTATTATCATCATGACCTGCTTGTGAGCGAGTCAAGTGATCGGGACACAAAAACTTGGTATAGGATAAAACTAGTTAGATGACTCTCTCCAAATTAAACATAGTCTCTATTGTTCTGATAGCTTTTGTAAGAGACCTAACGCTTACCTAACAGATTTCTTAAGAAATTCGATTGCATCATAGACTTAGAGATGGTTGAAATCCAGACTTAGAGATGTTAACGGACATCATTGTTGATTTGTTATTCATCAGGTTTTATGAAATTCCTAATTATATCATTTTAATGCTTGCTCACCACTCTGAAAAAATTATTGACCTTCTGCTTCAGTACAATTTATGTCATCGTAGGCCACTGTATTTTTTATTTTTTAAGTAAAAAAAATTCCTTAAAAATCACATACCAAATTTTTTTACACACTATTGGAACCATCCAGTATGATTTATCATAAAAAAAATAATATTTAGATGTTCTTTAATCTTTATTTGAACTCAGAAAATTTTCCGTCGGAAGAGGTTTGGAGTGATTAACAGAACATTATACATTATAGTACCTTGGGGTTTGAAGTGGTAAGTGGCAGGTTCGCCTGCACTCTACTTTGGGTATTCATCAATTACACCTGATTACACATATTTGATTCCCAATAGAATAGCCCCATCATCCTTGGGTATTCATCAATTAGACCTCATTACACATATTTGATTCCCAATAGAATAGCCCCATCATGAGCTAGGGTGGCTCAAGTATCTATTTTATTCTTATTCCGACCTAGTATTTACAATGGTGGCTCAAGTACTTCACGCCAGCATACCCGCCCATTAAAATAAATGACTTCCCCTCTTTGCGTAAAAGATAACAGTTATTCTCTTATGTGGAAATTTAAGGATGAATCTGTAGAAATTTTGGTTTACAGCTGTTAAACTTGAGGATTTTATGTATAATTTCTAGATTTTGAGTGTAATAACCAGAAAAATAACTTCATAAAAATTATGACCATTAAAATTCCTCACACTTCAAAACAAAACAAGATATTTTAAACAATTCAAAATTAAAAATATATATATATATATACTTATTTAATTATTAAACATGTAAAAGTATTTTTTATATAATTATATAAATTAAATAATTAATAAACACACAAGTATAAATTTATAATAACCATAAAAAATTTATCTCATTTTACATTACTAAATTTTAGAAAATAAATTAAAAATTTCATTAAATTTAATATTATTATTATTATAAAATAAATTATATATAACTTAAATATATATATATATATATACATCTAAAAAAACCACATCTTTTTCAAAGTGAAAATTTAACATTAAAAAAATATTATTGATCAATATTATGATTTACCAATATAATAGTTTATTAATACCTTATAACCAAAACAATTCTAAGTTATTTTCAAAATATCCTTAAAAAATAAATATATTTATAAATATTATAATAGTTTATTAATACCTTGTAACCGAAACAATTCTAAATTATTTTCAAAAAACCTTAAAAAAATAAACACATTTATCAATATAATTGAAATAATTCGTTTCCCAATCATAATTTTGTTCTTATAAATTTATTTCTCCTTGAAGTAATACAAACCACAATTAATTTCATTTTTTATAGATAGGAAATAAAAATGGAACAAACCACTCACACCATAGCACTTTTAACCAATTAAAAAGAGTAATTCAATTAGTCTTGAGGATGAGTAATTCAATCACTATATATTTTTTTTGGTCACCACCATTTTTTTTCGTTTGTCCATGTCTAAACGTATGAAGCATTATCATTCATCATATTTTTACATTATGATTCATAATTAAAAATAAAAATAAAAATTTTAACTTTTATCTGTGTATGCAATTATGAAGTAAAAAATTTCACAACTAATTTCAACTTTTAAGGACAGGGAATAAAAGATAATGAAACCACTGTTACCCAGCATTTTTAAGAAATAAAAAAGAATAATTCAATTAGTTTTGGAAATGATCTCTATTTTTTAGTTAACTAATTTTTCAGCGTTTTCTCACATTGGTGGCTTATTACTCTTGCAGATTCATTTTTTCTCTTCTTTGTCTTTCTCGAGACCACCATGAAATCCATCATTTGAACCCCAAGAATGGACTATGAGGAACTCAAGTCAAATTGATTGCTTCAATGATAGTCCTTATACAGAATCATAGCCTCATGATTTGGAATGTTTTTTACATATTTTGCATGCCATTTTGTTGCAAGGGAAATTAGTCGTGGGTCATCTAGATCTATATCTTCTAGTGTGCCTTTCAGCTTCTTATGAAGAAGTGCTAATCATTTCCTGTTGTAATGTATTTTTTTGGGGTTCTTCAAGAGACTTTTTCACATTTCCTATAGGGTTATGGGATTCACCATATGTTTATCGCATGCCTAATTGAATGTTGACTTGTTTTGGAGCATCCGCTATAAAGGAGAGATACTCGATCCTATTTCATATCTAAAAATCTACTCAAGATTTGAGGTACCCTAGGTACTCAAATAATTTCTTCTTTGGGGGGACTCTTACCATATAAACTAGATGTTTTTGGGAAGTATTTTCTTCAAATCATTCCTTGTTATTCATTGAATGGTCCCTAAGAAGATACCCATATTCATGATAATGTACGCATTTGAAGGGGACTTGTTCATTATCTTGAGACTCACTCCAAACATTATCCTGATAATGAATATCGATGGAGATTGGAGGAGGATATGATACATTCATGTAAAACTAGATACATGTATCTGAAGTGTACCACCCTCTCCTCCTAACTTCCAATGATTTGAAAAAGTTGTCGATGGAATTTCTAATGCCTTCAAGGGTTTCCTCCTACTACTGTTCCTTTGGAAGAGAAAATAGACAGATCCACATTGGGACTGCAAGAAAATTCTCCTTCTGTGGATTATATTATTCCTTCCAAAATCACATGAAGAGCACTCCATTATCGAAAAAATATGACCCTCCTTCAAAAACCCATAATTTGTCTTCCACAATATAGAAAATGACTATAGATAAACTCTTGGCCCCTAAGTATAATTATATTTGTCCTTGGGGTTCCATTTATTTTAGATCCGCCCAATCAAATCCTTTTTGAGCTCCATAATCTAATAAATTTGCATATTAAAGTGTGACCCTGCATATATTGTATATATTCTCCTATCTTACTAGATTTAACCTTGTATTTTGGATCTTGCACTACTTTTGGCAGGGAATTTCCTAAATTTTTGGCTTTCCATTATGCACCTAGTAGAGGGTTTGTTGCACAACTAGAAAACCTACTTCGTCTAGTTGTTCTATGAAAGGGATGTCGAAGATATGGAGATGGATGGGGAATACTAGTAGATCTAGATTCATTATGAATTACCAAAATAATCTTGCTAAAGGAGGGGTCAAAGCCCCCTCTAACAAATCCAAGCATAAATTGTTATGCATAACAGACCTTAGAATTTGTAGATAAGAGTCGATAAATTTAACTTAATATTAATTCAAGTTATAACTTGAAATAAATAAGTTAACAATGATATAGAAAACACTAAAAAATCATGTATATTTTGTAGTGATGTTGGTGTTGAACTTTCCTTAAGCCATAGGTCTAGTTTGAGGTTAATCACACACACAAACACACTAGGAACCCACAAATTACAAGTACTTTACATAAAGAAAATCTACAGCAATAAAATCGATTAAGTACACTGATATTTGAGCCCAAATCTCGATTACTTTATTAGTGCATCAATAAATGAATCATGGGGCTCACATACAAGAAATCATGACCCGCGATCACTAATACAACTAATATACATAGTAAACCAACCTAGAGCTTGCGATATGATTCTTCAGATCTACAATCTGCCAAAAAGAAAAGAATAAATACACACAACTTACTTGTTGATGTAACCCTTTTAGCACTACCCCTTTCTATCATCATTTCCTTTGAGGCCTAGTTATACTTTTCCGTCAACACAGTGTGGTCTGGCCGCTTTCAAATCTCTTTCATACACTCTTGCTCGCAGAAATTCAAACCGTTGAGACTTGTTATATGTATTAGCTCCAAATTATTAGCAATACATAGTGGTATTTGTCCTTCCACACCACTTTATAATCTACCATCATACACTACTATCCAAATCTCCTTTTCTAGATATACATGAAACGTTACGATCAAAAACCATATACACTAAATAAAAAAGCCATATTTCTTCCTTCTTTGTCGTTCACTTAATGCTAAGGCTACTCAAATATATATCAAAATATGCTGGAGGCCTTTCAACCCTCAAGCTACTACCTTTGACCTCCTCAGTTGGTCGATGACCCTCATCAAATGTCTTGTGACGATCTTGAATTTGGATATGAGTCCTTTCGGCCCTTTCCATATATTACATAGGCCTTTCGCCCATCCCTGTAAGAGAAACTAGAGCTTCAATCCTCGCCAACACAAAGAAAACGTAGCCTAGAAAAACATAAAATCAATCCACCACTTCTCCTTCTACCATAGACTCATACGATATATAGACTATACTCGAAAGATACTTGACCTCCTTCAAAATATGTATTTATCACTCTAAATGTGTGACCTATTCCTTTTGGTTGCTTCTCACACAAGAATGGTTTGTTGTTTAGTTTTTTTCACTCTCATAAAAGCCATCTATTTTTCGCTTGATCCTTCCTTAGCATTTCTATTCACACTAGCTAAGGCACCTGGCCTCCTTCAAAGGTTGTAAGAACCTGGACATATCTTCAACATTGGCCGAGATCAGGCCCTAAATCAAACTCATCCTTACACTGTAGCTCTCAAATATCTTGGCTACTTTGTTGCTCCTTTAACCCTTTGACTGAGCCTCATGGAATATATTATAAATTTCCTACTTTCGTGTTCCAAGAGCAGATCTCAGCCTCCATGATAAAAATGAGACTCTCCTAGGGAACCTTTACAATAAGAGAAATCACATATTTGTTGCACATAATGTACCTATTTCTAGGCTCTTCTCTATTTATTGTATCTCTTGGGTCACTTACGAAACATACAGCCTTATGATTTTCACCTCTTAACCCTTTAGAAAAAATAATTATTTTATTTTAGGTCCTAAACCGACATCCTTAGGTCCAAAACCCCAATTTGGGTAAATTTCCCAACCACCCACTTTTGGTGGGTATCCTTTTTGGAAATACTTTGCTAGATACCAAAAATATAATAGACCCTCTTAGTGAATAACTTATTTCCTTCACGCTTCCATCTCCATGAATTTTATGGCATACCCATGACCACTCTAAAATGAGACATGACTTTCCTTGCATAGTCATACATGTCCCCACTTGCCACCTCTTCTTTGTAATAAGCCTAGATTTCTCTTACACCATGCATAAATGTCCTTACATGCAACATTCTTTTTCCCTGGACCACCATGAATGTTCTTACATGATATATGAATATCCTTGCATGGGATGAAAACTCTTCTATCTCATTAGAACTTGAAGATTCATATTCCCAAAGTGCACCTAACAATCCTTCATAATCTCCCTCTAAAGCTAGACTCCCTGTGAGCCTACACAACCTCCACTAACTCACTCTGCTTCTTGCACACACTCTACTCCATCCACTCTTGAAAGTACCTTTGGTGCCATCAACTCAGATACCATGTTGAATTTTCCTTAGGTCCTAGATTTTGTTTAAGGCTAGCCACTCACACAAACACACTAGGAACTTATAACTTACTAGCACTTTTCACAACGTAAATATTTAACAATAAAATAAATTATGGACACAAAGGTTTGAGCCCAAAGGATGATTATTCTATTATTCCATCAATAAAAGAATCATAGGGCTCTCATACTATGGATCATGGCCCTTAATCACTAGTACAACTAGTATCCATAGTATATTATACTAGAGCTTGCAATTTTCTTCTTTAGAGATGAAAATTTTCACAAAAATACAACAACAAATACACATGACTTACTTGATGATACAACACTTTCAACACCAGCCCTTACTGTCCTTAGTTTCCCTTGAGACCCACCTATCCTTTTCCATCAACACAATGATCTCACTTACTTTATATATTTGTCATAATATGTTGCTCACAACAAGTCAAAACCTTAAAAACTCTTGTATATATTAGCTCCAAAGTACCAACAATAAAAAATTGTCCTTTTCCTTCAACACCACTGTATAGTCTTCCATTCATACATTGTTTTCAAAATCTCCTTTTCTGCACAAACTTCAAACATTTAGCTCAACAACCATTTACACGAAAAAACAGAGTGCCTTTCTTGCTCCATTGACTTTCACTTATCCCTAAGGTTACTTGGACCTATGCTAAAAATATTTATGAGGCCTTTCGTCCATCAAGCTACTATATACAGCCTCCACAATTGGTCTATGAACCTCATATGTTTGAATCAAATGCCTTTCAGCCCTTTTTGGACATTACATGAGCCTTTTAGCCCTTTTTGTATTAGCAGCTACAACTTCAACTCTCTCTATCACAAAGACAGAACTCAACCTAGACAACAGATAGCTGATCCACTACTCCTTCTAGCACAAACCCATATGATTAACAAACTAGACTTATAGGATACCAAACCTCCTTCACAAGATAAAATATTTCCTCCTTTAGATATGTGGCCTCTTTTTGTTGGCTTGTTCTCGCACAAGAATGGTTTTACATTTATGTTACGTTCACACTCATGTAAACCCTCTAGTTTTCCATTGATCCTTACACATCATTTATGTTCACAATAGTTGAGGCAATCAAACTCCTTCAAAGGTTGTAACAATATGGATGAATCTTCTTGATTGGCCTAGATCAAACCATAAATAAAACTTTTCATTTCTCTTTAGCCCTCCAAGATCCTGGTTACCTTGTTGCTCCTTTAACATTTTACTTTCCCTAATAGAACTAATGATAACCTTCTTGTGTTCTTCTTCCAAGAGTAGATCTTTACCTCCATGAGCTGATCTTGACCCTTCGAAGGCACCCTTAGCAGAAGACAAGTGACATCTCTCTTGCATATAATGAACCTCTTCCTAGGCTCTCCACCATTTAGGTCACTTTAGAAACCTCTGCACTTATGTTTTCCACTTATCAAACCTTTATAAAAAAATAATTATTTTCTTTTATGTCCTAAACCCACATCCTTGCGTCAAAAATCCCTATTTGGGTAAGTTTCCCGAAGAACCACTTTTGATGGGTATCATTCTCAAGAATACCTTCCGAGCTACCAAAAATCTAACAATGGGCTTCCCCACTTTCGTAAAACCTAGAAGTTTCCATTCTCCCAATTAAAATTACCCCCTCATAAAGAACCCTACATTAAGAAAATTGGGGTTTGTAGGAAAGCCACTTAAAGTAGTGAACACATTGATCCTTAAATATGAAATTAATCTATGAGATTCTACAAATGCATAAAACATACTTGCAACAAGTTAAACCATACAAATTAGAGATTGAATCCTAATCACGTACATATATATAACACCATGTAAAGAAGAGTTGATGATTTTTTTAGTTTTTTTAATCTAAATGCAAAAATACTCTCCATGAAAAATGAATAATGTATTAGAATGAGAAATCATACCATCAACCACATTTTCATGCGAGAAATGCCATTTTTAAACAAACTGTAAATGATATAAGCGCATAACAATTAGTGTTTCATTTGATTAAGGATTTTCTAAATAAAATTTGATGAAAGAATGTACATGGAGCAAAATTAGCAATTAATAGAGTTGATGCATTAAGTTGTGCGTATGACTAATAGTTCCTTAGATATAAGAGGGAAATTACCAATGAGTTTATGACTTTTAGCAAAATGTAAAAAAAATAAGACTTTCTTATATGTAAGAGTTATCAAATTACATATTTTTTTGTATTTTATTAACATATCCCAGTTATTGATTTTTTGCTCTGTTAGAAATTTATGTTTTTGTTATGTAAAACTAATATTTATTGTATATTTGTAAATTTGGAATGCATATATTATTAGTTAGATGGATGCAAGAAGAAAGTTTCTATAACACTACCAACACATAATTTACGGAAATAAATATATAATAGAAAGAAATATATATCTAAACAAAAAAATGGTTGAATAATGATTAATGGTGCCCTTAAAACTTATCTGGTTTTATTGATTATAATTATTTCAACACGGTTTACAAGGTTTACGCCGGCTCACAATTACTCTTCACATGGCCCCCAACTGATGTTGATGTCCATGATCCGACCTTGGTTAAATGTTATCTGTACTTTGTTACACACGGCATAAGAATGTCTGATCCCACTACATGTGTCCATCAGAGGGTTGGGTTCACCTACGACAAGTGGCCCGATCTACTTCCGTTGATATTTGGAGGGTGATCTGACAGTGGGGAGGGGTTAGGGTTTTACCATCTTACCAATTATCCCACGTCCAGCCGGCTGTGGTGTCATTTTTCGTTGGTGGCTTTTCGATTTTGCTGCTCTACAACGAATTTGGCCCTTGGTGGCTTCAATTCGGTTCATGACCATTTCTGTTGTGTGCAATGGAGGGTTTTGACATGCCCTCACTAGAAGGTATCCTAAACCACTTGACCCTTGTTGTTTTGGTTTTATACGCCATTTGAGGTTGGGTTTCGCATTGGTATTTCATCTAGTTCGGTGTCTAACTTGGTGCTCCCACCATCTAGGGATGGCTCGATGGATTTTTGATCCCGTGGAAGTTAGCCAGAACCAAAGTTGACTTATGGAAGGTGAGTATGCTATACTTTTATGTCTTACTTACTTTTCTTTCATTTATTTCTTATGGATTCTCTTTCCTAGTTCCGCTAACTAATTTATCTTACTGGATTAAAGGAAAACCGCCATCTACTAGAGTTCTCCAGTCTTAGGTATGATTACCACTTTCTCAGCATCCCTTTAGGCTTTGTTTAATAACATGTTTAGACTCTTATCGGAATTTTGAGGTTGTCGTCACATGATTGCAGGTATCATATATATCATACTACTACCGATTTGTTATTCGCGTGATTAAGACAACGTTATTCATATTTTTGATAGCTTATGGACCCCCACTTTTGTATATAGGTTTCAAAATCCTCCCTGGTTCAATATATGTTTAATAGATAATCATATGGTAATTTTTTCTATGAAAGAATTGTTTATTCGGATAGAGACTATACGTTGAATTTCGCTAAACCAAGATTTTCTTTGGGTAACGATGTTCATTGGTTACGTTTTGCACTCGATGTTAACATTTATTCTGAACTGATTACGATGTCATTCAACCGAGGGTTTGGGTTATTTAATGATTGAGACATTTTCAAACTGTTGATCCAATTCTGCCACTATGGACTTAATTTAAGTTTTTAAGTGACAGTCTTACTTTGAGATTAAAGAACATTATTTATGTTCAGTCCTTCACATTTTAAAAAGAATGAATTTTCCCTGTACTGGTATATTCCTTACTGTTTTCTCCTTGTATTCTATAATGATTGGTAAAGGTCCTTTACTATTTTCTTTTAAAGGTAACAATTGAATGAATAGATAGTGATTTCTAATTATTCGAGAATGTTCTCCTCCTGTAACTTATTTTTCCCTCTCATTATTATCTATTCAAGATTATGAAGCTACTGTCATAAAAGTTTATTTTTAACAATTTTAAGGGTTTGTGTATATCTATTTATTATAGTAAAATAACTAAACCATGCATTACTTGTCTGTAAAAATTTACTATCTATTCTTTTGTATGTAAGCAATTCTATTATGTTATCTATCCTAATTGCACTTCTATGAAATTTTCATCCTTAATTAATTATGTCAATCAGTTAGTATTTTTCTATATTCAACTAACATTTCTTAAATATATATTTGAGTTACTTATATGTGAAAAGACTTGTAATCATGCAACACTGATATTGTCTGGAAAGTCTCGCAACCCAGTTGCAAGTATGGAAATTATGTCTAGACTCTCCCCTGACCACTTACTTCACGCAACAATTGAGATGATTCCAGCTACAGTCGGGTACCTTGGGCATTAGCACTCACTATCCAGCCTCAAGTCTTGTACCTTGTAGACTGTATTTGAGTATTTTACCATTGGTTTATTTCACCCAGCTCTAGGATGTATCCCTTTGTCTGGACTCCTTCCCCATCTATATTCCCCCGTAAGGAGCAAATGAGTAATTGTTTCTTTTAACTGCTTCAAACATTTTTTTGTTAAAACACCTTAACTCCTAATTATCCATTAATTAGGTAACAAAATATATCCCTGCCTTCCAGCCTCATTCATTTATCATTTTAGTAAAATAAAGTAAGAAAATTAATGTGCTAAAAGGTAAAATAAAACTTAGTATCCACAGTAATTGTTTATGCAGCTTGGGGTGTTACATCTTCCCCCTTTATGAGGAACATCGTTGTTGGTGTTCTTTCAGATTTAAGAAAATAACACCGGATAGGCTTTTTGCATAAATTCGTCTTCTTCCGAGGTGGCCTCATCTGGGCTAAAGTGCTTACACTTCACTTTAACCTTGGTGATGGCTCACTTCCGCAAGGTGGTCTCTCTCTGATCGAGAATACGAAGAGGTTCTGCTAGAAATTCTCCTTCTGGTTCGAGCTGCACATAAATAATTCACAGTCACAACTTTCTGAAAACAGTTCATCCAAAAGTTATGTGTTCGACTTAACTGATTACGTGAATATTTTCGTACCTAATTATATGTTGAGGGTTGTACACATATTTTTCTATTAAGGAAACATGGAAGAAATTGTGGACCCAGATATGGCTTGGTAACACAATCTTATACGTTGCCGGTCCAATCCATTCCAAGACTTGAAAGGGTCCACAATACCGGGGTGCTAACATGGCACAACCCCTCTATTGTAAGGAAATTTTTTGGGGATTTACTCTTAGGTAGACATGATACCCTAGCTGAAATTATTTGTATGTCCTCCTTTTATCTGCGTACATCCTCTGCCTGCCTTGTGCAACCATTAGATTTTGTTGAACCTTCTTAACTATCTCCTCCATTTTTGCTAGCATGTCAGGGCCCAAGGCTAGCTTATTGAATGGACTATTCCAATATATGGGCACCCTGCACCTTCTCCCATATAACACCTTAAAGGGGCTCATGGCGAGTGACTCATGATGCCCATTATTATAAACAAATTCCACTAGGTGGAAATAGCCTTCCCACTTATGTGATTGTTTCATCACAAACATACGTAACATGTCCTCCAACACTTGATTCCCTTGTTCGGTTTGTCCATCCGTATGAGGATGGTAAGCCGTACTAAATTGGATTTGGGTATCCAATCCTAAAAAGAGGGTTTTCGAAAATGTGGATGTAAATTTTACATCCTTATAAGAAATTACCACCCTAGGTTTCGTGCAGACGAAAAATTTCCCTCATAAATATGTCTGCAATTTCCACATTTTTGTAAGTGGGTTTCACTGGTATAAAGTGAGCAGTTTTTCTCAATTTTTCCACCACCACCATAATTGAGTCGTGCTACTTCTTAGTGTCAGGTAAGATGGTGATGAAGTCTAGATATATGGTCTCCCATTTCCACTTTGGAATGGGCAATGGTTGCAACAAACTAGCGGGATGATGATGTTCCGCCTTCACCAACTAACAATGAAAAAATTTAGAGAAGTATGCAATGACATCTTTCCTTAACCCTGGGAAAAAATAACCTTTCTTGATCGCTGAAAGCAACTTTTCGTACCCTGGGTGGCCAACACATGGTTTCCTGTGGAACTCATGCAGTATCAATTGTTTAACAGATTTTTGTTTAGGAACATATATTATGCTTTTGAAGGTGAGGATCTTATCTGAATTTATTTCAAAAACTGATATTTCCCCTTTCAACTAAGCTTTCTTTGCCTGCTGCCAAAGAAAATTGTACTCTGGGTCCTTGAGGGAGGCTTCCCTTATGATTTGACAGATGTTTTATCGTACCTGACTGATTTGGACCTCATAAATACAATGTAATTTCCTTCTTAACGTAATGGCGATTGGATTTACCTTCCCTTTAAGATTCTTCATTTCGAAATTGAAGTCACTCAAAAATGTTGTCCATTTGGCCTGCAGAGAATTTAAGCTAGACTGGTTAAAGAAATTTGTAAGATTGTTATGATCTATTAATAGCAGGAATTTCTCCCTCAACAGGTAGTGTCGCCACATTCTAAGTGCATGCACTACTACTATTAACTCAAGGTCGTAAGCAGAATACCGTCACTCATACTCCTTCAATTTCCATGATTCGTAGGAAATGACTATTCCCTCCTGTGTCAGCACTCTGCCAACTCCTTCTTTACTAGCATCCGTGCAAACCATGAAAGAATTTTCCTGATCTGCTACCTTTATCATGGGTGTAGTGGTAAGTATGTGTTTTAGTCTTTCAAAGCTTTTGCGAAATTCAGCTTTCCATTGGAATGTATGTCCCTTCTTCTGTAGTGAGGTCATTGGGAAAGCGATTTTTGAAAATCCTTCAATGAACCGATAGTAGTACCCGTCCAAAACCAGGAATGACCTAATATCAACAACATTCTTTGGGACGGTACATTCCATGATGGTTTTGATCATTGCAGGGTCCATTGCTATTCCCTCTATTGATATAACGTGACGCAAGTACTATATCTAACTTTTGAAAAAGTCACGCTTGCTATATCTAGCATATAAATGATTTTCCTGCACAGTTTGCAACACTATCCTCAGATGGTTTTCATGCTCCTCCTAATTCTTAGAGTGTATTAAAATGTCATCAATAAAAATCAGTACAAATTAATCAAGATAAGGCTGGAAAATATGGTGCATCAAACTCATAAAAGTAGCTAGGGTGTTTGTGAGGCCAAACGACAACACCACAAACTTGTACTGACCACAACACGTTCAGAATGCAGTTTTGCAAATGTCTTCCTACTTTATCCTTATTTG
Organism: Pinus tabuliformis; assembly: GCA_031772625.1. Lineage (NCBI taxonomy): Eukaryota > Viridiplantae > Streptophyta > Pinopsida > Pinales > Pinaceae > Pinus > Pinus tabuliformis. The sequence continues at coordinate 1,003,695,088 of CM062820.1, read as the reverse complement.
GTGGTAGCCATATCTTAAATTGATTTTTGAGAATACTTTCGCTCCTTGCACCTGATCAAATAAATAATCAATATGTGGCAAAGGACATTTATTTCTGATGGTAAGTTTATCTAACTGATGCTAATCGACACATAATATGAAATTTCTACCTCTCTTCCGTATGAACAGGATGGGGGCTCCCCAAGGGGACACACTGGGGCAGATATACATTTTATCCAGAAGTTCTCGAAGTTGCATTTTGAGTTTTTTTAAGTCAGGTATGCTTATGTGATAAGGGGCCGTGGATACAGGGGCTGCATCCGGAATTAGTTCAATGGTGAAATCAACATCACGCTTGGGTGGTAATCTTGGAATGAATTCAAGGAATACAATATAAAATTCCTGAATAACAAGAATATTTTCCAAGGAGGTCATTTTATCTTTGGAGTTCGTAAATCCCACCTAGATGGCATATATCTGACAACCTTTCCTAATAAATTTTCCTAGCTCACTAGCAGTAATAGTGCGCAAATTGCTATTTGTCTCGATTCCTTGAAGTTCCTTCTTTTGGCCTGACTCAATGATAAAGCATATAGTTTCCTGCTTGAAATCGACTAGGGACCAACATCTTTCCAACCAATCCATCCGTATTAAAATGTCCTATGAACACAAAGGCAGTATATTAAGGTCTACGTAAATGGGATGTCCTGAAATTGTTATAAGACAACGTTCTATTTTTTCAATTACTCTCATTTTGGTCTCGCTGCCTAATTCAACTAATCATGGTTTTGAAAACTGACTACTCTACAGTTGACAAATTTCTACAACCTTAGGACTAACATAGCTTAGGCTAGAACTGGGATTAAACAAAATAGAGACAGGTTGCTTAGCAATCATACTTTCACATTCAATCATGGTGGGTTGGTATTCTTCTTGGTGGTCATCGAGAACAACATTAATTTTGGGCATTCTCCTCGCCACTTATGCAACCGTGGAAGCTTCTTGCATATTTGAGAGATGTTCCGTCATTACTTTATGCTGACAATTTTTCTAATAGTGGCATCCCCAACATTGTAGAGGTAGTTTTGATTGATGATCATTAACAGATTTATTAACCCCTTGTGACTGTCTATTTTTGGAATATGCAACTTTGGGCTATTTCCTTGCTGGAAATTTACTGAGAGGTTTTTGTTGTATATTCATTCCATTAGTGAATTTTCTTTGTCTATTTGGGATTAGGTTCCTTCCCTTCCTGGTCAATCTTCATTTAAGTCCCTCAATTTTGTTTGATTTGCTGGTAGCAGATGTGTGCTTTTCACACCGCGTCATCCATGGGTCTTCAGTAATCAAAGTCAAGCTTCTACTTCATAAAATTGGGTAGGCTACTAATGAAACACTGAATTTTGGCCTTTTCTTCTTGCATATAAGGCACATAGCGTAATACGTAGGTGAATCGTTTCACATATTCATCCATGTTTAAGGTTCCCAATCTTAACTTGTGAAATTACTTTGCTTTTTTGCCATAATAGTGTTTAGTTAAATATTTATCCTTGAAATGATTTCGAAATTCTTTCCACGTAACCTATTCTTCATGGATTTTCCTCAAAAGTTTTGATTTCTTCCCACCAAAGAGTAGCCCTACCTATTAACTGATAAACTACCAAACGTGCTTTCTGTTTTATTGATGTAATCATAAATATGAAAGTATTTTCTCATGTCAATTAACCAAGCTTCCACCGCCTCTTCCGGTTCCCCTTCAAAGAGTGACGATTTAGTATTTTTGAATTCTCCTTGTAACTCATATTTCTGTCTTTCTGTCTTGCTCTGGTTGGAGATGTTGTCTAAACATCCTTCTTCATCTTCCCCATGTTTTTCATCTAACTCAACATTCTCTTCTCCACGTTGAGCAGTTTGGATTTTCTCTCTATCTTTAGCACTAGGGTTTAGATCTCGTTGGTTATGTCCACTAAATAGACTTCTAAGGATTATCTCTTGTTCTTGTCGTAACCATTGAATGTCTACTCTTAAATTTGTCATCTCAGCATGCAGTTGCTGAATGGTTTCGAGTAGGACAACATTAGCTTGACGAGATTCCTCTCCTAGCTATAACCAAATGTCAGGGTTGGCATTCACATAAGTTGTCTTTAGCGCATTTGGTGGTCTTGGGCTCCTCTGCATTCTGACCCCTTTTATGTTGATGCGGGTCTCTATGTTCACATGCACATTTACTTAGTTATTTTGATTAATGTAACATTTATTACATATATATGTAATTTCACCAAATATTCTCAGTGTACGAACCACAACTCTGATACCATTTGTAACACTACCAACACATAATTTATGGAAATAAATATCATATATATATATATATATAGATAAACATAAAAATGGTTTAATAATCCTTAATAGTGCCCTTATAACTTATCTGGTTTTATTTATTATAATTATTGCAACACGGTTTGCAAGGTTTATGTCGGCCCACAATTACTCTTCACATGAATCCCATTTGGTGTTGATGTCCATGATCAGACCCCGGTTAAATGTTTTCTATACTTTGTTACAACAGCATAAGCATGAATGGTCCCATTGCATGTGTCCGTAAAAGGTTTGGGTTCACCTGCGATAGCTCACCCGATCTACTTTCGTTGATCTTTGGAGGGTGATCCGACAGTGTGTAGGGCTGAGGGTTTTACCATCTAGCCAACTCTCCCACGTCCAACCAGCTATGGTGTCATTTTCTATTAGTGATTTTTCGATTTTGCTGCTCTACAACAAAGTTGGCCCTTGGTGGCTTTAGGTCGGTTCATGACCATTTTTGCTGCGTGCAATGGAGGGTTTCGACATGCCCTCACTGGAAGGTATCTTAAACAACTCTACCATGGTTGTTTCAATTTTCCACATCATTTGAGGTTGGATTTCGTTTCAATATTTCATCTGGTTCGGTGTCTAGCTCATTGCTCCCACCATCCAGGGATGACTCGATGGCTTTGTGATCCCGTGGAAGGTAGCCAAACCAAAGTTGACTTCTGGAAGGTGAGTAGGCTATCTTTTTATGTATTTCTTAGTTTTCTTTCATTAGTTTCATACGGATTCTTTTTCCCAGTTCTGTTAAATATTTTATCTTACTAGATTAAAGGCGAACCACCATCTACTGGTGTTCTCAATTCTCAGGTATAATCACTGCCTTGTCGGTATCCCTTTAGACTTTGTTTAATAGTAGGTTTAGACTCTTATTAGAATTTTTGGGTTACTGTCACTTGATTTTAGGTATCATACGTATCATACTGTTGTCAGATTTCTATTTATGCGGTTGAGACAATGTTATTCATATTTTTAAGAGCTTATGGACCTCTACTTGTGTGTATATGTCTGAAAATCCTCCTTGGTTCAATAGATGTTTGATATATAGTCATATGGTAATTTGTTTTGTGAAAGAATTGTTTATCCACACAGAGGCTATACGCCGAAGTTCGCTGAACCAGGATTTTATTTGGGTGACCATGTTCATTGGTTATGTTTTGCGCTCGGCATTAGCATTGCTTCTGAACTACTTATGATGTGATTCGATTGAGGGTTAACCTTGGTATTTTTGTCTGAAAGAATATTTTGAATGGTGGATATCTATATATAAATGACTCCCGTTAAGTGTCTAGACTCGAGGGTTTTGGTTATTTAATGATTGTGACATTTTAAGGTCGTTGAGCAAGTTCTGCCACTATGGACTTAATTTAAGTTTTTAAGTTACAGTCTTACCTTGAGATTGAGGAACTTTATTTATATTTTGTCCTTCACATTTTAAAAATAATGAATTGTCGTTGTACTAGTATATTCCTTACTATTTTGTCCTTGTATTCTATAATGATGGGTAAAGGTGGTTTTCTGTTTTCTTTTAAAAGTAACAGTTGAATGAATATATCGTGATTTCTAATTATTCGGTAATTTTCACCTCTAGTAACTCATTTTTCCTTCTAATTATTATCTATTTGAGATTATGAACTTACTATCATAAAAGTTTATTTTTAACAATTTTAAGGGTTTGTGTGTATCTATTTATTACAGTAAAATAACTAAACCATGCATTACTTGTCTGTAAAAATTTACTATTTGTTCTTCTGTATATACGTAATTCAATGTTGTTCTCTGTCCTAAATACACTTCTATGAAATTTTCATCCTTGATTAATTATGTGAGTCAGTTAGTATTTTTTATATTTAACGAACATTTCTTAAATATAGATTTGAGTTACTTATTTGTTAAAAGACTTGTAATTATGCAACTCTAATTCTGTCTGGAAAGTATCACCGCATAACCGTGCATCTGGAAATTACGTCAATCCTCTCCCCCAAACACTTCCTTCACGCTAAAGATGAGATGGGTCAAGATACAGTCGGGTACCTTGGGCCTCATGGCTCACTGTCCAACCTTAAGTATTGTACATTGTGTTGTATTTGAGTATTTTACCACTGGTTTATTTGACCCGGCTCAAGGATGTCTCCCTCTGTCTGGACTCCTTCCCAATCTATATTCCCCCGACAGTAGATGAGTAATTGTTTCTTTATAACTGTTTCAAACAATTGTTTCTTTATAACTGTTTAAAACACATTTACTCCTAATTATCTGTTAACTAGGAAACAAAATATATATTGGCCTTCCAGCCTCAGTCATTAGTCATTTTAACAACATAAAGTAAGAAAATTAATGTAGTAAAAGGTTAAATAAAACTTAGTAATGACATTAATTGTTTATGCAGCTTAGGGTGTTATAGTTTCACTTATTCCAATAGAAAAAATAAATATTATTAAATGTATTGTTTGGAAGGATTTTTATATGCATTATAATTTTATGTATCTTAGTCATCTTTTTTTGTTTGATACATGTTTATGGCATATTTATTATCATTTTAACATTTTATATTAAACTCTAAGTTTTTGACATATACAATTTTCGCTTAATATGATATATTATTTACAAGACCATGGCATTTCCATTGTTATTTTAAATAATTGTTTCAAATTCCAAAAAACTTGGTCAAAATTTCAATCTTATTTGTGTTTATTGATCAATGTGATAGGGCATAATCTACATTTGCAATTCCTTTTTATATATTAATTTTTTTATAGAAATTTTGATCAATATCTTATATGAAAACTTTTGTTAACACATTAAGAAGTGTTAACATTAAGAATTCAAATTAAAAAATAAAAATATGATGCTCATCATAATATCTTGTTTTAATATATTAATAAAATATCTTCATATGTATATTTTTAATTGATTTATAAATAAAATTATAATTAAATATTAATTTTAAAAATAAATTATATATATATATATATAACAAGTTTATATGCATTTTTACTTCATTATCTTTCAATATCATTACACGTATTCTTAAACTATATCATTTCCACTCATATGCATCACAATTTGTGAGGTAACTAAATATCTTATTGGAGATATAATATTATATTTAATATTAAAATGAATTCTGAAATTATGTCATTTTGTTTTTTAATATATAAATTTAAATATTAAAAATTTTAAAATATTTTTATTAATAAATTAATTTTTTATAATAATGAATTGCTTTTTTACAATTCCATGAAAGACATTGTTTGATGTTGTTTACAATTTAAAACTAAATACAAATTCAGTATGCTAAAGAGTTATGTAAAGCATAGTTACCAAATTTCGTATATATATATATATATATCTCCAAAATTTGAAGTTTGGTACAGCATATCAAGTATATGTTTAGTCTTTAAATGCAATTTTTTCGAAGTTTCCCCGACAACAAAACAATTTTCTTATATATTTGCGTTAAAAGTTTTCTTCAGGTCATATGAACTTAAGTTAAGAAAGCAGTTTTACTTGGGGTTGTATAAACTATGAATTGTTTACATGGCATTCCTTTGGCAATAGAATGTAATTGTTCAAACATGCGCATGTTTCTATCAGGTCCCTCGCCTCCCCGATTCAAATTGTTCAAACGTGTGTATGACTTTTTTAGGTTGCCCCCAATTGATCCTTGTGAGAGGTTGCAAGCATAAAAATGTTAATCGACATCTTTCTCCCATTTCATTGGAGAACTAAAGTTCACTGGTTTTCTTCCGCCTTGGCAATTTTGTATCATAACGATGTCATGAACTTTGACCTTCAAAATCTTTGTGCCAATCTCATGTGCGTAAGTAATATCAACACGGGAAACTGATTAGTATACTTATCCTCAAAATAATAGTTTTTTTCACTGAATCACTTTGTTAATAAATTTTCCTCACTAAGTTTTTAAATCAATGACTTTGTAACATACCCTGGTGACCTCACATGACAAATGCAGGGAGTTAGATTTTCTTTTTTTTACACAAATTACCCACAAGTAATTATCCAATCACTATTACACATTCCTTATTAACCATTAGATAGAATGTCATTAGCATATAAAGTAATTTTCAATAAAAGACAGTAAGGTGCATAACCCTTAACAATTGTTGTTGTAGTATATTAACAAAAATGGTGTGATGAACCTTGCATCCATTTCATGATTCTCTTAACCAGATTAATGAATCACATACTTGATATTATCATTATCACATTAGATAAGGAGTCAACATCATAATAGAATCCACATCAAATCATTGAACACCTATATACCTTTGAAACCTCATAGGGTTAAAACCAGCAAATGTTTCATTTTATTATTAAACGCTTGTGAGGGTGTTCATGCCTCACTCAATGGCTTATAATGTAATCCATCCCTTATCTATTTTTATAAAATATTACAATGAAATATGAATTAAAATACAAAATGCCTAGTTAAAATATACTACAATGATCATGAAACCATTTACCCACAAATGACCACTCTTTATATGCTTGCGGCATGATTGTCCCATCAGTGGACCATCTTGCAGCTCGTACTCATTAGCATGAACAATTATTTATTATCTATCACAATGTTAAACATAATTGTCTTTTTCACAAATCACCATCCTTTCCTGTCATTGATGTCATCAACAATCTTTGGTAACATGACTAAATAAGTATTAATCAATCAATAATTATTTTTTGAAAGCAGTCTTTTAACATCTATTCATGTGAATACATGAGATGTAATTATAATATCACAACATGCTTCTTCTTACAGCATTATGCATGCATAGACAAATAATTATCAAGCATGTCAAAATAATTACCCAATTACTATGATCATTCTCACACCAGCACACATTCATATCCAATAGAAACCACTGTAACCATCCATTTCACTTAAAGGATACTAGAAAATTATCTTTGTTTTTGATGGATGTAACAAGATAAAAACTTATTCGAAGAGAGCTAGCCTTTTAACTTCTTCTTTGTGCATGTAAGTAAGTAATCTTTCCAATACAGTAGATGTTCCCTTCTAATGCATGCAATTGTAAGTCCCTTTTCAAAAAAAAATCTTTCCGAGATAGATATATTTAAAAAATCTATTGTATTAAAAAAGACATGCATTGTTCTAAACTAGAACCAATGTGTTATTCATTATTTCTTGCATGCAGATATATGTATTTTAGAAATGAAAGTTAGTACATTTATTCCAAGTAACTACTTGTTTTACTTTCCATAATTCTTACTCTTTTCTGCACACAATTCATACTTATCTTTAAACGATCTAACGAAATAGTTCCACAAATCCATGTTTCTCTTTAAAATATCTAACACAATAGTTATATCTTCATACATGTAATCAACTATGGTAATCAACTATTGTTTCTATGCTTCTGCATATGTGAATATTGTATGTACAGGTTCTCATGCATTTCTTTTCAAGAAAGTATCATAATCAAAGTTCGCATGCATTTGTTTTCATGAAAGTATCATAATCAGCCTTTCCTTTGGGAATAATAGCTAAGATAACAATAATGTTAACTTTTTATGCAATAAACCATGCAAATTAAATCAAACTATCCACTTTACAAGACACGAGTCATTTATCCTTTTACCCATCGAAAGAGGTAACTTTTCCAAACTCTTGCAAAGGAATAAATGCAATTAACTTATCTTTTATTCAACAAATAGTTATGTCTTATAAACACATAAGGCAGTTATTAAAACCACATGTTTCAAAAGGAAATCCCATTTTCTAAGAAAATAATTTAATTAACTTTTCTCTTTTATTTTTCACCACCCATGAAATTATTTCACAAGTTACCCTCTTTAATCTATATTCACTTCCAAGAAAATAACTCGGATAAGAAAAGAGCATACATCCTATCTTTTCTTACATAAAAGTCATTTACATTGTTATATAAATACAAGGAAGATTAACAATATTTTAATTCTGCAAATATATTTGTAATAACCATCTTTTTCTATATATAATAGTAACAATCTTTATCTACATGCAGTGATATATTTTCTTTACCAAGAAAGATATATAAAAATCAATCTTTATCTACATGTTGTAATATATTTTCTTTACTAAGAAAACTGGTGTGAGTTTTGTGTAACCAAAAAATCTAGATCATTTTCACGTAATTTTTATTTCAACAAATCACAAATCTACTTAGTTTTTAACGCACAAGATTCACATATAATATATGTAATAAAATATGTACAAGAATATTCATATTGCATCTTTTATTTTCAATAAACATAATGTAAATAAAATATATACTTATCTAAACCGGAATACCCATGAATTGGAAAACGGTTTGGTCTCAACGAAGGTTAGGTAAAATGAAGCCGATTGAGAAACTCTATGCTTATATTCTTTCTGCTTGAGCATTTTAATTGATATCCTTGGAAATACAAAATATACCCATGTGTACTTTGAGACTCGTTGCTTCTTCGGAGGTGCTTCTTCTTCCAAGTGCCATGCAGTGAGTTCCGAGTTCGACTAGATTTAGAAAGAAGAGCTTCTAGAGTTAAAATTCAAAATGTGATTTGATGCACAGTTCAAGTTACTGCGTGGGTTGGAACTGTTACGGCCAGGGACATGGTTGGGCTAGGTCCAACTGGCTCGTCATCCAAAAAAAATCCAAAAAACAACACACCACTGGTAAGTAAAAGGAAAGGACAATTATCAAGAACTAAACCCTCACTAAATTATAATAGAGCTACCATGTAAGAAAGGATAAGTAAATTTTAATTAATACTCTTTGTGTAAAATAAACATGAAATAGGGATGTTACATGCTGCCCCCCTTAAATAAAACACCATCTCCAGTGTTCATCTATCACTGGGACTTAATTTCTACTCTTTATAAAGAATAAAAAAAAACTAAAAACAAGATTCTTTCCCTTCAAAATGAAGGATTCCATTTCAAAGGAATACCAGTAGGAAAATGAAATAATGTTGATATATAGTCATAAGCATTTAAAACTACAAAACTATGCAATTTCTACTTTCGATAGCTTAGCCACTATTCAATTATATAGAAACAAAGAAAAATCTCTATACCAATTTACCGTTACTTACCAATTACTCTTACAAGTCATGCTCACTTCTATGCAAGAACTTCAATAGTGATTGGACGACCCATCAACACTCCATGGCAAGTAATCTGTAATGTATGACTAAAAAATTCAACCACATCAATCACAACATTTTCAATCAAATGGAATACTTTTAATAATCAATAAATTATGCAATGTTATGTGATATTTCAATCACAGTACTTTTACAAGTACTTAGAGAGCACCAACACTCTAATCAACAAACTAATAAATCACTGCGCCACGTGCACACTGTCTTAGCTCCCGCTAAAGACATCCACAAAGTACTTCTAAAAGTACCCATACAACAGCTAATGCTCTCCGATCATTGAAATGACCAATAAATGTACCAAGTGAATATTGTCCTAGCCGCTGTTGAGGCATTCAAAATATTATTAACAAAAGAAAACTTACACTTCTAGTAACTCCTTTCTAAGTACTAGGCTCATTTTATGTAAAAAATGTACATAAGATATTTACACAATTATATATAAAATTCGTTTTTAACATAACACCTAGCTGGTTAGTTAATTTGTTTAGCTATGAGAACTACAATAGGGTAAAGAATGCTCCTCCCAACCCATTGGAGTTATTTTCGAAAATGAGATTGATTCATTTTCACTTCCAAACAATTCTTTGAAGAAGACCATACTAGGTCTAATATGGAATTCCACTTGCCAACCAACTCAAGAATTCCAATGACCACATAAGGTCCAATAAAGGATTCCTTTTGGCAGCATCCTACCTATTCCTCTGACAACATCCCGTCTTTGATGAATTTTTGCCCTCCTCCAACAGGCTCCAAATCAACAAATTTGCCTTAGTATTTTTACCCTCTTGATCAGATTGGCCAACTCTTTTCCCTTACTAAGATCATTTATCTCTAGGGCGAGGAAATTTGTGCAGGCAAGTGCCATCAACTCTTTTGGGTAGGCAACCACCATAAACCCAAGGCCTTATGGACTTTCACAGTTCGCTGGCATGTTAAATATTTCTTTTAGCACTCTTTCCCACACCAATTTACATAATGAACAATATGAACATTATCATTAACAAAATAAGCATGCATGTACACCATGCATTTACACTTAACCCTCAATATGGGCCCACAATATTTATATTGATGGGAAACATAACTAACATACATGTTGTATGCATTCTGATTTTCCAAGTAACACAATCATGCATATCATATAACATTATAGTTTCTCATTTACGGTCTCAATGTGATCTTACCTTGACAGGTTTTCTTGTGGCCATTAAGCTACCACTACTTAATCCCATAAACAATGTTAGCCATAAATATGCATCTATTATGAAACCAGCTCAAGAAAAGATAGAAAAGATAGATCAATGCCTTAGAATTCAACCTCTTCGAGGGGGCAACCTCCTTTACATTACATAAATGAACAATTCTTGGATGATACAAATGACAAAACCTCCTTTCTATATATAGGAGTCTAAGGAGTCACAATATAATCCAGCCGACCTAACAATAATAATATAAAGCCACAAAAATAACAATAAAGGGATTCTATGGGGCACAGAAATAACAACAATATAAATAAGGGTTATAACTACAATAGTAATGGGGTAATCACTAGTATTATAGGGACCCAACATGCCCCTCTCCTTCAAAAAAGTGTTGTCCTCAACGCTTGAGTAGTTCTGGATACTTCTGCATAAAATTCTCATCCTCCCATGTGGAATCTTCAGCGGATAAGTTCTTCCACTTGATAAGATACTCTAAATTGATCGATTTCGTAGCTGTCGAGTTCTTGTTTCTGTGACTGCTTCCGGTTCCAATATAATTTTTCCTTCCTCGTCAAGTTCTGGCAATATTGTTTGAACTGGGAGCTTGTCGCCTATAACCTTCTTTAAACATGAAACATGGAAAACTGGGTGCAATCGAGAAGCTGCAGGAAGCTCCAATTTGTATGCCATAGTACCAATCTTTTGCAACACCTTGTACGGACCATAATACTTTGGTGATAATTTATTATCCTTCTTAGCTTACTTTAGGGACATTTTCTTATATGGTTGTAGCCGTAGGAATACCCAATCACCTACATCAAAACTTCTTTCACTGCGATGTTGATCTGCCTGTTGTTTCATTCTATTTTGTGCCAACACAAGGTTATCCTTTAAGAGTTGGAGGACTTGTTTTTGATGTTCGATGTGATGTTCCACTGCCTGAACCTTAGAATTTTCTCTTAAATATGATGTGATGGATGGTGGTTGATACCCATAAAGTGCCATAAATGGGGTCATTTTTGTTGATGTATGGAAGGAAGTGTTATACCACCATTCAGCCAGAGGCAACCATTTGACCCATTGTGTCTGTTTATCAGATACAAAGCAACGAAGATATCCTTCCAAACATTTGTTTACTATCTCAGTTTGCCCATCAGATTGAGGATGATAAGATGAGCTATGAGCTAACTGAGTACCAAGACAAGAAAATAATTCTGTCCAAAAATTTCCAGTGAAAATGGGATCTCTGTCACTTACAATAATCTTTGGGTTTCCATGTAGCTTTTGAATTGTTTCCATAAATGCAGTAGAAACTGTACTGGCTTTAAATGGATGTGATAATGCACAAAAGTGTGCATACTTGGTAAGTCTGTCAACTACCACCATGATGACACTCTTTCCCTCAGACTTGGGTAAACCTATGATAAAATCCATTGAAACCTCCTCCCAACGTTGGCTTGGAATGGATAAAGGTTTTAATAGACCCGGTGTCTTAATTGTTTCAACTTTATTTTGTTGGCAAACCAAACATTCCGCCACAAACTTTTGAATATCTGATTTAAGGCCATCCAAAAAAAATTCCTTCTTAACCCTGTGGTAAGTTTTTAAAAATCCTGAGTGCCCTCCTAAGGGAGAAGTGTGCAATTCCATAAGAATCTTTTTTTTAGCTGGGAATTCTTACAGAGGTATAAGCGATCTTTGTACCATAATGAATCATTTTGCCAGCTAAATGTATCAGACGTACTGGAATCTTGTTGTAGCTTTCGAATAAGTGCCCACACTTCTTCATCATTCTTCCATTCCTCCCTTGCTTCGTTTATCCAATCTGGTTGGATAATAGAAATGGCGAACAACAATGCTTCCACATCCTCATCCTTTCTTGAGAGTGCATCTGCCACCACATTTTGCTTCCCTTTTTTGTAGATGATTTCAAAGTCATAACCCAACATCTTTGTGACCCACTTTTGTTGCTCTTCAGAGGATAATCTTTGTTCTAAAAAGTATTTAAGGCTATCATGATCCATTTTTACCTTGAAGTTTCTTCCCATTAGGTAGGGTCGCCATTTCTTAAGTGCATGGAGTATTGCCAACATTTCCTTCTCATAAATAGCTTTGCTTAAAAACTTTCCCTTGATTGGAAGACTTTCAAAAGCAATGGTTCTTTCATCTTGCATTAGAACAGAACCAATTCCATTTCCTGAAGCATCACATTCCACAATAAAGGTTTTTGTGAAGTCCGATGTAGCTAAGACCAGTGCTTGGCACATTGCCTCTTTAAGATGTTCAAAGGCCTTTGTTGCTTCTGGAGTCCATGAAAATGCATCTTTCTTCAATAATGTTGTTAGAGGTGCTGCTATTCTCCCATAATTCTTAACAAATGTGCGATAATACCCTGTCAACCCAAGAAATCATCGTAGATGCTTTATGGATGTTGGGATTTTCCATTCCTTAATGGCTTTAATTTGTCTAGGGTCTACCTTAACTCCTTCATGAGATACAATATGACCCAAATATTCCACCTCCTGGACTCCAAAGAAACATTTGCATCTTTTTGCATATAATTGTTTCTCCGCCAATAGTTGTAGCACCCTGTCAACATGTTCAAAATGATCCTTCCAAGACTTGTTGTAGATTAGTATATCATCAAAAAATACTAACACAAATTTTCTAAGGAATGGTTTGAAAATTGAATTCATCAAACCTTGAAATGTTGAAGGTGCATTAGTAAGGCCAAAAGGCATGACCAAAAATTCATAATGACCCTCATGAGTTCTAAATGCCATTTTCGGAATGTCTTCAATCTTCATTCTGATTTGATGATATCCCGAATGAAGATCCAACTTGGTGAAGTAAATTGATCCATGCAATTCATCCAGTAATTCATCAATGACAGGAATGGGGAACTTATCTTTAATAGTGAGCTTGTTGAGCTTCCTATAATCTGGACACATGCGCCATGATCCATCCTTCTTGTGCACCAATACTACTGGAGCAGAGAAAGAACTTTGACTTGGTTGAATTATACCAGCCTCTAGCATTTCTGCAACCATACGTTCAATTTCACTTTTTTGGACATAGGGATATCTGTACGGCCTGATGTTTGGAGGAACACTGACTGGAATCAGATGAATAGCATGATCATGATCACGCATAGGTGGGAGACCTTTGGGAGTCTCAAATACCTTGGAATGATTGTCCATGACTTTTTGGAGATCTGGAGAAATAGATGATTCCAATGTGGAAACATCTAGCGAACATAATTGTGCAATTACACCTCTTTTCTCCTTTTTTAGAAGCTTTGTCATACCATTAGAGCTGATTATCTTTCTTGGTTTCCTTGCAACACCCCTTAATTCAACTTCCTTTCCTTCCATAGAGAATTTGATGAAAATTTCTTGAAAATTAAAAGCTATTATACCCAAGGATTGTAGCCATTGGACTCCTAGTACAACATCAGCACCTCCCATTGGAATGGAAAGCATTGGGCTAGTCAATACATATTCTCCCATGGATAGCTTGATATTATGGCACTTTCCTAAGCAATTTATTGTTCCTCCATTTGCAACCATCACTTGAAACTATGGTGCTAGATATAAGAAGCAATTCAATTCTCTCGCTACCTTACAATGAATAAAATTGTGGGTACTTCCTGAATCAATCAACACTATTACCTTTTTCTTCTTGATTTGTCCTTCTATCTTGATGGTTTGAGGAGTGGTAATTCCCGCCAATGCATTACAAGATATGGTCGGATTCATTTCTTCTTTATCTAGGCTTTGTTCCTGGAGTATATCCTCTTCTTTTGACCTTTCTTGCTCCTTTTCTTCTTCCTCTTCACAATCTATGTAGAATAATTTCTTCTCACCACACTTATGACCTTTAGTGTATTTGCTATCACAACTGTAACAAAGCCCTTTTGCTCTTTTTTCTTCCAATTGTTGTGGTGTCAACCTTATAGGTTGTGGAAGACTAGGGGCAACAACACTTCTGTCTTTATAGTTGTGAGTGGTATGCTTCCTGGTTGCCATAATTTTGCTTTCCATTTTTCTTGCTAACCTGAATGCCTTCTCTAATGAATCAGGTTCCAAAAGGTGAACATCATGTTGGATATTATCCTTTAAAGACCCTATGAACACATCAATCCTATGCTCCTCTAGAATATCTTTTACCCTTATGTTCAATTTTTGGAACTCCTCAATGTGCTCCATTACTAAACCCTTTTGTTTAAGACTTATCAATTGGCTAAAAATATGTTGCTTTTTGTATCTTCATAATGTGCTATCAATTCTTCCGTAAAAATTACCCAAGTGATAAATTGTTTACGAGAGCAAAGCCATTGATACCATACAAACTGATTTGGTTCCAAATATACAGTTGCCATACGTACCTTTTGTGTGTTTTGCACATTATTGAGATCGAAGAACTGCTCCATCTGTAATATCCATGTGGCGGGATCCTTGCCATCAAAATTCCTCATATCGATTTTTGGAAAATGTGGGTCTTCAATCCAACATTAGAGTCTATGGAATCATGATTAACATTACTTTTTTTCACATCATGAGTTTCCTTTACAACCTTTTCACCATTAGTAAGTATTTCTTGTAGAAAATTTGTCAAATCTGTCTTCAAATCTGCCATGTCTGTCTTCAAATCTGTCTTCAAATCATCCATCTTAGCTTCCATGCCCTTTATCTTAGATTCCATTCCATTTACCTTAGATTCCATGCCATTTATCTTAGCTTCTGTTAGCTTTTGTGAGCGTGACATTTGTTGCAGTTGTTCTTGTAATTTTGATATATCATGTAGCATTTCTTCCTCTTCTTCATGAGTCATGCTAGAGCTTTCAGGTTCCTTACTAAGTGTTTGCATTTTCTTTCCTCGGGGCATCAATTACTGATAATAATGCTTTACTATGCCCTTTGAATTCCGTTAAACCAAGCTTACACAAAAATTTAAAAAAAACTACACACCTTTTTTCACTTTATTGAAGCCTGATATTGAATCTGATGTGTCTCTGTAATTTTGGATCATCTAGTTTTGAAATTGCGATCTATAGTAGCCTTCTGTGTTATCTTTCCAATGCCACAAGTCTGACCCAAATTGGATTCTCCAATGAAGAGTTATGTGAAATCTCCCACAGTGACTTTCTTTTAGAATAGTTCAGTAGAGCGAACTTGTACGATGTGCCACAAGTAACTGTTTCAACCTTTGGATATGAAACATGCATACAAGAAACTACAATCCGTCCTCTTTTTGTACCTTCTTACAAAATTTCAATCCGATCCCTAGAGAGAAAGTTATGATGATTTTCCCCAGGTCACCTGTTTTGAATGTAATTCAGGAGTTTGCAAAAAGACCAAATTCCTCAGATTATATCTCCGCAAATATCGCGCGAAAAGATTTGAAATTCGGACCCAAGGTTCAGCGCGATTTCTTCTCAAATGGGTTTTTTTTGCGACTTCTGAAACGTCACAGAAAAAAGTTATAGCGAAAATTCCACGATGACCTATTTGGAGAAGCGAAACCCTAGAATCCAAAGCTCTGATACCAAATGTTATGAAACCATCTCAAGAAAAGATAGAAAAGGTAGATCAACGCCTTAGAATTCAGCCTCTTCTAGGGGGCAACCTCATTTACATTACATAAATGAACAATTCTTGGATGATACAAATGACAAAACCTCCTTTCTATATATAGGAGTCTAAGGAGTCACAATATAATCCAGCCGACCTAACAATAATAATATAAAGCCACAAAAATAACAATAAAGGGATTCTATGGGGCACAAAAATAAAAACAATATAAATAAGGGGTATAACTATAATAGTAATGGGGTAATCACTGGTATTATAGGAACCCAACAACATCATTTAACAAGTATTCACTTTCTGAATCACTTCCAATTTCCATAGTGTATTGTCATTAACAGACCAATACATGAAGTAACTATGATAATCGCTTGTTTACGAATTGTAATAAGCTTAAATCAAATTCAATTCATGCATATAAGTTTTATCAGTTAGTCATGAAACAATAACCAATCACAACTACCAACCATCTTAATGCAACCATGACAAAGCTTAACCAACAATTAGTTATTACAATCAAGTCTCACTACTTGATTCATTGTTTAGTTTCAACATCTAAAGGGGTTCTTCCAATGTCCTTTTAAAAAGCTCTATTGCCTGTTTACATTCATGCATTCATTCATTAAAATTACTTCATTGTAACTTTCATTTCCATTAAATGTATCATTAATATTTCCATATTGCAAAAGTTGGTAGTTTATTGTCACTTTCCTTAGTGAGTCTCAAGATTTTGCATAAGTGTGACAAAGGTTTTATTGTCTTTTATCCTCATCAGGGTTCAAATGTCATGAACATAGTTTTACAGCAAACTTTATTACTTACCACTCCTTGCAGTTATAAAAATGAATCACACATATCATGTTAAAAGTAGTCTACTGCATATATCAATATGTACGTTTTTAGATTCATACCTGAGTTGATGCTCATTAGTAGCATACCTCGATTTCCTTTCTACTTAAAAAGTTCCAAAGGCGCCAGTGTTTCAACCTTTAGCTCTGATACCACTTGTAACATAAGCCAGTAGCCTCACATGAAAATTCAAGGAGTTCAAATTTTGTTTTACAAAAATTACACACAAGTAATTATCCAGTCACTATTCCACATTCCTCATTAACCATTAGATAAAATGTTCATTATCACATAAATTAATTTTCAATAAAAGACAGTAAGTTGTATAACCATTAACAACGACTGTTGTAGTATATTAACATAAATTGTGTGATGAGCCTTGCATTCATTTTGTGATTTCGTTAACCATATTAATTAATCACATACTTGACATTATGATTATCAGATCAGATAAGGAATCAACATCATATCATTGCACATCGATATACCCTGGAAACTCCATAGGGTGAAAACCAACAAACGTTTAATTTTATTATTAAACGCCCGTGAGAGTGTTCACCCCTCACTCAACAGCTTATAAGGGAGTCCATCCCTTATCCATTTTTATAAAATATTACAATGAAATATCAATTAAAATACAACAGACCTAGCCAAAATCTATTATAATTATCATGAAATCATTTACCCCCAAATGACTACTCTTCATATGCTTGTGGCATGATTATCCATTGAGTGGACCATCCTGCAGCTCGTACTCATCTGCATGGACCATTAGTTCTTATCTGTCAAAATGTTAAACATAATTTTCCTTTGCACAAATGACCATCCTTTCCTTTCATTGATGTCATAAACAATCTTTGGTAACATGATTAGATAAGTATTACTCAATCAATAATTATTTTTTAAAGGCGGCCTTTTAACATCTATTCATGTGCATAGATGAGATGTAATTATAATATGCCAACATACTTCTTACAAAATTATGCATGTATAAGCAAATAATTATCAAGCATGTCAAAATAATTACCCCATTACTATGATCATTCTTGCACCAGAACACATTCATATCCAAAGGGAACCACTGTAACCATCGATTTCACTTAAAGGATACTCGAAACTTATCTTTGTTTTTCATGCATGTAACTAGATAAAAACTTATTCAAAGAGATCTAGCCCCTTAAATTCTTATTTGTGCATATAACTAGTTAATATTTCCAATACAGTAAATGTTCCCTTCTAAGAGCAAGCTAACATGATAGACATTATTCTCATGCATACAAATGTACGTCCCTTTTCGAAAAAACATCTTTCCAAGATAGATCTATTTACAAAATCTATTGTATGGGAAAATACATGCATTGTTCTAAATGGAAACCAATGTGTTAGTAATTATTTCTTGCATGCGGATATATGTATTTTACAAAGGAAAGCTAGTACATTTATTCCAAGTAACTACTTGTTTTACTTTCCATAATACTTACTCTTTTCTCCACACAATTCATATTTCTCTTTAAAAGATCTAACACAATAGTTCTAAAAATCCTTGTTTCTCTTTAGAATATCTAACACAGTAGTTATACCTTCATACATGTAATAAACTATGGTAATCAACTATTGTTTCTATGCTTTTGCATATGTGCATATGTGTTCTTTTGACATAATTATTTTCAAGAACCCAACATAGTTTCTCTATTGTATGTACAAGATCTCATGCATTTGTTTTCAAGAAAGTATCATAATCAAAGTTCCCTTTCATTTCTTTTCATGAAAGTATCATAATCAACCTTTCCTTTGGGCATATGAACTAAGATAACAATAATGTTAAATTTTTATGCAATAAACCATGAAATTAAATCAAACTATCCAATTTACAACACATGAGTAATTTATTTTCTTACCCATCAAAAGATGTAACCTTTCCGAACTCTTGCAAAGGAATTAATGCAATTAACTTATCTTTTCTTCAAGAAATAATTAGGTCTTCTAAACACATAAGGTAGTTATTAAAACTACAGATTTCAAAAGGAAATCCCACTTTCCAAGGAAATAATTTAATTAACTTTTCTCTTTTATTTTTCAGCACCCATGAAATTATTTCACAAGTTACCCTATTAATCTATATTCACTTCCAAGAAAATAACTTGGATAAGAAAAGAGCATGCATCCTATCTTTTCTTACATAAAAGGCATTTGCACTATTATATAAGGGCAAGGAAGATTACTCATCTTTTATTGTTGCAAATATATTTATAATAACAATCTTTTTCTATATATAGTAATAACAATCTTTATCTACATGCAGTGATATATTTTCTTTACCAAGAAAATATATAAAAATCAATCTTTATCTACATGTTGTAATATATTTTCTTTACTAAGAAAAAGATATAAAAATAAATCTTTGTCTACATGTAGTAATCTATTTTCTTTACTAAGAAAACTAGTGTGAGTTTTGTGTAACCACAAAATCTAGATCATTTTCACTTATTTTCCATTTCGAGAAATCACAAATCTACTTATTTTTTAACACAGAAGATTCACATAAAATCTGTGTAATAAAATATGTGCAAGAATATTCATATTTTATCTTTTCGTTTCAAGTAACAGAATGTAAATAAAATATATAATTATCTTAACCACAATACCCATGAACGGGAAAACGATTTGGTCTCAATGAAGGCCAGGTAAACTGAAGCTGATTGAGCAAATTTGCGTGTATATTCTTTCTCCCTGGGCCTTTTAATTGATATCCTTTGAAATACAAAATATACCAATGTGTACTTTGAGACTCGTTGCTTCTTTAGAGGTGCCTCTTCTTCCAAGCGTCATCCAGTGGGTTCCAGTTCAAGCAGATTCATGAAGAAGAGATTGAGCATTCAAATTCCAAACACGCGCTGACCCATAGTTCGAGTTAATGCATTACTGCGTGGGTCATGGTTGGGCTAGGTCCAACTGGCTTTCCATCCAAAAAAATTTCCATAAAACAACTACCACCAATAAGTAAAAGGAAATGATCGTTATCAAGAACCGAACCCTAACTAAATTCTAATCCAAGTGTCATGTAAGAAAGGATAACTAAATTTTAATTAATATTATTTGTGTAAAATAAACTTGAAATAGGGATGTTACATACTCCCCCCTTAAAGAGAACAACATCCCCGATATTCATATATCACTGTGACTTAATTTCTACTAACTATAAAGAATCCAAAAAAGTGAAAAGGAGATCCTTTCCCTTCAAAATGAAGGATTCCATTTCCAAGGAATACCAATAGGCAAAAGGAATAATGTTGAGCTATAGTCATAAGCATTTAAAACTACAAAACTAAGCCATTTCGACATTCCATAGTTTAGCCACTATTCAATTATATAGAAACAACACAAAATCTCTATACCAACTTACTGTTACTTACCAATTACTCTTAGAAGACATGGTCACTTTTACGCAAGCACTTCAGTAGTGATTGGATGACCCATAAAAACTTGATGGCAAGTAATCTGTAATGTATGACTAACAAATTCAATCACATTAGTCACAACATTTTCAATCAAATGAAATACTTTTAACAATCAATCAATTATGCAATGTCATGTGATATTTCAATCAGATGAATTTTACAAGTAATTAGAGAGCACTAACACTCTAACCAACAAACTAATAAATCACTACACCACGTGCACACTCTCTTAGCTCTCGCTAAAGAAATTCACACAGTACTTCTAAAAGTACCCTTAGAGAAGCTAATGCTCTCTGATCATCGAAATGACCAATAAATGCACCAAGTACATACTATCCTAGTCCCTACTGAGACATTCAAAAGATTATTAATATAAAAAGAAAACTTACACTTCCAGTAATTCTTTCTAATCACTAGGATCATCTTATGTAAAAAATGTACATAAGATATTTACACAATTATATATAAACTTTGTTTTTAACATAATACATAGCTGATTATTTAATTTGTTTAGCTATGAGAACCACAGTAGGCTAAATAATTCTCATCCCAACCCAATGGAACTGGTTACGAAAACCAGATTGAGTCATTTTCACATCCAGACAGTTCTTTGAAAAATTCCATACTAGGTTTAGTATGGAATTCTACTCGCCAACTAGCTCAAGAATTCCAATGGCCACATAGGGTACAATATAGGATTCCTCTTGGTAGTGTCCTACCTATTCCTTTGACAATGTCCCATCTTTGAGGAATTTTGGTCCTCCTCCAACAGGCTCCAAATCAATAGACTTGCCTCAAGATTTTTACACTCTTTACCATCTTGGCCATCTCTTCTCCCAAACTGAGATCATTTATCTCTAGGGAGAGGAAATCCGGGCCGGCAAGTGCCATGAACCACTCTAGGAAGGAAACCACCATCAACCCAAGCCCTTCTATCCTTTCACAACTGTATCACATGTTAATTTTCTCTTTTAGCACTCTTTCCCACAAAAATTTACGTAATGAACAATAGGAACAATATCATTAACAAAATAAACATGCATGTACACCATGAATTTACACTTAACCCTCAAGATGGGTCGACAATATATAGATCTATAGGAAACATAACTAACATACATGTTGTATGCATTTTGATTTTCCAAGTAACACAATCATGCATATCATATAACATTATACTTTCTCATTTACAGTTTCAATGTGATTTTACCTTAACAGGTTTTCTTGTGGCCATTAAGCTACCACTACTTAATCCCATAAGCAATGTTAGCCATAAATATGTATCATTTAACAAGTAATCACTTTCTGAATCATTTCTAATTTCCATGGTGTATTGTCATTAATAGACCCATACATGAAGTAACTACGATAATCACTTGTTTACGAATACTAATAAGCTTGAATCAAATTAAATTCATGCATATAAGTTTTATTAGATAGTCATGAAACACTAACCAATCACAACTACCAATCATCTTAATGTAGCCATGACAAAACTTAACAAACAATTAGTTATTACAATCAAGTCTCATTACTTGATTCATTTTTTAGTTTCAATATCTAAAGGGGTTGTTCCAATGTCCTTTTAAAACATTCAGTTGTCTATTTACATTGATGCATTCACTCATTAAAAGTAGTGCATTGTAACTTTCACGTTCATTAAATGTCTCATTAATATTTCCATCTTTGTATAAGTTGGTAGTTTATTGCCACTTTCCTTAGTGAGTCTCAAGATTCTTCATAAGTGTGACAAAGATTTTATTGACTTTTATCCTCATCAAGATTCAAATGTCATGAACATAGTTTTGTAGCAAACTTTATTACTTACCACGCATTGCAGTTATAAACAAGAATCACACATATCATCTTAAAAGTAATCTACTGCATATATCAATATGTAGGTTGTTAGACTCATAACTAAGTTGATGCTCATTAGTAGCATACCTTGATTTCCTTTCTGCTTAAAAATTCCCAAAGACACCATTGTTGCAAACTTTAGATCTTATACCACTTGTAACATACCCCGGCAACCTCACATGAAAATACAGGGAGTTAGATTTTTATTTTTACACAAATTACCCATAAGTAATTATCAAATCACTATTCCACGTTCCTCATTAACCATTAGGTAGAATGTTCATTAGCACATAAAGTAATTTTAAATAAAAGACAATAAGTTACATAACCATTAACAACCACTATTGTATATTAACATAAATTGTGTGATGAACCTTTCATCCATTTCATGATTCCCTTAATGAGATTAATTATTCAAATACTTTAAATTATGATTATCACATCAGTTAAGGAGTCAAAATCATCAAGGAATTGACAACATATCATTGAACACTGATATACCCTGGAAACCCCATAGGGTGAAAACCAATGAACATTTAATTTAATTATTAAACGCTCATGAGGGTGTTCACCCCTCACTCAATGGCTTATAAGGGAGTCCATCCCTTATCCATTGTTATAAAATATTATAATGAAATATCAATTAAAATACAACATACCTAGCTAAAAGCTATTACAATGATCATGAACCCATTTACCCACAAATGACCATTCTTATATGCTTGTGGAATGATTGTCCCATTAGTGGACCATGCTGCATGTCATACTCATCATCATGGACCATTAGTTCTTATCTGTCACAATGTTAAACATATTTTCCTTTTCCACAAATCACCATCCTTTCCTATCATTGATGTCGTCAACAATCTTTGGTAACATGATTAGATAAGTATTAATCAATCAATAAGTATTTTTTGAAAGTGATATTTTAACATCTATTCATGTGCATACATGAGATGTAATTATAATATCACAACATACTTTTTCTTACAACATTATGCATCTATAAAAAATAACTATCAAGTGCGTCAAAATAATTATCCCATTACTATGATCATTCTCGCACCAGCACACATTCACATCCACATTGTAACCATCCATTTCACTTAAACGACACTAGAAAATTATCTTTGTTTTTCATGCATTTAAGTAGATAAAACTTTATTCGAAGAGATCTACCCCTTAACTTCTTCTTTTTGCATGTAACCAAGTAATCTTTCCAATACAGTAGATGTTCCCTTCTAAGGGGAAGCTAACATGATAGACATTATTCTCATGCATGCAAATGTAAGTCCATTTTTGAAAAAACATCTTTCCAAGATAGATCTATTTACAAAATGTATTCTATGCACAAAGACATGCATTGTTCTAAACCATAACCAATGTCTTAGTCATTATTTATTGCATGCAGATATATGTATTTTACAAAGGAAAGCTAGTACATTTATTCCAAGTAACTACTTGTTTTACTTTCCATAATGCTTACCCTTTTCTGCACACAATTCATATTTCTCTTTAAAATATCTAACACAATACTTATATCTTCATACATGTAATCAACTATGGTAATCAACTATTGTTTTTATGCTTCTGCATATGTGTATATGTGTTCTTTTCACATAGTTATTTTCAAGAACCCAACATAGTTTTTCTATTGTATGTACAAGTTCTCATTCATTTGTTTTCAAGAAAGTTTCATAATCAAAGTTCCCATGCATTTTTTTTCATGAAAGTATCATAATCAACCTTTCCTTTGGGCATAAGAACTAAGATAACAATAATGTTAACTTTTTATGCAATTAAATCAAGCTATCCAATTTACAGTGCACGAGTCATTTATCTTTTTACCCTCCAAAAGATGTAACTTTTCCAAACTCTTGCAAAGGAATTAACACAATTAACTTATATTTTCTTCAACAAATAATTATGTCTTATAAACACATAAGGTAGTTATTAAAACTACACGTTTCAAAAGGAAATCCCACTTTCCAAGAAAATAATTTAATTAACTTTTCTCTTTTATTTTTCACCACCCATGAAATTATTTCACAAGTTACCCTCTTTAATCTATATTCACTTCCAAGAAAATAACTTGGATAAGAAAAGAGCATGCATCCTATCTTTTCTTACATAAAATGCATTTGCATTGTTATATAAAGACAAGAAAGATTACTCATCTTTAATGCTGCAAATATATTTATAATAACAATCTTTTTCTATATATAGTAATAACAATCTTTATCTACATGCAATGATATATTTTCTTTGCCAAGAAAAATATATAAAAATCAATCTTTACCTACATGTGGTAATATATTTTCTTTACCAAGAAAAAACACTACAACAAAAAGGTCATTGGTGAGGGTCGTGCTTGTGACGGACCTTTAAGGTCCATCACCAATGTCACATATGGTGACGGTTACTAAAAAACATTGTTGTAAGTGTATATAGTGATGGTCCTTTAAGGTTTGTCACCAAATCTATTTTCAATGACACTTTTGGTGAGGGTCAAAGGGTCGTCACTAATTCTCTCTTTGGTGACACTTTTGGTGAGGGTCGTTAAAGGCCCATCACTAATTCTCTCTATGGTGATACTTCTAGTGACGATCTTTTATTAACCCTCGCCAATGCTCTTTTTGCTTACTTTTGGTGACGGGCAAAAAATGTTTGTCATCATTGATCATTCCAATGAGTTTTTTATGACGTTATGTACCTATTACTAGATTTTTTTTCTCAAAAGATAACAATTTTAAACCATTTTTCTAGAGTCCTTTTCATTATGTGTCCAAGGCCATAGTGGTTAGAGTCAGTCAATTTTTTAAGAAGTAATTAGTGTGTATCATTTCCCTCAAGTCATAATAATATAGTTTTCCTAATAGCCAACACATGATTTATCTCTGTTAGGTTCATTATCTAGCAAATTCCCTTTAGTTAAAGTTCCACTAGTGTGTGTAGGAACTATATTATTTAATACATAATCAAGCTTTGCCAGTTCTATTAATGAGAGAGACCTAGCACTCCTCAACATTCATGGTACACCTTAACATGCTTTGGAACACACTAACATTCCTTGGCACCTCACATATCTTGGAATATATTTGTACCTAGAACATCTTCCCATGAGTAGGATGCCCAAGCACATGTTGGCATGCCCTAGCATAGCATAGCACCCCCCTAGCATATGTTGGCATGCCCTACAGTCCCAAGCATGCCCTGGAACACCTTGGTATACTATTGCATTGACATACATTAGCACTTGGCACACATTGGCACTTGGCATGTATTAGAACATATTGTTAGTGTACCTAGCATTCCCCTTTTGAAAAAGATAAAGTCCCAACTTATTCACCCTATTATGTGTTCATTTCCTTGAATTTTAGCTTGGTTGTTGGTTTTGTTGCCTTGAAACTCCTTGATGCATATTGGAATACTCTAGCACCTTGCACATCCTAGCATGTCTTAGCACCTGAGATGTCTTGGAATTTCCTTGCCACTATTTGGCACATGTGAGCACACCCCATAACTACCTAGCACACTCTAGCACTTCTTGACATGCCGTGTTATTCCTTGGCATGCCTTACTCATGCTTAGCATACCTTGTCACTCCCTCCTTAGCATGACAGCTAGCACTCATTGACACTCCCTGACACACCCTCATATACACTCACTTCCATGCATTTTGACCTAGTTCTCCCTTGCATACTCCCTAACACTCCTCAAAATGCATTGGCACTCTCTAGCACACCTTAGCACTCTTCGACATGCTCTACCACTTCATAGCATGCATCACACTCCCCAACACACATTGGCACTTGGCACTTGGCAAGTCTTAGCATGTTTGGCATGCGTCAAGGTGACTTGGTATGATTTGGCATGGTTTAATATTAAAGTCATTTGAGATCAATTATTTGAAATTACATGAGAAGAAATGGAGGAAGATTTGGCACTTAGAATGCACTAACACTTGGCACTTGGCACCTATTGACACCTACTATTGGTGTTACTAGCATTCCCCTCATGGAAAAGGTAAATTGGTGACTTATTAACCCTATTATGTGCTAATTCCCTTGTAGTTTAACTTGTTCCTCCCTTTTGTTGCCTTGACAGTCCCTGGCATGCATTGTCACACCCTTGCACATCTTGTCATGCCTTAACACTTGGCACATCTTAGCTTGTTTTACATGCCTTCGTACTATCTTGCATATGTTAGCATATCCTAGCATTCCCTAACACACCTTGGCAGTCATGCCCCCATAGCTAACATTTCATGTTTCTACGACTTGGGAACCTTACATTACCTAGAACACCTTGGAACTCCCTAGTTGTCATGCTCTCATAGATAACCTTACTTTTTTTTCGACTTGGGAACCCAACCAATTCATTAGAAAAACAATATTGTGCCCAACCCAAAGTCTCCCTTTATCTAGAATTGCTTTGTCCATGCTTTATCACAACCATATGCTTGCCTCTTGCAAGTCCTATTCTGAATTTCTCCTAAAACACTTCATCCTTCGGACACCTGGAATTCACTGACACTCCTTGGCACACACTCTTATTCATTCATTTCCAAGCATTTTTACCTAGTTCTCCCTTGTGTTCCCCT
Source organism: Pinus tabuliformis (assembly GCA_031772625.1). Taxonomy (NCBI): domain Eukaryota; kingdom Viridiplantae; phylum Streptophyta; class Pinopsida; order Pinales; family Pinaceae; genus Pinus; species Pinus tabuliformis. Next base: position 1,003,668,018 of record CM062820.1, on the reverse strand, counting down.
GACACTCCCTAACACTCCTCAGCATCCATTTAGCACACCTTTTCATTCCTTGGCATGCTTTGGCACTCCTTAGCTATCATGCCCTCACAACTACCCTTACTTTTTTTGAGACTTGGGAGTCCAACCAAGTGCTGCTTCAACTACAACAACTTAACCAAGTTATAGATACTACAACTAGACTATGCCTTGTTCACCTAAGAACTACCTATAACACATCTTAGGCTACTTATGTCCAATCTCAACTCATTCCACTTAACAAGTTACCAAGTCAAGGCTCACGTCCAACCATGGCCATAAAACAACTAAGCAACAATATAGTTTACATGTTGACATGCCATAGCACCTGACACCTCTAACAATCCCTTAGCCCTATACGGCATGTGTTAGCATTCCCTGCATTTCTTAGCATGCTATGCACTCTTTAGCACACCCTAGCACTCCATGACATGCCATGGCACTCTGGAATGCCTTGGCACTGCCTAACATATAACCTTCTCGCTCCCTCCTTAGAACACTTGGAAATCATTGACAGTCCCTATCACACACTCTTATCTATTCATTTTCATGTGTTTTGATCTAGTTCCCCCTTGTGTTTCTATGGCACTCCCTAAAATTTGTTGGTACACATTGGAACATTGTGCCATCTCGCACATATTGGCATGTTTCCCTAGCACTCGAACATTTATTGGAGCTACCTAACATATCTTGTCACTCTATCCTTACCACACCTAGAAATCACTAACACTCCGTGTCACACACTTATTCATTCATTTCCATGTATTTGAAACTACTGATACCTTTTGTTTCCTTGGCACTCCATAACACTCCCTAGCATGCATTGGCACATGCTAGCACCTAGCACATCTTGGCATCTTGCCCTGGCCTCTAGCATGCCTTAGCACTGCCTACCATACCTTATTACTCCCTCACCACAATTGTATCTCATTGACGCTTCCTATCACAAACTCTTATTTATTCATTTTCATGCATTAATTTGACCTAGTGCTCCCTCGTGTTTCCCTAGCACTCCCTAAAACTTCCTAGCACATGTTGACACACCTTGTCACCTCGAACATCTTGGTTGCATGTCGCCCTAACAATTTAACATGACTTATGTTAGGCCCCTATACTACTCATGTAACCCCTTATTGTTATTAGTACAACCCCCTTATTATATTGATGTACCCATGTAGTGCCCATAGTGTTACTATTGTGCCCCATAGAAGCCCACTATTATTATTATTGTGCCCTTACATTATTATTGTTATGTCGGCTCTGATTATATTATGACCCCTTAGACTCCTATATATAGAAATGAGGTCTTTTCATTTGTATCATCCAAGAATTGTTCATTTGTGTAATGTAAAGGAGGTTTTCCCCTCGAAGAGGCTTATTCCTAAGGCGATGATCTCTCTTTTCTATCTTTGTGTGAGCTGGTTTCATAACATTTGGTATCAGAGCTTTGAATTCTAGGGTTTTGCCGCTCCAAAAAGGTCATCGTGGAATTTGTGCTATAAATTTTTTTCCGCGACATTTCAAACACTAAAAAAAACCCATTTGGGCCGAAATCATTCTGAACCACAGGTCCAAATTTCAGAGCTTTTCGCGCTATATTTGCGGAGATATGATCTGAGGAAGTTGGCATTTTTGCAGACTCCCGAATTACATTCCAAACAGGTGACCTGGGGAAAATAGTCATAACTTTTGTTTTTAGCATTAGATTGAAATTTCGTAAGAAGTTACAAAAATAGGATGGACTGTATTTTCCTGTGTATATTTTTCAGATCCTAAGGTTGAAACAGTGACACATGGCACTTCCTACAAGTTCGCTCTTCTGAAAAGGTCTATAATCAGGTCATCTTGGGAGATTGTGCATAACTCTGCCTTGGAGAATCTAAATTCGATCAGACTGGTGGCATTGGAAAGAGGACACAGAGGGCTACTGCAGGTCGTAATTTCAAAACTGGATGATACGAAATTACAGAGATACATCAGAGAAAATATCGAGCTCCTACATAGTGAAAAAAGGTGTAGATTTTTTTAAATTTTTGCTTAAGCTTGGTTTGAAAAATTATTTTGAAGGAATTCAAAGGGCATAGTAGAGAATTATTATAGGTAACTGATACTCTGACGAAAGAAAATGCAAAGAACTAGTAAGAAACTTGAAAGCTCTAGCATGACTTATGAAGAAGAGGAAGAAATGCAACATGGTATATAAAAATTACGAGACCAAGTGCAGCAAATGTCACTTGCACAAAAAGTAACAGAATCCAAGATGGATGGTTTAAAGAAATATGTAGAAGCTATTATGAATGACATGGAAGCTAAGATGGATGATTTGAAGGTAGATTTGAAGGCAGATTTGACAAATTTTCTACAAGAAATACTTACTAATGGTGAAAGGGTAGTAAAGGAAACGCATGATGAGAACAAAAGAAATGTTAATCATGATTTCATAGACTCTAATTTTGGATCGAAGACCCACCATAGTCCAAAAATCGATATGAGGAAGTTTGATGGCAAGTATCCCGCAACATCGATATTATAGATGGAGAAATTTTTTGATCTCAATAATGTGCAAAACACACAAAAGGTACGTATTGCAACTTTATATTTGGAACCAAATTAGTTTGTATGGTATCAATGGCTTTGCTCTCGTAAACAAATTATCACTTCGGAAATTTTTACAGAAGAATTGACAATACATTATGAGGATACAAAAAGCAACACTTTTTTTAGCCAATTGATAAGTCTCAAACAAAAGGGTTCAATAATAGAGCACATTGAGGAGTTCCAAAAATTGAACATAAGGGTAAAAAATATTCTAGAGGAGCATAGGATTGATGTGTTCATAGGGACTTTAAAGGATGATATCCAACATGATGTTTGCCTTTGGGAACGTGATTCATTAGAGAAGGCATTCAGGTTAGCAAGAAAAATGGAAAGCAAAATTATGGCATGTGAAGAGGAAGAAGAAAAGGAGCAAGAAAGGTCAAAAGAAGAGGATATACTCTAGGAACAAAGCCTAGATAAAGAAGAAATGAGTCTGACCATATCTTGTAATGAATTGGATGGAATTACCACTCCTCAAACCATCAAGATAGAAGGACAAATCAAGAAGAAAAAGGTAATAGTGTTGATTGATTCAGGAAGTACCCACAATTTTATTCATTGTAAGATAACAAAAGAATTGAATTGCTTCCTATATCCAGCACCAGAGTGTCAAGTGATGGTTGCAAATGGAGGAACGATAAATTGCTCTGGGAAGTTCCATAATATCAAGCTATCCATGGGAGCATATGTATTGACTAGCCCAATGCTTTCCATTCCAATGGGAGGTGCTGATGTTGTACTAGGAGTCCAATGGCTACAATCCTTGGGTACAATAGCTTTTAATTTTCAAGGAATTTTCACGAAATTTTCTGTGGAAGGAAAGGAAGTTGAATTAAGGGGTATTGCAGGGAAACCAGGAAGATAATCAGCTCTAATGGTATGACAAAGCTTCTAAAAAATTAACAAAGAGGTGTAACTGCACAATTATGTTTGCTAGATGTTTCCACGTGGAAATCATATATTTCTCCAGATCTCCAAAAAGTCTTGGACAATCATTCCAAGGTATTTGAGACTCCTAAAGGTCTCCCACCTATTCATGATCATGATCATGTTATTCTTTTGATTCCAGGAAGTGTTCCTCCAAACATCAAGCCATACAAATATCGTGATGCCAAAAAGAGTGAAATTGAATGTATGGTTGCAGAAATGTTAGAGTCGGGTATAATTCAACCTAGTCAAAGTTATTTCTCTGCTCCAGTGGTATTGGTGCACAAGAAGGATGGATCATGGCGCATGTGTCCGAATTATAGGGAGCTCAACAAGCTCACTATTAAAGATAAGTTTCCCATTCTTGTCATTGATGAATTACTGGATGAATTGCATGGATCAATTTACTTAACCAAGTTGGATCTTCGTTCAAGATATCATCAAATCAGAATGAAGACTAAAGACTTTCCGAAAACAACATTTAGAACTCATGAGGGTCATTATGAATTTTTGGTCATGCCTTTTCGCCTTACCAGTGCACCTTCTACATTTCAAGGTTTGATGAATTCCATTTTCAAACCCTTCCTTATAAAATTTGTGTTAGTATTTTTTGATGATATACTAATCTACAGCAAGTATTGGAAGGATCATCTTGAACATGTTGACAGGGTGCTACAACTATTGGAGGAGAACCAATTATATGTAGAAAGATCCAAATGTTTCTTTGGAGTACAAGAGGTGGAATATCCGGGTCATATTGTATCTCATGAAGGAGTTAAGGTAAACCCTAGCAAAATTAAAGCCATTAAGGAATGGAAAATCCCAACATCCATAAAGCATCTGCGAGGATTTCTTGTGTTGACAAGGTATTATCACAAGTTCATTAAGAATTATGGGAGGATAGCAGCACCTCTAACAAAATTATTAAAGAAAGATGCATTTTCATGGAATCCAGAAGCAACAAAGGCCTTCGAACATCTTAAAGAGGCAATGTGCCAAGCACCGGTCTTAGCTACACCAGACTTCACAAAAACCTTTATTGTGGAATGTGATGCTTCAGGAAATGGAATTGGTGCTGTTTTAATGCAAGATGAAAGACCCATTGCTTTTGAAAGTCGTCCAATCAAGGGAAAGTTTTTACACAAAGACATTTATGAGAAGGAAATGTTGGCAATACTACATGCACTTAAGAAATGGCGACCTTATCGAATGGGAAGACACTTCAAGGTAAAACTGGATCATGATAGTCTTAAATACTTTTTAGAAAAACTATTATCTTTAGAAGAACAGAAAAAATGTGTCACAAAATATGTTGGGTTATGACTTTGACATCATCTATAGAAAGTGGAAGAAAAATTTTGTTGTAGATGCACTCTCAAGAAAGGATGAGGATGTGGAAGCATTGTTTTGTGCTATTTCTATTATCCAACCAGATTGGATAAATGAAGCAAGGGATGAATGGAAGATGGACGAAGAAGTATGGTCACTTATTCAAAAGTTGCAAAAGATCCCAATTCAAACAATATTGCCAGAAATTGAAGAGGAAGGAAAAAATCATATTGGAACCTGGAGCAGTCATAGAAACAAGAACCCGACAGCTACGAAATCGATCAATTTTAGAGTATCTCATCAAGTGGAAGAACTTACTTGCTGAAGATTCGACATGGCAGGACAAGAACTTTATACAAAAGCATCAAGAACTACTCAAGCGTTGAGGACAACACTTTTTGAGGGAGAGGGGCAAGTTAGGCCCCTATACTACTAGTGTAACCCCTTATTGTTATTAGTACAACCCCCTTATTATATTGATGTACCCATGTAGTGCCCATATTGTTACTATTGTGCCCCATAGAAACCCACTATTGTTATTATTGTTCCCTTACATTATTATTATTATGTCGGCTCTGATTATATTATGACCCATTAGACTTCTATATATAGAAAGGAGGTCTTTTCATTTGTATCATCCAAGAATTATTCATTTGTGTAATGTAAAGGAGGTTTCCCCCTCAAAGAGGCTTATTCCTAAGGCGTTGATCTCTCTTTTCTATCTTTTTGTGAGCTGGTTTCATAACAACTTAGCATAACCTAGCATACCATGTCACTCTCTCCTTAGAACACTTAGAACTCGTTGATACTCCCTGTCACATACTCTTATTCATTCATTTCCATGCTCTTGACCTAGTTCTACCTTACATTTCCTTGGAACTCCCTAACACTCCTTAGCACTCATTGGCACACCTTGGTGCTTGGCACATTTTGGTATGCTTCCCTAACACTCTTATAGCATGTCTTGGCACTGCATAGCATACCTTATCACTCACTCCTTAGCACATATGGAATTCGCTGACACTTCATTTCCGTGCATTTAAAACTATTGTTCCATTGTGTTTCCTTGGCACTTGGCCCTAAAACTCCCTAGCATGCATTCACGTCACACCCTGGCACCTCACACATATTAGCATTTCTTAGCAGTTGGCTTGTCTTAGCATGGCTAACATGCCTTGGAATTATCTATCATATGTTAGTACTTCCTAGCATTCCTTGAAACAACTTGGCATTCCCTAATTATCATGCCCTCATAGATAGCTTTACTACTTTTGTGACTTGGGAACCTAAGCAAGTCATTGGAAAGACAATGTTGCGCCCAACCTAAAGTCTCTTTTTATCTGAAACTGCTTTGAAAAACCTCTTATAATTGTAACCATAGGATTTCCTCCTACAATTCCTATCCTGGCCTTCTCCTAACACACTTTGTCCTTGAGACACCTGGAATTCATTGACACTCCTTGGAACACACACTTATTTGTTCATTTCCATGTATTTTTACCTAGTTCTCCCTTGTGATGCCCTAACACTCCCTAACATTCCTCAACATGCATTGGAATGCTAGACATATGTTAGCATGCCTTTTCATTCCTTAGCATGCCCTGAAACTCCTTAGCTATAATGCCCTCACAACTACCTTTACTTTTTTTGGGACTTGGGAACCCAATGGAGTCTTGCCTTGACTATAACAACTTGACCAAGTTATAGTTACTACAACTAGACTATGCCTTGTTCACCTAAGAACTGACTATAACTCATCTTAGGCTACTCATGTATAATTTTACCTTATCCAACTTGACAAGTTACAAGTTACCATGTCAAGGCTCACGTCCAACTGTGGCCATAAAACAACTGAGAAACGTAGTTTACATCTTGACATGCCATAGCACGTGGCACATATAACAATCACTTGGCACTATGTGGCACGTGTTAGCACCCCCTACATTCCTTGGAATGCTTTGGCACTCCCTAGCACTCCCTGACATGCCCTAGAAATATAGCATGCCTTGGCACTTCCCTAGCATATAACCTTGTCACTCCCTCCTTAATACACCTGAAACTCATTGACACTCCCTATCACACACTCTTATTCATTCATTTCCATTCATTTTGAGCTAGTTCCCCCTTGTGTTTCCATGGCACTCCCTAAAACCTGGCACAAATGCCAATTTTTTTATTCTTGGCTATGGTGTTCTTCTTTTATACATGTTACCCTTGACTATGCCATGAAATCCTCCAAAATCTTCTTAAAGGATGTGAGCTCCTCTTCATGCATGAAGCTATTGGAATGTGACAAGTTATCCAAAATTCATCCAAATATGTAATTTGTGCCTTGGGAAATGTGAAAGGTACCCTCGGTGGAAAAACATGCATAAATATTTCTGACCAACTGCCCTAAATGTGAGATGTTTTCCACTTGTCAATTGTGCCTCTTGTTGATGATGAAACCAACACCCTAGTTGTGCAAGGCTCACAAAGTGTCACTTTGCATCAACTCAAGGTTGTTTCCATTGTCACCTCATCAACAAATCCTCTCAGTTTGGATTAATTATTTAATTCTAGGGGTGTCCCAAAGCACAAATTTATGGGGTCTTTTATTTGACTAGATCACTAGGATTAAAAACCATCATTACATTGGATGGTTTAACATCTTGATGATCCATGTCCTATTGACCACAACTTTTGTATTCATTATTGCTTCCATTGCAACACCTCCATTAGATATTGATGGTGTCCATGAGCGTATTTCTAGTTCTGATAAGGGGATTAGGGGCTCCCTTATCACAACCCATAAACCTTAATGTGTTTAATCCCTTAGCCAAGGGGCCCAACGGTGTAGTTGTAGGGCCATTGGAACCAAATTTTTGGGTTGACAACATTAGGAAAAGTGGAATGTCATGACCAACAAGGTTGTGGGGGGGTATGTTATCAGGTATTGAACGGGGCAAGGGGACACAAGGGTAGCATGGAGGGTAGAAATCATAGATAAAATCATGGTTTACCAAGATCTATAATCCCAGAATTAGAGAATGAGAAGGGGGCTTAGGACTTAATTTCATAGGGTATATGGGACCTAGAGGGAAGGTAGCAAGAGAAATTGATATGGGAACCCTCAATAGTGGTGATATGGGGATTAGGAGTCCAATTATCACAAACCATAAGCCCTTAACCCATAACCACTAAATTCCATATCCCCTTAACCCCCAATCCATAATCCCTTAACCCCTACACTCACAACTGATAATACATAAACCCCTTGACTCATTAAATCTTAAGACACTAACCCATAACTTATAATCCATGAACCAACTCCTAAGTCATAAATTCTTATCCTCTTAACATGTGACCCTTAACCCCTAATCCTTTACCACCTAAACACCTTACCTGCTAACCCCTTAACCACTAACACCTAAATCTTAAGTCAGTAACCTCTAAACTCAATTGTGTCAATGTAGAATAATATACATAAGAGAAAATGAAATGATATTATCCACATCAATGCTTGAAATAGCCTTAAATTAGCCATAAGTGGTGAGTCAGGGGGTGAATGTGGGGCACCATTAAATTTACATTGTGTTTAAATTCCTTTTACATTGTGAGGTTGATCTCCAATAGGGTTGAATCATCATCACAAGGAAGCATGACACATTTTTGTGGAGGAACAATTAAAGTTGTAACAAAATTCAAGTGATTTTCACCTCCAATGCAAATGACATCATTGTATGTTTGTGTCAGGTTGTTAGAGAGGTTATTTATAGACAATACATTCAATGTAATTAGAGTTCATCTTTTCAAGGCCTTGAATCTAACATGGATTTGTACTAGGAACACTTCATGAAAATGAAATGGGTTGTTTAACCATATATGCAGAAGAGCACTGAATGTTTCCCTTCAAATCCCCCTTGGTGAATTCAAAGTGGGTTTACATTTGCATCGAGTTGAAACTAATCATAACGACCTTCCTCTTCTGAGTAACATCTGCTACTAGAATTAAAGGATCACCTCATCTGTAGATGCCCCCATTTATTATGAGATTCAAGGGATGTTCTATTGTCTTTATCAACATTTGGATGGGTCGTTATCTGCATTCTTTAAATACAGGTCTAGAACTTTTTATGAGTGAGGTCCTTTGATTTATATCTTTATATAAGGCCTCATGTGGCCTTCCCCTATAAAACTCTTTCAAGGGGGTCACCTCCTTCCATGTTGCCTTGCCTACTTAGGGCCAAATTGACAAACCAAGATTCAAACTTCTTCAACTACCAAATTAGTGAGGCATCGTACCTCTTCTTGACCTTGGCCTCAATGAGACATATTTCTTCAGAGATACTTTGGGGATTTCCCACCATAAATCACAAGTTGGATGTCATGGGATCTATTACCCCATTTTCTATTTGGGATTTTAGAGGATATTTTAAAATTTTGATTGTGTTAAAATTGGAAACTAGGGCCAAATTCCACCTTGGGATAACTCATTTTATGTTAGTCATTTTAATTGTGTGCAACAAGTAACATTTCAATGAAAGTAAAGCCACTAGGAAAAACGATGAGAAAAATATCCCAGCCCACAGGAAGAGCTCACCACCATCAACATATAGCTCAATGTAACGTCAATAAAATACTTAAGGTCACTACCATCAACACAATATAGATGGATGTTTCCATCAACATAAGACACATACCCGTTACCTCAATAGGATACAACTCTATCGTCATCATTAGAAAACATGTGGACACCATCATAATCAAAATACACATGCCCATTGCCATCATTGGAAGGTTGTTAAGTTTTGTAGGATAATGTGCCTTTGAAGTAAGTCAATGAGGTTGACTTACTATGAAAATCACATAGAACATGAGAGAAATCCTTTGAGCTTGGTCATAGAAAACACATAACATGAATCCAAGTGATATTTAGAGGCATTGTGGCTCTGCTTCTCCCTTGAACTCAATGACTTCATTGCTTTGCTTCACAATCAAGAAGCCTTGTATAATCTGAACCCTACAAAGGTTTAAGGTAGGTGTCATTCAGTTGAGAGGGAGATGAGTGCCTCTTGTCATCTTCATTATCAATCATGTAACTATTTGTATCACTCTCCATTATTAATCTTCATTATCAATCTTCATAATCTACATGTAACTATTTGTATCACCATCCATTATTAATCTTCATTATCAATCTTCATAATCTACATGTAACTATTTGTATCACCTTCCAATCTGAATGTGAGAATGAGATCATTGGTACCTTTTCAACCTCAATCAATAGTTGATTCACAAAAAATTGTAATCAACAATAAATTCATGAACTAATATATTATAAGGGAGAATTGAATATGAGTGAGGAGAAGAACATATTATTTTTTTAATCTCCCAAAATAAACTTAATATTATAGAGATAACATTTTAATTTATTTTTCTATTTTTTTAATTTAATTTTTTCAGAGAAAAAATCGAACTTTCTATTAAGGCAATAAAGATAGAGTATTCTATAAGGCATTCTATAGATTGTATGTTTATCATCTAAACATAGAGTATTAAGCTGGGCTGGTAAGAAAAAGATACTTTCCCATCCCAATGTTTGCAAAATAAGCACTGATTCGAATTATCGGGCCTCCTCATATGAGGAAAACAACCCAAACAGGAAGAGGAATCAACAACCATTATGTTATATTGTTTTCACTATTTCAAAAAACAAGCAGTAAAAATAAGCACACATGTATGATTGTTTATCCCTGTTTACATTTTCTGAGTAAAACCAAGAAACTGTGGTCCAAAAGCAACAAAAAAAACAAAAGCCCGAAAGCGGGGCTAGAACTGATATGTACTTCAAGGCACAAAAGGAGGATGATCTGACACACGGATCACGTCATGTTCTATTTCTCTTATGCACCAGTTGTCCATAACCTATTGTAAGCCCTCCTTAGCTAGGAGGTCTGCAGTTGTGTTCCATTCTCTGTAAATATGGCACATAGTAATAGAATTAAAATGTTGTTTTAGATTTAAATATTATTCTAACAAAGGAGTTAACATATAGTTTTGACATCTATACTCTCTGTTAAACCATTTGATGACATTCTAAGAGTCACCAAAAATCTGAACCGATCTTAGTCCCAGTTGTATAAGCCAACAAAGAAGTAGTTTTAAGGTTTGTAGTTCAACATAATTTGTTTGTTCTTGCTCCTAGCCCCACTGAGGATTTTAAGCATCTATGAAAATTTAAGTGGATTACAATTCCCGCTCCATAGATGTTCCTTTGATCAGAGGCCCCGTCAAAGAAAGCCCAAGGGATATCGCCCCTAATCTGTTCCTCCCTATTCCCCCTCACATTTGATTTAGGAATTGGAACTGGTATGCTTTCATAGATAGTTGCACATTCAATCACAATGTGTTCATGAGATGGGTTCTGATCCTTGAAAATTCTCCTGTTCTGGGCCAACCATGTGCCCCATGCTATTATTAGAGGTAAATTTTACATGTTTTCCTCTGAGGTGTCCATCCACCAGTTTTGCCACACCTCCCTAATTATTTCTCCATCCCATCTCTGGGTTTTCTTTGTCAACCTCAAAGTCTCGAGCCATACACCTCTATTGAAAGGACACTTTAGGAATAAATGTTGAATTGATTCTTCTTTTTTCCTGCACAAAGAACACCAGCCCGGTCATGTCTTGGATCTCTTCTGGAGATTGTCCCATGTTGGAACCTTGTTCCTTAGTATACACTAGAAAAACATTCTTGCTTTGGCTGGATATTTTAGTTTCCAGATAGGTTTTTCCCACCACTCCATATTTTCCCATCCCTTCTTAGACATAAGATAGTTATAACCATACTTTGGGGAGTAATTGCCTGTGGGGGCATCAACCCATCACAGGGTGTCTAGTTTGTTTCTGAGGCATACATTCAACCTCTGAAGTTCCATAGTGAAATGCTACCATTCCTCCTCCCATTGGGGTTCAAGGTTTAACTCCCCTCTGGATAACCAGGCTTGATGCCAGATTGTTGAGTGTCCAACCTTTTCTATCTGACTCAAATTATATACCCCTCTTGCTTTCAAGTGGTCGATGATTCCCGGAGAGAGGGAAAAACCCTCATTACATCCCACCCATGGGTCCTACCCCACCCTTACATGCTCTTTATTACCCACCTGCCAGGAAAGCCCTTGTTCAATTATCTTGATTGAGTCTAGAGTTTCTTTCCACACCACAGACGCTTGCGAGTTTTTCTTGTCCGGCTTCCTGATCCACTCATCTATTGGAGTTGGATCAATGTATTTTCTTTTAACCACCAACGTCCATAGATTTTCTTTTGTTAACAACCTCCATCCCAATTTTTCCGCTAGAGATGGGCCAAAGGCTGTGAGGTCTTTGATACCCCATCCTCTCCATTCCTTCGGTCTTGCCACTTTCTCCCATGCCACCCATGGGAGAACAGAGTCCTCTTTTGAGCCAGCCCACAAGAATCTACTGTAGGCTTTCCTTACTCTTGCAAGAATTCCTTTGGGCACGCATGTTAGTATTGACCATTAGACCGGGATTTCCATGATGACAGACTTCATCAAAACTAGCCTTCCTGCTCTCAATAACCATTTGTAACTCTAGTGTTTAATATTGTTCTCAATTTTCGCCACCAACTAGAACCAGTCCTGATTTCTATATGAGTCAGGCTTTAAATGGAACCCCAGGTATTTGAAACTATATGACATCTTTTTTTCCTCAAAAGGAAGATCCTCTGCTATCCTTCTAGTTTCTGCCCTTGAGAAACCTTCCAGTATCAGGGAGGATTTTTGTTTATTAATACACATACAAGTAGCTTTTAGAAATAGCTCTAGGATAGATTTTATCTGTTGTGTTTCACTCCTGCTACCATTACTGAAGAGAAGAATGTCACTCCCTTCTTACCACACCTAAAACTCACTGACGCTCCATGTCACATAGTCTTATTCATTCATTTACATGAATTTGAAACTAGTGCTACCTTGTGTTTCCTCGACAATCCTTACCAGTCCTTGTCATGCATTAGCACACCCGGGCACCTAGCACATATTGGCTCTCCCTATGTTCTAGCATCCCCTACATTCCTTGGCATGATTTGGCTCTCCCAAGCACACCTTCACACTCCCTGACACACCCTAGCACTCTAACATTCCTTGAATCTACCAAGCATATAACCTTGTCACTCCCTCCTTAACAAACTTTGGACTCACGGTCACTCCCTATCACACACTCGTATTCATTCATTTCCATGAATTTTGAACTAGTTCTCCCTTGTGTTTTCGTGGCACTCCCTAACATGATACTGGTAAGACCTCTAAAGACACCTATAATACATAATCCTCCTTTGACTCAACGTGAATTTTTGATTTTTTCCACTTCCTTTGCATACCCTCCCTTCAATGACATCCTCACAAGAGAGCCTAAGCTTGAATATTACGACAACAAAATGGGGCACACCATCTTCTTACAGGGTTTCAAGGGAGGGGTATTGAAAATAACCGTTTTATCCCCTATAGACCTTAAGATCTTCTCAACACATAAATTAAATGACAAATTGATAAATTGACCCAAAGATAGATCTCATCATTCAAGGCCAAACCCAAATAGAAAGAATCAAACCATGGATTAAGCATTGGCATTGAGTTTTGGTAAAATCAAGGACCTCCTTTCAAGATTGTGACCTTGTTTTTAGCATTCTCAAATGGAAGGTCTAAAACCGACATTAAAGAGGGGAGATTTGCACCTTAGCCTTTGCAACCTTTGCCCAAGATGAATATATCTAATGGACTAGCTTAGATATGTTAGGTCTTGGATTTCTAGAGTACCCAAACAATGCTTTTGAGGCCAACTCCCTAGCCACAACTAAAATTTAGTCCTATTTGAAGAGACAACTTGAACAATCCACCTAAAAAGAGACATTTTCAATTCCTTTTGATTAATTTACAACAAACCTCAATGCCTCTCCTTTATTATTTTCCTCTTCCATTCTCCAACAAAAAATCATTAATCTTATATCATAAACACTTTATATAGGTAAGCATTGTAATCATTTTCCTTAACTCATGAGGTAAATTTACATCTCAACCCATGTAAGCAGACCTAAGTCGATGGTACAACCCATCACACTCTAAGATGGTTTTGGTTGTCTCCTCCAAACTATGGCATAACACTCCTTATGATGCCAAACGGTTAAGTCATCTATAACTTGTGGTCTTTTTTTCTTCATGGAACACGTTCTAGCTAGTGCTCATTATAGACAATGCACTAACTCCACTAACAAACACCAAAAGTCCAAGATCCCATTAAGATGTGGTATACACCCAAGTGCTTGGACTACACCACCATAACATGAGCCTTTAACTTTGAATATCCCAAAATAGTAATATCCTAACCCAATATGGCCTATTTGTTGGATTTCTATAATTTTTTCCTTATCAAATGCTTGCACCTCCTTGGCACTCCATGACAAATCTACTCCAATGGTCGCCTTCCAAGTTCCAATAGCTCCTTTTGAAACATGAAATAACCATGTAATATGTTGCACCAACCTTTCCAACTTCTCTAATGGCTCAAGGAGAGGGTATCAACATTGATCAAGGAATGTTCACTTAGTACTAGTGCCAAGTTTCCTTCATCAAATGTCTTAAGTTTACTTCACAACTATTCCACCTCTTCAACCCTTGTTAGATTCTTCCTAGATGTGCACTCTTGCCTCAAGTATAACATAACACTAGCATCCCAAATGTTCATACTCATTCCATCTGTTAATGCCTTGCTGAAACTGTGTTATCACACTGCTTAAAATGAAATGTTCACATCTTAAGGCAAAAACCTATTTTTCTTATGATAACCTAAAATATGCGAGTGACTAGGAGAGGACTTCGTTTTCACAAGACTAGAACAAAAGTCTCACAACTGGTGAGCACCAGTATTGCAGCAATAATGCTACAACTCCTGGGCTGCCTACTTTACTCTTATCAACCCTGTAGTTCATAACAAACTTGGAAGCGACGATGCTGTATGCACAAGTACTAGTTCTTACTGCAGGTTGTCACTTGGTCAGCCGGCACAAGATCACTAGGAGCTCAAGCCAACTTCTATGGATTCTAGAAGAAGCTTTATATGTAATGGAAGGAAAAAAAGAGATTACTTTACTGATTCTATTCTACTTGTAGAAAGGAAGACTGAAATGTAAAGCCAACCAATGAAATCCTAGTTAACCACTAATCCTACTTTTGCATAACACACTATTAAAACCATGAAAATAATTCCATTATCTACTCAAGGAAGTAAACAACATCTACCTAAGCTATTTCTGAAAGGAAATGAGCAGAAAACATCTTTTTGGAATTTTATGTGAATTTTTTGTGCATGTAATTTATTTGTTTGTGGATGTGGCAGCGAATAGGTGTCGATGGAGGGCGGTTTCAGGACTTGAGAGGATGTAGGATGGTATAGATGGGTCCTATGAGGTCTTAGGTGGCCTTCTGGAGGTTTTTCCCAAACTCGGCCTTCAAAAGAAAGCTTACAAGAAAATCTATAGGAGGAGACAGGAAATCTACAGGAGGAAAAGCAACGTTCTACAAGAGCCCTATAGGAGGAGGCCGAGAGCAGTTTTCACTATTTTGAAGGTGTGAGAGTGGGTGGAGAAGGTAGATGAAGGTTGGAATGAAGTGTTAGGGCACCTAGGGTCTACCAAGAATCATTAGGAGAGAGAAATATGATTAGATTTTCTCAAGGAGAGAGAGGAAAGTCTATGGAAAATGCAGGAAACTAAGGCAGAATTGAGGGGAGACTTGGGTGACCTATAGGGCATGGATTAGATGGAGGATGGAGTGGCTGATAGGACAGACTACTGCTAGAAGATATCTGCTGCATAAACAACTGACAGTCAACCGATGAGATTAAGCAAGCAAGGAAATAAGTGCATAAAAAAAACAGAGTTTTTGTATCAAAGTAAACTATGGTATATGGAAGAGAATGTTGATAACCATTGCATGAAAGAATACTATTGCAAATAAGGAAATGATCATGATGAAGAAGTTCTGAAGCAAAGAAATCTAAACTATGAACCAATTAGAAAGCTTGAAACACTAGAAGTTCCATGAAGGAGGAAAATATGTGTTTTTTGGGAAGCAAGAGTGTCTTTGCCTTAGATCATTGTCCCAAAGGGAGGAAGAGAGGCCAAGGCACTACTACTAGCCTTTTGGATCTTTTCTTTATCACTGCTTAACCTACTATTGAAAACATAAATAGAAGCAAACCACTGAATTGTCAAAAACAACCTATTCTTAACCATAAAAGAAATATATCTAATAGCATCCTAATCTACAAACTGAAATGAAACATACAGATACAAGAAAATAGGAGCTTGGCTACTTGGATTGGGCCCTAACCCAAGAGCTTCAGCCCTCTGAGGTAACTCAATGCTAACTCAAAAATATTCCATCTTTATTCTCAAAACAATAACAAGATTAAATGAGTTGTCAAGATAATAAGCTCGAAGTTGAGCAGAGTTACATAAGCAATACTGTAGAAAAAGGTGGGTGGAGAAGGTAGATGAAGGTTGGAATGAAGTGTTAGGGCACCTAGGGTCTACCAAGAATCATTAGGAGAGAGAAATATGATTAGATTTTCTCAAGGAGAGAGAGGAAAGTCTATGGAAAATGCAGGAAACTAAGGCAGAATTTAGGGGAGACTTGGGTGACCTGTAGGGCATGGATTAGATGGAGGATGGAGTGGCTGACAGGACATACTACTGCTAGAAGATATCTGCTGCATAAACAACTGACAGTCAACCGATGAGATTAAGCAAGCAAGGTAATAAGTGCATAAAAAAAACAGAGCTTTTGTATCAAAGTAAACGATGGTTTATGGAAGAGAATGTTGATAACCATTGCATGAAAGAATACTATTGCAAATAAGGAAATGATCATGATGAAGAAGTTCAGAAGCAAAGAAATCTAAACTATGAACCAATTAGAAAGCTGGAAACACTAGAAGTTCCATGAAGGAGGAAAATATGTGTTTTTTGGGAAGCAAGAGTGTCTTTGCCTTAGATCATTGTCCCAAAGGGAGGAAGAGAGGCCAAGGCACTACTGCTAGCCTTTTGGATCTTTTCTTTATCACTACTTAACCTACTATTGAAAACACAAATAGAAGCAAACCACTGAATTATCAAAAACAACCTATTCTTAACCATAAAAGAAATATATCTAATAGCATCCTAATGTACAAACTAAAATGAAACATACAGATACAAGAAAATAGGAGCTTGGCTACTTGGATTGGGCCCTAACCCAAGAGCTTCAGCCCTCTGAGGTAACTCAATGCTAACTCAAAAAGGATTCCATCTTTATTCTCAAAACAATAACAAGATTAAATGAGTTGTCAAGATAATAAGCTCGAAGTTGAGCAGAGTTACATAAGCAATACTGTAGAAAAAATTCAATAGAACTTTAACCCTAGTGAGGCCCTAGGCCTCTCTACTTATACAAATTAAGCTCCCAATAGCTTCCTCAAAATCAGGGAGGCTTGGCTCCCAAAACTCGAGATAAACATCAGTTATCCTCCACTTGCTCGGCTGCCTACTAATGCATGACTTGGCTACATGTACTCCGAGCTGAATGAAGGGGAATTCAAAGTGGGGAGTAATAAATGAGGGGGATCCCCTCCTATAAGTCCTCTCCTTTGTCCACTTCAAGTTATTGCTGCCATTTGTCCACTGTATTCTTGACATTGACCACAAAAATCATCAATAATATGCATTAAACACATATTAGACCTCATGACATCATAACTAACTCAACTCACTCTATAAGCATAAATATAATTAGAAAATCATGTAATAACCTAAGAGAATGGTTGATTTGACTAGGCTAGGAGGTAAAATGAACCCATATAATTACCCATTTATGAGTCTCATCATCACCCCGCTACTGAAAGCGTTGCTCACCCTCTGAGCAACTTAATCCATCTCCTCATGTTTTATGGCCTTGGTGGCCTCCCTAGCATCCCGTGCTTCTGATGTGGTCTCCTCTTCCTTGTCATAGAATCATGCCTTCCTGTCTACCTCTTCCCACTGTTGTTTCTCTTCTTCCTCTTCTCTACCTTCTAGCATTCGTAGCAGCAGTGGGGGACTCAATTTGAGGCCAATCCGATTGACCTGCAGCCTTTGCATGGAGCGCTTGTACATTGGTGCTCTCCTTAATGCCTCTTTCATCCTTATTGGGGAATGATACGCCCTGATCTACAGATTATGTGGTAAGGTGTTCCATCTCCTCAGACATGCATACACACTGTCATCCCCAAGTAACCTTTCCATATCCTCAAAATGTGCAATGGCTTGACCCTGATCACTGATATATCTAGGGGAAATTTGAGGATTATGTGCAAGCAGGTGATGTTCGCTGATGAGTGCCATGGGGTCTAATGGCTCAGCTCTGATCATTAAGGGATCATTCTGTTCCTTTATCATCAACCTTCTTATTTCTGCTGCCCTTAACTCTTCATGGTCCATCCATGAGGCCATGGCCATTATTTGTATGTCCCCTAGACTAGCATTGGGGCCCCACACATTCATCTCTATGAGGGCCATGTTATGGAGATAGAATTCTACCATCTTTTCCTTATCTTCTAATGTGCTTTGGTCACACAGGTCCATAAACTGCTTGTAATCTTGCTAAGGAATTGTGCTTCTTTGTGCCAAAGTCTTGATCTGAAATTGCATCCAATAGTCCTTGGGATACAGGCCATAAGATTTTACTGGTGTCCTACATTACAATGCCTCCATGGACCAGCTCGCCATGCATGCTAGTTGTGTATCTTTCTCTTGTAGTTGTCTTCTTAGCAATTCATTTTTAGTTTCAAGGTGACTTCTTGTGATTGCTTCCCTGTGTCTGACATCACTTAACTCTCTACCCATTTCTCTGAGTTTTTTCTCCATATGGCTAATATCCTCAACTGCTTTGGATTTGGCTATTTGCATCCACCTATGGGTCCTTATTCTTTCTTTATCCAATTTAAAGAATAGTGGAATTGCAAATTTTTGTGGAATGATTCTCCCCCCCTCAAGAATATTATAGTAAGAGCCAAGACTAGGTTGGGGATCAGGTTATTGCACCTCTGTTGCTTCCTTCTTTCCCTGTGGCTATCCTTCTACTCTTTTTTCAAGTTTTTTGGTCTCCTGTAGTTTTGACAGGGTCTCCTGTAGAATAGTCTGTGCCTCCTGTAGAACTATTTTTGAGTCTTGTAGTTCTACTTTTTCTTTCCATGTGGGAGATCTAGGAGTCCCTTTTTCATAAGTGATAGGTGCCTTGGAAAGGGATTCTTTTCCTTGGGAAGAGGTTGAATCTTCAATAACAATTGGTACTTTAGAAGAAGGCTAGGGTTTCTCTGTTTTGATCCTTGTGCTCTTCCTAGCCCTGGAATACATTGAGGTTTGCCTCTTCCTCTTTTGTTTTGGCTTAATTGATGTGTTGAGGGCAGTGAGAGCAGCTGCTGCCTCTCTTTCTAGGGTCACAGGAGACACTTCTGTCTTTTTTTCCCCTTTTCCTCCTTCTGTCTCTGTTTGGTTTGTTTTCTCCTTCTCTCTTTTGGTTTCTTTCTTCTTCCCTTCCTGTTCCTCTAAATCGACAATTTCTTCTCCTTCTCCCACTTTTTGCTCTTCCTCCTCACTACCAGTAGGGCTAATATCATAGGTCAGGGCCTTTATGTTATCTTCAACAGTCATGTTTCAGATAATTTCCCATGATATAGGGATTGTAAATGTATGGAGGGATTCTTCCGCTAAAATTTTGATTAACCCATGGTGAGCTAGCTGGTCTGGATTTACTACTTTATCTTTAGTACTGGAGTCAATGAGGGACTACAAGAGGAAGTAAGGGATGTTGAGCTTCTGAGGGGCTGGAGTGTCTATGCCATACCTTA
The DNA here is from genome assembly GCA_031772625.1 of Pinus tabuliformis. NCBI lineage: Eukaryota > Viridiplantae > Streptophyta > Pinopsida > Pinales > Pinaceae > Pinus > Pinus tabuliformis. The sequence goes on along the minus strand of CM062820.1, from coordinate 1,003,648,228 downwards.
ATTCATGCATGAATCTAAAGTGGTAACCATAGACAGTGCTATACCACGCCTCACAGGAAATATACTTGACTATTTGATAGCTGACCTCATCCCAAGTTTATGGTATGTTAGCTCTTCTTATGCCATTCTTATCTTCTACAGGGGTTTCATTGTTTTGGAAGAAGTTTTTCTTGGCAGCCTAGCCAATTGGTTTTTCATCCTTACTCCAAGGCAACCCAAGAGGAAGGGTGGTGACCCTACTGATAAATTCAGGGGTTATCTCCATGGAAAGGCCCCTAAAGGTGATAGTGGCATGTGTTCTGGAGTGAGGGACCAAAGAGTGGGAAAATTCCTGAGCAATTTCCTCATCAAACCCTCAGAATTTCTCAAAAAAGTTCATCCAATTGGCTCTTGTGAATATGTCCACTACTTGGGGGTGTGCATGGAGCCTGGAGGAATTGGTGGGCTCCTTCCTCATAAAACCTCCTGTCATTTTGCCTATGCTTCCTTGGAAAACCAACTATGGAAATGGAGAGAACAATTTCTGAATAAAATAGAGAGATATATAGACTGTGTTTTTCTTCTTCTTTTTTAAGAAATAAGCAACAATTTTTTTTATCAATTTCCTCCACCCAAAAGTTCTATTTTCTCCTCAAAACTAAACCACTTCTTGCATATTTTGATATTCAATGGAGGTATGCCAAGAACCTACCTCTTTAGCCCGAGAATTGTGCTAAAAACTGTGTTTTCCCTCTCCAAAACAGCTTACTGGCCCTCATGTAGAACACTGCCAGCCCTCCTGTAGGATTCCTGTAGAACGCAGAGAGCAGGGATATGGGAGATATTAGTGGAGAATTATAGGTATGAGGCTTGTGGGAGCATGAGAAGGTAGCAGGAGTGGAGTTTCGAGGAGAGAATGAAGGAGAATGGTGGTGAGAGTGCTTCGGTGAGGAGTACTTATTACTTTTTATGGATATTTCTGGTGATGGAGGGTGAGCTGGCCAAGTGTACGTTGGCCCCATTTGGACCGTTGGTACCCACCTACCTTGTCATCATTTCCCTTTCCTTGTAATCATCTCTCATGATTGCATCAGAGTTCTCATCGCCTCCACTACCTGTCCTTGACATCTCCCTTGAGTTTGACTAAGCGCACGTGTGGTGACATCCTCGGATGAGTGAATTCAACTGGATGAAGGTGGCCAAGTTAACTAGCCACCTTAACCCCAACCAGCCTCAACCATCTCGTTTTTGTTGCATGCTTTCTAATTATACCATTGCAAACATGGGAGCAGGTTAGTTACTTACCTGAGATCTGAATGCGTTCGATATAAGGTGCTATGGCCTTTCCTTCCACTGCATGCCTTTATTTATTTTGATGCATGCTTGTCTTCTTGCTGAGATATGGCTATACTGTGTGCAGGTTCCTTTCTAGCTAGATCTGATCTTCAGGTGTTTGCTTCAACCTTCAGATTTGCACCCTCATGCTGCTGATGCTAGATTTTAATGGGATCAGCGGCTACAGGAATTCCTACAGGAGCTATTGTAGCTACTTCTCCCTTTGAAATTTTAGCTTTTTCTATGCTTGGATTTATGAGGATGATGCGAAAAATGTGGATAGAGATGGAGAGGAAAAGGTTAGGCTTCAGGTGAGGTGGATGGTGTGGTTCCCTTTCTTATTTCTTTGTTTTTTTCTTTTTCTAAAAAACTGTTTTTTCTATGTTTTTGCTTGGGCAGGAAGAAGAATGATTCTCACGATGTGATGTAGGTCTAGAAATGAAGGAAAAGAGGTTTGAAGACTATAGGAGATTTACAAATCTTTTATGAAGCTTCCCTGTTCCTCAAATTTCCTTTAAAATCCATTTCCGGCTCTCTATAATTTCTACAGGAGCCTCCTGTAGAAAACACAGTTTCCAAAAAAGAAGCACAGTGAGGTGAAAAGAATGTCAAGAATGATGGATAAAGGTGAGGGAAGATAGGATAGGTGCTGGTAATGGTTTCAGAGCTCCCTTGGCACCTACTACTGCTTCCTATTGTCCTCCTGCAAACCTGCAATACAACTGGAAATTCATTTTTCTTTTTCTTTTTTCTCCCATTTTTTTTTTTGAAAAGAACCAGGACACCTCAGGGAGGTTTTCACCCTAGTTTCCTATCCTGGGAACCTCCAAGGGAGGTTTTGACCCAGGGATATTATTTTATTTCTTCTCTTTTTTTTGACACCACTGGGCTGCATCTGGAGAGGTTTTCAACTCAATGATGGGACTCAAGCACCTCATGGAGGTTTTCACTTGAGTCCTTATTATTATTATTATTTTCCTCTTTTTCTTTAGTGAGTGGGTGAAGTGTAGGCTAAGACATGCTCCACTACCATCATTGACTTATTCAATCCTTCAATGAACTCTCACTTCGAGAGGGGTTTCTTGTAGACTTTCAACCGGTGTCCATTGACAAGCATGGGGATGGCTTCATCATCAATGGTTCTGATTAGAACTGAACCATTGTCATTGCATTTCTCCACAGTGTAGGGTCCTAGCCATCTTGTCCTCAGCTTTCTCTTGAAATATTCATATCTTGTATCATAGAGTAGTGCCCAATCTCACTATTGAAATTGCTGCTCTTTCATGTTTTTTTCATGTCATATCTTCCTCTGAAGTTGGAATACCTTTGTATGGAGAAGGACCTGCATTATATGTTCATCCAATCCATTGAGCTAGAGTAATCTTTCTTTCTGTGCATGGATAAGGTCTAGGTGTAGTTGAGCTGCCATTCTTAGTGTAATGAATTCAAATTCTATTGACAACAAAGCCTTCTTCCCATAGACTAGTTCATAGGGTGTGGACCCGGTAGTGGTCTTCCATGTTGTGTTATAGGCCTAGGTGGCCTCAACTAATCTGTCCGCCCAATATTTTCTGCTGCTGCTCACTACCTTGCTTAGGATCCCTTCCAAAACTCTATTAGTGACTTCCACCTGCCCATTAGCTTGTGGATGGTAAGGGGTGGAAGTCCTATCTTTGATTTTATGATGTGTGAGTAGGTCTTCAATCAAATTGGAAGTGAATTGGCTGCCTTCATCTGTAACCAGCTCTCTTGGATACCTGAACTTGTAGAATATGTTTTCTGTCAAAAACTCAGCTACTTTTTCCTCTACCGCTGCTTTGATTGCTTTTGTCTCTACCCACTTTGTCAGGTAGTCAGTGCACACAATGATGTATTACTTCTGTTTTGAAGCAGGGCTGATAGGCCCCACAAATTCCATGCCCCACTTCTCAAATGGCTCACAGGTCACTTGAGGCTGCATGGGCATTTCATCCTTTGACACCGATTGCACTGGCTAACATATTTCCTCACATCCTGATGAAGAGTGGGCCAATGTTAGATTGCTTGCAGTATCTTGAAGGCAGTTCTTTTTCCTGCAAAATGACCTCCACAAGGCCCATGATGACAAGTCAGGAGGATTTCAAAAACTTCCTCCTCCCTGACACATCTCCTGAAGATCTGATCTAGGCCAAGATTGAAGAGATTGCCTCCAATCCAGGTGAAAGGGGTGCTTTTCCTTACTATCTTGCTCTTCTCTTTTGAGGATAAGTGTGGTGGGAACTGTGTTCAAACCAGGTAGTTTTCTATATCAATAAACCATGGAGAGAGTACTAAGATAGAAAACAGGTGTTCATCTGGCATTTGATCATCCACCACTCCTTCTTCACCTGCAGGAAAATTTACTCTAGACAAAAAGTCAGCAACAACATTTTCTTTACTAGGCTTATCAACAATGGTCAAATCAAACTACTACAGTAAAAGCAACCATCTAATAATGTGATAATTTACATCTGGTTTGTTCATTAAATATCTAATTTTAGCATCATCAGTGTGCACAAAAGTTTGATAGCCTGTGATATAATGTCTAAATTTGTATAAGGAATGCACTACAGCTAGGAGTTCCTTTTTGGTGATTGTATAGTTTAGCTCTGCCTTTGACAAGTTTCTGCTTATAAATTATATGGCATAAGGTAACGATTCATCAATTTGTCCCAAGGCTACTACTATCACTTTGTTCGAGGCATATGTGCTAATGTGGAAAGTTAGGGCCCAGTTTGGGCCTCTCAGAATTAGGGTTGTGACGAGCTTTCTCTTCAAGGTATCTAGGGCTTCTTGATAGTTTTCCGACCATATCAACTCGACATATTTACCTAAAAGGCCAAACAAAGGAGAGGCTAGCTTGCCAAAATCTTTAATGAATCTCTGGTAATACCTAGCTAAGCTTAGGAAACTTCTGACATCTCTCAGCTTTTGAGGAGGTGGGACCCTTTGGTTGAGGGAAATTTTGTTGGGGTCCACCTGCAATCCTTGTTGAGATATTGCATGACCTAGCACGGTCCCTTTGGTCATCAAAAATTCACATTTTTCTGGACTAAGGGACAGGTTCATCTCAATACACTTGTCTAGAACTTTTCCTAGGTTAGGTAAAGCTTCCTGAAAATCATAGCCATAAGGAGTAAAGTCATCCATGTATATCTCTACTGCATCATGAACTAATTTGGAGAATATGCTCAGTACCACTCTTTGGAAAGTGGCTGGAGCATTACACAAACCAAAAGAAAGGACCCAGTATGCAAAGGTAACCCAAGTACAATTGAAAGTGGTCTTATCTTGGTCTTCCGGGCTAATTTGAATTTTATTGTACCCGCTAAACCCATCTATGAAAGAGAAAAAAAATTTCCCTGCAAGACCGTCTAACACATGATCTATGAAAGGTAAAGGAAAATGGTCCTTTTTAGTGGCTTTGTTTAATTCCCAATAGTCGACATAGATTCTCGACTTAACATTTTTCTTTGGCACTAGCACCAAAGGAGAGACCCATTCACTGTCAGAGATGGGATACATGAATCCCGCATCAAGCAATTTATACAGTTCTTACTTAACAATATCTTTAGGTGTTGGGTTCATCCTCCTTTGAGGCTGCCTAACTAGCTTGCAACCTTCCTTGATGTATATATGATGAGTACAAACTAAAGGGTGCACTCCCTTCATCTCCTTATAACTCCACGAGAAGGCATCTAAGTGTTTTCTCAGTAAGCTACACAGTTCCTTCTCGTAGGAAGTGGATAGGGATGGATTAATTTTCAAGGTTCTTTCTGGACCAAACTCTATATTCTTAACATGGAGAAAAGTCAGTTCGGCCACACATAGATCAATTGAGGGGTTTTTTGGGTTTCTCTCACTATGTCATCTAAGGGTAATACACTAGGAGGTGGATTCTGAATCAAATTTTCAATCATATCATCGTCATCTTACATTTTCCCCACATGATGGTTTCTAATGCACAAAGTGGTGCAGAATAAACTTCATTGATCTGATAATCACCTTATGAGTGACATCAGTTAAAGATTTATTGAATAAAGGTATTACAGACTCATGTGCTGGTGTGTGTTCTGTGTTATTTAAGCAATGGATCAATCAGATTGCCAATACACAGACATTTGAAATGGGAAGACAGTAGAGAAATACAGTAAGCAAACACAAAACACAAGAATTTAATAAGGAGTTCACCCTATTCTCCAGGGCTACATCTTTGGTCCAGCTCTCAGTGGTGGCCTTATTTTATTGTGTTTTAAGCAGAGAATTACAATGCAGGAGCTCAATATGAGTCACCTGAAACAGATTTTCTTGGCAGGGTGGTTCTTGGATTCCCAAAACCACTTGAGTACATAGACTTCTTTTTCCTACCAGATCTGTGACCTTCTGGTCTATAGTGGAGAGCCCAATGTGGTGCTCAGAACAGATCCTCTCTGGGATGGCTTGGATCTCTCAAGCCTCTAGTGCTCAACGCTGCCTCTGGTCAGCTTGGGCCTCTGTCCTCTTTCTGCTTTTGCTACACTGTCTTCTTTCTCTGTGTTCCGTCCTCCTCTTGGGATTCGGGTCTCTCTGTCTCCTCAGGTTTCTGTGTCCCTCTCTATCACTGACTGACTGACTTCCCGTGTATTCTATCTCTATTCATGGCTTTGAAGCCATTCCTTCCCATGCCCGTTCAGTTCCTCCTCTGCCTCCGTCGAATCACGTTCTGTAGCTGTGCTTGGAGTTCCTTGTTCGGTGTCATCATCAGCGCTTAGGGAGTGGCCACATGTCCTCCTCTAAATGGTGCCAGCCTGCTTCATCGATTTATTTCTTTAGTTACATCGTGGAGTGAGTGTTTCTCCACTGAGGCAGTCAAATGAACCTCAAATCTTTAAAAATCGCGGCTTATTCCCTTGTCGATTCTGCTTCCTCCATCGGGCGCGATCTTAGCTGTCTGATCTAGGTCCCCCAGATCCAACGCCATACGCATGTTTCACGTGGTTGAATTTCTTGACCTTTAGTGCATGATCAATGGCTATTTTCTCTCACCTCCACCTGCCACGCGTCGATCGTTGAGTGGGATTGCTCCACTTCCATCCAAAGCCACTTACCATTTGAGGGCGCCCTGATCAATACCGTCAGTTTCCAGACTGCGGGTCCTGCCTTTGTCCTTTAGTGCTCTTTTGCTTTTTGCCGGCAGTTCTCTTGCTCCCCACATGACCGAGTGCTCGGGCTTCCCCCATTTGGAGCCTGTTCGCCCAGTGAAGCGCAATTACATAAAAAATCACCTCCATTTCCCGATCCGGGCCTCCCAGGTGCTACTTTGACCTCCCGCACAGTCTCCATGGGCCTCGGTCAGCGTGCATTGACCGAGGTCCTTGTCGTTCCATGGTGGCTGCCATTGCCACTGGTTCAAGGTGTTTTTGATTGTTGTTTTGAATTGTTAAAAGTTTGTCTTGACCTGATACAGTCATGGTTCTTTGATAGTTCATTATGGATCCAATTCGGATCACAGCCTTCCCACTGAAAAAGCTTTTGGACCACCAAAAGTTGGTTTTCAATCATCGACTAAGTGAGGATACTGCTTTCTCACTTGTCCAATCTCAATCCACTTTTGACTGCTCGGCTTTGAACCTTTCAGCCCAATCGTGAGGTACTCAACATCTCCCCTGCGCGTTGTCCTCACCTTCCTGTCTAGCACTGTGTCTTCCTACAATTCATTAAGATATTTAGGTAGCAGGTCATCAATAGAAGGAAATTGACTTTTCTCTTCAAGGTCCTCAATCATTGAAGGTTCAAACAATCTCAAGCAATCTACATTTATGACTGAGTAGATGTGCATGTAAGCTGGTAGATCAAGGCAAAAGGCATTTTCACCAATCTTCTCAAGTATGCTAAAAGGTCCATACCTGATAGGCTTTAGCTTTTTACCTTCACCTTGCATCTTGTCCTTGTTGATATATAGCCAGACTTGGTCTCCAACTTGAAAACTATGCTCCATCTGATGCTTGTCATGCCTAGCCTTGTACTTAGCCTGGTGGATCTCCTGGATCTGTTCAATGAACCTAGTTTCCTTGTCCACATCACTATGTCGATCAACCATGGTATCTTTACCAAAGACAAAATCCGAAGGAGACCTTGGTGTGAAACCAAAACAAGTTTCAAAAGGAGATCTATGTGTAGAAGAGTGTTTTGCTGTGTTGTAAGCATGCTACACATAACACAAGTGTTCATCCCAAAGCTTAGGATGTTTGCTGCAATATCCTCTCAGTAACTGGATCACTGTCCTGTTAACTACTTATGTCTAGCCATCTGTTTGTGGATGAAAAGCTGTTCTTTTCGTCAGTTTAGTTTCCATCAGTTCCCATAGAATAGACCAAAACTTCCCTACAAATCGGGCATCTTGATCAGATGAAATGGAAGTGGGTAATCCAAAATGAACCCATACATGTTCAAAGAACAATTTTTTAGTCTGGTCAGCTGTAATCTGTTTATTACAAAGTATCAAAATACACATTTTTCTGAACCTATGCACAACAACATATAGATATTCATCACCTTTCCTAGATTTAGGCAGTCCTCCAACAAAATCCATGGAAACAATTTCCCAAGGGTGAGAAGGAACTGGTAATGGAGTGTACAAGCCTAGTTTTCTATTTCTAGTCTTGCTTTTAGCACACATATCACACCCTCTTACATATCTAGAAACTGTCTCATTCATTTTCGGCGAATAAAAAAATCTTTGCAGCTGTGCAACTGTTTTACTTAGCCCTAAGTGACCTAATATCAGATAAGTGTGTGCTTCCCTAATTATCTTTATCCTCTCAGTTTGTGGAATGCAGAGTCTCCCACAATGATATAAGAGTCGGTCTTTCACATGATAGTCCAATTCTTCTACTCTTTTGCCTTGACTCAAAGTTGCATATACATCCTTAAAGTCCATATCTTGAGCGTATTGTTCAATGTAGCTTTCATGTAGCACAGAATTATGCTTAAGTATGGTAGATGCATTTATAATGGGTCTAGATAACATGTCTACAACCTTTTTATGTTTGCCCTTTTTATATTTGATGACTAAATGAAACTTTTGTAGAAAACTCATCTATCTGTAATGTCTCGATTGCTGCAATTTAGTTTGGGAGTGTAGATATTGAAGTGGTTGATGATCAGTTGCCCATTAAGTAATGTTTCCACTTTTTCACACTCTGAACTAATGCATACAATTATTTATCATATGTAGGATAGTTAACTACTGCAGGATTAAAAGTCTCAGAATGATAACATATGGGTTTACCATGCTATCTCAACACTGCTCCCATGGCATAGTCACCGGCATCAGTTTGGATCTCAAATGCTCTTTGTAGATCTCGCAGTGCTAGTACAGGTGTTGTACTAATCTTTTCAATCAAGGTTTCAAAGGTTTTCTGATGTTTGGCTCCCCACTAAAACACCTTATTCAATTCTCTTAAAGCATGTAAGGGAGCTGCAACTGAGGAAAAGTTAGAAATGAACTTCCTCCAATATTTTGCTGCTCCTAAGAAGCTTCTCACTTCTGTAGCAGACCTAGGTTTATGCCAGTTCACAATGACTGCCACTTTAGAGGGATCTATTTTCAATTCACCTCCCCCTACTATATGACCCAAGTAGTTTAGAGATGTTTCGCCGAATTCACATTTTGAGAGTTTATCATAAAGTTTTTCTCTTTCCAAAACATCTAATGTCTGCTTAACATGCTTTAAATTTTCTTCCCCCTTTTTAGTAAAAATCAGAATGTCATCCAGGTACACAATAACAAAATCATCAAGAAAAGGTCTAAGCACATCATTCATTAATCTCATGAAAGTAGGAGGAGCATTAGTTAAGCCAAAAGGCATAACCAACCATTCATATAATCCCTGCTTTGTTTTGAAAGTAGTCTTCCATGCATCTTGCTCTGCAACTCTGACCTGATGGTATCCACTGTGCAAATCCAGCTTGGTGAAATAAACAGCTTCCTTCAATTGATCTAAAAGATCATCTATGCAAGGAAGGGGATACAAATTTTTTATTGTTATCTTATTCAGTGCTCGATAGTCAATGCAAATTCTCCACAAGCCATCTTTCTTTCTCACCAAAATGATTGGTGACCCACACAGTGATGTGCTAGGCTTGATGAACCCTTTCTCGAGCAACTCCTGCACCTGCTTCTTGATTTCAAAATTCTCTAAAGCAGACAACCTGTACATCACAATGTTAGGCAATGGAACATCTTACTGCAAAATAATATGACGTACTATTCCCTTTTTGGGTGGTAGACATTTAGGTTATTGGAATAAGACATCATACTCTGAAATAACCTTTTCTATATCAGCTTGCTAATCAGCATTACAGCCCTAAAATACATTGTTTTTATCAAGTTTATTTTCCTTTACAACCATCAGTAAGAATTGTTTACATGAATTTATGATTCTTTTCATATGCCTTGAGTTTATGAGAGTATAATTATTCTTGAGCTTATGAGATATTAAAAAGTATTCGATTCCATCTTTAACAAGTTGATACTTGTTCTCAGTTCTATAGAAAATAACCTTTCTATCATACAAGTAAGGACTTCCTAAAACAATTCCACATATATCCAAAGGAATTATGTCTAACTCAACCTCATATACAAATGCTGACCCAAACGAAAACTTGAGTTTGAACTATCAGGTCACTTGTAGTTGTGCTTTATCATTCAACCATCCTAATGGGTATGGTTTCCTATGAGGTGTAGTTGCTAATCCCAATTTCTTTACAATTTCTTCAGAAATAAAATTTACTTGTGAGCCACTATCAAACAAAGTATCAATCTTTTGATTTTTGGAAATAACTCGAATATGGAAAAGCTCATGTCTTTTTCTCTCATTTTCTTCATTAATAATAGATTGAGCAGAATTACTAGTAGATGCCTCAGAATTCTTACCTTTTATACCTATGGCTGCAGTAGTTGTTTCATCTCCTGAGTCTGACCCCAAATCTTTCTGAATAGTTGCAGCTGTCTTCTTATTCTTGCCCTCAGACTTCTTAGGTCTCAGCTCTGAATGCAGAATCCAACAATGCTCATCATCATGCCCATCCTTTTTATAGTGAGTGCATGAAGCTTTGTTTTTCTGTGTAGTGTTATCCTTCCTTGCTTTCCACTTCTTCTTTCTTTTCTCCTTGCTCTTGCTTACAGTGGGTTGGGATGGTCCCCCAACTTCTAGATTTCCATTCTTTCCTCTAGCTTCTAGATGAGTAGCTTGTACAGATACCTCATCTATACTAGTGGGATTAAACATGAGGATGGCATGCCTCATCTAGTTGTGTAGACCACCAATGTATTTGAAAAGAGTCTCTGGTGAGTCTAATGAGATATCCAACACCAATGCTCTCTTTCTAAATTCTTGAGTATATCCTTGCACACTTTTCCCTTTCAACTGCCAAAGAGTTTTCCAACTCATCATGGCTTGTTGCATGTAGGCCAATGGATAGAACTACTTTTTGATTGTAGAAACAAATTCACTCCAGACAGAGATGGTCTTACCATGTCTTTTCATATCAGCTTGGGTTTTGCCTTCCCACCAAACCAAGGTAGTGCCTCCTAGGCGTAGGCTTGCTAGCTGAATCTTACTCTTGTCTGAGCCTATGTTCTATAACCTGCAATACACATTCTTGGAAATAATACTGAGAGGGGGGGTGAATCAATATTATCAGATCAGATAAAACTTTCAATTTCATACTCAGAAACATATACGCGACTTCAGTTAAGTGAACCCGCGTGTACACGCGACTGTGTCTAAAGCAACTAGCGTATATTCAGAGATCTTATGATTCAGTTAGCTTATCTTCAGTAAATGCATCAGAACATTATTAACCATTTTAACAGTAAACAGGTGCAGTATAACATAACAGATCATCACACATAAGGCACACACATGAACACCATGATATAAGGTGGAAACCCAATGTGGGTGAAAACCACCTGCTGCAATTTGTTTCTATCTTCCTTTAATAAGAAACTTCTTTTACAATGTACTGGTGCAGTCCTTTACCAGCACGCAGGCTACAACCTGCAGAGGGCTACAACCCTCATAGCTCTTGTACTAGCCAATCCATTTACTAGTACGTAGGTGCCTACCTACAGAATGCTCCAACCTTTACTTGTTTTCCAGCTACTCCTGGAAGGGAGCTACAACCCCCTGGCTCTTGTACTGGCTGATATGTTTACCAGTACGTAGGTGCCGGCCTACGATCTTCCCGGGACCACGTTTCATACATTTTCATACTGGATCCATAAGACAATCACCATTGTAGTACAACCTGCATCATCAATCACTGAAACACCCAATACTGAATCACTGAAACCCTGTCAAGAACACAGACAGCATAACAACAACCAGATCCAACTCCATCTTCATACTTCACATTGTATACGCTACTTTGACGATCCCAACCTGCGTGTATACGCTCTTTTACCAAAGGCAACCCGCGTACAGATCTGTAAATTCAAACTTAAAACTCCGCAGCTATATCAGTCATCAAAACAGACCCAGATCATAACAATAAACATGCGTCAATAGATCTAGTCTATTCACAGTCAAACCATATGAAGATAATCATTCCAAGCCTTGAGATCTCGTTCCATCGTTCATCATCCTCCACATGAGTGAAACCTTGGTTCAGATCACCAACCCATAACCAGCGTTTGGATCTCACACTTCCTCAGATCTTCATCACTCACACACTCCATATCTTTGCCTAATGATCTTCTCCTTATATAGCCTTAGGCCCTTCACAATACCACGGGCCAAAACCATAGCAACACAATACCATCAACCTCGAAACTAGGGATCAACACGTCCGTCGAGACACCAAGGTCCAAAACCATAGGCACAACTTCCAAGGAATAACCGCCACGGACCAAAGATAAGTTTTCCACATACACGCTCTTTTACTGAAGCCAACCTGCGTGTACACGCGACTTGGGCTTAACGAACCTGCGTGTATGAACTTTCTTGGCATGCTGTACTAAGATCTGTCCTCTGATTAAGTTGCCATCACCTGTACCAACCTCTGAGCACCTGTACCAACCTCTGAGTGAGTTGCCATCAAGGACAACACTTGAATCATAATGCCAACAATCTCCCCCTTTGGACTTGATGGCAACCACCACACCAAGTCACTCTCCCCCTTTGACATCAAGGGCAAAGGGCGGACCAAGATATTCTCTTCTTTGGTATACCTTCTGTTGTCCATACTCCCCCTGAGTACATGCTGAATATCTCTGCTCTGTTGTGCTGAACATGCTCCCCCTGACTGTAGGCAAGATCTGCAAAAGGATGTTCTTCAAAAAGAACCAAGACTTATACATCATAAAGGACCTTCCTATCACAAAAAGACTTAATACATACATCCATACTCCCAACCAAGTGGGGATACATCAGAAATTTACATATAACAACCAATTACATCATTCATCCCAGGCATAGTGGGGAAACCAACATAGGCCGTTACATGACCTTGACACCATAAAAGAGATATCACAAAAGAGATACATGCTAAAGTTTCTGAATGGGCTCCAATTTGTATCAATCCATCCATGCTCAGCAATTCATTCAAGACCATGACTATCATTCATCATATATGATCTGTACCATCAACCTGCAATACCATTCCTTTGATCAAACAACAAGATGTATCATTTAGCTTTATAGACTTTATCAACAACTTCTAACCATAATGCCAACAATGCATTATTTGAAGTATATGCTCCCCCTGAGCCTGTGCCATCTGTAGTTAGATCTGATCAGTAATAAGCATCAAGATCTCATCATCATCGAGTTAGGATTAAACACTTCTAACATCTTACAAGTATCAAAACATTTCCAAACATCCTCAGCAGACTGTAACCGTTAATCAAGAGAGCAGATATTGGACTGAATCATATCAGACCCCTTTTCTGAGCCTATCCCCACTGCATTTCTTCAGACTGACATATACGCGATTTTGCAGTGTGAAACTTGCGTATATACGCGACTTACCTTCATTAAACTTGCGTATGAGAATTAGAACACTGAAGTTCTATACCTTCAGCTCCCCCTGAGTCTGTTATGTCTGTGCTCTGCTGAGTACCCTGTGTTGTGCCACATCTTTCTGACTGAACTTCCTTCTTCTTCCATATCTTCAGGCATGTTGATGATTTCTTCTTATCATGAGCTTTGTTCCTGCAATCCTTTGCTCTATGTCCAAACTTGTTACATGCATAGCATCTTACATGTTTCATATTCCTCCTATAGCAATCAGCAGCTTTGTGGCCAAACATATTGCAAGAAAAGCAATATCCACTAAAGTACCTTGAATGTGATGATCTTTCTGCATGATGGTCTTGAAACCTTCTTCTTCTACATATGGCTGCAACATGTCCAAGATTATGACATACATAACATTCAACATTATCCATGGGAGGAGTAAAAGATTTTCTTTGAGGAGTCTCTTTCCTTGATTGTTGATGGGGTTGTCTTTTTATTTCCTTGTAGAGCCTTTCAGATTTTTCATTAGAGATTCTTGTCTTACTTTGTGAACCAGATTCACCTTCAATAGACTCATGAAAACCAAGACCAGTTTTGATAGCAGGGGACCTTTGACTACTAATAATATCATCCAAGATCTTAGTACTATCTTGAAATCGTAATAGTTTATCTTTTTCTTCTAATTTACTTTTCAAGATATTTACCTCAACTTGATGTTGTTCTTCTTTTTCCAGACATTGCTTCTTCAAGGTCTCTTCAGTTTTCCTTCATCCAGCTGATGCCTTAGTTTGAGGATCTCATTTTCTTGCTCTTTATTCAGTGCTAGCAGCATTTGTCGAATCCTGGAGGCATATTCCAATAGATCTTCTAATCTGATGATTTCTTCCTTGAGGGCATTCTCCTTTTTGCTAGGTAGATCTTGCTGATCTATGGTTTGATCTGATGCTTCATTTGTTTGTCCATCTTCATTCTGAGGTGATTCAGGATCTGAATTCTTGCTTCCACTCAACGGCAGGTTGTCATTGTTCCTTTGAGCTGTCTTCTTCTTCTGACGTGCTTTCTTCCCCATTGTTCTACGAATCTCCTTCAAGCGATCAAGCTTCTCTGAAGGACCTGGCTCTGATACCAATTGCTGGAAATAATACTGAGAGGGGGGGTGAATCAGTATTATCAGATCAGATAAAACTTTCAATTTCATACTCAGAAACATATACGCGACTTCAGTTAAGTGAACCCGCGTGTACACGCGACTGTGTCTAAAGCAACTAGCGTATATTCAGAGATCTTATGATTCAGTTAGCTTATCTTCAGTAAATGCATCAGAACATTATTAACCATGTTAACAGTAAACAGGTGCAGTATAACAGAACAGATCATCACACATAAGGCACACACATGAACACCATGATATAAGGTGGAAACCCAATGTGGGTGAAAACCACCTGCTGTAATTTGTTTCTATCTTCCTTTAATAAGAAACTTCTTTTACAATGTACTGGTGCAGTCCTTTACCAGCACGCAAGCTACAGCCTTCAGAGGGCTACAACCCTCATAGCTCTTGTACTAGCCAATCCATTTACTAGTACGTAGGTGCCTACCTACAGAATGCTCCAACCTTTACTCGTTTTCCAGCTGCTCCTGGAAGGCAGCTACAACCCCCTGGCTCTTGTACTGGCTGATATGTTTACCAGTACGTAGGTGCCGGCCTACGATCTTCCCAGGACCACGTTTCATACATTTTCATACTGGATCCATAAGACAATCACCATTGTAGTACAACCTGCATCATCAATCACTGAAACACCCAATACTGAATCACTGAAACCCTGTCAAGAATACAGACAGCATAACAACAACCAGATCCAACTCCATCTTCATACTTCACATTGTATACGCTACTTTGACGATCCCAACCTGCGTGTATACGCTCTTTTACCAAAGGAAACCCGCGTACAGATCTGTAAATTCAAACTTAAAACTCTGCAGCTATATCAGTCATCAAAACAGACCCAGATCATAACAATAAACATGCGTCAATAGATCTAGTCTATTCACAGTCAAACCATATGAAGATAATCATTCCAAGCCTTGAGACCTCGTTCCATCGTTCATCATCCTCCACATGAGTGAAACCTTGGTTCAGATCACCAACCCATAACCAGCGTTTGGATCTCACACTTCCTCAGATCTTCATCACTCACACACTCCATATCTTTGCCTAATGATCTTCTCCTTATATAGCCTTAGGCCCTTCACAATACCACGGGCCAAAACCATAGCAACACAATACCATCAACCTCGAAACTAGGGATCAACACGCCCGTCGAGACACCAAGGTCCAAAACCATAGGAACAACTTCCAAGGAATAACTGCCACGGACCAAAGATAAGTTTTCCACATACACGCTCTTTTACTGAAGCCAACCTGCGTGTACACGCGACTTGGGCTTAACGAACCTGCGTGTATGAACTTTCTTGGCGTGCTGTACTAAGATCTGTCCTCTGATTAAGTTGCCATCACCTGTACCAACCTCTGAGTGAGTTGCCATCAAGGACAACACTTGAATCATAATGCCAACACACATCAATTTGTCTAATCCAGTTGTCCAACTTTTCAGCATTTAGCTCTCCATCATATATGGTCAAATCAAATTTAACATCTAGCTTGATCAAAGATGCTTTCTTATTATGCACAGGGCTATTAGGAGGTGTGAGAAAGCTTTCCTCTTTCCCTTTTCCCTTGGAGCGGTCATGAAAGTGAGACTCATCTTCTTCTTTATCTTGTTTAGAACCTGATGAATCTTCAACCTTATGCTTTCTAAAGTCCCTATACATTTCTTCCACCATAGACTTTATAGCTAGGAAACTCTCTATGAATTGAGGGTTTGGCCCCACACAACCTTCCTCTGACATTGTCTTCCGAGAATAGACTCTCCCAATTTTAGGATTAGTTTCCACCAACTCTCCTTCTCCTAATTTGAGCTTTGATATAGTGACATTCATAGCTAAACCAACACAAGCTTGTCTAACCTTATAGCCTAGAGCTCTGATACCACTTGATCTGATAATCACCCTATGAATGACATTAGTTAAAGATTTATTGAATCAAGGTATTACAGACTCATGTGCTGGTGTGTGTCCTGTGTTATTTAAGTAACGAATTGATCAGATTAACAATACATAGACATTTGCAATGGAAATACAATAGAGAAATACAACAAGCAAACAAGAAATATAAGAATTTAATAAGGAGTTCACCCTATTCTCTAGGGCTACTTCTTTGATCCAGCTCTCAGTGGTAGCCTTATTTTATTGTGTTTTAAGCAGAGAATTACAATGCAGGAGCTCAATATGAGTCACCTGAAACAGATTTGCTTGGCAGGGTGGTTCTTGGATTCCCCAAGCCACTTGAGTACATAGACTTCTTCTTCCTACCAGCTCTATGACCTTCTGGTCTACAGTGGAGAGCCCAATGTGGTGCTCATCCTAGACAGCTCCTGTCTGGGATGGCTCAGATCTCTCAAGCCTCTAGTGCTCGACGATGCCTTTGGTTAGCTCAGCCCTCTATCCTCTTTCTACTTTTGCTACACTGTCTTCTTTCTCTATGTTCTGTCCTCCTTTCGGGATTCTGGTCTCTCTGTCTTCTCGAGGTTCTTTGTCCCTTTCTGTCATTGATTGACTGAATTATCGTTGTAATTCTGTCTCTGTTCATGGATTTGAAGCCATTCGTTCCCATGTCTGTTTGGTTCCTCTTCCACCTTCATTGAATCACCTTCTGTCGCTGCGCTTGGAGTTCCCTATTTTGCGTCATAATCAACGCTCAGTCAGTGGCGACATGTCCTACTCTAAACGGTGCCAGCCTGCTTCATTGGTTCATTTCTTTGGTTACATCGTGGAGTGAGTCTTTCTCCACCGAGGCTATCAAACAGACCTCAAATCTTTACAAATCATGGATTTTTCCCTCGTCAATTCTGCTTCCTCCATCGGGCGCAATCTCAGCCATCAGATGTGGGTCCCCCAGATCCAACGCCATATGCATGTTTCACTTGGTTGACTTGCTCAACCTTTAACATGCGATGAACGGTGGTTTTCTCTCACCTTCGCTTGCCACGCATTGATCGTTGAGCGGGATTGCTCCACTTCCATCCAAACCGCTTACCATTTGAGGACGCCCCAATCAATACCGCCAGTTTCTAGAGCGCAGGTCTTGCCTTTGTCCTTTAGTTCTTTTTTGCCTTTTGGCTGCGGTTCTTCGGCTCCCCATGCAAATGAGTGCTCAAGCTTCCCCCATTTCAAGCCTGTTCACCCAGCGATGCACAATTAGCGCTAATCACGCATCAAAAATCACCTCCATTTCTTGATCCGGGCCTCCAAGGGGCTACTTTGACCTCCTGTGGAATCTCCATAGGCCTCAGTCAGTGCGCTTTGACCGAGGTCATCATCGTTCCGCGTTGGCTACCATTTCCACTGCTTCAGCGTGTTTTTGATCGTTATTTTGAATTCTTAGAAGTTTGTCCCAACCTGATACAGTTATGGTTCTTTGACAGTTCTTTATGATGTGTGAGTAGGTCTTGAATCAAATTGGAAGTGAATTGGCTACCTTGATCTGTAACCAACTCTCTTGGATACCCGAACTTGTAGAATATGTTTTCCCTCAAAAACTCAGCTACTTTTTCCTCTGCCGCTGCTTTGATTGCTTTTGTCTCTACCCACTTTGTCAGGTAGTCAGTGCACACAATGATGTATTACTTATGTTTTGAAGTAGGGCTGATAGGCCCCACAAAGTTCATGCCCCACTTCTCAAATGGCTCACAGGTCACTTGAGGCTGCGTGGGCATTTCATCCTTTAGAGTGGGTTTCCCCATCCTTTGACACCGATTGCACTAGCTGACATATTTCCTCACATCCTGATGAAGAGTGGGCCAATGTTAGCTTGCTTGAAATATCTTGAAGGCAGTTCTTTTTGCTGCAAAATGACCTCCACAAGGCGCATCATGACAAGTCAGGAGGATTTCAAAAACGTCCTCGTCCCTGACACATCTCCTCAAGATCTGATCTAGGCCAAGCTTGAAGAGATTGCCCCCAATCCAGGTGAAAGGGCGCTTTTACTTACTATCTTACTCTTCTATTTTGAGGACAAGTGTGGTGGGAACTGTGTTGAAACCAAGTAGTTTGTTATATCATCAAACCATGGAGAGAGTACTAAGATAGCGAATAGGTGTTCATTTGGCATTTGATCATCTACCACTCCTTCTTCACCTGCAGGCAAATTTACTCTAGACAAAAAGACAACAACAACATTTTCTTTACTAGGCTTATCAACAATGGTCAAATAAAACTACTGCAGTAAAAGAAACCATCTAATAATGTGATCATTTACATCCGGTTTGTTCATTAAATATCTAATTGTAGCATGATCAGTGTGCACAAAAGTTTGATATCCTATGATATAATGTCTGAATTTGTATAAGGAATGCACTACAGCTAGGAGTTCCTTTTCGATGACTGTATAGTTTAGCTCTGCCTTTGACAAGTTTTTGCTTATAAAGTATATGGCATAAGGTAACTTTTCATCAATTTGTCCCAAGGCTACTCCTATCACTTTGTTTGAGGCATCTATGTTAATGTGGAAAGGTAGGGCCTAGTTTGGGCCTCTCAGAATTAGGGCTGTGACGAGCTTGCTCTTCAAGGTATAGAGGGCTTCTTGACAGTTTTCCGACCATATCAACTCGACATATCTACCTAAAAGGCCAAACAAAGGAGAGGCTAGCTTTCTGAAATCTTTAATGAATCTCTGGTAATACCCAACTAAGCTTAGGAAACTTCTGACGTCTCTCATCTTTTGAGGAGGTGGGACCCTTTGGATGATGGCAATTTTGTTGGGGTCCACCTGCAATCCTTGTTGAGATATTGCATGACCTAGCATGGTCCCTTTAGTCATAAAAAATTCACATTTTTCTGGACTAAGGGACAGGTTCGTCTCAATACACTTGTCTAGAAATTTTCCTAGGTTAGATAAAGCTTCCTAAAAATCAGAGCCATAAGGAGTAAAGTCATCCATGTATATCTCTACTGCATCATGAACTAATTTGGAGAATATGCTCAGTACCGCACTTTGGAAAGTGGCTGGAGCATTACATAAACCAAAAGGAAGGACCCAGTATGCAAAGGTACCCCAAGGTCAACTAAAAGTCGTCTTATCTTGGTCTTCCGGGCTGATTTGAGTCTGATTGTACCCGCTAAACCCATCTAGGAAAGAGAAAAACTTTTTCCCTGCAAGACCGTCTAACACATGACCTATGAAAGGTAAAGGAAAATGGTCCTTTTTAGTGGCTTTGTTTAATTCCCTATAGTCGACATAGATTCTCGACTTAACATTTTTCTTTGGCACTAGCACCAAAGGAGAGACCCATTCACTGTCAGAGATGGGATACATGAATCCCACACCAAGCAATTTATACAGTTCTTCCTTAACAATATCTTTAAGTGTTGGGTTCATCCTCCTTTGAGGCTACCTAACTGGCTTGCAACCTTCCTTCATGTATATATGGTGAGTACAAACTGAAGGGTGCACTCCCTTCATCTCCTTATAACTCCAGGCGAAGGCATCTAAGTGTTTTCTCAGCAAGCTACACAGTTCCTTCTCCTGGGAAGTGGATAGGGATGGATTGATTTTCAAGGTTCTTTCTGGACCAAACTTTATAATCTTAACATGGAGACAAGTCGGGTCGACCACACATAGAGTAGTTGAGGGGTTGTTTTGGGTTTCTCTCATTATGTCCTCTAAGGGTAATACATTGGGAGGTGGATTCTGAATCAATTTTCAATCATATCATCGTCATCTTACGTTTTTGCCACCCATAACAGTTTCTAATGCACAAAGTGGTGGAGAATAAACTTCATTGATCTGATAATCACCCTATGAGTGACATCAGTTAAAGATTTATTGAATAAAGGTATTACAGACTCATGTGCTGGTGTATGTTCTGTGTTATTTAAGCAACGGATCAATCAGATTGCCAATACAAAGACATTTGAAATGGAAGGACAGTAGAGAAATACAGTAAGAAAACAGAAAACACAAGAATTTAGTAAGGAGTTCACCCTATTCTCCAGGGCTACATCTCTAGTCCAGCTCTTAGTTGTGGCCTTATTTTATTGTGTTTTAAGCAGAGAATTACAATGGAGGAGCTCAATATGAGTCACTTGAAACATATTTGCTTGGCAGGGTGGTCCTTGGATTCCTCAAACCGCTTGAGTACATATACTTCTTCTTCCTACCAGCTCTGTGACCTTCTGGTCTAGAGTGAAGAGCCCAATGTGGTGCTTAGAATAGATCCTCTCTAGGATGGCTCGGATCACTCAAGCCTCTGGTGCTCAGTGGTGCCTTTGGTCAGCTTGGCCCTTTGTCCTCTTTCTTCTTTTGCTACACTGTCTTCTTTCTCTATGTTCCGTCCTCCTCTCAGGATTCTGGTCTCTCTGTCTTCTCAGGTTTCTGTGTCCCTCTCTTTCACTGACTGACTGACTTCCCATTTATTCTGTCTCTACTCATGTCTTTGAAGCCATTCATTCACATGCCTATTCGGTTCCTCTTCCGCCTCTGTCGAATCACGTTCCGCAGCTGTGCTTGGAGTTCCCTGTTCGGTGTCACCATCAATGCTTAGGGAATGGCCACATGTCCTCCTCTAAATGGTGCCAGCCTGCTTCGTCGATTTATTTCTTTAGTTACATCATGGAGTGAGTGTTTCTCCACCATGGCAGCCAAACGAATCTCAAATATTTACAAATCGCGGCTTATTCCCTTATAAATTCCGCTTCCTCCATTGTGCGCGATCTTAGCCGTCTGATCTAGGTCCCCCAGATCCAACGCCATACGCACGTTTCACACGGTTGACTTGCTCGACCTTTAGTGCACGATCAATGGCAGTTTTATCTCACCTCCGCCTACCACGCGTTGATCGTTGAGTGGGATTGCTCCACTTCCATCCAAAGCCGCTTACCATTTGAGGGCGCCCTGATCAATACCATCGGTTTCCAAACCGCGGGTCCTGCCTTTGTCCTTTAGCACTCTTTTGCCTTTCGCCGACAGTTCTCTTGCTCCCCACACGACTGAGTGCTCGGGCTTCCCCCATTTGGAGCCTGTTCGCCCAACGATGCGCAATTACATCAAAAATCACCTCCATTTCCTGATCCGGGCCTCCCAGGGGCTACTTTGACCTCCTGCATAGTCTCCATGGGCCTCGATCACTGCGCATTGACCGAGGTCCTTGTCATTCCATGGTGGCTGCCATTGCCACCGGTTCAAGGTGTTTTTGATTTCTGTTTTGAATTCTTAGAATTTTGTCCTGACCTGATACAGTCATGGTTCTTTGACAGTTCATTATGGATCCAATTCGGATCACAACCTTCCCACTAAAAAAGCTTTTGGACCACCAAAAGTTGGTTTTCAATCATCGACTAAGTGAGGATACTGCTTTCTCACTTGTCCAATCTCAATCCACTTTGTACTGCTCGAATTTGAACCTTTCAGCCCAATCTTGAGGTACTCAACATCTCCCCTGCGCGTTGTCCTAACCTTCCTGTCCAACACTGTGTCTTCCTACAATTCATTAAGATATTTAGGTAGCAGGTCATCAATAGAAGGCAATTGACTTTTCTCTTGAAGGTCATCAATCATTGAAGGTTCAAACAATCTCAAGAAATCTTCATTTATGACTGAGTAGATTTGCATGTAAGCTGGTAGATCAAGGCAAAAAGCATTTTCACCAATCTTCTCAAGTATCATAAAAGGTCCATACCTGATAGGCTTTAGCTTTTTACCATCACCTTGAATCCTGTCCTTGCTGATATACAGCTCGACTTGGTCTCCAACTTGAAAACTATGCTCCATCCAATGCTTGTCATGCCTAGCCTTGTACTTAGCCTGGCTCTTTTCTAGCTATTCCTGTATTGCCTGGTGGATCTCCTGGATCTGTTCAATGAACCTAGTTTCCTTGTCCACATCACTATTTCCATCAACCATGGTATCTTTACCAAAGACAAAATCCAAAGGAGACCTTGGTGTGAAACCAAAACGGGTTTCAAAAGGAGATCTTTGTGTAGAAGAGTGTTTTGCTCTGTTGTAAGCATGCTACACATAACTGTTATGAAACCAGCTCATAAAAAGATAGAAAAGAGAGATCCACGCCTTAGAATTCAGCCTCTTCGAGGGGGCAACCTCCTTTACATTACATAAATGAACAATTCTTGGATGATACAAATGACAAAACCTCCTTTCTATATATAGGAGTCTAAGGAGTCACAATATAATCCAGCCGACCTAACAATAATAATATAAAGCCACAAAAATAACAATAGAGGGATTCTATGGGGCACAGAAATAACAATATGGGGGTAATAGGGGCACAACAATATAAATAAGGGGTATAACTACAATAGTAATGGGGTAATCACTAGTATTATAGGGACCCAACATGCCCCTCTCCTTCAAAAAAGTGTTGTCCTCAACGCTTGAGTAGTTCTGGATACTTCTGCATAAAATTCTCATCCTCCCATGTGGAATCTTCAGCGGATAAGTTCTTCCACTTGATAAGATACTCTGAAATTGATCGATTTCGTAGCTGTCGAGTTCTTGTTTCTGTGACTGCTTCCGGTTCCAATATAATTTTTCCTTCCTCGTCAAGTTCTGGCAATATTGTTTGAACTGGGAGCTTGTCGCCTATAACCTTCTTTAAACATGAAACATGGAAAACTGGGTGCAATCGAGAAGCTGCAGGAAGCTCCAATTTGTATGCCATAGTACC
The DNA here is from genome assembly GCA_031772625.1 of Pinus tabuliformis. Classification (NCBI taxonomy): domain Eukaryota; kingdom Viridiplantae; phylum Streptophyta; class Pinopsida; order Pinales; family Pinaceae; genus Pinus; species Pinus tabuliformis. The sequence continues at coordinate 1,003,625,091 of CM062820.1, read as the reverse complement.
AATCTTTTGCAACACCTTGTACGGACCATAATACTTTGGTGATAATTTATTATCCTTCTTAGCTTGCTTTAGGGACATTTTCTTATATGGTTGTAGCCGTAGGAATACCCAATCACCTACATCAAAACTTCTTTCACTGCGATGTTGATCTGCCTGTTGTTTCATTCTATTTTGTGCCAACACGAGGTTATCCTTTAAGAGTTGGAGGACTTGTTGTTGATGTTCGATGTGATGTTCCACTGCCTGAACCTTAGAATTTTCTCTTAAATATGATGTGATGGATGGTGGTTGATACCCATAAAGTGCCATAAATGGGGTCATTTTTGTTGCTGTATGGAAGGAAGTGTTATACCACCATTCAGCCAGAGGCAACCATTTGACCCATTGTGTCTGTTTATCAGATACAAAGCAACGAAGATATCCTTCCAAACATTTTTTTACTATCTCAGTTTTCCCATCAGATTGAGGATGATAAGATGAGCTATGAGCTAACTGAGTACCAAGACAAGAAAATAATTCTGTCCAAAAATTTCCAGTGAAAATGGGATCTCTGTCACTTACAATAATCTTTGGGTTTCCATGTAGCTTTTGAACTGTTTCCATAAATGCAGTAGAAACTGTACTGGCTTTAAATGGATGTGATAATGCACAAAAGTGTGCATACTTGGTAAGTCTGTCAACTACCACCATGATGACACTCTTTCCCTCAGACTTGGGTAAACCTGTGATAAAATCCATTGAAACCTCCTCCCAACGTTGGCTTGGAATGGATAAAGGTTGTAATAGACCTAGTGTCTTAATTGTTTCAACTTTATTTTGTTGGCAAACCAAACATTCCGCCACAAACTTTTGAATATCTGATTTAAGGCCATCCCAAAAAAATTCCTTCTTAACCCTGTGGTAAGTTTTTAAAAATCCTGAGTGCCCTCCTAAGGGAGAAGTGTGCAATTCCATAAGAATCTTTTGTTTTAGCTGGGAATTCTTACAGAGGTATAAGCGATCTTTGTACCATAACGAATCATTTTTCCAGCTAAATGTATCAGAAGTACTGGAATCTTGTTGTAGCTTTCGAATAAGTGCCCACACTTCTTCGTCATTCTTCCATTCCTCCCTTGCTTCGTTTATCCAATCTGGTTGGATAATAGAAATGGCACACAACAATGCTTCCACATCCTCATCCTTTCTTGAGAGTGCATCTGCCACCACATTTTGCTTCCCTTTTTTGTAGATGATTTCAAAGTCATAACCCAACATCTTTGTGACCCACTTTTGTTGCTCTTCAGAGGATAATCTTTGTTCTAAAAAGTATTTAAGGCTATCATGATCCGTTTTTACCTTGAAGTGTCTTCCCATTAGGTAGGGTCGCCATTTCTTAAGTGCATGGAGTATTGCCAACATTTCCTTCTCATAAATAGCTTTGCTTAAAAACTTTCCCTTGATTGGACGACTTTCAAAAGCAATGGGTCTTTCATCTTGCATTAGAACAACACCAATTCCATTTCCTGAAGCATCACATTCCACAATAAAGGTTTTTGTGAAGTCCGGTGTAGCTAAGACCGGTGCTTGGCACATTGCCTCTTTAAGATGTTCAAAGGCCTTTGTTGCTTCCGGAGTCCATGAAAATGAATCTTTCTTCAATAATGTTGTTAGAGGTGCTGCTATTCTCCCATAATTCTTAACAAACTTGCGATAATACCCTGTCAACCCAAGAAATCCTCGCAGATGCTTTATGGATGTGGGGATTTTCCATTCCTTAATGGCTTTAATTTTGCTAGGGTCTACCTTAACTCCTTCATGAGATACAATATGACCCAAATATTCCACCTCCTGGACTCCAAAGAAACATTTGGATCTTTTTGCATATAATTGTTTCTCCTCCAATAGTTGTAGCACCCTGTCAACATGTTCAACATGATCCTTCCAAGACTTGCTGTAGATTAGTATATCATCAAAAAATACTAACACAAATTTTCTAAGGAATGGTTTGAAAATTGAATTCATCAAACCTTGAAATGTTGAAGGTGCATTGGTAAGGCCAAAAGGCATGACCAAAAATTCATAATGACCCTCATGAGTTCTAAATGTCGTTTTCGGAATGTCTTCAATCTTCATTCTGATTTGATGATATCCCGAACGAAGATCCAACTTGGTGAAGTAAATTGATCCATGCAATTCATCCAGTAATTCATCAATGACAGGAATGGGGAACTTATCTTTAATAGTGAGCTTGTTGAGCTCCCTATAATCTGGACACATGCGCCATGATCCATCCTTCTTGTGCACCAATACTACTGGAGCTGAGAAAGAACTTTGACTCGGTTGAATTATACCAGCCTCTAGCATTTCTGCAACCATACGTTCAATTTCACTTTTTGGACATAGGGATATCTGTACGGCCTGATGTTTGGAGGAACACTTCCTGGAATCAGATGAATAGCATGATCATGATCACGCATAGGTGGGAGACCTTTGGGAGTCTCAAATACCTTGGAATGATTGTCCAGGACTTTTTGGAGATCTGGAGAAATAGATGATTCCAATGTGGAAACATCTAGCGAACATAATTGTGCAATTACACCTCTTTGCTCCTTTTTTAGAAGCTTTGTCATGCCATTAGAGCTGATTATCTTTCCTGGTTTCCCTGCAATACCCCTTAATTCAACTTCCTTTCCTTCCACAGAAAATTTCATGAAAAGTTCTTGAAAATTAAAAGCTATTGTACCCAAGGATTGTAGCCATTGGACTCCTAGTACAACATCAGCACCTCCCATTGGAATGGAAAGCATTGGGCTAGTCAATACATATTCTCCCATGGATAGCTTGATATTATGGCACTTTCCAGAGCAATTTATTGTTCCTCCATTTGCAATCATCACTTGACACTCTGGTGCTGGATATAGGAAGCAATTCAATTCTTTTGCTACCCTACAATGAATAAAATTGTGGGTGCTTCCTGAATCAATCAACACTATTACCTTTTTCTTCTTGATTTGTCCTTCTATCTTGATGGTTTGAGGAGTGGTAATTCCCGCCAATGCATTACAAGATATGGTCGGATTTATTTGTTCTTCATCTAGGCTTTGTTCCTGGAGTATATCCTCTTCTTTTGACCTTTCTTGCTCCTTTTCTTCTTCCTCTTCACAATCTATGTAGAATAATTTCTTCTCAGCACACTTATGACCTTTTGTGTATTTGCTATCACAATTGTAACAAAGCCCTTTTTCTCTTTTTTCTTCCAATTGTTGTGGTGTCAACCTTGTAGGTTGTGGAAGACTATGGGCAACAACACTTCCGTCTTTATAGTTGTGAATGGTATGCTTCCTAGTTGCCATAATTTTGCTTTCCATTTTTCTTGCTAACCTGAATGCCTTCTCTAATGAATCAGGTTCCCAAAGGCGAACATCATGTTGGATATTATCCTTTAAAGACCCTATGAACACATCAATCCTATGCTCCTCTGGAATATCTTTTACCCTTATGTTCAATTTTTGGAACTCCTCAATGTGCTCCATTACTGAACCCTTTTGTTTGAGACTTATCAATTGGCTAAAAAAAGTGTTGCTTTTTGTATCTTCATAATGTGCTATCAATTCTTCCGTAAAAATTGCCCAAGTGATAAATTTTTTACGAGAGCAAAGCCATTGATACCATACAAACTGATTTGGTTCCAAATATACAGTTGCCATACGTACCTTTTGTGTGTTTTGCACATTATTGAGATCGAAGAACTGCTCCATCTGTAATATCCATGTGGCAGGATCCTTGCCATCAAACTTCCTCATATCGATTTTTGGAATATGGTGGGTCTTTGATCCAACATTAGCGTCTATGGAATCATGATTAACATTACTTTTGTTCACATCATGAGTTTCCTTTACAACCTTTTCACCATTAGTAAGTATTTCTTGTAGAAAATTTGTCAAATTTGTCTTCAAATCTGCCATGTCTGTCTTCAAATTTGTCTTCAAATCTTCCATGTCTCCCTTCAAATCTATCTTCGAATCATCCATCTTAGCTTCCATGCCCTTTATCTTATATTCCACGCCACTTATCTTAGCTTCTGTTAGCTTTTGTGAGCGTGACATTTGTTGCACTTGTTCTTGTAATTTTGATATATCATGTAGCATTTCTTCTTCTTCTTCATGAGTCATGCTAGATATTTCAGGTTCCTTACTAGGTGTTTGCATTTTCTTTCCTCGGGGCATCAGTTACCGATAATAATGCTTTACTATTCCCTTTGAATTCCGTTAAACCAAGCTTACACAAAAATTTAAAAAAAACTACACACCTTTTTTCACTTTATAGAAGCCTGATATTGAATCTGATGTATCTCTGTAATTTCGGATCATCCAGTTCTAAACTTGCTACCTGTAGTAGCCTTCTGCGTCCTCTTTCCAATGCCACAAGTCTGAGGCAAATTGGATTCTCCAAGGAAGAGTTATGTGAAATCTCCCACAGTGACTTGCTTTTAGACTGGTTCAGTAGAGCGAACTTGTACGACGTGCCACGAGTCACTTTTTCAACCTTTGAATCTGCAACACACACACTGGAAACTACAATCTGTCCTCTTTCTTTACCTTTTTACAAAATTTTAATCCGATCCTCAGAGAGAGAGTTATGAAGATTTTCCCCAGGTCACCTGTTTTGAATGTAATTAAGGAGTCTGCAAAAAGGCCAACTTCCTCAGATCATATCTCCAAAAATATCGCATGAAAAGCTTTGAAATTCGGACCCAAGGTTCAGCGCCAATTCTTCTCAAATGGGTTTTTTTTTGCGACTTTGGAAACGTCATAGAAAAAAAAGTTATAGCGAAAATGCCACGATGACCTGTTTGGAGCAGCGAAACCCTAGAATCCAAAGCTCTGATACCAAATGTTATGAAACCAGCTCACAAAAAGATAGAAAAGAGAGATCCACGCCTTAGAATTCAGCCTCTTCGAGGGGGAAACCTCCTTTACATTACATAAATGAACAGTTCTTGGATGATACAAATGACAAAACCTCCTTTCTATATATAGGAGTCTAAGGAGTCACAATATAATCCAACCGACCTAACAATAATAATATAAAGCCACAAAAATAACAATAGAGGGATTCTATGGGGCACAGAAATAACAATATGGGGGTAATAGGGGCACAACAATATAAATAAGGGGTATAACTACAATAGTAATCGGGTAATCACTAGTATTATAGGGACCCAACACACCTTGAATCCTTGAATCACTAGTATTATAGGGACACAACTGAGTAGATTTGCATGTAAGCTGGTAGATCAAGGCAAAAATCATTTTCACCAATCTTCTCAAGTATCATAAAAGGTCCATACCTGATAGGCTTTAGCTTTTTACCGTCACCTTGAATCCTGTCCTTGCTGATATACAGCTAGACTTGGTCTCCAACTTGAAAACTATGCTCCATCCAATGCTTGTCATGCCTAGCCTTGTACTTAGACTGGCTCTTTTCTAGCTATTCCTGTATTGCCTGGTGGATCTCCTGGATCTGTTCAATGAACCTAGTTTCCTTGTCCACATCACTATTTCCATCAACCATGGTATCTTTAACAAAGACAAAATCCAAAGGAGACCTTGGTGTGAAACCAAAACAGGTTTCAAAAGGAGATCTTTGTGTAGAAGAGTGTTTTGGTCTGTTGTAAGCATGCTACACATAACATAATTGTTCATCCCAAAGCTTAGGATGTTTGCTGCAATATCCTCTCAGTAACTGGATCACTGTCCTGTTAACTACTTATGTCTGGCCATCTGTTTTTGGATGAAAAGTTGTGCTTTTCTTCAGTTTAGTTTCCATTAGTTCCCATAGAATAGACCAAAACTTCCCTACAAATTGGGTGTCTCGATCAGATGCAATGGAAGCGGGTAATCCAAAATGAACCCATATACGTTCAAAGAACAGTTTTTTAGTCTGGTCAGCTATAATCTGTTTATTACAAGGTATCAAAATACACATTTTTCTGAACCTATCCACAACAGCATATAGATATTCATGACCTTTCCTATATTTAGGCAGTCCTCCAACAAAATCCATGGAAAAACTTTCCCAAGAGTGAGAAGGAACTGGTAATGGAGTGTACAAGCCTAGTTTTTTGTTTCTAGTCTTGCTTTTAGCACACATAGCACACCCTCTTACATATCTAGAAATTGTCTCATTCATTTTCAGCCAATAAAAAAATCTTTGCAGCTGTGCAACTGTTTTAGTTAGCCCGAAGTGACCTGATATCAGAGAAGTGTGTGCTTCTCTAATTATCTTTATCCTCTCAGTTTGTGGAATGCAGACTTTCCCACAATGATATAAGAGTCGGTCTTTCACATGATAGTCCAATTCTTCTACTCTTTTGCCTTGACTCAAAGTTGCATATACATCCTTAAAGTCCATATCTTGAGCATATTGTTCAATGTAGCTTTCATGTAGCACAAAATTATGCTTAAGTATGGTAGATGCATTTATAATGGGTCTAGATAACATGTCTATAACCTTTTTATGTATGCCCTTTTTATATTTAATGACTAAATGAAACTGTTGTAGATGTTAAACACACATGGGTAGCAAGAACAATATGAAAGATAAATCATGAGAGTACAATTTTATTAACAACTGATATACATTTATAGTACATTGTTGTGACCATTGGGTTTCACATCCTAAGGTCTCTTGGACTACTTTGTCTATCTAGCTTCCACACTAACCCATTGAGGATTAGGTGTCCAACATTCCCCCCTTAATTCGAAGGGTTATGTATGAGTCCAAGAAGAGAGCTATAATACAAAATGTTCAAAAATGCATTGCAACACTAGGTTGAATGTGCTCTCTGAAATGTTGGTGTAAAGGGTAGTGGTTTAAGGATGACCACCAACACTGGAATGCTTAGTGCAGTTCCCAAAACTCTTCCAAAACTGGAAAGAAGCTGAAGTCTTCTCCTAGAGGAAGTGCTCCTATTGTTTTGAAGAGGGAAACCTTCAAACAATAAAGGGAGGTCTCACCCTATATAAAAGGGAGAACTTCAACCTTAAAAGGGAAGTCTCAACCTGTGATGGTTTAAGGATGACCAACAACTCTGGAATGCTTAATGCAATTCCTAGAAATCTTCCAAATCTAGCAAGAAGCTGGAGTCTTTTGCTAGAGGAAGTGTTCTCAATTTTGTTCCTGGAATTCTTCCGAGACTGGTAAGAAGTTGAAGTCTTCTGCTAGAGGAAGGGTCCCAGATTGCCAACTGAAGGCATGTTCACGGGCATATTTGTTTCTGGCTACAACTCTGAAATTGGTGTGGCAGGTTGTGGCTCAGGCTCGCTTGATGTGACTTTGAAGCTTGTAGATGACCATCATTTCCCCCCCTGTCAGATACAAGGTGAGATGATGGAGGAAACTCAACTGCAAGATTGTTCAATACTTGGGAACCAATTCTGACATGTCTTTGGAATATCTTCTTGGCTATTGATGCCCATTGCCAAGAAGCGATCCATCCAAGATGAATCTTTGTTCTTGCAGGATGTTTGTTTTTGAATCATCTGTTTGAAGAATGACTGGTTTTATGACAGTGCATACATGGATGAAGATCAAAATAGTGATCTTTCAGATGGCCAACTCGGTCACAGTGTTGGAATTTCACAATCTGTTGTTGTTGGTGTTGCTGTGGAAGAGAGGCAGAGTCTGGAACAGCTGGAGGTGAACTGTCATGAGGAGCAGGTGAACTATCATGAATGAATCCAGTACTCTGAAACTGAATGGGCTTCGCATAGTCTGGAATATGAAAGGACAAGTCCTTGTCATATCCAAGACCAGTTCTGTGCTTGTTGTGGACAAGCTGTTCCCAAGGTCTAATGATGGGCTTGGGAAGTGCAGACTGAGTTTTTGCATCTGCATGTACAATTGCTGCTTTATTGGGCACTGGATCTGAATGAACTTCAACAATATTGTCTTGCTGTTTATGGGAGTCTGTTTCATTGTTCTAAATAGAAACAGGTTCAGAATGATGACTCCTCTGTTTTAATTCTTCTTGTTGTAGCTTTGTCTCAAGCTGCAAAAACTCAATATTCTCCTGTCCATTTTGTAGACATATTTTAATATTGAATAGAGAGGTTTTGTTGATCTTAACCATCTCATAAACACTGGAATGTATCAGAGTATTTAACAACTCTAATGCATTATTAAGTCTGGTCATTTTCTTCATTATCTTATACGTTAAAGAAACTGATCACAACTATCAATCAGTGAAGAAGAAGCAACAATCACTCACAATTCAATGTCACTAAAATATCCTTTATAAATGTCAGAAAATGATCAGTGTGCAACATAAAATATTACAATCAGCCTACCAAACTCTTTATGCAGCAATGGAATCAAGGAATCAATGCATTATAATGAGTTTTAAATACAGTGCTACACTGGAGCAGCAACAACTGCAAACTTGCTTGGATCCTTCAAATACTCGTTCACTTTTCAATGTATATCAACACTTCAGTATCAGCTAGTGAGAAGAATATACAGCCACACAAAAAACCTCTCTCACCCCACCAAATGGTTTATCTTCAAAGCTATCTCAATCCAAATTCACAAGAAATATAAAAGATATATGTGAACAAATCATTTTCATCTTCATGGCATCATTGGTTTCAAATCCTCAACTAGCAATGGCCCATGGATTTGTTCCCTTCGCAAATGAAACACAAGGAATACAATTTAGATGCAGATCACCTATGGATATAATGAGTATTTTAGCCTCCAATTTGACTCCTTAATAAATTTGGCATAGGAAATATTTGGAACACATACTCGCCCTTAACACCTTGAGATTTCAGAGCACAATTAAGTCTGAAAACACAACTCAATCCTCAAGTAATGTAACAGATAATGCATCCCTTATTGTCTGATCATAGACCCTGTGATATGTAATTCAAACTTCAGATCTGGAAAATTAAATGAAGAACTATTTTTAGCCATAACATACTTGTTCCTTCAGAAATTACAAAATATAGCAGAGCTTTAACATTTTATGAGGGAAACCTAGTTTAATTTCTCCACAAAGATCTTAGCCTTTGACAGTCATATGGAGCCAAGAATAAATAGTTTTCTGTTTGCTATGTTCAGCCCTTTTTCATTGGTGTAAACACTATACACCAAGTGAATTACACTCCTAAATTATCTCTCAACATAAAAATCTTTGGTGTTTTACGACCCTCTCAAAGCATAAAATAATTTTAAAGTGCACAACAATGCAACGTAATCCATGAATCAACTCATAGAGACTGATTCCTTATGAATAATATGCACAAAGAATAATATAAATCATTGCTTCAAGGCTTACAAGTAGCTCACAAGTGTGCCTATTGGACAATGCCTCGGGTGTACTGCCTCATGAGTGCGCATAACTTTAAATCACACAAGTCTTGACATTAGAACAAAGTGCAAAACTCAAGATGAATCTAGCAAATCTTTTTGAAAAAGTCTTTACATGATCAAAACACTAATTCCTCGGGCCTGTCAAGTATTAATAGGAAAATATTGTTTTTCTTAGTAAGCTACAAGTTTCAAGCCGATTTATCAAAAATCAAAATACTTGTAACTGAACCACTACTAAACCACAACTCGGTATAAATGAAAAAGTCTTTTCCACTTGCACATTATCATCTACATTAGCTTCTTTGATTCTTCAAATCCTGGTAGCACATTTCAAGTCCATAGTGTACACTGCCATTTATCTATGTACATGGGAACGCTGCATATCATATGCTCCCCATGGAGCAGCTCCAGCCCCATAGGAGACTACCAAAAACGTTTCTTGGAATAGAATAGCAAGTTCGTCTTTTCCGAAAAATGGTTAATATTCCACACATGTGGAGTTTTCATCTCTTCTGCCCTTGAATCCATAAACAACGTTCAACGTTGCGCCATTAACTAAATAATAATTTAAAAACTGCCCTGGTAACCAAACCAAATCAATCACTAGAGAGTATGTCGATTACACCATGATCCAAGCACGATTTCCCAACTCACTTACCATTCGAACTCGAGACGTAGCGTAAGCTATCGCCACTACTAACCACGAGGATAGCGAATATGGGTCATTTATATCTCCATCCAATTACAATCAAACACAATACGAATTGCAAACAAACGCAACAAGAATTGCAGTCAAACGCATACCAATTGCAATCAGACGCAACACGAATTGCAGTCAAACACAACACAAATACACCGAAAACGTTTGTCTGCCTTCTTCTCTGGACAGAGGCATTCTTTGCAATCAAACTCAACGCAAACACATCGAAAAACGTTTATCTGCCCTCCGCTCTGGACAAAGGCATTCTTCAGCAGCGTTACTATATCATGTTAGAATTTTCCTTGACTCTCGCAAAGTTTTCCAAAAGCTCAAATAGAACAGAAGAGCAACCTTCGTTCAAGTGATCAAATCCCTGAGATTGCATGATAGCTTTTAGTCGCCCAGGACATGCAATGAATTTGAGACAAACAAATCCAGCAGCGTTAAAAAAGTCGACTTTACAGGATGCAGCGTTAAAAACGCAGTTGGGTCAGTCCAAACATTCAAGAGATATTCCAGAGGACAAAGACATTGAGGCAATCGAGAGATAAAACAATTTTAACAGACAACGGAAGTAGGACATCGTTCAGGGGAACGTTTTATTGTTTTATGACAGTGCTCAGTCAGGACAGTGCTCAGGTCAGGATAGTGCTCAGGTCAGGACAATGTTCAGGTGAACATTTTAATGTCAAGGCAACGTTCAATGTCAGGCTAGCGCTCAACTATTTACAATATGACAGTGAAAATGTTTCAAATCAAGTCACGATGACAGCGCAGTAGAAGAGCAGGGCGCGGGTTTTGTAAATGGTATATGGCAAACAGACAAACATTCATGGACAGACACCTTCTAGCTGATAGAGAGCCAAGTAAAAGGAATATGGAAGACAGAGGTCAGGTAACGCAGAAATGACATATATATGGAGACCACAAAACGAGTGGCTCAAATTGGAGCAGGACCAACAATTGCCCACTCTAATACCATCTTAAACACACATGGGTAGCAAGAAAAATATGAAAGATAAATCATGAGAGTAAAATTTTATTAACAACTGATATACATTTATAGTACATTGTTGTGACCCTTGGGTTTCACATCCCAAGGTCTCTTGGACTACTTTGTCTATTCAGCTTCCACACTAACCCATTGGGGATTAGGTGTCTAACAGTAGAAAACCCATCCATCTGTAATGTCTGGATTGCTGCAATTTAGTTTGGGAGTGTAGATATTGAAGTGGTTGATGATCAATATGTATTATTGTCTCTTTGCCCATTAAGTAATGTTTCCAATTTTTCACACTCTGAACTAATGCATACAATTATTTATCATATGTAGGATAGTTAACTACTGCAGGATTAAAAGTCTCAGAATGATAACATATGGGTTTACCGTGCTATGTCAACACTGCTCCCATGGCATAGTCACTGGCATCAATTTAAATCTCAAATGGTCTTTTTAGATCTCACAGTGCTAGTACAGGTGTTGTACTAATCTTTTCTTTCAAGGTGTCAAAGGCTTTCTGATTTTTGCCTCCGCACTGAAACACCTTATTCAATTCTCTTAAAGCATGTAAGGGAGCTGTGACTGAGGAAAAGTTAGAAATGAACTTCCTCCAATATTGTGCTTCTCCTAAGAAGCTTCTCACTTCTGTAGCAGACCTAGGTTTAGGCCAGTTCACAATGACTGCCACTTTAGAGGGATCTATTTTCAATTCACCTCCCCCTACTATATGACCCAAGTAGTTTAGAGATGTTTTGCCAAATTCACATTTTGAGAGTTTAACATAAAGTTTTTCTCTTTTCAAAACATTTAATGTCTGCTTAACACGCTTTAAATGTTCTTCCCACGTTTTACTAAAAATCAGAATGTTATCCAGGTACACAATAACAAAATCATCAAGAAAAGGTCTGAGTACATAATTCATTAATCTCATGAAAGTAGCAGGAGCATTAGTTAAGCCAAAAGGCATAAACAACCATTCATACAATCCCTTCTTTGTTTTGAAAGCAGTCTTCCATGCATCTTGCTCTGCAACTCTGACTTGATGGTATCCACTGTGAAAATCTAGCTTGGTGAAATAAACAGCTTCCCTCAATTGATCTAAAAGATCATCTATGCGAGGAAGGGGATACCGATTTTTTATTGTTATCTTATTCAGTGCTCTGTAGTCAATGCACATTCTCCATAAGCCATCTTTCTTTCTCACCAAAATGATTGGTGACCCACATGGTGATGTGTTAGGCCCGATGAACCCTTTCTCGAGCAACTCCTACACCTACTTCTTGATTTCAACATTCTCTAAAGCACACAACCTGTACATCCCAATGTTAGGCAATGGAACATCTTACTGCAAAATAATATCACTTATTATTCCCTTTTTGGGTGGCATACCTTTAGGTTCTTGGAATAAGACATCATACTCTGAAACAATCTTTTGTATATCAGCTTGCTGATCAGCATTATAGACCTAAAATAGATTGCTTTTATCAAGTTCCTTTTCCCTTACAACCATCAATAAGAATTGTTTAAATGAATTTATCATTCTTTTCATCTTCCTTGAGTTTATGAGAGTATAATTATTCTTGAGCTTATGAGCTCTTAAAAAGTATTATATTCCATCTTTAACAAGTAGATACTTGTTCTTAGTTCTATAGAAAATAGCCTTTCTATCATACAAGTAAGGACTTCCTAAAACAATTCCACATATATCCAAAGGAATTATGTCTAACTCAACCTCATCTACAAATGCCGACCCAAAAGAAAACTTGAGTTTGCACTGTCTGGTCACTTGTAGTTGTGCTTTATCATTCAACCATCCTAATGGGTATGGTTTCCTATGAGGTGTAGTTGCTAATCCCAATTTATTTACAATTGCTTCAGAAATCAAATCTACTTGTGAGCCACTATCAAACAAAGTATCAATATTTTGATTTTTGGAAATAACTTGAATATGGAAAAGCTCATGTCTTTTTCTCTCATTTTCTTCATCAATAACAGATTGAGCAGAATTACTAGTAGATGCTTCAAAATTCTTACCTTTTATACCTATGGCTGCAATAGTTGTTTCATCTCTTGAGTCTAACCCCAAATCTTTCTGAATAGTTGCAGCTGTCTTCTTCTTCTTGCCCTCAGACTTCTTAGGTCTCAGCTTCGGATGCAGAATCTGTTATGAAACCAGCTCAAGAAAAGATAGAAAAGAAAGATCAACGCCTTAGGATTCAGCCTCTTCGAGGGGGCAACCTCGTTTACATTACATAAATGAACAATTCTTGGATGATACAAATGACAAAACCTCCTTTCTATATATAGGAGTCTAAGGAGTCACAATATAATCCAGCCGACCTAACAATAATAATATAAAGCCACAAAAATAATAATAGAGGGATTCTATGGGGCACAGAAATAACAATATGTGGGTAATAGGGGTGCAACAATATAAATAAGGGGTATAACTACAATAGTAATGGGGTAATCACTAGTATTATAGGGACCCAACATGCCCCTCTCCTTCAAAAAAGTGTTGTCCTCAATGCTTGAGCAGTTCTATATACTTCTGCATAGAATTCTCATCCTCCCATGTGGAATCTTCAGTGGATAAGTTCTTCCACTTGATAAGATACTCTAAAATTGATCGATTTCGTAGCTGTCGAGTTCTTGTTTCTGTGACTGCTTCCGGTTCCAATATGATTTTTCCTTCCTCATCAAGTTCTGGCAATATTGTTTGAACTGGGAGCTTGTCACCTATAACCTTCTTTAAACATGAAACATGGAAAACTGGGTGCAATCGAGAAGCTACAGGAAGCTCCAATTTGTATGCCATAGTACCAATCTTTTCCAACACCTTGTACGGAACATAATACTTTGGTGATAATTTATTATCCTTCTTAGCTTGCTTTAGGGACATTTGCTTATATGGTTGTAGCCGTAGGAATACCCAATCACCTACATCAAAACTTCTTTCACTGCGATGTTGATCTGCCTGTTGTTTCATTCTATTTTGTGCCAACATGAGGTTATCCTTTAAGAGTTGGAGGATTTGTTGTTGATGTTCGATGTGATGTTCCACTGCCTGAACCTTAGAATTTTCTCTTAAATATGATGTGATTGATGGTGGTTGGTACCCATAAAGTGCCATAAATGGGGTCATTTTTGTTGTTGTATGGAAGGAAGTGTTATACCACCATTCAGCCAGAGGAAACCATTTGACCCATTGTGTCTGTTTATCAGATACAAAGCAACGAAGATATCCTTCCAAACATTTGTTTAATATCTCAGTTTTCCCATCAGATTGAGGATGATAAGATGAACTATGAGCTAACTGAGTACCAAGACAAGAAAATAATTCTGTCCAAAAATTTCCAGTGAAAATGGGATCTCTGTCACTTACAATAATCTTTGGGTTTCCATGTAGCTTTTGAACTGTTTCCATAAATGCAGTAGAAACTGTACTGGCTTTAAATGGATGTGATAATGCACAAAAGTGTGCATACTTGGTAAGTCTGTCAACTACCACCATGATGACACTCTTTCCCTCAGACATGGGTAAACCTGTGATAAAATCCATTGAAACCTCCTCCCAACGTTGGCTTGGAATGGATAAAGGTTGTAATAGACCCGGTGTCTTAATTGTTTCAACTTTATTTTTTTGGCAAACCAAACATTCCGCTACAAACTTTTGAATATCTGATTTAAGGCCATCCCAAAAAAATTCCTTCTTAACCCTGTGGTAAGTTTTTAAAAATCCTGAGTTCCCTCCTAAGGGAGAAGTGTGCAATTCCATAAGAATATTTTGCTTTAGCTGGGAATTCTTACAAAGGTATAAGCGATCTTTGTACCATAACGAATCATTTTGCCAGCTAAATGTATCAGAAGTACTTGAATCTTGTTGTAGCTTTCGAATAAGTGCCCACACTTCTTCGTCATTCTTCCATTCCTCCTTTGCTTCATTTATCCAATCTGGTTGGATAATAGAAATGGCACACAACAATGCTTCCATATCCTCATCCTTTCTTGAGAGTGCTGCTATTCTCCCATAATTCTTAACAAACTTGCGATAATATCCTGTCAACCCAAGAAATCCCTGCAGATGCTTTATGGATGTGGGGATTTTCCATTCCTTAATGGCTTTAATTTTGCTAGGGTCTACCTTAACTCCTTCATGAGATACAATATGACCCAAATATTCCACCTCCTGGACTCCAAAGAAACATTTGGATCTTTTTGCATATAATTGTTTCTCCTCCAATAGTTGTAGCACCTTGTCAACATGTTCAACATGATCCTTCCAAGACTTGCTATAGATTAGTATATCATCAAAAAATACTAACACAAATTTTCTAAGGAATGGTTTGAAAATTGAATTCATCAAACCTTGAAATGTTGAAGGTGCATTGGTAAGGCCAAAAGGCATGACCAAAAATTCATAATGACCCTCATGAGTTCTAAATTCCGTTTTCAGAATGTCTTCAATCTTCATTCTGATTTGATGATATCCCGAACGAAGATCCAACTTGGTGAAGTAAATTGATCCATGCAATTCATCCAGTAATTCATCAATGACAAGAATGGGGAACTTATCTTTAGTAGTGAGCTTGTTGAGCTCCCTATAATCTGGACACATGCGCCATGATCCATCCTTCTTGTGCACCAATACTACTGGAGCTGAGAAAGAACTTTGACTCGGTTGAATTATACCAACCTCTAGCATTTCTGCAACCATACGTTCAATTTCACTTTTTTGGACATATGGAGATCTGTACGGCCTGATGTTTGGAGGAACACTTCCTAGAATCATATGAATAGCATGATCACGATCACGCATAGGTGGGAGACCTTTGGGAGTCTCAAATACCTTGGAATGATTGTCCAGGACTTTTTGGAGATCTGGAGAAATAGATGATTCCAATGTGGAAACATCTAGCGAACATAATTGTGCAATTACACCTCTTTGCTCCTTTTTTAGAAGCTTTGTCATGCCATTAGAGCTAATTATCTTTCCTGGCTTCCCTGCAATACCCCTTAATTCAACTTCCTTTCCTTCCACAGAAAATTTCATGAAAAGTTCTTGAAAATTAAAAGCTATTGTACCCAAGGATTGTAGCCATTGGACTCCTAGTACAACATCAGCACCTCCCATTGGAATGGAAATCATTGGGCTAGTCAATACATATTCTCCCATGGATAGCTTGATATTATGGCACTTTCCAGAACAATTTATTGTTCCTCCATTTGCAATCATCACTTGACACTCTGGTGCTAGATATAGGAAGCAATTCAATTCTTTTGCTACCCTACAATGAATAAAATTGTGGGTGCTTCCTGAATCAATCAACACTATTACCTTTTTCTTCTTGATTTGTCCTTCTATCTTGATGGTTTGAGGAGTGGTAATTCCCGCCAATGCATTACAAGATATGGTCGGGTTTATTTGTTCTTCATCTAGGCTTTTTTCCTGGAATATATCCTCTTCTTTTGACCTTTCTTGCTCCTTTTCTTCTTCCTCTTCACAATCTATGTAGAATAATTTCTTCTCAGCACACTTATGACCTTTTGTGTATTTGCTATCACAATTGTAACAAAGCCCTTTTGCTCTTTTTTCTTCCAATTGTTGTAGTGTCAACCTTGTAGGTTGTGGAAGACTATGGGTAACAACACTTCCGTCTTTATAGTTGTGAATGGTATGCTTCCTAGTTGCCATAATTTCGCTTTCCATTTTTCTTGCTAACCTGAATGCCTTTTCTAATGAATCAGGTTCCCAAAGGCGCACATCATGTTGGATATTATCCTTTAAAGACCCTATGAACACATCAATCCTATGCTCCTCTGGAATATCTTTTACCCTTATGTTCAATTTTTGGAACTCCTCAATGTGCTCCTTTATTGAACCCTTTTGTTTGAGACTTATCAATTGGCTAAAAAAAGTGTTGCTTTTTGTATCCTCATAATGTGCTATCAATTCTTCCGTAAAAATTGCCCAAGTGATAAACTGTTTACGAGAACAAAGCCATTGATACCATATTCCAAATATAAAGTTGCAACGTACCTTATGTGTGTTTTGCACATTATTGAGATCGAAGAATTGCTCCATCTGTAATATCCATGTGGCGGGACCCTCGCCATCAAACTTCCTCATATCGATTTTTGGAACATGGTGAGTCTTCGATCCAACATTAGAGTCTATGGAATCATGATTAACATTTCTTTTGTTCTCATCATAAGTTTCCTTTAGTACTCTTTCACCCTTAGTGACTATTTCTTGTAGCAACTTATCCATCTTATCATCCATGCCATCAATTTTAGCGTCCATGCCATTCACCTTAGCTTCCATGCCATCCATCTTAGCTTCTACACCTTTCTTTAAACCATCCATCTTAGCTTCCACATCTTTCCTTAAACCATCCATTTTAGATTCTGTTGCTTTTTGTGCAAGTGACACTCGTTGCACTTGTTCTTGTAATTTTGATATATCATATAGCATTTCTTCTTCTTCTTCATGAGTCATGCTAAAGCTTTCAGGCTCCTTACTAGGTGTTTGCATTTTCTTTCCTCGGGGCATCAGTTACCGATAATAATTCTCTAATATGCCCTTTAAATTCCTTCAAAATAAATTTTCAAACCAAGCTTAAGCAAAAATTAAAGAAAATCTACACACCTTTTTTTCACTTTGTAGGAGCTCGATATTGCCTCCGATGTATCTCTGTAGTTTCTAATTATCTAGTTCTGAATTTGTGACCTGTAGTAGCCCTCTGTGTCCTCTTTCCAATGCCACAAGTCTGATCCAAATTGGATTCTCCAAGGAAGAGTTATGCGAAATCTCCCACAGTGACTTGATTATAGACTAGTTCAGTAGAGTGAACTTGTACGACGTGCCACGTGTTACTGTTTCAACCTTTGACTCTGAAAAATATATAAAAGAAAACTACAGTCCGTCCTCTTTCTGTACCTTCTGACGAAATTTCAATCCGATGCTCAAAAAGAAAGATATGACGATTTTCCCTAGGTCACCTGTTTTGAGTGTAATTCAGGAGTCTGCAAAAAGACCAACTTCCTCAGATCATATCTCCGAAAATATCATGCGAAAAACTCTGAAATTCGGACCCAAGGTTCAGCGCGATTTCTTCTCAAACGGGTTTTTTTTGCGACTTCTGAAACGTCACAGAAAACAAGTTATAGAAAAAATGCCACGATGACCTGTTTGGAGCAGCGAAACCCTAGAATCCAAAGCTCTGATACCAAATGTTATGAAACCAGCTCAAGAAAAGATAGAAAAGAAAGATCAACGCCTTAGAATTCAGCCTCTTCGAGGGGGCAACCTCTTTTACATTACATAAATGAACAATTCTTGGATGATACAAATGACAAAACCTCCTTTCTATATATAGGAGTCTAAGGAGTCACAATATAATCCAGCCGACCTAACAATAATAATATAAAGCCACAAAAATAATAATAGAGGGATTCTATGGGGCACAGAAATAACAATATGTGGGTAATAGGGGCACAACAATATAAATAAGGGGTATAACTACAATAGTAATGGGGTAATCACTAGTATTATAGGGACCCAACACAATCCAACAATGCTCATCATCATGCCCATCCTTTTTATAGTGAGTGCATGAAGCTTTGCTTTTCTGTGCAGTGTTAGCCTTCCTTGATTTCCACTTCTACCTTCTTTTCTCCTTGTTCTTGCTTACAGTGGGTTGGGATGGTCCCCCAACTTTTATATTTCCATTCTTTCCTCTAGTTTCTAGATGAGTAGCTTGTACAGAAACCTCATCTATATTAGTGGGGTTAAACATCAGGATGCCATGCCTCATTAGTTATGTAGACCACCAATGTATTTCAAAAGAGTCTCTGGTGAGTGTAATGAGATACCCAACATCAATGCTCTCTTTCTAAATTCTTCAGTATACCCTTTCACACTTTTCCCTTTCAACTGCCAAAGAGTTTTCCAACTCATCATGGCTTGTTGCGTATAGGCCAATGGATAGAACTACTTTTTGATTGTAGAAACAAATTCACTCCAGATAGAGATGGTCTTACCATGTCTTTTCATATCAGTTTGGGTTCTCCCTTCCCAACAAACCAAGGTAGTGCCTCCTTGGTGTAGGCTTGCGAGCTAAATCTTACTCTTGTCTGAGTCTATGTTCTGTACCCTGCAATACACATCAATTTGTCTAATCCAATTGTCCAACTTTTCAGCATTTAGCTCTCCATCATATATGGGCAAATCAAATTTAATATCTAGCTTGATCAAAGATGCTTTCTTATTATGCACAGGGCTATTGGGAGGTGTGAGAAAGCTTTCCTCTTTCCCTTTTCCCTTGGAGTGGTCATGAAAGTGAGACTCATCTTCTTCTTTATCTCGTTCAGAACCTGATGAATATTCAACCTTATGCTTTCTAAAGTCCCTATATATTTCTTCCACCGTAGAGTTTTTATCTAGGAAACTCTCTATGAATTGAGGGTCTGGCACCACATAACCTTCCTCTAACATTGTCTTCCGAGAATAAGCTCTCCCAATTTCAGGATTAGTTTCCACCAACTCTCCTTCTCATAATTTGAGCTTTGATATACTGACATTCACAGCTAAACCAACACAAGCTTGTCTAACCATATAGCCTAGAGCTCTCATACCACTTGATCTGATAATCACCCTATGAGTGACATTAGTTAAAGATTTATTGAATAAAGGTATTACAAACTCATGTGCTGGCATGTGTTCTATGCTATTTAAGTAACGAATCAATCAGATTACCAATACACAGACATTTGAAATGAAAAGACAGCAGAGAAATACAGTAAGCAAACACAAAAGATAAGAATTTAATAAGGAGTTCACCCTATTCTCCAGGGCTACATCTTTGGTCCATATCTCAATGGTGGCCTTATTTTATTGTGTTTTAAGCAGAGAATTACAATGCAGGAGCTCAATATGAGTCACCTGAAACAGATTTGCTTGGCAGGGTGGTTCTTGGATTCCCCAAGTCACTTGAGTACATAGACTTCTTCTTCCTACGAGCTCTGTGACCTTCTGGTCTACACTGGAGAGCCCAATGTGGTGCTTAGCCTAGACATATCCTCTCTGGGATGGCTCGGATCTCTCAAGCCTCTGGTGCTCGAGGATGCCTTTAGCTATCTCAGCCCTCTCTCCTGTTTCTACTTTTGCTACACTGTCTTCTTTCTCTATGTTCTGTCCTCCTTTCAGGATTCTGGTCTCTCTGTCTTCTCGGGGTTCTCTGTCCCTTTCTATCGCTGATTGACTGAATTCTCGTGTATTCTGTCTCTGTTCATGGATTTGAATCCATTTGTTCCCATGTTTTTTTGGTTCCTCTTCCGCCTCCGTTGAATCACCTTCTGTAGCTGCGCTTGGAGTTCCCTATTTGGCGTCATCATCAGCGCTCAGGGAGTGGCCACATGTCCTACTCTAAACGGTGCCAGCCTGCTTCATCGGTTCATTTCTTTGGTTACATCATGGAGTGAGTCTTTCTCCACCAAGGCTATCAAACAGTCCTCAAATCTTTACAAATTGTGGCTTATTCTCACATCAATTCCGCTTCCTCCATCGGGCGCGATCTCAGCCATCAGATCTGGGTCCCCCAGATCCAACGCCATACACACGTTTCATGTGGTTGACTTGGTCAACCTTTAGCATGCGATCAACAATGGTTTTCTCTCACCTCCGCTTGCCACACGTCGATCGTTGAGTGGGATTGCTCCGCTTCCATCCAAACCGCTTACCATTTGGGGGTGCCCCAATCAATACAGCCAGTTTCCAGAGCGTAGGTCCTGCCTTTGTCCTTTAGTGCTTTATTGCCTTTTGGCTGTGGTTCTCCAGCTCCCCATGCAAACGAGTGCTCTGAATTCTCGCATTTCTAGCCTGTTGGCCAAAAGATGCACAATTAGTGCTAATCGCGCATTAAAAATCACCTCCATTTCCTGATCTGGGCCTCCCAGGGGCTACTTTGACCTCCCATGCAGTCTCCATAGGCCTTGGTCAGCGCTTTGACCAAGGTCCTCATCTTACTGCGCTGGCTACCATTGCCACTAGTTCAGGGTGTTTTTGATCGCTGTTTTGAATTCTTAGAAGTTTTTCCCGACTTGATACAGTCATGGTTCTTTGACAGTTCTTTATGCATCCAATTTGGATCATTCATCCTCATCTTCCTCCTCCAACCAGAGAGATAGATCATGTTCTAACGAAGGTTGGGCAAGAGGATATAGGATTAACTTCTTGGACATATGACCATTCTTTATGGTCATGTTCCTAGCTTGACAACTGAGGTAGGCATCGGCAGTAGCCAACCAGGGTCTTCTCAGAATGAGAGGATACCTAGTGAGCTTTTCCTTGGGCTGGAGAACTAAGAAATCAGCATGGATCTCCCAAGAATTAATGGCGACCATCACATCTTCCACAATCCCCTCAAGGGTCACGGTGAAGTGGTCTGCTAACTGTAGCATGGTTGTGGTCTTCCTCAAGGAACCCTAAAGGTTGAGTTTGAACATTGTGTCCTTTGTCATCACATTAATGGCAGCTCCCAGATCAATCAAGGTATGTGGGATCATGGTGCCATTGATGTGGACATCAACTATTGGGCTTCGTGGGTCCAGATATTTTGGATAGATTACCTGCCCCAACATCCGATTGGAGAGTTGTCCTATGACATTGATGGTTGGGGCATCTCTCTTGCGCCTTCCGGGATGCCTAAAGCACTTCTCTTTGATCAACCTATTGTATATAGGCACATAGTTTATGGCTTGGAGAAGTGGTATCTTCACACATAACTGTTTCAATTCTCCCAGAAGTTCAGTTTCTTCCGGGGTAGGCTAGACTGTCATGGATAGTCTCTCACAAAAGGGTAGAATTACTTTCGGTTCAATTTCCTCTTTATCTTCCTCAACCTCCCTATTTGGAGGCTGACTATCTGGGAGAACTTTCCATGATCACAAGTTAATTTCCTAGACCTCCGTAGCATAAGTTGGGCATGATGGTTCACCACTAAACACTTGCTGACCCTGTCTATTGTTCGGGTTCAGATTCAGCTGGGCAAGAATTTGGGGTTGCTTTGGTGGAGCAGGAGGTAACGGCTGTGGTTGGGTAGGTGGTGGAGGCAAAAGAGTAGGAAGATAGTTGTATTGGGGCATCCACACCTAATGAGGTGCATTCCATTGAGGTGGTGGTTGAGCATAGGATTGCAATGAATGGTTGACTAGATGGGCATGATATTGAGATGAGAAGGACCAAGGAGGAGGCGTGGACGAGGAAGCATGAGCAGGGGAGCCCAAGAAGGTATGGAAGTGACTGTTTTGGGGTTGTAGTAAGCCTGGTATGTCCCTTGCATCCCCTGCTGGTATGGTCTAGGTCCATGCGACCTTCTTTGGTTTATGTAATAGAGTTGTTCAATGGCTCCCTCAGCCCCTTGATATACAAATTTAAGTTCGGGAAAGGAAGGGAACTTATCTGTAGAATGATTCTCCTCACAAACTGAACAAACCTCTATAGAGTTCAATGGGTATTCATTCCTAGGATGCCTCTTGGTGCATCTAGGGCAAAATATGGAAAAAGCCCTCTTTGCTTCCTCTTGTTTCCTTTTTATATGCAAGGTATCCATTTACATGGCAAGAGTCTGCAACATCTCACTCTTGAAGTCTTCCAACATGGTTCCAATTTCCCCCTTAATGGATGAGTTAGAGGAAGAGGTACTTTCCATGGGTTGACTCCCCCTACCTTTCTTTCTGGCTACTCTAGAATGGTTTCTAAAAATAGTCTTTATGTCTTCATAGGAGAGTTGGTAGATGTCTCCCCCGGACAGTAGATGGAGGGTTCCTAAAAGATCTTCTTGAATTCCCCTGAGCAGGATCATCTTCAGACACTCAGGGTCAAGTGTACACCTGGCCCTTTTGTAACTGAGCTGGAACCTTTCCTCATAGTCTTCCAGGGACTCATCACTTCCTATAGTCATTTGAAAAATTTCTTCTTTAGTATCCTTTGACCAACAATAGTCTCGATACTTGTTGTTAAAGGCTTGCTGCATCTGAGCCCAAGTTGTGATACTATTGCCAGGTAATCCCATGAACCAGTGCAATGCTGCATCCTTGAGAGTAGAAGGGAACAGTTTCGACTTTTGTTCATATTCTGCATAGTCGTAAGTTCAACAGATAACAACAAACTCAAACAAGAAGGTGTCATGATCTTCTATAGTTAGACCATGGAAATGAGGTAGGGTGGAAGGGTTTATATTATTTATTTTGGTGTCCCCAATGGTCTCTCGAATGGGAAAGGTACCCTCTATTCTTTCTCCATTTCCCCTAGCATTTATGTGTTCAACCATTGACTCTAAAGGAATCTTTTCTTCTCCTTCTTCCCCTATAGGTTCTTCAAATATGTTGGGCTGTTCACCTAAGGGTTCTTCTTGATCGCAACCATCGAAGAAGAGAGAAGGTTGGTTGTGTAAAGTAGTGGGGGTGTTGGGAAAAAAATTACCTAAATGATCTCAATTCCTACGAGGCATGAAAGGAAATCGTTTTGCTTGGTTTTTATTTCTTTTTCCCCACACTGATAGTACCTGCAAAACTAAAATTGATTGAAAAACCAAACAAATAGAAACTAACTTAAATGAACTTGCTGAAATGAAATTTGCAGAATTGAAGAGGAAAGGAAGGAAATGCAGAATTGAAAGAAAGGAAATGACTAATCTACTTTTGCTTAAATGGAAATTGCAGAATTGAAGAGGAAAGCAAAAAAAATGCAAAACTGAAAGAAAAGAAATGACTAATCTACTTTTACTGAAAAAAATTATTAGCAGAATGTTCTAATAGGAAATAGAAGAAAGTAGTAATCAGAATACTCTAACGCTTCCTCAGCAATGGTGCCAAAAATATGGTGAGCAACAGTATTGCAGAAATAATGCTGCAACTCCTGGGCAACCTACTTTACTCTTATCAACCCGGTAGTTCATAACAAACTTGGAAGCGACAGTGCTGTATGCACAAGTACTAGTTCTTACTACAGGTTGTCACTTGGTCAGTGAGTGCAAGATCAGTAGGAGCTCAAGCCAACTTCTATGGATTCCAGAAGAAGCTTTATATGTGATGGAAGGAAAGAAAGTGATTACTCTATTGATGCTATTCTACTTGCAGAAAGGAAGACTGAAATGTAAAGCAAATCAAGGAAATCCTAGTTAGCCACTAATCCTACTTTTGCAGAAAAAACTATGAAAAACATGAAAAGAATGCCATTATCTACTCAAGGAAGTAAAGAACATCTACCTAAGTTATTTCTAAAAGGAAATGAGCAAAAAGCATCTTTTTGGATTTTTATGTATTTTTATGTGAATTTGTTATGCATGTAATTTATTTGTTTGTGGATGTGGCAGCGAATAGGTAGCGATGGAGGGTGGTTTTTGGACTTGAGAGGATGTAGGATGGTGTGGATGGGTCCTAGGAGGTCTCAATTGGCCTTCTGGAGGCTTTTCCCAAACTCAGCCTTCAAAAGAAAGCCTACAGGAAAATCTACAGGAGGACACAGGAAATCTACAAGAGGAAAAACAATGTTCTATAGGAGGCCTACAAGAGGAGGCCGAGAGTAGTTTTCACTATTTTGAAGGTGTGAGAGTGGGTTGAGAAGGTAGATGAAGGTTGGAATGAAGTGTTAGGGTACCTAGGGCCTACCAAGAATCATTATGAGAGGGAAAGATGATTGGATTTGCTCAAGGAGAGAGAGGAAAGTCTATGGAAAATGCAAGAAACTAAGGCAGAATTGAGGGGAGACTTGGGAAACCTATAGGGCATAGATGAGATGGAGGATGGAGTGGCTGATAGGCTGGACTACTGCTAGAATATATCTTCTACATAAACAACTGACAGTCAACTAATGAGATTAAGCAAGAAACGAAACAAGTGCATCAAAAAATCAGAGTTTTTGTATCAAAGTAAACTATGGTCTATGGAAGAAAATGTTGACAACCATTGCATGAAAGAATATTGTTGAAAATAGTGAAATGAGGATGATGGATAAGTTCTGAAGCAAAGAAAACTAAAGTGTGAACCAATTAGAAAGCTGCAAACACTAGAAGTCCTATGAAGGAGGAAAATATTTGTTTTTGGGGCAGCAAGAGGGTCTTTGCCTCAGATCATTGTCCCAAAGGGAGGAAGAGAGGCCAAGGCACTGCTGCTAGCCTTTTGGATCTTTTCTTTATCACTGCTTAACCTTCTATTGAAAACAAAAATAGAAGCAAACTACTGAATCATAAAAAACAACGTATTCTTAACCATAAAAGAAATATATCTAACGACAACCTAATCTACAAACCGAAATGAAACATACAGATACAAGAAAAGAGTAGCTTGGCTACTTGGATTGGACCCTAACTCAAGAGCTTTAGCCCTCTGAGGTAACTTAGTGCTAACTCAAAAAGGATTCCATCTTTATTCTCAAAACAATAACAAGATTACATGAACTGTCAACATAATAAGCTCGAAGTTGAGTAGAGTTACATAAGAAATACTGCAGAAAAAATTCAACAAAAATTCAACCCTAGTGAGGCCCTAGGCATCTCTACTTATACAAATGAAGCTCCCAACAACTTCCTCAAAATAAAGGAGGCTTGGCTCCCAAATCTCGAGATAAACATCCGTTATCCTCCACTTGCTCGGTTGCCTGTACTTCGACTTGAATGAAGGGGAATTCGAAGTGGGGACTAATAAATGAGGGGGGTTCCCTCCTATAAGTCCTCTGATTTGTTCAGTTCGAGTTATTTATACCATTTTTCCACTGTATTCTTGACTTTGACCACAAAAATCATCAATAATCTGCATTAAACAGATATTAGACCTTATGGCATCATAACTAACTCAACTCACTCTATAAGCATAAATATAATCAGAAAATCATGTAATAAGCGAAGAGAATTGTTGATTTGACTAGGTTAGGAGGTAAAATGAGCCCATATAATTGCCCATTTATGAGGCTCATCAACAACCCCATTCACACAAAAATTTGAATTTATTTGACCTAGATAAGGATACATACCCGACCCCTTCCAAATTTGTCCTATGACTTGGAAATTTAAGAAACTAAAACTTGGTTTTAATTATTAAATCCACTTACTATATACTCTGTTTTTCTTGCACCCACTCAATATGCAAAAATACATAAATGGCTTCAGTACAACCAAGTTAAAAGAACTTGTTTCCTTTGAGAGATCTCAAATTCTGCCTAATAAACTTTAACAACAAAATCATTGTATATAAACCCTAACTTTAAAATTAGATAATTATTGTTATTATCATAAATACCACTCTGTGATAAATATTTTCGAACAAAAACCAAAAAAATATCTAAGAGTAAGAGTAAGAGTAGTTAATTGCTCAAATACAACTAAAATTGTATCTATTGTTTTTGGCGAGGGAAAATTTCAACATTTTTGAAAAAACTAAGTGTTAATTCATTTATGGCGAGGGAAAATTTCAACATTTTGAAAAAACTAAGCGTTAATGCATTTACATTTTAGGACTAAGGAGGATTTGTTCATTTTTCAAAAGGAAGGAGCCAAAATGTATGAATTCTGAAATTTCCAATCCCCTCTCTCAATCTCTCTGGATGTCCATAAACAAGAGGCTATTGGGCAGGTGATGGTATAGGTAGATGGTCTGAGGTTTTATCTCTCTTCATTCTTTCTCTGCATATCCAACAACTTCAAGGTGAATACGAAAACTTTATGGACCTGAGTAACATTTAGTCACCGATGAAAATCATCGGCTCTTCGCCATTCGTGCTATGGCAACTTTAGGGAGGATGCTTACTGACAGTTTACTACGCTTTCATGGGTGTGATGGGAAATTTATAAGATATTTTGTGGCAACGGACTGGTGTACAGCCAAAGCAGAGCATAAACCTCAACAAGCGGGCAAAGATTTGTCGCCTTTTCAGTTTTGGAGATGTTGCTAATTTGTCCCTGAACTTCAATGCTTTAAAATTATCAGTAAAACCTTATTCTCACAGCAGAAAATGGCATTTCCTAGGGGAACATGTGATGCACGATTCCCCAGCGGATGATATGCATGTTCAAAATTTTTATTCTATATTTCAACTTTTATTTTCAAATGCCACAAATGAGACCATCGCAAATTTTATAATCTTGAGAACCCGGTATCGAACCCCCACCATCGGCTCTTCAGTCTATTAATGGCACCAAGGTATGTTCCATTTGTAACTTCAATGCATTTTCACCCCACATTTGGTCTTCCACACAAAGAATACATGCATGTCAGGTTTCTGATTCAAAATCCATTGTTTTTTTGCAGCCATGCCCCATGATCTCTTGTGTTGGGAGGCATCATGCCACAGTTCTATTATTATCCATGTCTTTGATACCAATATCAGCCATATGCTTAATGCATCAGGTGGTTGAGAGGGCCTGAAAGGAGGAGGTAATTAACCTAGTTGACCTTGAATTCCATGTAAGGCTCTCTGTCTAAAAGTAGTTGTCTCCAAATATATAGGGCTAGGCATATATGGTGTGGGTAACAAAAGAAGGTAGCAAGGGACCTAGTAAAGTCTTTGTCTAAGTGGTGAAATCTTCCTGGATCTAGTAATATATGGAGTATCGAAAAGTGAAGTGCTACATGCAAATATTGTTGCTACCATTCTTTGGCACATCTATAGTTTTTTCTGATTATAATCCTGAGGGTGTGTTGATTGCCAGGTTGTCTTGGAGAGAGTGAGAGTATATGAATGCAGCTGTTAAGTAGGAATAATTTTCATTTTGTTTTTGTTTTTATGTTATTACTTATGCTCAAAAAATTTGTTGTTAGTGGTGTTATTACCCACCTCTTCAATAGATTCAACAGGCTTCCAACTAGGTCGTAGCACCTTCCATGAACGTACCTTGTGTGCAACTTGTAGATTGATGAATCATTGTTCATGGTATAAATTTCTTTGGGTGGTTGATCCTTTCAACAAACTATAAGATGTAATACCACTTGGCATCTCAAGTAGATGAAACAAGTTAGGAATTTCTGTATGTAGTTGTGGCCACCATTTAGGTAGAATTGTCAAAATGATTGCTAACCATGATGGCTGCACATTGAGAGATTGGCATAAATTTTAAAACTAACAACCCCTAAAGAGCACTCAAGCCAGAACACCGTTGTTGACATTTATGTTTTTCAAACATAGAAGTCTGTCCATCAATGTCGATATTGCATTTAACCACAACTATTTGATGTATATTGAGCATATTCATATGCATTTGACCAGATCAAATTCATATGCAACCTCTTCATAAACATTGCTACCTTCATCCTACCTTCAGGAAACATTAGTGGCAAGGTACAGATTATGTTGAGTAGTAGTAGAATGCTATGAGACTATACTTGCCATACACCATATGTATCCATCCATCTGAAACTTATTGAGCACCATCCACAAACATCTTTAATGACACACTGTGTACACCCAGATAAGGTTAGTTCAATTCCAGCATTATTCATATATGGCTAGATGAACAAAATCTATATTAGGAAAAATAGCGTTTTTCTCCTGCACCTGTGCATCTGAGAAAATTGTCAGTAGAGCCAATAACATATTTTATTTGAATGGTTATCCAACTAGGACAATTCAATGAGCTAAATTTATTGGAGTCCACAATTTTGGCACCTCTACAATTACCAGGTTTAGGCATTGTAACTTTTTGACAGTTTCAAATAGGCCAACCTCTCAACAATCTACTTCTACAAAAATTGATACATGTGCCAACTCTTGCCTAGTTGATCATGTAATGGAAGTCTTCATCTAACACAACATGATGATATTGATTTCAAGTAGCTAAAAGCATTCCTTCCTATTATATTGCTTACCACTTAACAATTTTTGGAACTTGGCATTGAATTTTATTCATTTCTAGTCTAGTCTAGTCTACCCAGGTGGTATATGTTGTCTTCACATTACTTTCTTGTTGTTGGAGATCTATCTCTGGAAATGGAAACTCCACTTCCAATAGACATACCAATTGTTGCAATACTGTAAACCATTTTTCATCTGTTGTTTAACACACTCAGTAGGAGTATAAATAAATGATGTAGCAATACTTACAAACATTCTGGCCAATGACCACTATCTCTCTAGTCTACCTATGTATCTCCAGCTTGTAAACACTACCAATGTTCTTGATATCCACAATGGTTTTTGTGGTAGAGTAATCATATGCATGATTGGGCTTAGGGACTTTTGGTTCAAGTACTACAAATTTAATTAGGTCCCTCTTAACATCCAAGGTTGTGAGGAGTTTGGCTTGGCCTTTTCTCTGATTTCCGACCTTAGTACATAGTTTTTTCTGCATATGCATGGATTCTTTTCTTTTTTAGCATATTCTCAAAATATGTCACTTTTTTCAAGAGGAGGAGGCTCTTGCTGAATCCCTGAGGTAGTATGTTGTGTTTGTACTAATGCAGTGGAGGACAACTGATCTATTTTTTTGAGGAGATGCTATTTCTAAGACTCTTCTTACTTGGCCTTCTTAGTAGTTTCCCCTACCTTAGCAATTGAAATAACTTCACTGATTGGCCTTCTCTCCCCTCTCTTCTGATACACGATCCCTTTAGAGGCTATAATGGTGGATGTTGTAGGTTTTTTCTTCAAATAATAAGCAGGAAAAGCCTATTTTACTTGTTACCAAGAATCCAATTTCACTGCTTCTTCCAAAACTTCATTTGCCTAATGCTTGTATGCTGATATTTCTCATCCTGCTTATCATCCCATGAGGATCATACCTCAAGCTAATTCCCTTCTAAAGGTATAATGAACTCAACATGTTATCTACATAAAATGAAGTAGTCCTTGTCTTCACTATGAAAGGACCCACCTCCTGTGGTACCTTGAATGTTATTGAGCTCTTATTTTTGACAAAATGGACCTAATCATAGTCCATTCTTTGCCTGATAAATTCTAGTGATAAAATTCTCATTGTATGGAATGTAGGGAGGAGGTATGGTTGTGTTTCTAAACCATGATTATTGTGTAGCCCTCAAATCAAAGAGGTAGCAGTCTCCCTACACCCGCCAGAGCATTATTTCCCATTTTTGGAAATGGACTCCTGGAGCTTGTTTATTGTAAATGAGTGTCTATTCCCAAAGACTCCTCACTTCTTAGAGGGCCTGCCATCAAATTACCCAATCCATGAAGAGGAGGAGACCTTCTTGTTTGAGCATCCATATATATAAAACCATTCTTCACATGATCTTGGCTCAATGCAACCAAGATGTCAAAATCAAGGACTTCTACATGTCAAGACATAGAATTTGTCATGTAGTTTCTTCAAGGTACCTCTACTTTCATGCTGATAAGGGGTGTTACAAAGAACTGATCTAAAGTGTCATGTACTTCTTCTCCTAGGAGTTCTTCAAGCATGAAAGCTTCAAGTGTGATGCACCCCTGCAATTTCTTTTACTAGAAGATCTCTGTAGCTTCTTCATAATAGATAATCTATCCAAAGTTTACATCTATCTTGTTCACAACTTCATTTGTGAACAAAACTATAATATTGTCATCAATTTACCAAGGCTACAACATATTGCTACTATATGGTAATGATATCATACATCATGTTGGACTAAAAAGAAACTATAAATGATGTTGAGTTGTATATGCTGAGAAGCCATACATGGGGTAGTGCTATATTAGGTTTGATGCCATATATAACTAACAAGGTATCCATCACCCATGTGTTGTTGTTCCATTTGCTGCCATATGACATAGGGCAACATTCTAAATTACACCATTGCTGCCAGTGGCTTTCGGCAATCCACTGTTTCTGCTAACACTACCATTTTATCTATTCACAACATCCAGTTCTCTTGCTGTCAATCTTCCTTTATCATACTCTTGTATATCTATTGCGTACAATTCTTGTCAAACTGTCATGGGCATGCTGTCCAATTGTTACTTTCATACAAGGATTTTGTCATGTTTAGATTGACATATGCATTATTGTCCAAAGTTACTTAGTCCAAGAACCTATCTCTGAAAATAGATCAATGCCATGCAAGGTTTGATGAGATTAAGGTGAGACTGTCACCCTATTATTGTCAAGAGATATTGTTACATTATTACTACCAAAGTGAATAGTGTGACTGTCTTTCAGTCAAGGTCAAAGATGTACAATGCTTGTACTAATGAGTTGCATCTGAGTGAATATCTTTCATATATAAGATTTGGTTCTATATGATGCTGCCTGTACTTAACACTGCCATATAGAAAATATACTTCTAAACTATAGCAAATTCATACAGTCTCAGAATATATATCTAGCTCTAGATATAATACATTCACTATGAAAATTAAGGTCTTTCACATAGGATTTTCAAATGGCCTAATTTTGCAACTCAGAAATAAGACTTATTCATTGTTCCAACTGAGAGGACTGAGATTTTAAAACAAATCTGTTTCTTCGGTGGTTCATAAGGGTTACAAGAGGACTGCTTAAAATGTCAGTTTGATAATACTGAGGGTGAATTGGAGCTCAAATAGTTATTGCAGAACTTGCCATCAGGAGTCTTACAACTGTCACAATGTTGTATCATCAATATCTATACTCTATACAAGATTTGGTCAGCTTGAGCTAGCGGTGGAAAGCTATGCACCTCTAGTCTTCAGTCATGATAAATTAGATTGGTAATTTTGACTTCCAACAGTAGTATGATCCCTTCAACATATAAATTCATCTCCTGAATTTGCATAGGATGTTTGGTCTATTGTCCAAACTGAAACTTGTGTTGTTCTAGGAATATACACACAAGGAATAGAGTTTTTAACTTCTACATTCAACAAAAGATACCCATCTTCTCTTTAAATAAGAAATAGTTCTGTAATAATGACAACATGTCCTTCACATCTAGAAAAGGTAATATCTCGACCCTTAATGGACCATTAATGGAGAGTGCTCAACCAACATTGAATAGGAGAAGAATGTGATCCACAAAGAATGTAACCCAACCTTATTAATGGCTAAAACTCCACATCCTTTCAAAGATGAAAACCTCTAAAAAAGAGTATCTTCCATAGGTCGACTTCTAGAATCACTGTTGAGTCCACATAGAACAAATATAAACTTTAGAACTATACTTTCTTCTATCTAATGTTTCCTAAGCATTCAAGATACTATTATAGGCGTTGGGCACCTCTGCTAACAATCTGAGTGGTGAAGGCTTGAGAAGAGGGTCTTTTCTCTTGGCCCTCCTACCAGGTCTTCACAACCAGTTGTACCTACAACTTTCCCTACAACCCTGAATAGAGATCCAAATTATTTCAGAATATACACAAAACACTCTTACTTACCTCTACACCAGAGGCCTAAGATTGCAAGAGATCTGAGCCAAAACTACCCTAAAGCCTCATAGTTGTCTGCCTTAGAACTGCAACTCTGTCTCCAAGGAAAACTCACATATTTTGAGAGAGACTATGGTCATATTACAAAGATTTGTAGATGGAGGAGACCATGGAGACTTATCTACAAACTCCACTTTGTGATTGCTTATCAATTAAAAGCATATGGTGGTATAATTCTTCTTTGGATCAAACAACTTTCTGCTAGTGACAAAAATAGGGTGATTAATGTTCCTATCCCATGGTTGCACAAGAATTGAACCTAGGGCTATGAATGATCCATCTACAAGCACATGAAGTATTTATTTCCAAAATGGAAAGACACGTATCAACATGTAACTGATTTCTTCTTGTGGGTATTGAACACTTTATAGCATTCCTATGTCCAATTGTATTTGGTGTCTTTCCTTAGTAATTGTTCCATCAGTGTGACAACTTCACATTGTCTCAGATGAACTTCATATAGTAGCCTATATGCCCCAATGTGGGATGCAACTGTCTTACAAACATAGGATCCTTCATATCCATAATTGATGCAATCTTTGCAAGACCTACTAGTAGACCCTTTGTGCAAATAATATGGCCCAATAATGTGCCAAAATGAGTGCCAAAGATACAATACTTAATATTTAGTGAAATTTGGAGTTTCTGAAATTTATTAACCACCAATATTAGGATTTATATGTGATATCTTAATAAGTTAAACATAATCTAGTCATCTAGTTATACCTCTAGGAACCTATGGATAAACTCTTTAAATGTTCTGGAAACTAATCAAGAGAATACAAATAGTGCATTCTTTAAACCAAATGGCATGACTCTATATGAAAAGGATACCTATTCTATCTTAAATGACATCTTGGTCCTATCCTCCTCTATGATATTCACTTGATGGTGTCTAGAAAACTTGATAGTGAACATGCAGGCCCTTAATGGAGTGTGCTCAACCAACAGTGAATAGGAGAAGAATACGGCCCACAGAGAAGGTAACCCGACCTTATTAATGGCCAGAACTCCACATCCTTTCAAAGATGAAAACCTCTAATAAAAGAGTAACTTGCATAGGTCGACTTCTAGACTCACTTTTGAGTCTGCATACAACAAATATAAACTTTAGAATTGTACTTTCTTCTATCTGATGTTTCCTAAGCATTCAAGATATTATTATAGGCATTGGGCACCTATGCTAACAATCTGAGTGGTGAAGGCTTGAGAAGAGGTATTTTCTCTTGGCCCTCCTACCAGCTCTTCACAACCAGTTGTACCTACAACTTTCCCTATAGCCCTGAACAAAGATCAAAATTATATCAGAATATACATGAAACACCCTTACTTACCTCTTCACCAAAGGCCTAAGACTGTAAGAGATCTGAGCCAAAACTACCCTAAAGCCTTGTAGCTTTCTACCTTAGAACTGCAGCTCTGTCTCCAAGGAAAGCTCACATACTTTGAGAGATTCTGCAGTCATATTACAGAGATTTGTCGATGGAGGAGACCATGGAGACTTATCTACAAGATCCACTTTTTGATTGCTTATCAATTAAAAGTATATGGTGGTATAATTCTTCTTTGGATCAAAAACTTTCTGATAGTGACAAAAATAGGGTGATTAATGTTCCTATTCCATGGTTGTACAAGAATTCAACATAAGGCTGAGAATAATCCATATACAAGCACATGAAGTGTTTATTTCCAAAATTGAAAGACACATATCAACATGTAACTAATTCCTTCTTGCGGGTATTGAACACTTTATAGCATTCCTATGTCCAATTGTATTTGGTGTCTTTCCTTAGTAATTGTTCCATCGATGTGACAACTTCACATTTTCTCGTCTTTCATTAGAGTAACAAAATGAACAATGAAGCAGACCAAAACTAAATCTAGAAATGAGACAACCTGATGTAAATCTCAGGAAACATATTGGGTGATGGTCATATGACGGGTTTTATTTATAATCTTGGGATAAAGGTGAACTCTCGTATGGTGAAAAAAACTCTCGTGTGATCCACTGTAGGAAAAAGAGGGAGATCTAAATAAATAACACTCAAAAATCTAGTTCTGAAACCTTAAGTGCGGGACTGAGTGGCCTCTATATCACTTAGATAATATCCTCCTCCTCAAAATCCAAATGATGAGAGTAAATCGAGCTCTTTGATCATAGGCTCTATGCAACTTCATGTCCCACAGAAAACACACATACAATCTCACACTATAGTTGGATTTAGATCCAACTAATCCAAACATGGAGATTGTGGTTGAGAGAATATCTCAACAATCTCCAACAAACCAAAACCAATTTACTAAGTCAAGTATTAATCTTAACACATTGTAGCTCCAAACTAGGCCCAAACCCTTAAGCAAGGAATGGGATGAATCCTTAGTAATCATATTTATTTTCTCTACTGCAGTTGAAGGGATCATCCATTGTATATCAGATCCCTAGTCTGAGTCAATAGGGATCACTGCCCCATACATCGTTCTTCTGCTGTACATTTTGATATGATATAACCAGTATATTTTTATTTCTAATAAAGAAAAAACAGAAGCAAATCCTTTAGTCCACATTTTGATAGACATGCATTATTCTATCCTTCATCTAGCTCTCCAAGGTTTCTTCCAGATGTAACTAGTATATTTTTTTCCTATTTCAAGCAGATCTTAGATCAAAATGGCAGTTGCATTATTTTTCCGAATGAACTTCCTCAGTTAGATGTATATTGAACCACTGTTATTTTTTTCCACTTGCTTTGGATTTCCTAAGCATTGCTATGCGTTTTTGTTTTTTAAATGAAAGTTCTTCCATTGAAATGAACTTGTACTCATACTTTCATGAGAATGAGAATGAATACAAAAATTCATCCAAACTACATTCCAATGCATATTCTCATTATTTAGAGTGCCTCTAATGTTGAACCTACAAATATTTTGTTGTTGTCACGGGCTTATGACTTAATGCTAGTACTGGGCACGTTTGAAATTTGATAGCTAATAAATTCTTGTATTAATTTGTCATCAAATATTTTTACAACACTTGTGATTTTGATCATATTTTAAATTTTTTGTTGAATTCCCCAAGTAGTAGAAGGACTTCTTTTCTTATACCTAACAAAGAAATTCCAATTCAGGAATTAATCCTCATAAAACATATCACAACTCCTGATATTGGGACAGTGCAAACACCAGGTGAATCTAAGCCTGACTTTGAGATTGTTGATGGTGAATCTGAGAAACTAGGGTCTGCTTATGTTAATAAGGAGGAGGTGCATACATTCCAAAAAATTATAAGTTTCAGTCGGTTGGAGTATGGAGCATGTGCTTATGGGACCAAATGGGCCAGCTAAAGCAAATGAACCTTATGGAGTTGGGTCCAGAATGTGAAACACTTATGGCTGACCTTCCTTGGGATACTGCAAAGTTCAAGGAGTTTTCATAAAGTATTTGTGTGCATTTGGTTGAGTGCATTCCTGCATTGAGAAAGCTTTAGCATAATGCATTATGATGTACTGAACATGATGCACAAAAGGATAAGGTAAGGATGGAGATGCATCTAGTGCATTCTCTGGAGCTCCAGTTTATTGGCATGTTGATTTGGAACAAGTTCCTTGGGGAGTGCCAACCATCATTACTGCCCATGAATTTTATGATGCTCTTCTAGTGCACCAATTCCAGAAAACTCCTCGTGGGTGGTATGAAAAGCTCATTGATATTGCAGAAGATTCCTTCGATGGACTTCATTTTATGTTGTCTCAAGAACCAACAATTGCCAACAAGTTGTACTTAACTAAACACCTTAAGGGGCTTTCTCCATATGAAATATCTCACTGGAGCACGTTGAAGTTTACTCTCAGGCTATTGAATTGGCAAGGAATATCACTAAGAGGATTTCATCAGATGGTGGTTGGAGGCAACACTCATGGAACATCCTTTGGATTTGCTCTTCATTCGTATTTGTACATTCTTTTGCATGCATTGGCAGTTGCTCCAGCTTCCTCGGTGTTTCGGGTAGAACAAAAGATTTTGGGTGCTCATCTATTCTATGCTCAAGTTATTGCATGGGGTTTTCTAAACCTTCTTGAACCATGAGATGGATTTCACAACTGAAAAAAAACCTTCTCGAACCATAAGATGGATGTCACAACTGAAAACAGGGGATTTACTGGACATTTTCACCATTCTACCCAGTTAACTTCTGAGACAGTTTTTGGGTAAACGGGGATGAGTTATAAAAATATGAGAGAGGTTATTGTCAAGCACAGATTAAGGAACATTAACCTCTTTCAGTTTTCCTACAGGTGTCACATATTGGGAGAACCGATTTCGTGTTTGAGCCCTAGTTTTCGAGATTCATAATTTTCCTGTTTAACACATATGTTTAAAATGTAGATATCGGTTAAATAGAGACGAATCTCAAAAAACTGAGAGAGGTTTTTTCTCAGAACAAGTAGGTATACAAAAAGTCTTGTAATGTTTACACATATTTAATGAGTTAGGAGATACGAGCTCCTTAACTGACACCTAATTTTCAGCACTCTAGTGCATTTTTCATGGCAGACAGTTCCAAACTTCAATGTAACTGCTGCTATCTTTGAAAATTTGGTTATATTCGACCCGCTGAGCCTGGGGAAGAATTATTTCCTATATAATATTGTAATTTTAATGTGTAAATGGTTGGATTTGGGTGAATTGTAGCACTGTTCTGAGCTCCTGGAGCTGCTGTAATCATTTTCCTGAAATTCAATAAAATTGGGTTTTGCAAGCTTAGATTCAATTTGCAGAGATTCTTGTGATGTATTTGCTATTGTTTGTCTTCTCTGTGTATGTATTTCTTTATTTTCCAGGTCTTTCATATCTATTTAGATGTTTAGATTGAGAAATGTGTAAGAATTCATTCTCACAATGCTTTGATTTTTTCCTTCTAACATTTGTTTGTAAAGTCTTCTGCATGGTTTCAAGGTATTCTACAGCTGAGACCTTGATGCCCCACTGAATGTTTCTCTTTCCATCCCACTACAATGACAACCCTCTGATTTTGGCACAGTCCATATGTCTATCTTGCCTCTGTTGACGAATTCCAGAGTGGATTTCCCAGATTTGTTTTCTTTTCAGACCTCTTGACTCCATGCCCAATGGATCTCTTGACTTGTGTTGCAAGGAACCAGATTCAATAATTTTACTTTTTAATCCCTAATCTAGCCCCCTGAGTCAAATAGAGGTCAGATCTAGTATTTGATCCAGAGAGAGCCCTCTCTTAGGTTGGAAGTGGCTAGTTACCAACCTAGAAGCGATTTGAAATGGTTACCTCTGTGGTTCCTGTCCTCAGCCTGGAGGCAATTACAGAGCATTAACATTGTGCACATATTGTTTTGTGTGCAATGTTACAATAATGCATTGCTTGCTATAAATTCACCATTTTCTTATGTTGTGCACATACTAGCTTATGTGCAGGAACAATAAACTGCTCAAAATAAATAAACTACTTCATGCTTTGCACAACACTCATTAGTATTACATTGCCAGAGGTAAAAGTGAACATGGCACATAACTATTGATTGATTTCATCCCAATCTCTCATTCTGTGTTTTCTCCTAAATGTACTAGATTTGTGGGACCAAATCCTTGGTATTGGAAAACTATTGCACCCATTGGGCCCATGATATCTTCCTTTTTTCCACTATTGTGCACATAAACCTATGTGCTGATGTAGGTCTTCCATCCCTTTATATTTGTTGGAAAAATCATAAAATCCTATGAGTTGGAACCTAATTTGGATGCATTCAACTACCTTCACTCAATCTCTAAAGTTATCTGAATCCATGAACCAAAAATCAGAAATTAAGAAGGCCCTAATTGTAGCAAAAACTTGAATAATTACAAAATAATAACAAAGATATGAAGACAAGAAACGATAAAAAATACTAGTGATTTCAACTAGAACTGGATACTGACTTTGAAGAACAAATGTAAATGATACTACGAAGTATTTTGCAGCTGAGTAACCCAGAAAATAAATATGATACAAAGGAATTCTTCTGAGAAGGTATGGATGCCAACTGAGGTGAAATAAATAGTAGTATGGATACCGCCCTTGCCCCAAATGTTCTCTTTCAGACCGCCTTCATAAAAATCCTCTACTCCAATGTCTAATGGTCATTTTATAGTTAGTCTTCCCTCTTTTTGTAGAAAAGAGGAGTTGCAAACTTTGATTAGTGACAATTACGAGTGAAAGTTGTAACCAAATATGCATGGAGTTACAAAGGATTTTATGATGGGAGGGACATAATTTTTAGCTTTTCAGGTTTCTTTGAAAATGTTTACACCATGTTTGGGCCTTGCGGGTACTTTGTGAGATGTGGGGTGCATGGTGTATGGTTGGACCATGCTCTTCCATGATGGACTTGGACATTGGAGGTGGTTTACTATTTGCTACTAGGCCTTATTTGTATGTTTGAAAGACGTTCTTCCTTGAAGTGTTGGATAAGTATGGAGCTTGGTGACTTCATGTTGTTGATGCATGAAGCGATTTTATGTTCTTGGAGTCGAGTTGGGTATTTTAGAGGAGGTTATTGAGCCCTAGACAACACGGGGATGCTTGGTTGCTTGCATGGAGGTTTACACTTGAAATGTGGACTCTTGGGTTGAGGGAGTGGATATGTAGGTGTGGGAGTCCTTAAGGTGACACATGACCCTGGATATGCATTTTCCTTAAGGAGACATACAACCATGGAGATGCATTGGAGCTTTGGAGGATTATTGGACCTTAGGTAGTAGTGCTCATGCCATGGATGCCTTTCTTGTTAATCATGGTCACCTTTGAGCCTCACACATGTCACTTAGAGTAGAGTGCTTCACATGGGTGGACCTACTTGTGTCTTGCAAGTTTGCTTGTAGTGGACTAGGTCCACTTGTTATTGTAAAGCCCCTTTACCTCTCATATAAATAGAGGAAGGAGTGAGTTCCTATTATAGTCGATCATGCACTTATGCATATTCCTTTACATACTTGGGTTAGATATGTAAGAGTACTGCTACTTTCTCTCTATATTTCTTGTTCAATCTTCTTTGGACTTTGTTTTTTTGTCTTAAGGTGCTAGTGTTTCTTGGAGAATTCACCTGAAAACTTCATATATATGAAGAAGAAATGAAAGATGTGGGGTGGATGGTGTATGGTTCGACCATGCTCTTCCATGATGGACTTGGACATTAGGGTTGGTTTACTATTTGCTTCTAGACCTTGTTTGGATGTTTGAAAGGCATTCTTCCTCAAAGTGTTAGGTAAGTATGGAGCTTCGTGAATTCATGTTGTTGATGCATGAAGGGATTTTATGTGCTTGGAGTAGAGTTGGGTATTTTAGAGGAGGTTATTGAGCCCTAGATAGCATGTGGTTTCTTGGTTGCTTGCATTGAGGTTTACACTTGACATGTGGACTTTTGGGTTGAGGGAGTGGATATGTAGGTGTGGAAGTCCTTAAGGCGATGCATGACCCTGAATATGCATTGTCCTTAAGGAGACACATGACCATGGATATGCATTGGAGCTTTGGAGCCTTGGAGGATTGTTGGACCTTGGAGAGTAGTGCTCATGCCATGGAGGCCTTGCTTGTTAATCACTGTCACCTTTGAGCCTCACACATGTCGCTTAGAGTAGAGTGCTTTAGATGGGTGGACCTACTTGTGTCTTGCAAGTTTTCTTGTAGCGGACTAGGTCCACTTCTTATTGTAAAGCCCCTTTACATATGATATAAATAGAGGAAGGAGTGAGTTGTTATTATAGTCGATCATGCACTTGTGCATATTCCTTTTCATACTTGGGTTAAAGAGATGTAAGAGTAGTGCTACTTTCTCTCTCTCTCTCTCTCTCTCTCCCTCTCTCGTTTAATCTTCCTTGCACTTTATGTGTTTTTGTCTTAAGGTGCTAGTGTTTCTTGGAGCATTCACTCGAAAATTTCATATAGATAAAGAAGAAATGAAATCCATGCACACAATCACAACCTATCATATAATTCTCCATGCCTTCAAAAACCCTAGATATGGAAAACCAAGAGAAACACTAGCTCCACCAAAGATACTCGAACAATCAATCCTTTTGAATATATTTTGAAATATCTTTGGTCGAGCTAAGGTTTCTATTGGTTTTCACTATCTAGGGTTTTGGAGAACTTAGAGCATTATATGATGAGTTTTGATCGTGTTCATGGATTTCAGTTCTTACACACACATATGAAGTTCCCAACTATCCATAATTGTGTTATTTTAGATTTGACTTCCAGCTTACCACTGCCTAGCTTACATTGTCACTCCTATAAATTGTGTTATTTCAAAGATATGACTTCCAAATTTTCATAAATACAATGTCCTCAAAAATATAGCTGAACACTTCCATATTCATAGTTAGATCATATTCCAAGAATATATACATTTGTTGTACAGATCAACAATTGTCTCACAAACAACAATCACATCACAAGAGACAATTGAACTTGGTTGTGGAGGATATTAATTTATCCTCTCAAGTTCCTAAGTTCTTTTTTGTTGTCAAATAGAATTAGAACTAGATAAAAAAACAAGTTGACCAAAAAATACATAAATTTTTCAAATTTGGGAAAAAACATATATATTAATGTGCATCCATATCAATCACAACCATTATACAAAAAAATTTCCAAAGTTTTCCTAGAAATAGATTTGGACGTTTCCGAACATGATATTCTTAAAGAATATGTTGTCTTGAAGCCAAGCGTGCACCATATCATAGTTAAAATATAAAGTCTTTGGCACCCTTAAAATTGGCACTAGTCTGAGAATCCTATACCATACTAAGAGCATATTTGTGCTAAGAGAGTTCACCATGCATTTACAACCACCTTTTTTCTTAAGGGTGAAAGTTGTTTTGTGCCACATAACATTGTTTGAAGGACAAATGTCCATTTCATAAAACAGAAGAAAGCTTGAAATGCTTGTTCTATAGCTAGAAGTATCGTTATGACATTGTTCACAACTTTTAAGTACTTTGTTGAAGGACTTCAAAAGAATGCAAAAGTGATTTAGTGGGTAAGAATGTTCAATGATGGGTATTATTGTGATATTATTTTTCCAACATGCTCCTACTAAATTGAAAATGGGGTTTTCTATTTATTGTTTGGGCCAAATATTGTAACAATAGCACTAGTGCATTAAGTATGCTAAAAAGGTCACTTTCTTGTTAATTTGACCATGAATATATCTTTTACAAAGCAATATTTATTAGCTCTATTTAGGTTAGTGGTTTGATAAGAAAATTTATGTAGTCTCTTCACTAAATTTCTTAAAGATTTTATATTTATGCTTTTTGACAAAAAATGGCTAACATTTTACCCTGGCTAAGTAAGGATTCTTTAAATAATATTCTAACTTGGTTCCTTTCTGTTCCATCTAAGCTTGTAAAAGTCTCATGAATTTACATTGAACAATGTAAGAATCTAGTCTTTTCCAGAAACAATCAAGCCAAATCTTTCATTTTGCAAATTACCTACCAATTCTGGACATATTCTTTGAAATTTCTATGCTGGAGGTGCTGGATTTAGGTAAGTGATGAAAAATGCACACCTATAGTTCTATTGTTCACCTATTAGACCAACATAAATTATAGGCAAACTTGGAAGGATTGGACATGACTGTTCCAACCATACTCTTATTGGCGCATAGTACATATATTCATAGCACATACCCACAATACTATTGTTCACCTATTCGGCTAGTGCATATTGTAGGCAAACTAATAAATTTTCAACTTCACTGTCTCAAGTTCATAAACCATCACTAAAGATGCAAGATATTGTGTGCATCCTTGGATATCTTTGATATTGCAAGCTAACTATTTAGATAAATGCATGTATAAAACTTCTATATTAGCAAAATAACCATCAATATTTGTTTCTTGCATTTTGGGTTGAATTTATAATAGTATGCTAAAAAGTGTCATTTCAACGTCTGCAAATTACGATATATAAATGTGAGATATATACTCTACATCTTTGGGTTATCTCTTTTTCAAATCTGAGCCTTTTTAGGCTACATGTTAATTGTTTGAACTTTGAACTTTGAAGAAATTCTTGAATGGACTTCGTAAATACTCGAATGAATGGACTTTGTAAGGCAGTGGGTACCATAAATTGTGTTATTTTAAGGATCTGACGTCCATATTTTCATAAAATACCAATATCCTCAATAAATACTTATATGTATAGATACTTATGTTCAGAATTATATATGTGTTGGAGCAGTTCCTTTATGTTTTACTACAATCCTGATGTTGAAAAGCTTTAGTCGACCTTTTTCATCAATTGTTCATAGACTATGCAAAAGATTTCAAAATGTGGCAAAAATTACATTTCTTCTGATTTCTTTTTTATTGTACATGAAAAGATAACCATGTTGTAGGAATGAGGTATCCTACAGTCTGTTTCAATTTGTGGATAATTATTTTCCTCCCAATTTTTTACAATGATGTAGATTTCATTTTCATGTCGATGGTTTTTACATGTATGTTATCTATCCCCAAATGCTGGTAATGGAGAGGATCTTGAGAGGTAGTCGTGGACATAGACTATCAGAGGTTAATGTTACAATACCACTTCCACTTGGTATCAGAAAGATTTTAATGGTCTATGACATAAAGAATAGTTATTTAATGACAGGGTTGAAAGGGCAACATCATGTCTTAGTTTTAAGTCATTTATTTGCGTTTCTTAGCTGTAAGTCATATGTTTGATTTTGAGCTCTATCAGATCAATTATTTCACTAATCCAATATGCATGGCTTGTATTTCTCACCCGATGTTAGTTACATGACATGGTTGATATAACATTCAATTCTAGGCCACTTTTATTTTAAGTCAGAGATTTTATTGATTAAAATCATGTTCATATTTTGATTGGTTTACTTGGAGATTGATTTAAAAAAGTTTTTTAAATTCCACGTGGATGTTATTTTTCCAGGGTGAGCTCTTTGCACCAGTAACATCAAATGAGTCCTAGAACATAGGTATACAACAAACACATCTTTGGCCTTTGTTGTGTATCTGTTATTCTTTATATCATTGATGGATGGTTATTGATGATGTAAAACAGAGCATGGGAAGGTCCTACCAATTCTCTTGACAAAACAAAATAAAATGGAGTGGTGGAATTGTTTTTTTTCTTTTCTCAGTAAAAGCTAAATCTATTAAGTAAACGTATGGTACAATAAGAGCTTACAACCAAGAGAGACAAGAACACATGTAGCTGGAAAGGATAGGCTATCCACCTCAGCTCCTAAGAGAAGAGGAGAAGAGAGCAGAACTGAGCACGAAGAAGCACGAGGAACAGAGGAGCAAGGAACAGAGGAGCAGGAACAGAACAGAGGATTCTACCCAACATGTGTAGAATCGACTATTTGACATTTTTTCTCTTTCTTTTTACCAACTTTGACCCAATCAAGAGGACTTTGCTGAGCTGGCATGATCTGCAAACTGATATGTGCTGGCGGAGAGGCCTCCTTGTCTGAATCTGAGGTGGAGGATTCATGATTCCTTTTCTGTGAGACTGGTAGAATAGACGGAGCCACAGGACTAGTCGTTGGCGGATCTTGTGCTGGCTCTGCCGCCGATCCTTCCTTATTCTCTTCTTCTTCATCCGAGCTAGAGTCAAAATCGTCCATGGGGGCAGGATCATGTGGCTTCCAGCTTTTGGAATTCTGTTTAGGAATGGCTTTCTTCGTTTGGGCCGGCATCGTGGGACAAGAGCTTTGGAGGTGTCTTGCATGATGGCAATTTCAGCAGCGAAAGGCTGTGTTCTCGTAATCTAAGGTTTGAGTCCAATAGAAGTCTCCAATTTTGAGATTAATCTGGTTCGGGAGACCTTTGCTCATGTCTATTTTTGCACAAATTCTGGCAAATGTATATAAGCCTTTTTCCCCTCTAGTGATGCCTATGTCTGGAAAGCAGCCTAGAGAGTCGCCAATCCCTTCGAATACAGAAAAGTGCCATAGATGCGCCGGGAGGTTTGGAAGTCTGACCCAGATGGGGAGTTTGGTGATGACTGCTGTAGAGGGATTGAAATCTGGGAACCAAGGGGTGAGGAATAGACCGGCTACACCCTAGAACCAGGGTCCATCAATTAAGGCTTTTTGATAGTCCTCACCGAAGGCAAACACTACTATGAAGAAGCCCTTTGAGTATAACAGAACCTTTCAATTATTGGTCCAGTTAGA
This sequence comes from Pinus tabuliformis, assembly GCA_031772625.1. Taxonomy (NCBI): domain Eukaryota; kingdom Viridiplantae; phylum Streptophyta; class Pinopsida; order Pinales; family Pinaceae; genus Pinus; species Pinus tabuliformis. The sequence goes on along the minus strand of CM062820.1, from coordinate 1,003,580,428 downwards.
GTGAAGCCATTGGTAGAGGTCAGTTTTGCGTGGCCATAACCCATTGAACCTGGAGATAATGGCATGTTCAGTAAACTTTTGGGTTTGCTCACCCAATGATGGATGCTTTATTTCAATGGATGGGGTTTCTTCCAGTTTTTCCACCAGAAAGGGCTTGGGAGCCTGAGCTGGTGGAGCTGTTCTCTTAGGCACCTGAGCGTGGACATCGTCCTTATATGAAAATGCCCCAGCTGAGGAGGACTGACCCCTAGCTCCCCCTCTCAAACAAAAGGTAAAAATAATGGAAGTTTTTCTCTTAACGCTGTAAAAAGTCAGGGGGTTAAGATCCTCGAGCTGTTTACCTTCATGGAGAAGTCAATGAGTTGTTGAGGGAATCCTCAACTTGAGTTCTAGAGCAAACTTGAGGTCTTGCACTTGATCCGACGCTTTCACCCATTGTAGCAGAGTTTTGCCCGAGTTTAGCCTGATCAATATCTGGAATGAGGCAGAAAGATCAGATGGCTACTTGCTTTTGCATATCTGAGACATGAGGAGGCTGGAACTTTGAAGGGCCTCCTTTTCCTGAACTTGACGCGGGGGTTTGTGAGGAGATGAGGAGAAAATCCTAAGGTTGTTGATTCTGTCATTGCGATCCGCCCCAAAGAATTTCCAGAAGCTCCAGCTGGGTCGATTCAGGAAGCTTGAATAGTTCTGATGGTCAGAAATAGAGTAATGGTGATTCTAGGGGGACATATAAGGTATAAATATGATTGAGCAGCCTTTCAAGGTAAAGAATTTCTTCCCGAGAGCGGCCTCCTGGGGAAAAAAGAGAACATATTATTCATGTTCGTTTTTATCCAGTGCATCTACAATTTGATGGGGGCTGTTGTATCTAGTTGCCGCAGAAGAGGGCCAAGAACAGGCTGCCCCAAAGACTAGATCAGAATAGAATAAATGGGGGTGAGCTCTCAGGAGATATTTGAAATCATGCAGAACAGAAATGAGAGAGAAAGCCTGCGTTCCTTGAGTTAAACGCGCATCTCCATCAGCGGCATGGCCGAGCAGGGGCCTAACGGTGGCCGAGAGAGGGGAGGCAGTAGTAAGTCGGCTAGGGTTCATCTTCGGCTCCTGTAAATCGTGGTGGAATTGTGTTTTAAAGGGTGAGCCAGAAATCAATACTTGAAAGGTAGAAATTGAGAATGGCAAGTTATCTGATATGGATCTAGAGACATAACAGACTGTGGAAAAAAAATGATGGTATTGACGAGTCCTCGCAACAAATAAGCTCTAACTGTTAGACCACTGCCCAAATTTCAGTTATCTGCAATGGAAATAGTGACTCTAGTTTTATTTGTATGAATAGCGACTGTGACCATTGTCGTATTCCTTTCTTATGAATGATTTTGATTTTCAAACTCCAACTAGTTTGTTGTTAAACTAATTAAATATTTAATGACAAACTTATGGTTTTAAAAGCGATTTTCTAAATCTATTTTCTTGAGAAAATTTGTCCTTTTTACTTTAGGTACTATAGATTGCTACTGTGTAACATATGCTATGATATAATTCCCTAGATAAATAGACAGAAGTGTTGTACAACATAGTCTTTTTTTAAATCTAAAGAAACATTATTTCCAAATACAAAGTTTATTAATGAAGAACATCTTTTAGACTACTTAGCTAAGTTATGATTATATTTTGGTAGGGGATTTTTTGTACACTGATATTGTGTTGTCTATTTGGTTTATGTCAGGTAACAATGGTTAATAAGGAATGTGTTCATGAGCAGCAGGCACACATCTTATTCTACTATCGAAAGGAAAATCCACGGTTTTCAGGCATGGTAACAAAAGCACAAATGTTAGTGGGATATTCAAAGTCCATGTTGGATGAATTTAATACTAGTGATGATTTTGATTTTTTGTTAGATAAATAATGTCACAAGTCAAATTCAAATAAACAAAATCAGCTCAAGAATGAAGGTGAAGTTATTGCTTTCTGTCCAAGTCAATTTTTTCTATTTGTTGGTTGCTATCATGTTTTGAGTGCAGACTTGTGAAACTCCAAATTACATGTTGGTTTAGGTAAAGGAGATATATATATAATTGTATCATATTTCATTTATGGCTTCCAGAGATCTGTGTTACATTTGCACAAAAGTTTAGATATCATTCAAATATCTAAATACCAAACACAAACAACATTGAGTTTTTTCTTTCATTCAACCTGTAACATGTTGCATTTGTCTTCATCAATGCTCTTCTTCCATATGCTATCCACTTATGACATTTCCTTTGTAATATTTGGTGCATTTGCTAGTTATAGGTCATTTGCAGGTTATAAATGTCTTCAGAGTTTCACTTCTAATTGAGTATTCAAGTGAACATATTGATTCTCTTATACATAACTATTTTTTCCTCCACCCACTTCTCATAACTTCCAAAACCACTAGGTAGGGACCTACAACTTCAATGTTGCTTTGCTTGTTTAGTAAAATATTGTCGAGACTTTAATTTATTGAAAGTTGTATAATTTACAATTTATGAAGTTTCAAGGTCTAATTTTTAAGAGCCTAATTCTTTAAAAGGTGCTAGCTCAATGGAAGAGCACCTTCTTTACAAGCAGGAGGTTGGTGGTTTGATTCCATCGTGCCCTGACATTCATATGGAGTGGTGACAATCAATTTTTAGTGATGAAAGCTCTTTTGACAATCACCAATGAGCTTTGGTGACATTTTTCAACCCTCACCAAAATATGAAATGGTGATGGTCTATGAACGCCACCATATATACGCATCAATAGTGACAACCCTCAAAGATCCATAACCATAAATCATTGTTGCTGATATGAAATGGTCACAGTCTTTGTCCATCATTATAGTCATTATTCGTGACGGACCTTGAATGTCACCACACCACCTATACTTCTGGCAATGCAGCTTTTGGTGAAGGTCAATGAACGTCACCATATATATGCACCAATAGTGATGAACATGACAGATCCATCACAATAAATCATTTTTATTTATATGAAATGGTGACGGTCACTATCCTTCATTATAATCAATATTCATGACAAACCTTGAATGTCACCATAACACATATACTTTTGGTGATGCCACCTTTGGTGACGTTCATTTTTTGGTGACCCAGGCTATGGTCCGTCATCATTGCTCATATGAAATGGTGATAGTCGCTATCTGTCATTATAAATCATTATTGGTGATGGAATTTGAATGTCACTACAACACCTATACTTTTGGCAATGCCATCTTTGGTGACGTTAAGTTTTTGGCGATGGAGGCTATGGTCTGTCACCATTGCTCATATGAAATGGTGACGATCGCTATCTGTCATTATAAATCATTATCGATGACGGAATTTGAATGTCACTACAACACTTATACTTTTGGCGACGCCAATTTTGGTGACGTTTAGTTTTTGGTGACGAAGGCTCTTTTAACTGTCACCAATGAGCTTATGTTGACATTTTTTTCCCCTCACCAACGTCATTTTTTCTTGTAATTAATATATAAAAATAAATCTTTATCTACATGTAGTAATATATTTTCTTTAGTAAGAAAACTAGTGTGAGTTTTGTGTAACCACAAATCGAGATAATTTTCACTTATTTTCCATTTCAAGAAATCACAAATCTACTTAGTTTCTAACACACAAGATTCACTTATAATATGTGTAATAAAATATGTGCAAGAATATTCATATTGTATCTTTTCTTTTGAAGAAACGTAATGTAAATAAAATATATACTTATCTTAACCGCAATACCCATGAACCGTAAAATGATTTGGTCTCAATGAAGGCCAGGTAAACTAAAGCTCATTTAGTAGCTTTGCATGTATATTCTTTCTATTTGAGTCTTTTAATTGATATCCTTGGGAATAAAAATATACCCATGTGTACATCGAGACTCGTTGCTTCTTCGGAGGTGCTTCTTCTTCATAGCACCATGTAGTGGGTTCTGGCTTCGACCGAATTTAGTAAGAAGAGCTTTTAGCGTTGAAATTCCAAATGTGTGTTGATCCACAGTTCCAGTTATTGCGTGGGTCAGAACTATTACTGCATGGGTCATTGTTGTGTTAGGTCCAATGGTCTCGCCATCCAAAAAAATTCAGAAAACCAAGGTAAGTAAAAGGAAAGGACAGTTATCAAGAAACAAACCATAACTAAGTTATAATCCAACTCTCATGTAAGAAAGGATAACTAGCTTTTAATTAATATTCTTTGTGTAAAATGAACTTGAAATAGGGATGTTACAGACTCACATGTTCAATCGTAATCCTAATAACAATGTTTCAATCATTTTGGTCATTGAATCTCTCAAATATATTTTAAAGTTCCATGGGATTGCCCATATTTTCAACTAAAACACTTGTCCATTGGTAATCTTAATATCATAGTTTTTCCTTGTTTTAGTCGCTCACATATTTGTCTTAGTCACTCACATATTTGTCTGATCAACCCTTCAGCTTTTCAACAGTAATCTTGATAACAATGTTTAGTTGTTTTGGTCAGCTCATAATTTTGTTTTATAAATATCTCACATGTTTAACGAATATCTTCATGAGTAGTTTCCTTCTCCGGTCAGGCTGCACGTGTTATTGAAAAAAATATAAAATATTAGAAGTGATTCTTAAGAGCAGTTTTCTGTTTCGGTCAGCCCACACGTGTTATTGAGAAAAATATAGAATCTTAGAAATCAATAATTTGACATTAAGAATCTGATTTATTTTTTTATAATTTTATATTAACTATATTTGCAGAGTATATTGGCTTCTTAATTAGTTTGTAATTTTTTCCAAAGAATTTTGAATGTTTATTAAAAATTTTATACTTATTTTTTTTTAAATTGAAAATTAGTTTTTAAATTTTTTAAAATTGAATTTCAAATTTTTTTATTGATGGATGGCTACTTTTATGTGATTTAAATAAAATTTTCAAAATTAAAAGTTATAAAAAGAAATCTCTAATTGCCAAGTGTCACCATAGATTAATTATCCATTCCTTCTCAAATTTATGGATTTTTCCATAATTAATTAATAATACCTTTACAGCTTTTACTAACCATGGAAACTGACCAATTAAAGAAACAAAAACAATCATGTTTCTAGCTTTTACTAACCATGGAAACTAACTGATTTAAGAAACAAAAACAATCATGTTTCGAGCTTTTAGTAACTTGGAAACTGACTGATTTAACAAACAAAACCAATCATGTCGCATATTACACTGATTTTCCCTTGATCATATTTTTCTCTTGCTGATTTTATTATTGAATGGACTTGGTTCAATAATATAAAAAATTAAAAATAAAATTAAGTCAACAATACAATAAATAAGAGAAATAAAGATATAAAATTTATAAAAAGAAATGGTGTAACTAAAATTTTTATTTTAATATACTAGACATTTTAATTTTTTGTATTAGATGTTTTATTAAGTATGAATTCTTTGTCACATGACTAAGACTGTACAATATACTTCATACCAATTTGTTTTTTCCAAAATAAAAATTCTACGATAGATTATTTTTTTACCGATGAATGAGTAATTTAAAATTAAATAAATATTTTGTTGCAATAATTAGCTTTTTAAAAAATTATATATATATATATATATATATATATATATATATAATCTTTTAGACATTGTAATTTCTCCTCCTTAGTAAGTTAAAGATGGAATAAAATGTGCACAAGTACATCTCAATAAAGTCTTAACTTTTGTAACAAAGGATGATGTTGGAACTAATGTTCATCCAAAATTATGTATGCACCTATCTCTATTGGACTCCAATATTATCAAGTCCATTAATTACTTTTCTTACGTCCCTTTGTCATTTTCAAATATACTTCATTACTCGATTCATGAATTTGTTGAAGCATTCAATAATTACTATCAACTAAATTTTTGCATAAGAGGTAGGTACTTAGCAACAACTTTTCATATTACACTTGTTTTAAATGTATTTGTCATTTCACATAGTTTTAGAGAACCAAAAGGTTATAGAGCTACTACAACCATTTACAAGTGATTTTTTTATAATTTTCATAAATATATATAATTCAGGGTTTTTTTTATAATAATTTTAATTTTTTTAATTAACTATAATTCAAAATTTTATGTAAAGAAAATTTCCACCTAAATGTATAGACTGCTATTTTAGTGGTATATAAGGCTTAGAGTGTAATCTATCATCATAGAACACATTAGAATCATGATTCCATAACAAAGTTTTCATAACAAAATAACTATGCTATAAGTATAAAATGTGTGGATTTGACAATAAACTCCTAGCATCATACAAAATTGGACCTCCATGCAAATGGAGCATGATTTTGATGATGCTCTTCATCGTGAGAGTCCATGGGATCAATAATTGGACCAACTATTTTCAAATGAGTGATGTTAAAGTTGTAAACAGTAACAAAATTAAATATAGAAATGAAATATTGGGATACCATTAGCATAGAATTGCTAGAATTCCTCAATTTAACTTTTCAGACTGTTGGTATTGTCTTCAACCCTCTATACCCACATTCTTTGTTCAATGAAGATATCCATGGTAGAAATAGTTTCAGAGACCAATTGACTATATTAAATCTTCAACTCTAAGATAGCCTCTTGAATGTACTCAATTTCTTATGCCAAAATGGAAGAGTTGTTTGTTCTTATACTAACTATGAAATCCACCCACCATGATACCAACAAAATAAGGCACACCTAGGGATATACCACATACCAAGCTACTACAACTCAAAACCAATGTTGAGAAAAGTTAAGAATCATCAAATTGCTAGAAGATCCAAAGTCACGCATGGAAACAAAAGTAACCTAAAGAAAACTAGCAAGCCATGTAGAAGAACCCAACTACTGATATAATCAAAATGACATCACAAGCTAACCCAAATAACTATCTCAATGTCACAATTCTCATTCAGGGTTACAATTCTTTTTCTTTTCTATTTTATTGACTACATTACGAGTATTGTTGCCCCCTTCTATTTCTGGTGTTCCTAGGAAGAACTGTAGTATCCTTATAAACTTTCCAGTGCTAGTTCACGACTACTCTACTTCTTGTGCTTAATACAATGTGTGTATGATTCCAAATGCCTCCTTATTAAATTCGTTATTTTCTCCGTTTACTTAGAAATTATTTTAATATACTTAGACATATCCATTTTTACCTCATTCAAACTATATCTCAAAGGGTCACAAGGACAACATTCATTTTGTTGATGTATTGTGAACAATCTAAGCTATTGGTTGAGCAATATCATACTAGTATTTTGTGTACAAAGTATGTCTTCCTTTACTAGTCAAGAGCTCTATTCAGGGATCCTATTAGGAAGAAGGTTCACAATTATTAATTCGTTCTACTCATCCTCCCCTTAATTGTATTCTCTACATTGTTAACCTCAATACATCATGCTTACTATTTGTGGATTTTACTTTTCTTTCTAACTAATATCTCTCTCTCTCTCTCTCTCTCTATATATATATATATATTAAATGGATCGTATTGTATAAATTAATATAACAACCCCTTCCTATATGATATATGTACTCCACCGAGGGTCTTGGCCCAATATATCCCATTGATTGGTCTATGACACCTTCCGGGTCTCTAATATTCCTTGTATATCTCTTCCATGATATGCATTTCCCAAAAGATGAGAATGTCTATTAATCTATCAACACTATAGTGTTTATGCACTATGATTCACTGTACCTCCTGAATAAGTTTTGTGTGCATTATTTAGAACCTTACTCTTCCTAAGGTTGATAGCTTATGTTAATTTTTTTAGATTAATGCAACCATATTTATCTGTCTTCTTATATTTTCTATTGACTCTCTAGAATTTGGTTAAAAGCGTTACCCTCCTATGCATGTATTACCCCTATAGCTACCACGCTGGCTTAAAACTAATTCTTCTAGAGTAGTGTTCCCAATAATTGGATACAAACTCATGTGGTTAATGTGAACAACCTTATTTCGTTCACTTGGGTACTCTACGTTGCGATACATGGGTGGAATGGATGATGTTGATGCCTTGTATCTAATCTAACGGTCCGGGACATAATTTCCAACCGGAATTCTCCTTTAGTGACCCTTACTCCACATTTGGACAACAAGAACGATGAATACATTGAAAAACCCTCATTCCATAGAGTTTCTACACACACCTTCCACCTATAATGTGCCATATGAGCCTTGTGACATGATGGTAGGTTTATCACATACATTGGGGTCATTATCTGATTCACATTATGTATATATTTCATTCTGCAATTTCTGTTCATAATTTGTATTTATTCTTCCCCCCCTATTGTAGGTTGCTAGTTGGAGGCAACGGTTCATTGTGACCTTCATATAGTAATTTCATTCCTTTGGGTGCTGTAGTCTTTGTGAAATCCCTCTACTTCATATATCGAGAACACTGCACATCATTGGGTAATATATTCTAATTCTAGTTTTGTTTTCTCAGATTCTGTAATGGATTTATGAGAATATTACTAACTACTGCCTGCTTCTTATGTTCTTGCGATGCATAATCTTTTCCAGCATAAAACCAAAGTAGGGATAATCATTCTATTAAATGTTCAGGTTTTGGCATTTTTTCTGATCACTGAAAACTTTCTCTGTTATGATTTTTTTCTTATCACAAATCAATTATTTTCATAGTTTCACCAAAATACTTTGGAATGTGAGCCCTCCTGAAATAATGGCTTCAAATTTGGGAGGCCCTTTCAAACTCATGCAGGTAATTTTATAGTGGCTCTAAGATTTTTTGTCCAGTATAGACAAAATTTGGGAATCTTTTAGATTTTGAAGGTTTTCCCTACTATAATAGAGTTTTCCCCATTACACTATACGTTATTCCAAAGGGTATGACTTTAATAAAATATACATAGTCAATGCATATTCTTTTTTTTTTCTCGCCGAAACCCCTGTATATGTTACTAACACTATCCTATTTTATTTTTGTTTGGATTATTTTTTTTATACATTCTTATGTAAAATTTATTGTTATGGGTTCTATGTGAGGCAACTTCTATCATGGAAACTAATATCGACTCCACTCGACATGCAAATGTACCCGGTTTCTTTGTCTTCTTCCATTACACTCTCAACCCACGTTGTTTCAACTTAATTTACCCCACCTGAGATACACGCATGTTGGCTTGCTTCTTCCCATGACTCAGCATCACCTTCGTATAGCAATTTCGTTCCTTCGGGTGTTGCAGTGTTTGTGAAATCCCTCCACTTCATATACTGACAACATTGCACATTACTTGGTAATCTGTTCTAATTCTGGTTTTTATTTTCCGAGGTTCAATTTACGATAATATTGCGAACTATTTCCTGCTTCTTATCTTCTTGCGACGCATAATATTTTCTAGCATAAACGAAATTCATGATAATCATTCTATTAAATCTTCAGGTTTTGGTATTTTGTCTGATCACTGAAATCTTTTTCTTTTATTATTATTGTTTTTTACAAATATGTTGATCTCAGAGTTTCACCTAAAGGTTCTGAAATGCAAGCCCTCCTAAAATAATGGTTTCAATTTTGGGAGGCCCTTTCAAACTCGTGTAGGTAATTTTGTTAGTGGTTCTAATATTGTTTGTCCAATATAGACACAATTTGGGAATCTTCTAGATTTTGAAGTTTTTCCCTGCTATTATAGGGTTTTCCCCTCTACATTATAAGTTATTCAAAAGTCTATGAATTTAATAGAATATATGCATTTAATACATTTTTTTCTGAGAGAAACCCTAGTATAGGTTACTAGCTCTTCCCTATTTTATTTTGGTTTGGCTTATTTATGTTTACATGTTCATACACACAATTTCTTGTTATGGGTTCTATGTCATGCATCCTCTAACCCGGAAACTGATATCGAATCCACTTGACATGCAAATGTACCTAGTTTTTTTGTGTTCTTTAGTTACACTCTCAAATTGCATTGTTTCAACCAAATTTACCCTACTTGAGATGCACCCAGGTTGGCGTTCTTCTTTGCATGGTTCAACCACTCGAGTCTCACAATTTTTATAACCAGGTCCTTGGAGTATACTCCCTTTATTTGTACTTAGTTCCTAAATAATGGAATCATAAATTATAGTTATCAAAGTTATGATTTTGTCGTTCTTTCTCCCTACTACTCTAGTTAAATATAAACCCTCCTCTATGCTTGTATTAACTATGAGGTTTATTCCATGCATACTTCTCGACTATGGAGACAAACCTGGGTCACTATACCCATCCAGTGAAGCCTTAACATAATGAAGGGCACTCTTCACCCTTACTGAACTATGAACCATTCACTCATTAAATGATATTGTAATTTTTTTGTATTAATGAGGATATTTATATTTTGACTTGCGCACACTATTATTTTTTCCTATGGTACAATGAGATTATAATTTTATTCTCTTTAAGCCTGTATAACCATGATGTGTGTTTTTTTTTTAAGATTTTAGAACCTAAATATATTTTCCTTTCAATGGGTTTCATTTTTTTCAATATCTGCATTGATATTATATATCCATGTTTTTGTTCTTTCCATGTCTTCTATTCATGTCGCAAACACATAATTATTATGATATATTTAAGCATATGCCAGATTAATAATTAATTTTTCTCTAGACACAATTAATTTTCTATTATCGTCAAATGGGTTAACAATTGATAAGGGAAGTTAATGTCTGTGCATATCAAAATATTTATAATAGGAGTTTCGTATGTGTACTCTATATTAGTAAATTCACTAAATCTCTATTTATTTCACTACATAACATATTTCTAACATAAGGAAGAAATATTTATGTTAACATTATTATACGAGTTAATTGCATACTCAATGAATTATGTGATATTGGCCAATGTAATATTGGTTGGGTGTATATATTATCAATCACACCCAAATTAGATTTTGGTACACATTTTCTACCATTGTTCTTTTATCCCTTTTCATGATTAATTTAATCCTTACAGTGCTCTAGTATTTTAACACGTGTCAACCCTTGTGATGTCAGTCTTCTCCACTTCCCATATCCAATTCCATTGGTATACATTTTAGTCCCATTCCTATGTTATCAATTTCCTCTTAGACACACTCTATACCGAAAGGAGAAATAATCTCCTATAGGTATCAATGTTGTAGATTCTACAAACCATGTTATCCCTCTTTCCTATTTATTTTTCTCATAATCTCTATCCTTAATAAATTCCATCCTCTTATTTCGGTTTACAATTAATTTTATCCATAATACTTACATAAGAACTCAATGTTCTCTATTGAATTCAATCATTCACATATAAGCAATTTCTTTAGCTTACTATCTATATATATTATGGCTTTTGGGTTTTTGTTAATGTATGTATTTAAATGTTTTTTAATAAGGGAGAATATACATACATACATACATATATATATATATATATATATATATATATATATATATATATATGTATGTATATTCTCCCTTATTAAAAAACATTTAAATACATACATTAACAAAAACTCAAAAACCATAATCACTAGAGTCAATTGTAGAGTCTGCATGAATGATAAAATAGTAGTATCCGAAATCCACACACCTCAAAATTCATGGCATAATTCACATGCATTAAAATAATTGAAATATTAATATGAAGTGGAATTAAAGACATTATTCAGATGCATCAAAATAAATTTAGAATTAATCACAAAAAGAATTATGTACAAATTTTCTAAATTGAAATCACAGTACTATATCAGAGTTGATGAGCACACCCACCACCCAACCATGAACTATACCTCTAGTTCCCCCCGAGCTACGAATAATTTCCAAAGGATCAATAACCTTTAATGATGCCTTCTGTTAGCCTCCTGCTGCAGCAGGTATTCATCTTTCATGATTGACATTTTTACATGCCAAATATGTCATACTTTGCAAGTTGCAGTGTTCCATATTTCCAGAAGAAACCAAAGAACAAGCCATGAAGTGTGCTAGTCCAAAGGCCACTGTTGTATTCCAGTCTTGGAGAGTTTTTAGAGGGAGGTCCAAACAGTCTAATCTTGGTCTCCCTAGGTTTCAATTTCCTATTTTAGAAAATAGAGAATGATATCTGTCCAAACAGTTCAATCTTGGCATATCTGTAGATAGGTAGAGAATCAAAGGGACCGAACTGTTCAATCTGGGCCCTGGCAGAAATAAGTGTAGATTTAGATAGGAAAAATTCAAAAGAAAAATTGTAAATCTGGGTTTGCAAGTCAAAGTGCACCCACCCAAAAAAAAGAAGAAAAAATGTTAGAAAAGTAGGCTGGGTAGGTAGCTGTGTGGTTGCAGAATGATAATTTGTGATCAATTTTGTGGTACAAAGTGTTTTATCTTCTTAGATCACGGTGCAGGCAGTTTTTCATGCAAAAGGGCTCAAAGGTAGACATCAGTAACTCCCCCTTCTTCTAAAATCCCTGAGTCACTTACTAACTTCCCAAAGAGGTCAAGATCTGCTTGATTCCTCTTAGTTTCATCATCATCCATATCAGTTGCCTTCGTGAAGATCTGCTTCACTCAAGGACTCCATTTCTGTACAAGTCCTTTTTCCCAAAATTAGCCTAAGGTCCCCAACCTTAGCGCTTTCTGATCACCTTCATATTAACTACTAATAGTATTATATAACTCCCTACTTGTTTTTTCCCCTTCCCCTACTAAAACTTTGTATATAAAATCCCCCTATGTGAATATTTCCTCCCTGGCAATATAGCCACATTTTTTATAAGTCTGGATAAAACGGTCCATCCGGGGTTGTTTTTAGCCCATCCGAGTCATCACAGGGGTTAGATGACACCTGGTCATGCTAACAGTCTCTTCCCTAACCCTAAAACCCTCAAAACCCCCTTTTTCCGCCCCTAACCCAAAGCTTTTGCATAAATACATTAACCTTGCGCATTTTAAACCCAAAAACCCCCATTCCCTAAGTCTAAACCCCACCGCGCGCATATGAAATTCAGAATATTCCTTGAATATTCCTGCCCGTATACCCCCGTCGACTCACGATCGCCGCCAGCCGTTCGATCATCCGCCCCGCAGATCTATGGCTGATGGGCCGTCCCATCTCCGAACCGCCCGAAGGTTAGCGTCTGAGAGATGGGAGGTATTCCCGTCGTACCTCCCGCCACGCGTCAGCTCCTGGGCTGTGGCGGAGCCCCCTCTGACAAAACCGCTTCCCCCCCAAAGGTGGTGCGCCACAAAACCTCTTACTGCCTCCTGCCTGGCGACGTCACCGCTTACGTCACCCCCTGCACAGTCACCGCTTACGTCACCCCCCTCTGCCCAGTCACATGTCGAGTCATCTGCCTGCGTGGCCCCTTGCCACGTGTCATGCCACGTCACCCGCCATACAACGTCACGTCATGCTGACGTCCTTATCACTTTTTGGCCGCAAAGGCGAAAATTTCACTTCGGAACCTCAGAATTAGTTTCTGAGGCAGTTTTTGATGAGCAATTTTCACCTAGCGCAAATCGCTCATCGCTAGATTTTTTGGGCCTGAATGGGGAATCTTCAGGGAATATTTTCATTCTGCAGCTCCCAGAAAGCCCGAAAGGTGCCGAATGAACCATTTTTCTTCACGAAGCTCGCCGAGAGGAGCAGAGAACAATTTTTGAAGAAAACAGAGGCCGAACAACGACCATTATTTTGTGATTAGACCCACAGCATGTCAGAACAGCATCAATTTATTTCCAAAAGAGTATCAGAGGAATAAGAGAAGCCAAAGAGTATCAGCCGAAGATTTTTTAGGGACTCGAAGCACCTGAACATGATGAGCCCCCCAGAAAGTCAAATCAAGAGGTGTAAGCCCATCCTTGCTCTCAAATCACAGTCGAAAGCATTCAATACTGCCGAACAGCAAGGGTGCGAAGACTAATGCACAGTTATGACAGATGAACAGCACAGAGCCACCAGGACAGACATTAACTCATTTTGATACAGCTGCCCCCAGCATAGCTCAAAGATATTTTCTTGCATTTATTTCTGGATAAGATTAGGTTAAAGTAATCAGTTTTCTGTCAGACCTATTAGGTCGGCTGTAATAGATAATTTTGGATAAATCTTCCCTATATATACCACCCACTGTATTGTTTAAAGGGTTGGTTGGTTGATAGTCTTCAGTGGAGACTCGCACTGTATACCTGATATATTTTCTGTAATCAAAGACTGCTGAAAGGCTTGGAGGAAAGACTGTCTGCTATGTGTCTAATGGTGTTGAAGAAGTGAATTTGGAATTCTTGTGCTGCAACATGACTCAATAAGTTTTCCTACCTTTCTTTTTCCATTGATATACCGTCTAAAATAGTAGAAAGAAAGAATAGTCTAGAATTGGTTTAACTGCCCTCTATGCTCATTTTCTGCTATTTCTTTATGTTTTCATCTAGGTTAGTAATTAATATGAATTCCCTATGGCTCATATTTCCCCTAATCCATTCATCTTTGACAGTTGTCTAGGAATTCTTAATTGCTCCTAGATAGAGCTCATTCACCTTTCCCCCTTTTAAGCTGAGTGAGAGATTCTTTGTTGCCTCTCATTCCTTATCCCCCATTCCATCCTTTTAAGCTTTAAGTGTTGCTTCATGAGCAGCTACCTTGCTCCTTATTTCTCTTGTGACCAAGAAAACGCACCAGCAGTCCGACTCCTTGACTCCACGCCCAATGGTTTGAAACTTACCAGACTATGTTTTGCCTCTCTACTTGAGACATCTTCCTTCCCACCAAAATCAAAACAAAAACCCCTGAAATCGATAACTAGCCTAAAATCATTTTCAACAAAAACTAAATCTGAAAGAGAGAGCCCTCTCTGACTGCAGGTAGGCTAGGACCTGCAGCCCAAAGTTGGTTTGTGGTTACCTCGGCCGTATTCCCTTGGGAGTCAAAGGGAACAACCTGAGTGATAACATAATGGCGACTCCACTGGGGACCTCACCTGTTTATTACTGTAAATTCCCAATTTTGACCAGTTTGCCTTTCGCTTCAAAAACTTTTTGAAAAATCCCAAAACAAGAAATCAAAATAATCAGAAAAATCTCCCTTTCTTCAGGATTATTTCATGCTTAAATCTGGTCTGTGTCGGTGGTCAGAGATCAGACCCCTCAAAATTGATTTATCCACCTGGCGACTCCACATCATCCTCATAATAAAGACTCCACTGGAGAAATGAACCCAAAAGAAATTTATGAGCAGATCAGGCTTTTGACCTGGATTATTATCCAAGAGGTCATGTTCTTTCTCCTCCATAAAATCTTACTGTACATATTGTTTGAACTTGACTTTTATGTTTTTCCCGTTGAAAATGTTGAAGAAAGCCCTCCTTGCACACCAGAACAGCATCCTTTAAATGCTGCTAATGCTCACCTTATAGTCAAGGAGGACACTACTGTCAAAGAAAATCATCCTATCCCTGTTCATACCGAAACCAGTCATTTAGTCCCTGTACACAATCACGTACCTCACAAGGTTCCTGATAGATATAAGCCACTCATTCTGCCTCCCGTGCTTAATCCTTTGCCCAAAAATCATCCCATGTATCTCCCAAGATTTGATGGAGAAAATGGAGTTACTGCCCAAAAGCATATTCAGGCTTTTGAAGATTATTTGAACATTTTTGAGGTGGAGGATGAGGATGTTAGTATTAGGTTGTTTGCCCTTTCCTTGCAAAGTGAGGTTAGGACTTGGTTTAAAGCATTGCCTGAAGCAAGCATCTCAAATCTCCAGCAGTTATTCAAACTCTTCCTTGATAGATGGATGATCAAAGTCAATTTCCTCGTGCTCATAGAAGAATATAGTTAGTTAAAAAGGATTCCAAATGAATCTGTTCAGCAATTTTCTGACCGATTCAATCAAATTTATCATGCTATACCATTGAATATAAGACCTCCCCCTGATTTGGCCCTATTACATTATCCAACATCATTTGATCCAGAAATGGAATTTCATCTGAGAGAAAGGAGCCCCTCTACTATGCAACAGATACAGAACATGGCAGTAGATGTAGAGGTTAATATGAAAGTTAGGGAGGGGAAGTTGAAAGCAGAGAAAGAGGATGAACTTGATATCTTTTTAAAGAAAGCAGAGGAATTAAAGCAGATGTGCACGATAGAAGTTAAATGTTCGGAGCACCAGAACAGATCTGTTTTGCAAAAGGAAAGTAATGATATTCATGAACAAACCTGCCATAAAACGGATGGCATATTCATACCGCCACACATGATGGAGCAGTCTCCTGATATAATCTATGAATATAATAGCTTCTCTTCTTTCGACTGTCTGCCCAAATATGATCAGTATGATGATGATTATGAACCTGACGACCAAATCAGCCTTGCAGAGCAGTCAGACCTTATTTTTGCAGAAAGCACAGTTCAGGCTCAGTTGCCTGAAACCAATAACCAGCATGCCCATTTCAGCTATTATGACGAAAAGGAGGAAAAGGCAGAAAATTTTGATTTCAGCGAAGGAACTTTACCATTTTGTTTCAAGTCTTTTCGGTTTAGTAGGGAAAACTATCATGCCATTAATAATCAAGTGTCACCATGTTCTGTTACTGATCAACCAGAAGAAAGTTCAGGCCCCGCTTCTAATGTATTAACACTAGATTTGCAGCCCCAAAGTGCCAGTGAATCTCAGATTGAGGAAGACTCAAAAACGGCAGCATGTGACCAGATAATCCAGCTAGACCCCCTGCCTTGTGGGTTTCAGCCATCTCGGATGATTGAAGAAGAAGAAGAACAGTCAGTACAAACCTGTCAAGTACCATCTGAACCAGCTTTCAAAGAATTACAGGGATCATCCCCTGTTTTGTATGATTCATCGGATGGCAAGATGTGTGATGAGATAAATCACTGCTCTTTTCCATTAAAAGGCTGCAAAGATCAAAATCAAGTTATTGATGATTCCCCAATTCCAAAGCATGATAGCTATCCCAAACTTTTGTACAGTTCTTTTATTCAAACCAGCAATAATGTATATATGCTGCAGGATCCTTTTGTACAGTCTCTTGTTTCAGCAAAAAAGGTCAGCAGTTTCCTGATCCTCTCAAAGATTAACAAAGTCATATCAGATTGCAAGATCTCCTTTTCAGGTAACAGCAAACACAAGCAGCAAAGACCATTCATGTTCATGATGCTTAAATGGCTGCATTGGCTATTTCATTACACCTAACAGCAAAGTAAATGCTGGTTAGGGTAGGTAGGTAGGATTAATAAGGCAGTCGGCCAAGCAAATTTTGCAGAATACAACAACAATTGAATACAAGGCAGTCTCACCTGTTGTTCTTGGCTTTTCACAAGGAAAAGCCATCACCAAGTGGAGCCACTGTTAGCCTCCTGCTGTAGCAGGTATTCATCTTTCATGATTGACATTTTTACATGCCAAATATGTCATACTTTGCAAGCTGCAGTGTTCCATATTTCCAGAAGAGACCAAAGAACAAGCCATGAAGTGTGCTAGTCCAAAGGCCACTGCTGTATTCCAGTCTTGGAGAGTTTTTAGAGGGAGGTCCAAACAGTCTAATCTTGGTCTCCCTACGTTTCAATTTCCTATTTTAGAAAATAGAGAATGATATCTGTCCAAACAGTTCAATCTTGGCATATCTGTAGATAGGTAGAGAATCAAAGGGACCGAACTGTTCAGCCTGGGCCCTGGCAGAAATAAGTGTAGATTTAGATAGGAAAAATTCAAAAGAAAAATTGTAAATCTAGGTTTGCAAGTCGAAGCGCACCCACCCAAAAAAAAGAAGAAAAAATGTTAGAAAAGTAGGCTGGGTAGGTAGCTGTGTGGTTGCAGAATGATAATTTGTGATCAATTTTGTGGTACAAAGTGTTTTATCTTTTTAGATCACGGTGCAGGCAGTTTTTCATGCAAAAGGGCTCAAAGGTGGACATCACTAACTCCCCCTTCTTCTAAAATCCCCGAGTCACTTACTAACTTCCCAAAGAGGTCAAGATCTACTTGATTCCTCTTAGTTTCATCATCATCCATATCAGTTGCCTTCGTGAAGATCTGCTTCACTCAAGGACTCCATTTATGTACAAGTCCTTTTTCCCAAAATTAGCCTAAGGTCCCCGACCTTAGCGCTTGCTGATCACCTTCATATTAACTACTAATAGTATTATATAACTCCCTACTTGTTTTTTCCCCTTCCCCTACTAAAACTTTGTATATAAAATCCCCTTATGTGAATATTTCCTCCCTGGCAATATAGCCACATTTTTTATAAGTCTGGAAAAAACGGTCCATCCGGGGCTGGTTTTAGCCCATCCGAGTCATCACAGGGGTTAGATGACACCTGGTCATGCTAACAGCCTCTTCCCTAGCCCTAAAACCCTCAAAACCCCCTTTTTCCGCCCCTAACCCAAAGTTTTTGCATAAATACATTAACCTCACGCATTTTAAACCCAAAAACCCCCATTCCCTAAGTCTAAACCCCACCGCGCGCATATGAAATTTAGAATATTCCTTGAATATTCCTGCCCGTATACCCCCGTCGACTCACCATCGCCGCCAGCCGTTCGATCATCCACCCCGCAGATCTATGGCTGATGGGCCGTCCCATCTCCGAACCGCCCGAAGGTTAGCGTCTGAGAGATGGGAGGTATTCCCGCCGTACCTCCAACCACGCGTCAGCTCGTGGGTTGTGGCGGAGCCCCCTCTGACAAAACCGCTTCCCCCACAAAGGTGGTGCGCCACAAAACCTCTTACTGCCTCCTGCCCGGCGACGTCACCGCTTAGGTCACCCCCTGCACAGTCACCGCTTACGTCACCCCCCTCTGCCCAGTCACATGTCGAGTCATCTGCCTGCGTGGCCCCTTGCCACGTGTCATGCCACGTCACCCGCCGTACAATGTCACGTCATGCTGACGTCATCATTACTTTTTGGGCGCAAAGGAGAAAATCACACTTCGGAGCCCCGGAATCAGTTTCTGAGGCAGTTCTTGATGAGCGATTTGCGCCTAATTGCTCATCGCTAGATTTTTTGGGCTTGAATGGGGAATCTTCAAGGAATCTTTTCATTCTGCGGCCCCCAGGAAGCCCAAAAGGCGCCGAATGAACCATTTTTCTTTGCGAAGCTTACCGAGAGGAGCAGAGAACAATTTTTGAAGAAAAAAGAGGCCGAACAATAGCCATTAATTTGTGATTAGACCCACAGCATGTCAGAATAGCATCGGTTTATTGCCAAAAGAGTATCAGAGGAATAAGAGAAGCCAAAGAGTATCAGCCGAAGATTTTTTAGGGGCTCGAAGCACCTGAACATTGATGAGCCCCCCAGAAAGTCAAATCAAGAGGTGTAAGCCCATCCTTGCTCTCAAATCACAGTCAAAAGCATTCAATACCGCCGAACAGTAAGGGTGCAAAGACCAATGCACAGTTATCACAGATGAACAGCACAGAGCCACCAGGATAGACATTAACTCATTTTGATACAACTGCCCCCAGCATAGCTCAAAGATATTTTCTTGCATTTATTTCTGGATAAGATTAGGTTAAAGTAATCAGTTTTATGTCAGACCTATTAGGTCAGCTGTAATAGATAATTTTGGATAAATCTTCCCTATATATACCACCCCCTGTATTGTTTAAAGGGTTGGTTGGTTGATAGTCTTCAGTGGAGACTCGCACTGTATACCTGATATATTTTCTGTAATCAAAGACTGCTGAAAGGCTTGGAGGAAAGACTGTCTGCTATGTGTCTAATGGTGTTGAAGAAGTGAATTTGGAATTCTTGTGCTGCAACATGACTCAATAAGTTTTCCTACCTCTCTTTTTCCATTGATATACCGTCTAAAATAAAAGAAAGAAAGAATAGTCTAGAATTGGTTTAACTGCCCTCTATGCTCATTTTCTTCTATTTCTTTATGTTTTCATCTGGGTTAGTAATGAATATGAATTCAGTATGGCTCATATTTCCCCTAATCCATTCATCTTTGACAGTTTTCTAGGAATTCTTAATTGCTCCTAGATAGAGCTCATTCACCTTTCCCCCTTTTAAGCTGAGTGAGAGATTCTTTGTTGCCTCTCATTCCTTATCCCTCATTCCATCCTTTTAAGCTTTAAGTGTTGCTTCATGAGCAGCTACCTTGCTCTTTATTTCTCTTGTGACCAAGAAAACGCACCAGCAATCTGACTCCTTGACTCCACGCCCAATGGTTTGAAACTTACCAGACTATGTTTTGCCTCTCTACTTGAGACATCTTCCTTCCCACCAAAATCGATAACTAGCCTAAAATCATTTTCAACAAAAACTAAATCTGAAAGAGAGAGCCCTCTCTGACTGCAGGTAGGCTAGGACCTGCAGCCCAAAGTTGGTTTGTGGTTACCTCGGCCGTATTCCCTTGGGAGTCAAAGGGAACAACCTGATTGATAACACCTTCAACTGGCATTTAATACATTTATTTCATGATAAAATTTCCTCTAGCATCATCCCACTTTTGTGGATGTTTTCATCCAATTTCCTAGGCTTTTCCATAAAATCTTGACTTTCTCTCCCGTGGCACTTTTATATTTTTCGCAGCTTAGCATATTTCTCCAGCTAAGCCACTTAATGATTTTTTCTCTCCCATCGATCAATATTATCTATAATTTCATCTAGACTCCTTATCATGAATGAATTATCCAATATCATTTACCAATGAGATTTTATTATTGTTTTTTTCTTTGGAAAGAATACCATTTCTATCTGTCTTATTCCTAAGCCCATACATTTTTATTATTATTTATTAATAATTATTCATTTTCCTAATTGATCCAATATTCTTCCTGGATTTCTTTCCATTCTTTCTAACCTAGTTCAATCTAACCAAACAAGATTACAACCACGGAGGAATATTACATTCTACTCCCATTTTATTAACACATTCCTCAGCGTTTGTTGTTTAGTTTTCAAATTCCTGAAACCTTGTTGGATAAATTTTCTTCTATTCATCTTCTTTCTCTCATGTGTCCTCTTTGGAATTAAAGGCTTTCATTTCATTTATCCTAAACAACAACTCAATTCTAGAGCTAGATCTGTTTTCGATTTAAGATATGAATGGTTCTGCCAGACAATCTCCCTTGGCTCTAACTGTATCATTTCCACTCAATTGGATGATAGTTATCATGTACCTACCTCTTTAGTAACGATACATCAAAGCATTGTAATTTTTAATATGACTGAGAAATACTAATTGATAAATTATGGTTCCTACTCTCCTAGTTTTGTTTGGTCTTAGTATTTTGCTACACTCGTCGTGTTGTTGGAGAATTTCAACTTTTCTCAAAATTAAAAGGAAAATACTTCCTATCATTCACACTTTTAATCTGCACTTTATTTCATTTGGTGTGATGACACAATTATGAAGCATACATACTCTTGCATTTATGCCATGTTCCTCTTCTAGCACACTGGTATACAAGTTGATTATGTGCTTCTTAATTTCCACTTTCACTCAACATACTTTCCACATCCATCCCACAAGATCAACACCATAAATATATTACTACAATATACACAGGGGCCATGCCCATTAACATGAATATCGTCTACTTATAAACTTCAATATACAAAATTGTACATTGCTTTTCACATTTCTCACATAAAGATAACAATTATCAAGGGACCATTTGTAGCATATTAAATATTATATATCATTGTATCGATTGTGCATATATTATTTTAGACATTTTCATTGTTTCTATGTTATGATTAAAATATCCTTCCAGTGGACTTATCGATATCTACCATTCGTTGTTTTTCGTATGTATTCACAGTCACAGATGTTGGTAATCAAAAGTATTTCACTCTTCAAGAATTTTCCTGATTGACCCAACAAAATGTACTTCGCAGAGTGTTACACCTTCTTCACTTTATTTCCATCCTTCCAATGTGGTTTTCTTTCCACTGCTGTTACAACAATACAAATTTTAAATCCCGACAATTTTGAGATTGCGTATTCTCATGAGTATCACTAAGTCATAGTTTCTTAACTCTTATTAGGGCTACTATAATTTATAATTTTTATCTCCATACCTTCAAACCAAATACAAAAATGTATTACATTTTTAGGTGTAAAACATCCTACTTTTATTTCTTATAAATTTTTGCTTTCATCCCATTGTGACTTAATCATGTCCATGCTTATGGTGCTGCCATTTGTTTTCTTGTGTACACTTTTTCATTGATTCCCCTGCACAATCATATTACAGTGGGCGTTTATACATTGGAACTTAATCTACAAATAATGTTTCTGATTTCCTCAATTAAAGAGATCAACAATTCAACTATCTACTTCATAGGTAACAACTTTATTTTCTTTCCCAAAAATCTTATCAATTGTTCAAAACCATTACATTCAAAACTTCCTTGGTAGTTTAATTCTCAACAATAAAGGTTTAATAATTAGAATACTTATGCAATTTAACATTTTTTTTCTAATGACAAAGATTTTTTCATACATTTTGTTCATAAAAATACTTGGTATTCTCAATTTCTAGTTCAAGTTCTTACCTTATTACTTTACTCCATCATGAGAACCTATAGTGGATTCCATGTATTACCTTTTATCATACAAAATTAATTGTATAAGGTTATTATTTTCTATTACCATTACCACTTTTATCCTACCTAAGGTTCTTAGTATTTAATACCATTATTCTTCTATTATTCTTTCTTAATTAACGATAGTTCATGTATTTCATAGAATTTATTATGGATCCAAAGTATATTCCTACCTTCATTTTTTCTCACATAACCATATCTAGCCCAATTTCTATTTCTAGTGCAGATTTTCCACAGAATGTATCATTGATTTTAGTAGCGCTCTCCACATTTCAACATTATGTGCCTTAGACCACTTGTCCCTAATTGATGATATCAAGACCATAGATGTTAATAGACTTGGTGTAATGGCATTGATGCCTCCTCCATTTCCTAGATGAACTGTTATTCACATAAAAGGTAGATTTTATCATCACATTAGACACAATCTTAGTCATTGGAAAGAATAATGGTTTTCACCTTTGGGTTTAATATAAGAAAACAAGAACTTATATGTGCCACATTCCCCATCCACTTCTGAAATCTGGCACATGTTTTATTCTTCTTTCTCTCAAGTCCACCATGTATATTTATTTTAAATTGTAAGTAGATGGATATAATTCCTAATATAATTAAGTTATTGAGGTAAAAAAAAATTATTGTCCAACATCTCTTGAATCTTAACTACTCTTTTCTTCTAACATTGAAATACAATAGTTAATTGGTAGTGAAGAGGTCAATACCCTATACAAATTCTTGACTATTATCCTCAGTTAGGCTTTAAGGAAAAGGATTTCAACCTTATTTTCCTGATATATTCTTCTAGATTTCGTGAATTGTTTTTTTCCTAAGTCACAATTTCATTTCACTACATAATTTCAAGCATAATTTTTTTTTATTTACTTCTATGATATTTTGGTCCCTTATATCATTTTAATATCATTATGAATACCCCATTTCAGGTAGCGTATCAAACTGGAGAAATACTCTCCCACAAGTATCCTATTGTCGCTTCTTACTAGAATTGAGTATATATATATTTTTTTCTACTGGTCCAAAACATATAAATGTTCATTTATGTGGCTATTACTAGTTGAAGGATTTATGTTCATTTCTATTTTCATAAATACCCAATGAAAACAATTTAGGAAACGAAAAATACTTTCTATTACATTCTCTAAGTTGCATGTTTCAACTTTATGGTAAGATAAATTGTCATATACGAAATTAAACCTTAAGCAAAGTCAAAGTCTCGTGATAGGTCTGCATATACCCTTAACCTAATAGAGGGAGTTTACAATCCAATACTTTATTTAGCTCAACATATTTTATAATAGCTTTTAGAAATTAGTTAATCTAAGAGTTTCACCAAAATATTCTAGAATGTGAGCCCTCCTGAAATAATGGCTTCAATTTTTGGATTCCCTTTCAAACTTGTGCAGGTAATTCTTTTATTGGCTCTAGTATTCTTATTCCACTATAGACACAATTTGGGAATCTTTTAGATTCTAAAGGTTTTCCCTGCTATTACAAGGTTTCCCCCCTACCCTATAGGTTATTCAGAGGGGTATGAATTTAATAGAATATATACAGTTAATACCTATTTATTTTTTTCCTAGCGGAACCACGATATATGTTACTAACCCTTGCCTATTTTATTTTCGTTTGGATTATTTTTTTATATGTTCTTACTCACAATTTCTTATTTTGGGTTCTATGTGATGCACCCTCTAACCTAGAAACTGATATCGACTCCACTCGACATGAAAATGTACCTGGTTCCTTTGCCTTCTTCAGTTACACTCTTAATCCACATTGTTTCAATCGAATTTACCCTACTTGAGATGCTCCCAGATTGGCCTTCTTCTTCGCATGACTCAACCACTCCAATTTCTCAATTTTTATAACCAAGTCCATGGAGTATGCTCCTTTTATTTGTAATTAGTTCCTAAAGAATGGAATCATATATCAAAGTTATCAAAATTATGATTTTGTCCTTCTTTCTCCCTACTACTCTTGTTCAATATAAACCCTCTTATATGGTTGTATTGACTACTAGGTTTATTTTGTGAGTCCTTCTCGGCTATGGAGAGAAATTTGGGTCATTATACCCATTCAGTGAAGTCTTAAAATAGTGAAGGGTCTCTCCACCTTTACTAAACTATGAACCATTCACTCTTTAGATGACATTGTACATTTGTTGTATTAATGTGGATATTTATATTTTAACTTCGACACACTAGTTATTTGTTCCCGTGGTACAATGTAGACTATAATTTTCTTCTTTGGAAACCTATATAACCATTCTGTGTTTTTTTTTAATATTTTAGAAGCTAAATATCTTTGTCTTTCAATGGGTCTCGTTTTCTTTAGATATGCACATTGATATTGTTGACACCTAATCCGAAACGGATGAGGTGAAGTCGGACAGTCATCTAGAAGATGAACTGATCCGTTTTATATGTGTATAAATAAAGTGGTGGCTAATGAATAAATAAATCAATCAGTGTTTTCTCATTCAATTGTTTTCTTACGCTCATTGCTGGAGTTACCCTGGCCTGACATGGTATCAGAGCCCAGGTCCCCAGGTTCCAGAAATAGTGTAACTCCTCTGCTCCCTGGCGCACCAGCCTGACATCCCTTCTGACATCGCTGCATACGCTGCGTTGAGGACCGTTCAAGGAAGAGAAGGTGATGATGGTGTGACTTGCGTTTTTTTGAAAGGTATTAAGACCTGCGTTTCATGTATTATGAATTGAAGACCTGCTCTGACATGCTCTGACATGGATGAAACACTGCATTCGCCGCCTTTAATGTTTATGCCTTTAACGTTTTGAAGCCTGCGTATGGTATATTGAGACCTGCGTTTTTATGTATTGAGACCTGAGAATGCATGATACTCTGCATGCGTTTTTTTGCATTATGTGCGAACTAAGCCTGGGATTTGCAGTGACAATCGACAGCACTTCTACGTTGGTCGAAACCAACCCTACCTTTCCAGTATTATAGCTGTTCCCGCAGATATTTTTTCTCTGATCTTTTGGACGTCTTGAGGTAAGTGCCTTCTGGTGCCGATCCTTGCTTCCTGAAAGTCGAGCAATCCGAGATGCCTTCAAAATCCAGGTTGTCGAAAAAGACACGATCTCGTTCATGAGGAATGGGATCTGATGACTCTTGTTTTCTCAGATTTTATCCTTTGGATTAAGTTCTTCACTGTTACTTCAATTCATGCCGTAGGGAGTTTATGATCACCGTCATGCTTTTCAACAAATCCCATCACTGCGTTAATGGTATTGCTGCGGCCTTATAGCTGGTTGCTGCGTTTTCCTTATTTGAAGACTGACATGGTATTGAAACCTGTGCATTTGAACGTATTGCTGCGTATATTGAAACCTGTGCATTGTAGACCTGTTATGATTTTGAAGCCTGAGTTTATGGTATAGAACTGTGACTGCGCCTTTACGCTGTGGTGACTGCGCCTTTCTTTGCTGGATGCGTATTTTAATGGCAAGCTAACACTGCGTTTTTAAATGCTGGATGCCTATTTTAATGGTGTATTAATGCAAGCTAAAACTGAGTTGATGTATGATGACTGTGTTTTCATTGGTCTTTCATAACAGCGCTCTTTCAAAGCAGTGATATATATGTGCGCCCTTTCAAAACAGTGATATATATAGCGCTTTTTTTCTTAAACAGTGATATACATTATGTGAGAAGTGATATGTATATGAGCCCCAATTTTTTATTACAGTGATATATGAACAGTAATATATGAAAGCGGTGGGCGCCATCATTAAACAATGATATATATGTGAGCAGTGATATATATATGCTGATGGAATGTTAGAAGAAAATGCATAAGGCTATCACATAAGGATTTTTTCTCTCAGTAGAAATTTTTTTTTTCCAACAGAAGTTTTTGGCAGAGTTATATATTTTTTTTACAGAATGCATTCAATCATTTCAATGGTCGGAATAGTTCTCACTGGCAAGGAGAACTATTCTGAATGGTCTCGGATGGTGAAACACACCCTCATCTACAATGAGCTGTGGAAAGGTGTGTGTGTCGGAGAAGAAGACAGAGACCCTGTGCAGCCCACATCAGACAAAGAACTCGCCATTTGGGAAAACAAGAACAGCAAAGCCTTTGCATTGATCGCATCATCTGTCAATGAGGAAGTAAGTCGTCATATTTCCTGCTATTCCACTGCCTTTGAAGCTATACAAAAGCTGAAAGAACTCTATGATACACATTCTGCACTTGAAGTTGTTCAGCTCATGATTAAACTCTTCACTCTTGAACTGAAAAATAATGATCCTCTTGCTCTTGCATCTGAAATAAAGTCTATAATGCATGATATAAAATCCACTAAAGTTGAGCTGGATATCTCTCTTATTTCCTTTCTCAAAGCACTTTATCCTACCTACCCCAATTATCTTGAGTCTTTACAAGCAAATGGAAACCTTAAAGATATAACCTTTGACTCTCTTGTGAAAAAGTTTGCTGAAAGAGAGAAAGCCTTTGGAAAGAAAACAGTCCCTGAATCTTCTGAAGAGACTGTTTGCCTTGCTCACAAAGAAAAGCATCCTGCTCAAGATTCTGCAAGAGGAAGAGGTGGACGAAGAGGAAGAGGAAGATACTTCAGAGGCAGGGGGGGCAGACATTCTCAAGCAGAAAAGGCAGATCTGCATTGCATTCGCTGCAAACGAAATGGATCACATGATGCTTCTACATGCAAGCTACCATGGGACAAGGTTGAGCAGAGAAGAAATCAGCAGAAAGGTAAAACTGATGACTCAGACAAAGGTAAAGCACCCGAATCTGCACACTATATTGAGGCACAATGTAATATTGGAGTAAATGAAGATTTGTTTAATGCTTCACTTGCTTCTTTGAAAAATGACTGGTTGCTTGATTCAGGAGCAACCTGTCATATGACTCATAGGAGAGATTTCTTTGAAGATTTCACTAACAATGTTGATGGAGCAGTATACTTTGCAGATCAGTCAAAAATCAAGCCATCAGGGCTTGGCACAATCAGGCTTAAACTGCCTGGTCTTCCAGACTTTCTTCTGGATCATGTTCTATATCTCCCACAGCTGAAGAGAAACTTGCTGTCCCTGGTCCACATCCGCCAGCAAGGTCACTCCATTCACATGTTTGATGGCAAGCTTGAGGTAAGAAAGGCATCTGACCACTCACTTGTCATGAGGGGTATAGAAGAAGAAAGACTCCTTAAACTGCAAGGAACCTCTGCTCATGCACAACATTTCTCATATATTTCTCATCATGAAGAATGTACACTTCCATCAAGTTTATTATGGCATGCTAGATTTGGGAATTTAAACTATGATAGTCTCCGCTTGTTGAAGAAAAATGGTGTTGTTGGTTTGCCTACAATTCCTAGAAAACATAAACAATGTGATGCTTGCATTCTAGGAAAGCATAGCAAACAGTCTTTTCATGATTCACATTCAAGAGCACATAGGAAGCTTGAACTTATTCATTCAGATTTATGTGGTCCAATGCCTGTTCCTTCTGCAAATGGAAATAAATATATCATGACATTTATTGATGATTACACCAGAATGTGTTGGGTTTACTTATTGAAGAACAAATCTGATGCTTTTCAAACATTTAAGAATTTTCATAAGTGGATTGAAAATGATGCACAATCTCATATTGGGTCTATTCGCACTGATAATGGAAAAGAATATACATCAAATGAATTTGAACACTATCTTCGCCAACATGGGATTAAACATCAAACAACTGTGCCTTATAATCCTCAACAGAATGGTGTAGCTGAAAGAATGAACAGAACAATTTTGAATATGGTACGATCTATGCTTTTCTTCAAGAATGTAAAGACAATGTTTTGGGCTGATGCTGTTCTATGTGCTGCATATATAAAGAATAGATGTCCATCTAGTGCTATAAGAAACAAGACTCCTTATGAATTGTGGTATGGACATGTTCCTTCGGTAAAACATCTCAGGATATTTGGTTCCACCTGTTATGCTTTAATACCAAAGGTACATAGAAACAAACTTGGTGCAAGAAGTCGTAAGTGTATCTTCCTGGGGTATTCAAACACATCTAAAGCATACCGCCTTTATGATGAAATAAATAAAAAGTTTGTTTTATCTAGAGATGTCATTTTTCTTGAATCATCCAAATCTGACAATGTTGTTGAGCGGCAACTTGATCGCTTGGATAGATTCACAAAACATAAATCATTTCAAGAGTTTGATAATCAGATTCCACATCTTGAAGGGGGGATTCCTATACTAGATCAACATGTGGAATCTTCTTCTGAAGAACAATCTCCCCTGCATGACACTCCAACAACGGATGATGCTTTAAGTGATGTAATTGATAGAATTGGGAGACTCAATCTTGATTCAGACCCAACTCAATCAACAGAACAACCTGGACCATCTCAGAAAGGTCCCCCAAAGTGGCTGACAAAGACACTTGAAATTGTTCATCCTGATGAAATTGGAAAAACAGGAACCCGAAATTCAAACCGACAAGATGGAGGTGATGTAGATAACTCTAATTCACCTGTTGATATGGATGTTACTTATGATTGTGAATTGAACTTGTCTACAGATTTTGAACCAACTTCCTTCAAAGAAGCTGCTTCTCATGATGAATGGAAAGAAGCAATGCGGAAGGAGTATGATGCCCTCATAAAGAATGGCACTTGGAAGCTGGTTGATCCTCCATTTGGAACCAAACCAATTGGTTGCAAGTGGGTCTACAAGAACAAGTACAAAGCTGATGGCTCACTTGACAAGCACAAAGCCAGGCTTGTGGCAAAAGGTTTTGCACAGAAGGAAGGGGTCGATTATGAGGAAACTTTTGCTCCCACAGCAAAATGGGCCACCATCCGGACACTCTTTGCACTAGCTGCTCAGAACGGTTGGAAAGTCCATCAAATGGATGTAAAAACTGCATTCTTGAATGGAGATCTAAAAGAGAATGTTTTTATGTCCCAGCCTGAAGGATTTGCTGTGAAAGGAAATGAACACAAAGTATGCAAACTTGTGAAGTCCTTGTATGGCCTCAAACAAGCACCACGAGCCTGGTATGAAAAACTAACTGAGCATCTTCTGAAACTCAACTTCAATCATTTTGATCTTGATGATGCAACTTTATTTGTCAAGAAAGTTGGCAAAACAGTTGTATATCTTGTGGTATATGTAGATGATCTTTTAATGACAGGGAACAATGAAAGCTATATTGCATCCATAAAGAAAGAATTAGGAAAAATCTTTGAAATGACTGATTTGGGCTATGTTCATTACTATCTTGGCATTGAAGTAACCCAACATCCAAAGTCCATATTTCTTTCTCAAAAGAAATACATTGGAGATTTGTTATACAGATTTGGCATGACAGAGTGCAATCCCCTCTCTACTCCAATGGAACAAAACTTGAAGCTCACATCTACTGAAGGAAAGGAATTTGAGGATGCAACAAAGTATAGACAGCTTGTAGGAAGTCTCATCTACCTCACTACTACCAGACCAGACATTTCATTTGCTGTTGGAATCCTCTCCAGGTTTATGCAAAGGCCTTGTGAGGGACATTGGTCTGCTGCAAAAAGAGTTCTAAGGTACTTGAAGGGAACTCAAGACCTTGGAATCAAGTATACACAGGTGGACGACTTCAACTTGATTGGATACTCTGATTCAGACTTCGATGGAGACAAAGAAACTGGGGTATCTACTTCAGGATATGCTATGAGTCTTGGATCAGGAGCTGTCTCCTGGAGATCACGCAAACAATCAGTACCAGCAGATTCCACAACAGAAGCAGAATACGTGGCAGCAGCTGAAGCAACAAAAGAAATTGTGTGGCTCAGGAAAATTCTTGAAGATTTGCAGGTAAAACAAATACAATCAACTCCACTCATGATTGATAACACATCTGCAATAAAGTTGGCCAGGAACCCAAAGTTCCATGATCGTACTAAGCACATCAATACTAAATATCATCTGATCCGACATCATGTTGAGGCCAAAACAATCCATCTTCGTCATTGTTCCACAAACGAGCAAATTGCAGACATCTTCACCAAAGCGCTTGGAAGAGAAAAGCTTGAAAGATTCAGAATGATGCTTGGACTCACCAACATCCCTTCAGATTAAGGGGGGGAATGTTGACACCTAATCCGAAACGGATGAGGTGAAGTCGGACAGTCATCTAGAAGATGAACTGATCCGTTTTATATGTGTATAAATAAAGTGGTGGCTAATGAATAAATAAATCAATCAGTGTTTTCTCATTCAATTGTTTTCTTGCGCTCATTGCTGGAGTTACCCTGGCCTGACAGATATTGTATATCAATGTCTCTATTTGTTTTAGGTCTTATATTCATGTTGCAAATCGGTAATTCTTATGATATATTTAAGTGTATGCCAGATTAATAAATACTTTGTCTCTGGAGAAAATTACTTCGTTATTAACTTCTATTGGGTTAACAATTGATAAGGGAAGTGAATGTTTGTGCATGTTAGAATATTTATAATAGGAGTTTCTCTTGTGTACTCCTCCATATCTAGTAAATTCACCAATTCTCTATTTATTTCACTTCATAAAAGATTTTTAACATTAGGAAGAATTATTTTTGTTAACATTATTATACCTGTTGATCACATACTAAATGCATTATGTGATATTTTCTAAATCAATACTGGCTGAGTGTCTATATTATCTATCGTGCCCAAATTTGATTTCGGCACTTATTTTCTAGAATGGTTCTTGCATCCTGTAATTTGATTGATTTCATCCCTACAGTGCTCTTGTATTTTAATACGTATCAATCCATGTGATGCCAGTTCTAAAACACCTGATCTTCTTCACTTCCCATGTCCAATTCCATTGGTATATATTTTAGTCCCATTCCTATGTTATCAATTTCCTATTAGACACACTTTATACTGAAAGGGGAAATAAACTCCTATCAGTATAAATGTTTTATATTCTATAAACCAACTTGTCCCTCTTCCCTATTTCTTTTGCTCATAATATTTATCCTTAATAAATTCCATCCTCTTATTTTGGTTTATAGTTCATTTTATCCATAATACTTACATAAGAACTTAACATTCTCTATTGAATTTAATCATTCACATATAAGAAATTTCATTACCTTACTCTTTATATATATAGATATATCACCTCCCTTATTAACAACATACATTTAATCACATAAATAAACAAAAAGCCTAAAACCATAATCACCAGAATCAATTATAGAGTCCACATGCATGATAAAATAATGGTATCCGAAATCCATAAACCTCATGATTCATGGAAGAATTCACATGCATTAAATTAATTTTAATATTAATGTGGAGTAGAATTAAAGGCATTATTAAGAACAATGAAAATAATTTTAGAATTAATCACAGAAAGGATGATGCATAGATTTTCTAACCAGAAACCAGAGTAACATATCAGAGTTAATGAGCACACCCACCAACCAACCATGAACTCTACCTCTAGTCCCGCTTTTGTGGATATTTTAATCCAATTGCCTAGGATTTTTCATAAAAGCCCACCTTTCTCTCATGTGGTGCTTTTATGCTTTTCTAAGCTTATCATATTTCTCTAGCTAAGCAACTTAATGGATTTTTCTTTCCCATCCATCAAACTTATCTAGTATTTCATCTAGAATTCTTATCATGAGAGAATCATATATTATCATTTATCAATGAGATTTTATTGTTTTTTTTTCTTTGGCAAGAATCTCATTTCTAGGTGTCTCATTCCCAAGACCATACATTCCATTTATTTATTTATTAATAATTATTCATTTACATAATTGATCCAATATTCTTCATGGATTTTCCACCATTCTTTCTAACGTAGTTCAATCTAACCAAGCAATATTACAACCACCAAGGGATATTACACTCAAGCTAGCATACAAAATATTGTCGAACCTACAAATCATTTTTCCACACAGGGAATGATCCAGGTGGATACTGGTGGCCACCTGCCAAGTCCACCTGGACCCCCATCATTTTCTTTCTCAGCATTTTCAGTTACCTTAATTGTAGCACAACTTACTATTTTTAGCAGTTTTTTGGGTCCTGAACTTCCGGAGCCATTTTGAGGCCCTAAACGACGTTTTTTGGGGAATCCAGGGGCAACATGGGTCCATGGAATGGACCGATGTTGCCCGTTCCAACAATGATAGTGCTCAGATAGATCTTTCTAATGAGCTATTGTACGCGTCAAACGGAGATCATATGCCAAAGTTACGACCCCGAGAAGTTGTACCAATTTACCCCAAACGGGGCCCACAGTTTGGCGTTTCATCTCGTAGGGTTAGGTTTTGGAATGTTAAGGGTTTTTCCATCGTTTCTCAACAATAAATAGGCCTTCGAGCCTCATTGTAACACAGTTCAGAGGCATGTAGCCATCACATCTCTTCTCAGAGATAAGCTACCATCACCCTAGCTGGTTTATTTCCATTTCTGGTTGTAAGCATATTTCAGTATTTTCCATTAATGAAATGAAGTATTATTTCTGCTGCATCTTTGTGTATATGGTTATCTCTGTAATTTGTTGCGTTCCTGTTTAAATCCGGATCAGTGGTATCAAAGCGGTCTGCTTTTTCTCTGTTTTTTCTTTGCATGTCCCCAACAAGGTCAGGATATAAGGAGTTAGGGCTTGAACTGGTTGAACCCTTGCAAGACCAGCCTCGCAAATCCTGACGGCCTCCCATGGCGAACGAGAAGAAAGACGAGGGGGCAGGAGATCCCATCAAAATCTTGCTCGAAGAAGCCCTCAAGCGACAACGGAATGCGATGATGGACAACTTTGCCCAGATCCTTCAGCGGCTACCCAGAAGCGGCGCATCGGCTTCCAGCAGCTCCTCTGGAAACGCCACACCCTTTAAGGTACAAGTTAATTTTGAAATCCCCATATTCGAGGGTCAGATAGACGCCGATGCCGTAGATAAATGGTTAAATTAGCTAGAGGGTTATTTTTCTGTTCATGAATTTTCGAGTCGGGAAAAGATTGTTTTTTCTCTTCTCAAAGCAGCCCCCCACGTCAAGGACTGGTGGGAAACCTACTGCGAGCAGAAGGATGAAAGTACTGGCTCACTATTTTCAGCTGCACCCACCTGGGATTCATTCCAGGATGCCATCAAGGAGCAGTACTACCCTGCCGGAAGCTATGAGGATGAATACATAAAGTGGACCACACTGCGGCAGGGAAGGGACCAAGACGTGCCGGAGTTCACCAATCTTTTCCATACCCTTCACACAAAGTTGGGTATCAAGGATTCGGAGCAACATTTGATACTCAAATACCATGGCTGCCTCCACAAGTACATCTAGGAAGAAATACAATTCCTAAACATCCCCTCGCTCGGTGCAGCATACGGATATGCCGTCAAGGTTGAGCAGAAGTTTAAACAAAAGAAGCGAGACTTTGGATCTGCGAATCCAAAGCAGGGAAAAGGTGCCCCTAAATCACAGAACAAAGGATAGAGCCAAGGCGGGACAGCCCGAGACAACCAGCCGAAGCTGCAAGCAAAGAACAACGCCGCGAAGCCGAGAAAGGACACTGGAAAATGGTGCGAGTTCCATAAGAGCTCCACTCACAACACAAGTGAGTGTCGGGCCAAGCAGTCACTGGTGGCTGAGCTAAAGGTTTCAGAATCAGATGCATGTTCCGACTCTGAGTCAGAACCCGATAAGGGGTATGAAAAAGGGAAGCAGATCATTGATGCAGATCCCAGCGCCACTATTGCTACCGCAAAGATCCAGAAAAATGAACCCGAAGATCCAGAGGAGGAGGAGCGTCTCTTCCACTCCCAGATGTGGGTAAAGGGCTCGCCGATACAGTTCATTGTTGATAGCGGGAGTCAAAAGAACCTCATTTCGGCAGAGGTTGTGAAGCGGTTGGGCTTACCGACCACAGCACATCCACAACCATACACCATTGGGTGGCTTCACCAAGGGCGAGATCTTCGCGTGAGTCAGCAGTGTCGCCTTCCTTATAACATCAAGCCCTTCACGAATGAGGTATTGTGTGACATTTCTCCCCTTGAAGTTTGTGATGTATTACTAGGACAACCATACTTGTGGAAGCGACATGCTATGTATGAATCAAGGCCCCGTGCTGTTATTATTACATTGGGAAATAAGTTGTTCAGGATACCAGAGGTATCACCACCTGCCGCCATCTCTTTGATTACTGCAAAACGATGCAGTAAGATCATTTCCAAAACCAGGAAATTTGTTTTCCTGATGATACGCCCTCAAGGGAAGAAGAAGACAGTGGCCGCGGCCTCCAAACGGGGTCCCTCTGCACGACAGCTACAGATGGACAAGATTGTGGAAGAGTACGAAGACATCTTCACCTCCCCAGCAGGGGTTCCTCTGCACTATCAAGTCAAGCACTCCATCGATCTAACCCCAGGTGCGCCACTACCCAATGGACCAATTTATCGGCTTTCCGTTCTGGAGAACAATGAAATCAAGAGGCAGATTCAGGAGCTCGTGCAGAAAGGTCACATCTGTCTGAGTTCATCACCCTGTGGGAGCCCGATTGTGTTGGTACAGAAGAAGGATGGGACGTGGAGACTCTGTATTGACTATCGAGCGTTGAACAAGATCACTGTCCGTAATAGGTACCCGATCCCGCGAATTGATGACCTCCTAGACCAACTAAAGGGGGTGAAATATTTCAGTAAGATCGATCTGAAGTCAGGATATCACCAGGTACCAATCGAACCCTCGGAAGTGTGGAAGACTGCCTTCAAATCCAAGGAGGGCCTCTTCAAATGGTTGGTCATGCCTTTCGGATTGACGAATGCTCCTGCAACCTTTATGAGGCTAATGGATGACATCTTGCGACCATTCACCAACTCCTTTGTAGTAGTATACTTGGATGACATTCTGATCTTCAGCCAGAGTTGGGAAGAGCACCTCCACCACATCCGACAGGTTCTCCAAACACTGCGGCAACACAAGCTATGTGCCAATTTGGAGAAATGTACTTTTGGCATGACCCAGGTTCAGTATCTGGGATACATCATTGATGAACAGGGGGTGCATGTCGATCCAGCCAAGGTCCAAGTCATTCGGGATTGGCCCTCTCCAACCACTCTAACAGAGCTCCGCAACTTTCTAGGTCTTGCCAACTTCTACCGCAGGTTTGTGTGCTGGGTTTTCTCATATTTCTTGGCCCTTGAGTCAAGTCACCAAGGGAGGGGCAAAAGCAAAATTCTTTTGGTTTCAATCTCAACAAAAGGCATTCAGGGAGTTGAAGGATCGCCTCTGCCCGGCACCAGTGCTCGCGTTACCAGATTTACAACAACCATTTGAGGTCGAGACAGATGCCTCTGACTATGCTATTGGGGCAGTCCTTACTCAACATGGACATCCAGTGGCATATCACAGTGAAACGCTTTCAGACACAGTCCGAAAGTACCCCACTTATGATAAAGAGATGTATTCCATTGTACAGGCCTGCCGACAATGGAAGCATTACATTTTGGGGAAGGAAACGGTCATCCACACAGACCACCGACCCCTACAGTTCATACAGACCCAAGGGAAATTGCAGAATGATCGCCATCAGAAGTGGTCTACGTACCTGCAACAGTTTCACTTGAATATCAAGTATAAAATGGGCAGCACCGATAATGTCGCAGATTGCCTCAGTCGACCACCGATCATGGCGCTGACCACCGTGCTCAACTCTTGTCGGCACGAGACTTCTGATTGGCCACTTCTCTACAAAAGCGACCCAGAATTCAGCCACACATACCAGACACTCTCGGAGGGTCGGCATGTTGCAGATTTTCACCTCTAGGATGCCCTATTATGCCACCTGGGTCACCTTTGTGTTCTTTCAAGCGAGCGTGCCAAGATGATTTGGGAAGCACACTACAGTCGGGCTGCTGGGCATTTCGGGGTCGAGAAAACAGTGGCAGTATTGCAAAATTATTTCTATTGGCCGAATCTTCGACAGGATGTTGGGAAGTACATCTGATCATGTACTGCCTGTGCCATTGCCAAACCGACCATTAAGAAGCACGGCCTCTATACCCCGTTGCCTACCCCTAGTCGACCTTGGGAATCCATCTCCATGGATTACATGTCAGGCCTTCCTTCCACTAAGCATGGGAATGACTTGTTTTTGTGGTCGTCGACAGGTTCTCGAAGATGGCCATTATGGTGGTCTGCAAGAAGAATATCACAGCAGAAGCCACTACTAAACTTTTCTTTGAACGAGTGTGGGTGCACTTTGGGATCCCACAGTCTATCATCTCAGATCGGGACAGTCGGTTTCTCAGCACATTTTGGTCCAGTCTCTGGTCAATGCTGGACACCAAACTCATGAAGTCCACAGCCTTCCATCCTCAAACTGATGGCCAGACAGAGGTTGTCAATAGGATGATTGTGCACATTATGCGCATGTATAACTCAAAGCATCCACGCACATAGGACGAGAGCCTCCCCTATGTTCAGCACAGTTACAACCGAGCTCTTCACAGCTCCACTGGCCATAGCCCTTTTCAGGTGGGTTTGGGATTCCAGCCACTATGCCCTATTGATGTGGCCATGCCACTTGCAGCCACTCACATGAATTCAGCTCATGTCCAGTCCGAAACAGATAAGGCCACCAGCTTCATTGAGCACATCTAACATATTCACCAGCAGGTCCATGACATTCTTGAGAAATCAAATGCCAAGTACAAGCAGCGACATGATCAACATCGGGTGCCACACAAGTTTCAGGTGGGCGACAAAGTCTGGTTGCATTTGCAAAAGGAATGCCTTACTGGAGCCTATCGGAAATTGAGACCACTCTGATATGCTCCTTACACCATTACTAAGGCTATGGGAGACAATGCATTTGAGCTCAGCATTCCCCCATTCGTTGGCCTGCACCCAGTGTTCAATGTGGACCGCCTTCGGCCATACTTTCCACCATTGCTAGACACATCCGACATTGCAGCACATCTCAAACCCACAGAATTAAATCTAGATTGCATGGAATAAGCTGCAACTGATCGAATCATGGACACACAGATCAAGAACACTCGCCAACAAAATATCCAACTGTATCGAGTTGTCAAAGCAGGCCAACTCCTTCAGCAGGGCAAGTGGCTCACCAGGGAACAAGTTCAGCAGAAGTTTCCTCATCTCATGGAGGAGCTCAACGTAATGAGGACCATTGCTTCCTAAGGGGGGAGGAATGATCCAGGTGGATATTGGTGGCCACCTACCAAGTCCACCTGGACCCCCACCATTGTCTTTCTCAGCATTTTCAGTTTCCTTAATTGTAGCACAACTTACTACTTTTAGCAGTTTTTCGGGTCCTGAACTTCCGGAGCCGTTTTGAGGCTCTAAACGACGTTTTTTGGGGAATCCCGGGGAAACATGGGTCCATGGAATGGATCGATGTTGCCCATTCAAAAAATGATAGTGCTCGGATAGATCTTTCTAATGAGCTATTGTACGCGTCAAACGGAGATCATATGCCAAAGTTACGACCCCGGGAAGTTGATGTACCAATTTACCCCAAACGGGGCCCACAGTTTGGCGTTTCATCTCCTAGGGTTAGGTTTTGGAATGTTAAGGGTTTTTCCATTGTTTCTCAACAATAAATAGGCCTTCGAGCCTCATTGTAACACAGTTCAGAGACATGTAGCCATCACATCTCTTCTCAGAGATAAGCTACCATTGCCCTAGCTGGTTTATTTCCATTTCTGGTTGTAAGCATATTTCAGTATTTTCCATTAATGAAATGAAGTATTATTTCCACTGCATCTTTATGTATATGGTTATCTCTGTAATTTGTTGCATTCCTGTTTAAATCCGGATCAGGGAAGGACGTCTACAATCCACAACTTCATATCAACTCATATAATATTAGGAAGCTAAAATTTGTCAACCAAACCTTTATTTACCACTTCCATTGGGGTTGAGTCCATTTCTTGTAGAATGTGACCCATCCTATATGTCAAATAGACCTCATCCTTCAATAAATACCTTACCATAGTAGTGTATCAGGCCATAACTTCCACCAAGAAATGATGGAACCTTCTAATATGTTCCATAATGAGAGTCATAAGTATTAGTGTTTCAACTAACCAAGGGAGAATGAACATAACACCCACTACACCTAGCAAATATATATGTCTACTGCCACTTTCCCACATATCACAAAATCAAGTGATTAGTGTCCATGTCATTAATAACAATGGGTTCTAATTTCATACAAAGTCACACTACTTCCTAGTAATTACACCTCAAAATTATCATGTCTATTAATATAAACTACTTTAAAATCAACCATAGAGTTCAAATGAGCACTATTCCACTTTAAAATTCTATCAAGTCTAAGGTCTAGTAAATAAGAGATAAAGTGAAGATGACAATGTTATGACCCTGGAGACCCTGCCTTGATCAAATTTTAGACATGAGGTGAAATTGATTAGAAAAACCCTAAGGAAGGCATAATACTCTACCTAGTTATGAAAGCATTTTACCAACTCTATCAATAAAATAATTTTGTCCATCCTCTAGAAAACACTAACGCTCCCCTCGCACTTCTCATCACTAATTTTGATTTATTTTTAAATGATATGATTTTATTTTTTTATTTGACAATATTGATAAAAATAATTTATATTATTTGTATTTTCATAATATAATTATTTTAAAATATTTTAAAATTTATTAAATTTCTCATGCAATATCTTAGAAAAAAAATTATTCACCTTCCATCCTTTTACATCTTACACAATATTTCCATCCTCCGTACACTAGGAATCCCATACCCATTTTCACACATGTTCTCTATAAAAACATTTAATGCTTTTTCGTGTAGCCCTGAAAAAATATATAAGAAAGAAAGTGTATATACTTATATTCTTAGAAAACAAATTTTCTTCTATTTTTTTTAGTAAATTCTTAATATTAGAAAATTCCATTTTAAATTTGAATCGGAGATCTTAAGGGGCTTATGATTGTTTAATTTTATTCTTATTAAAGAGGTATTAGCTATTCATTTTCCTATCAAGATAACTTGATCTTCATTTTTCTATATTAAAATTTCTTTAGAAACAATATAGGAATTTGTAATTTGAAACCTTTTCAACTAATGTGAAAAATTGATATTGCGTCACTATATTTGGAATTTGGTATTAAATTAATGAGTAAGAAAAGATAAAAAAAATATTTAAAAGACGATAATGACATGAAGGAAACTAGTCAAAAACATATTTCGACAAAAATGATGAATATATCATTATAATATTAAACCTACTAACTTCAAAATAAGTTGGGTCATTAATAATATTCCCTAAA
The DNA here is from genome assembly GCA_031772625.1 of Pinus tabuliformis. NCBI lineage: Eukaryota > Viridiplantae > Streptophyta > Pinopsida > Pinales > Pinaceae > Pinus > Pinus tabuliformis. The sequence continues at coordinate 1,003,540,514 of CM062820.1, read as the reverse complement.
TAGCATGTAAATTAAGATTTTATTATATGATTTATATCTCTTCTTGTACCATTAATATTTATGTTTTAAAATTATATCTATTTTTTTCCTTAGGAAAATCAATTTGAAATTTTAATTTACTAAAGCATAAAGTTATTACAAAGGTTTGTTCAAATGGGTTATGTTGCAGCATATTGCACTCAAGAACTCGTAGGGACCTTTTTTCAGCGATGACTTAACCTTATTCCATACACCATTAGAGCCACATATAATCACTTTTCATTGAGTACTCAATTTCCCTTATAATTTGGGATGACCACCTACTTTTAGCATATTCTAGTTTTAATAAATCAACTTTTTGTAGGGATGACACCTAGGATGAATTCTTTGAGAACTAACCGGGTTATGAAATTGATATTTCCACTTCATTACTATGAATTTTAATATCCACGAAATCCAATATGAATTTCCTCTTTTATTTCTAGAGATATCCTACTTAGCACTTTATCTACTCAACCACCTATATTATTTGTTCATTTTCAGTTTTATTTTTGGATTTTGCACGGGTATTTTTTTCATGTGAGGGTTGTTACATTAGTTTTTACTATTATTTAGGTTCAATTACTTTTATTTGACTCTATCATTAGATATTTTATTTGACTTCCCAGGTCTCTCATTTTGTTTTTCACTTACTAGCTATTACACGAATGCTAACTAGTAAACTAAGTGCATGCATAGTGGAACACCATCCTAGTTTGAGTTTATTTTTTCTCCGAGAAAGGGTATTTATTGTATTAATTTATCATATTATATCTTTATGATTCGTTTGAATTTTCTCTTTGGCTAGTGAATTTTCTCAACAATTTTTTTCTCTTTTCATTCTTGTTTTGTGGTAGCAAAGCTAGTATTCTCTCACTTAGACCCTATACTTGTGCTTAAAATCCAACATGGTATTAGCGAATAAGTGATTTTGTGACGAATAATGATATCTAATTTTATTTTTGACAATATTATAGAAACCCAAAGAGAATGGACCAACTTACTATGATCTTCACTCCTTTCAATTAATTTGGCTAGAAAGCTAAATATCCAACTATTGTTGTATAGCTATGTAGTTTATAGGATTATAGTGGGGACATATATTGAGCCTAAATTAGCCAGAGGGGATTAAAAATACTACAAAAAAAATGGATGAACCCTATGGGATTTTCTATCACTCTCGGTTTCGTATTTTATGTAGAGATATTTAAATATCATCATGTTTTTAAGACCAAATTAGAAAGATGAATTGAAAGGGAATCAACTAGAGAATGAGTAAATTTCTCTAGATTCAAACCATTTTGAGACCCCACATTAGTTATTTCCAATATTCAAGGCTCTGCTGGCACAATTAAAATATGTTGGAATAGATAGGATGTGGGAACAATTTATTCTTTCTATATTTTTGAAGCTAGATCCTCAATATTCTATCTTTGTCTCTTTTTCCTGATACCGCTATACTCTCCATGAGTAAAAATTGGAAGATTCCATATCTTTATGGTTTCATTGAGTTTGTAAGACACGAGAATACTAGGTTTATACAAATTGGTTTTCTTAATCCTTCCAAAATCTATGTGCTTTCAACAAGGGATGATAACAATAAAGATAATATGAAAACAAAGGATGTTGATTATGTAGATATAGAAATAATTGAAATCATTGTGGATATTATGATCCCCAAGTGAGGAATATTTAAGGAGAGAAGAAAGTGAAGTTATTGGAGTAAGGGATTTCATTTGAAGAGTTATTATATGTTGAAGACAATTGGTCTTATCGGAAAATTACTTCAAATAATAATGTAGATAGTCCCATACAATGTCAATAAGAACTCTAAATATAAGCCACCAAAGGAGCAAGATATGGGTCATGGCTTCACTGTTATTCATTTAACATCTAATAAATAGATTTTATACATATGTTTCTTTAATCATATTAATGTATCAACTCATTATTCCTGAGTAACTTGCACTATTCCTACTACAACAACTTTTATAAAAACTCTTCTCGAGGGACATATTCACGACGATTTTGCATACTCTTCAACTTATATTTCTAGACGATTTTAGGACCTTTTCTAGAGGTGCATAAAACACCCATTTTATATATGTTTTACAAGATATGGAGGGCACAACATACTTTACATGAAGCTAGTAGTCTAGTGCGAGAATAAACCAAGTCACAAAGAAGTAGTTTTCAATTTTTTTGTACTTCATGAGCTACCGGTACTATTTCTAACAAGTACAAGGCTCAATGAGTAGAAAAATGATAAACCCATATGATGATATAAGATAGATTCATTATAATAATAAAAAACACTATGCCTTTTTATAGTAACTACACAACGTACATAGTATGCATTGTATCTTTTAGGGGCTGTTCTTCCCATTTTGTTTTCACTCTTTACATATTTTGTGTCATATTTTGAGTTCTATAAGCTATTCCATGTGTACTAAACATTGTTGAAATTATTGGGAGTCATTAATTGATCACATAATTATTTTATATGAGTAACTAACATGGTTTAAAATTGTTGAGACTCATTTACTAGAATACTCTTTGGTTCTGCTTTAGGGTGGGTATTGATGTACATTGCACATTAGAGTTCATTAGGACCTCATCAAGACGTCACATAGGCCATTATATATCCTCATTCCACACACCATTAGGGCCACATATGAACACTTTTCTTCAATACTATTGGTGAGCGTTGGTATTGTACCAATAGTGTTGCAACTCTGAGAAGCTCCTCAACTCTATTTATCAACCCGGGGTTCATACAAAATTCAACATGTCAATGATGTATACATACTAGATGGAATTATAATCATTCCACGCTCAACTAGGTAATTTGATCATTAGGGCTCCAATAAAATTCTTCTAATGAATTGGGGGAAATTAACTACTGAAAGTGAAATTCAAAAGTTAGCTCTAATGGAGAAAAAGTAAATTCTTTTCAAATCTAACTTGTAGATTCTACCAACATGTAAATTCCACTGAATCAGTTCATGAAAGAAAATAAGAGCTATGCTACCTACAAAAGGGAAGCTACACTAATTGAAATCAACCATTTAGCTATCAAATTCACTTGTAAACAAGAAATTATTCTATCTACTCCTATCTCAAGATTTAATGCATCATCTATCTAATTCACACTTTCATATAAAGTATTTTTCTACTTGTGCCAAATCTATGATAAAGAAGCTAATGCTATTCTCTCTTGTAGTGAAGGAAAACTAATGGTTGGAATGGTCTAGGTGTTGGCTTTCATAATGGAGTCCATGTTGGGAGTCAACTGTTATGAAACCAACTCATAAAAAAATAGAAAATATAGATCAACGCCTTAAAACTCAGCCTCTTCAATCGGGAAACATCCTTTACATTATATAAATGAAAATAACTCCTTTCTATATATATAGGAGTCTAAGGGGTCATAATATAATCAAAGTTGACATAACAATAATAATGTAAGGGCACAATAATAACAATAGTGGGCTTCTATGGAGCACACTAATAACAATATGGGGACTACATGGGCACAACAATATAATAAAGGGGCTGTTCTAATAACAATAATGGGTTGTAACACTAGTAGTATAGGGACCTAACATGCCCCACTCCTTCAAAAAGTGTTGTCCTCAACGCTTGAGTAGTTCTAGATGCTTCTATATAAAATTCTTGTCCTCCCACGTGGAAGCTTCAGTGGGTAAGATCTTCCACTTGATGAGATAATTTGAAATTGATCAATTTTGTAGCTATCAGGTTCTTCTTTCTGTGACTACTCTAGGTTCCAATATGATTTTTCCTTCCTCGTCAAGTTCTGGCAATATTGTTTGAACTGGTATCTTCTCATTATGTAAGGTCACCATTTATTAAGTGCATGTAGTCTTGCCAACATTTCCTTCTCATAAATAGCTTTTTGTAAATAATTTCCTTTGATTGGAAAACTTTCAAAAGAAATGGGTCTTTCTTCTTTTCTTAAAACATCACCAATTCCATTTCCAATAAAGGTTTTTGTGAAGTCTCGTGTACCTAAGACTGATGCTAGGCACACTGCCTCTTTAAGAGGTTCAAAGGCCTTCATTTCTTTTAGAGTCCATGAAAATGCATCTTTCTTCAATAGTGTTGTTTTCAGAATGTCTTCAGTCTTCATTCTTATTTGGGGATATCCTAAACGAATATCCAACTTGGTGAAGTAAATTGATCCATGAAATTCATCCAATAATTCATCAATGTTAGGAATGGGAAATTTATCTTTAATAGTAAGTTTTTAGAGCTCTCTATAATCCAGACACATATGCCATCACCATACTTCTTATTTACCAATACCATTTGAGCAAAGAAAGAACTGTGACTAGGTTGAATTATACCAACTCTAGCATTTTTGCAACCATACGTTCAATTTCACTCTTTTGGGAATAGGGATATATGTAAGGCCTGATGTTTCGAGGAAAAGTTCTTGGAATCAAATGAATATAATTATCATGATCATGAATAGGTGGTAGGCCTTTAAGAGTCTCAAATACCTTGGAATGATTGTCCAAAACGTTTCGGAGATCTAGAGAAATAGACGATTTCAATGTGGGAAACTTTAGTGAACATAATTGTGCAATTACACCCTGTTGTTCTTTCTTTACAATATTTTTCATGAGGTTCGAGCTGATTATCTTTCCTAGTTTCCCTTCAACACCCTTGATTGAAATTCCTTTCCTTTCGAAGAAAATTTCATGAAAATTTCTTGAAAATTAAAAGTTATTGTACACAAGGATTGTAGCCATTGGACTCCTAGTACAACATGAGCACCACCCATTGGAATGGAAATCATTGGCCTATTCAATACATATTCTCCCATGGATAAATTCATATTATGGAACTTTCCAAAGCAATATATGGTTCCTCCAATTGGAACCATCACTTGGGTATAGGAATCAATTCAATTCCTTGGCTATCTTACAACGAATAAAATTATGGGTACTACCCAAATCAATAAGCACTATTACCTTTTTCTTCTTAATATGTCATTCTATCTTGATAGTTTGAGGAACGGTAATTTCGGATAATGCATTAGAATACATGGTCAGATTAATTTCTTCTTTCTCAATGTGATATTTCACTTCTTGAAATTTTTCTTCCTCTTCTTCACAATCTATGTAAAATAATTTCTTCTGAGCACATTTATGATGTTTAGTTTATTTGCTATCAAATTATGAAAAAACCATTTTTCTAATTTTTCTTCCAGTTGTTGTGGTGTAGAACTAGTAGGTTGTGAAGGTCTAGGAGAAAAAACACTTCCATATTTATAGTTGTGAGTGATAGGATTCCTTGTTTCCATAATTCCGCTTTCACTTTTTCTTGTTTTTAGTTGCGCGAAATTGAATCGACTATAATTCTATAATTTTGGATCTTTAAGTTCCGAAATTTTAGTATATGATAGACCTCTAAGTCCTCTTTCTAACCCCACCAGTCTGATCGCAATTGGGTTTTTGAAGAAAGAGTTATGCTCAATATCTCGCGATAACCTAATTATAGACTGGTTCAGTGGAACGAAATTGTACGAAGTGCCACGGGTCAACGTTTTGACCTTCAGACCGGAAACTAATACACAAAAAACTGTAGGTTGTCCTCTTTCTGTAACATCTTATGAAATTTTAATCTGATGCTCATAAATAAGCTTATGATGATTTTCTCAAGGTCACCTGTTTGCGATATAATTCAAGGGCTTGCAGAAACCCTAACTAGCTTGGATTGTATCTCTAAACATATATCAAAACAAGATATGAAATTAAGGCCCGAGATTCACCAAGTATCTTGATCAAGTGGGTTTTAATTTCTGATTCTGAAACTTCGTAGAAAAATAATTATAGCGAAAATGCCACGATGGCTTTTTTGAGATCGAATTCTCGAGCTTGTAAAAACCCTAATTTCCTCAGATCATATATCTAAAACTATAGTGATACAATATCTGAAACTCGGACCCGAGCTTCAGCGTGACTTCGTCTCAAGTGTGTTTTGGTTTTAACTTCTGAAAGATTGGAGAAAAAAATTTATAGAGAACATTCCACGATGACCTGTTTGGAGCAAAAAAACCTTGGAATCCGAAGCTCTAATACCAAATGTTATGAAACCAACTCACAAAAATATAGAAAAAATAGATAAACACCTTAGAAATAAGCTTCTTTGATGGGGCAACCCCCTTTACATTATACAAATGAATATTTCTTGGATGATACAAATGACAAGACCTCCATTCTATGTATAGGAGTCTAAGGGGTCATAATATAATCAGAGCTGACATAACAAAAATAATGTAAGGGCACAATAATAACAATAGTGGGCTTCTATGGGGCACAATAATAACAATATGGGGACTACATGGGCACAACAATATAATAAGGGGATTGCACTAATAACAATAAGGGGTTACACTAGTGGGATCTAACATCAACCTACTCCTAAACTATGTCAAACTTACATTACAAGTGAAAACAAGGGAAAAACGTGTTGGTACAGGCATGCTCTAGGAAGCTACTACAGGATCCCTATATTGCTACAAGAAGGCTTGTAATTCTACAAGAATGCTATCGAAATGGTTTGGAAGGTAAAAATGATGCAATAAAGGGTTGGCAAGGTGGATGGGGGTTGTGGTAGATGGATGAAAGGTGACCAAAACTCCCAGCCAAGCTCAACACTTCAGGAAGTCCAATTTTGGATTAAGAAGTCTGCTCACGATGACCTAACTGACAGAGCTCAAGAAAAATATTTGAGATTCATCTAAAGAGGGTGGAGAAGTCTTGGATATCCAACAATCCTACAACATCACATGCACATGCTCTCTTATCATTCACAAAATATCATAACCATTGGTGGAAAAGATGAGTTGAATTTAGAAACTATCTAACTTATGCCAAAAACTATGATCTATTCAATGCATCAACTTCTAAGCTATAAGAAATATATGAAAAACAAGATAACTATTTTTCCAAGAAACCATAAATAATAAATCATCAACATAGTTTTTTTGGATTGTGATTGTAGATTCCTCTCGTCATGCTCCCACGCAAGTGATGAGATAGAGGAAACAATCACAAGGTTTTTGAGGAATTATATTCTAACAAAAGGCCACAAACTAACAAACATTCTAAGCTAAAAAGGAATACCAATACATTAGAGGGACCTAAGCTACTGGGTTTGGGCCCAAACCCAAGACCCTCAGCACTTTGAAACTAACTCAATGATGGATCAATAAGAAAATTCTCATTATCATTGAAGAAATTTGAAATACATCACATAGCAAGTAAAAAATATTAGTAACAATTGCTTTAGCTCAATACCTTCTTATATGATTTTTTTTTTGAATCCTAATGAGTTCTTTGGCATGTTTATTTATACAAAGGAGTAGCTACCAATATCTCCCTAGAAAATAGAGATATTTGTCTCCAAAAAACTCGAGAAAGGTGGATATAGATCTTCCTTGAACTGCATTGGCTTGCCTACCAATCACCTCGTCTTGGTTGGTTGCCAATGAATTTGAGTTGATGAGAGATAAAGTAGTGATCTTGGATGATTGAAGGAGTTAAGGAGGTGGAAAACCTCTTAGAACCTCTCCTTGTTGTCTACTTCAAGCTCTGACATTGAAATTATCTAAAAATGACATAAATCGATGTTGTGCTAGGGTCTTGATTTGGAATAACATCCAGTTCTCTTTGAGAAAGAGGGAATAAGAATTGGATGGTTGTCTACACTATAATGGCTCCATGGAGAGGCTTTCCATTGTGGTGAGTTGGCTTTCTTTCTCATGTATCTTCTCCCTCAACCATCTATTGTCTACCTATAGGTTTTCCCTCATTATCGACTCTTTCTCTCTTATGTCACTTAATTATTTTCCCATTTCTAGAACCTTCTCTTCCATGAGGCCGACATGTTCCACCTTTTTATACTTATCAATTTGCATCCATCTGTGGGTTCTTTCTCTTTCTTCTTCTAGTTCAAAGAAAGGTGGAACTATAAGTGTTTAGTGAATAACTCTCACTCCTTCAATGAATTTAGGGAATAAATCTTGCTCTTATAGTTATTGTGTTACCTTCTACCCCTCCTACTTCTCATTCTGGTCCACCTGTAGCACCTTTTTTTCTTCCTATAACATGCTCTATTTTCCCTGTAGCATGCTTTGTTCTTCTTGTAGCTTCCCCTTTCCTTTTTGTTGGAGTGTGGTATGTGTCATGGGTTGTTTGAAGGAGGTTGATCTAGTGCTCGGCCTCCTTACATATGCTATAGGATTCTTTGATATGTTTCTTGGAGAGGTGACCTCTTCAAAATTTCTTTTAGTGGGCCCCACCTTATCTTTCTTACTTGGGGACTCTTAAATTGTGATACGGGCCTTTGTGGGAGTTTGAGGCCTTCCTTGCTTGATCTTGGTGCTTTCCTTGGAATTAAAATAGATGGGACCGTACCTTTTCCTTTTATTTTTGGGTTTGACTAGGCTGCTCAAGGTAGCTATGGTTATAGCTACCTATTTTTCATAGGGTATTGGAGACCAACTCGTTTTCTCTAGGGATAACCCTACTTCTCTAGTTTGTGAGGGATTTCTTTTTCTTGTTGCTCCCTACTTCCTCTTCATATTACTCTTATTATTAGTTTAACCCATTATTTTTATTAGTGCAACCCCATTATTATATTATTGTTCCCATATAGTCCCCATGTTGTTATTATTATGCCCCATAGAAGCCCACTATTGTCATTGTTGTGCCCCAACAATATTATTGTTATGTAGGCTCTGATTGTATTGGGACCGCTTAGACTCCTATATATAGAAATGAGCTCTTGTCATTTGTATCATCGAAGAATTATTCATCTGTGTAATGTAAAGGAGGTTTCGCTTTTGAAAAGACTGATTTTGAAGTCATTGATCTATCTTTTCTATCATTTTGTTAGTTGGTTTCATAACATTTGGTATGAGAGCTTTGGATTCTAGGGTTTCTCTGCTCCAAATATGTCACCATTGAAGTTTCGATATAAATTTTTCTCTATGAAGTTTCAAAGGCTACGACAAAAACCCATTTGAGATGAAATCATTCTAAACCTCAGGTTTGACTTTCCAATCTTCACTCACTATATTTTCGGAGATATTATTTGAGTAAGTTATGGTTTTTGCAAGCTCCAGAATTCCATCACAAACTGGTCATCATGGAATTATCTCTATAATTTATTTTATTCGAATGTTCAAAATCTTACAGTGAAACCCATTTGAGCCAAAATATTGATGAAGCTCGAGCAAAAATTTTAGATCTGGTTTTTCTATATTTGCGGCGATATGGTCCAATACATTTATGGTTTTTGTAGGCTATCGAATTAAATCCCAAACAAGTGACTTGGGGAAATTATCATAACTCTCTCTGAGCATCATATTGAAATTTCATAAAACCATAAAGAAAGAGGATAGCCAACATTGTTCTATGTATTAGTTTCAGGTCCTAAGGTCGAAACAATGACACGTGGCACTTAATACAATTTCTCTCTATTGAATGAGTCTATAATTAGGCCATCATAGGAGATTTAACATAAATCTTCCTTGGAGAATCCAATTTTGATTAGACATGCGGGTTTGGAAAGAGGACTCCAAGGAATACTGCACAACACATATTTATGTTAGAGATCCAAAATTACAAAGATACAACAGATTAAATATCGAGCTCCTACAAAGTGAAAAAAGGTGTGTATTTTTTTTAAAGTTTTTCATAAGTTTGGTTGATAAATTAGTTTGAAGGAATTAAAAGGGCGTGGAAGATAATATGGATGGTATATATGAAAAACGTAAAGGAAACATGGAATATTTGAAGACAAATTTGGTAAATTTTCTACAAGAAATTCTTACTAATGGCGAAAGGGTAGTAAAGGGAACTCATGATGAGAAGAAAAGAAATGTTAATCATGTTTTCATAGACTCTAACATTGTATTGAAGATGCACCATGTTCCTAAGATCGATATGAGGAAGTTTTATGGAAAGGATCCCATAACATACTACAAATGGAGCAATATTTCGATCTCCATAATGTACAAAACACACAAAAGGTACGCATTGCAACTGTATATTTCGAACCAAATCAGTTTCTATGGTATCAATGACTTTTCTCTTGTAAACAATTTGTCACTTGGGAAATTTTTACAAAAGAAATGATAGCACATTGTGAGGATACAGAAATAAACACCCTTTTTAGCCAATTGATAAGTCTCATACAAAAGGGTTCAATGATGGAGCACATTGAAGACTTCCCAACATTGAATATAAGGGTAAACGATATTCCAGAGGGGCATAGGATTTATATGTTCATAGAGACTTTAAACGATAACATCCAAAATGAGGTTTGCCTTTGGGAACCTGATTCATTTGAGAAGGCAATTAGGTTGGCAAGAAAAAGGTAAATCAAAACTATGGCAACAAGGAATCCTACCACTCACAATTATAAATATGGAAGTGTTGTTTCTCCTAGACTTTCACAACCTACAAGGTTGTCACCACAAAAATTGGCAGAAAAAGGAGAAAAAGGGATTTGTTACAATTATGGTAGAAAATACACTGAAGATCATAAGTGTGCTGAAACAAATTAACTTACATAGATGGGGAAGAGGAGCAAGAAAAGGAAGAAGACACGTCAAAAGAAGAAGATATACACTAGGAACGAATCCCAGAGAAGGAAGAAATGAATCTGACCATATCTTGTAATGCATTGAGAGGAATTACCACTCAAAATCTCAAGATAGAAGGGTGTACCAAGAAGAAAATGGTAATAGTGTTTATTGATTCGGGTAGTACCCATAATTTTATTCGTTGTAAGATAGACAAGGAATTGAATTTCTTCCTATATGCACCACCAGAGTGCCAAGTAATGGTTGCAAATAAAGGAAGCATATATTTCTCTGGAAATTTCGATAATAACAAGATATCCATGGGATAATATGTCTTGAATAGTCCAATGCTTTCCATTCAAATGGGTGGTGCAGATGTTGTACTAGGATTACAATGGCTACAATCTTTGGGTAAAATAGATTTTACTTCTCAAGAACTTTTCTTGACAATTTTTTGGGAAGGAAAGGAAGTTGAATTAAGGGGTGTCAATGGGAAAATGGGAAATATAATCAGCTCCAACATCATGAAAAATATTCTAAAGAAAGAACAACAGGGCGTAATTGCACAATTATGTTCACTAGAGGTTCCCACATCGCAATCGTCTATTTCTCTAGATCATCAAAACATTTTAGACAATCATTCCAAGGTATTTGAGACTCCGAAATGCCTACCACCTACTTGTGATCATGATCATGCTATTCATTTGATTCTTGGAAGTGTTCCCTCAAACATCAGGCCTTACATATATCCATATGCCCAAACGAGTGAAATTGAACGTATGGTTGCAGAAATGCTATAGGTTGGCATAATTCAACCTAGTCAAAGTTCTTTCTTTGCTCCAGTGGTATTGGTACACAAGAAGGATGGATCATGGTTCATGTCTCCGTATTATAGGGAGCTCAACAAGATTACTATTGAAGGTAAATTTCTCATTCCCATCATTGATGAATTATTTAATGAATTACATGGAGCAATTTGATTCACCAAGTTGGATCTTCGTTCATGATTCATCAGATCAGAATTAAGACTAAAGACATTCCAAAAACAACATTTAGAACTCATGAGGGTAATTATGATTTTTTTTCAAGCCTTTTGGCCTTATGAATGCACCTTCTATATTTAAAAGTTTGATGAATTCCATTTTTAAACCCTTCCTTAGAAGGCTTGTTTTAGTATTTTTTTATGATATACTAATCTACAACAACTCTTGGAAGGATCATGTTCAACATGTTGACAGGGTGACCAAACTATTGGAGGAGTAATAATTATATGTATAAAGCTCCAAATGTTTCTTTGGAGTACAAGAGGTGGAATATTTTGGTACTTAGTTAGCTCATAGGTCATCTTATCATACTCAATCTGATGGGAAAACTTAGAGAGTGAACAAATGTCTGGAACTATATATTCATTTCTTTTTATCTAATAAAAAGGCACAATGGGTCAAGTGGTTGCATCTGGATGAATGGTGGTATAACACTTCCTTCCATACTTTAGAAAAAATGACCCCATTTATGACACTTTATGGATATCATCCACCATCCATCACATCATCTTTAAAAGAAAATTCTAGGGTTCAAGGAGTGGAAGATCACATCAAGCATCAACAACAATTTCTCAAATTCTTAAAGGATAACCTCACTTTTGCATAGAATAGAATGAAACATCAGTCAGATCCACATTGCAGCGAAAGAAGTTTTGATGTAGGTGATTGGGTATTTCTACGGCTACAACCATACAAAAAATGTACCTCAATCAAGTTAAGAAGGATAATAAGTTACCATCAAATTATTATGGTCTGTACAAGGTTTTACAAAATATTGGTACTATGGAATACAAATTGGAGCTTCTTGCATCTTCCCGAGTGCACCTAGATTTCCATGTTTCATGCTTAAAGAGGGTTATATGTGAGAAGATACCAACTCAAACAATATTGCCAAAACTTGATGAGGAAGGAAAAATCATATTGGAATCGGAATAAGTCACAAAACCAAGAAATCAACAGCTACCCAATCAATCAATTTTAGAGTATCTCATCAAGTGGAAGAATTTAGCCACTAAAGATTCCACATGGGAGGAGGACAATTTTATATAGAAGCATCCAGAACTACTCAAGCTTTGAGGAAAACCATTTTTGAAGGAGAGGGGCTTGTTAGGTCTGTAGAATACTAGTGTAACCCCTTATTGTTATTATTGCAACCCCCTTATTGTATTATTCTACCCATATAGTCCCCATCTTCTTATTATTATGCCCCATAGAAGCTCACTATTGTTATTGTTGTTCTCTGTAATATTATTGTTATGTAGGCTCTAATTCTATTGTGACCCCTTAGACTCTTATATATAGAAAGGAGGCCCTATCATTTGTATCATTGAAGAATTTTTCATTTGTGTAATGTAAAGGAGGTTTCCCCCTCGAAGAGGCTGGTTTTTAAGTCATTGATCTATCTTTTCTCTCTATTTGTGAGTTGGTTTCATAACAACTCTTTTCTACCTGTGCCCCACGTTCTTCCTTTGTTCTCTCTACATCTGTCTCTCTTTCCTATTATCCCTTTGCCCCTTCTTATTCTTCTTCATTCGCCTCTCTTTCTCTAACACTAGATGATGGGGTCTCACCTGGTGTGAGGGTCTGTGTGTCAATGAAGGCCTCTTTGTCCATGTCTATTAATTTGAACCAAAGGACAGGAATCCTTAGTTTTTTTATGGGATCCACCACTATTAGTTTAATGAGGGCATGGTGGCCTAGGTGTTGGTCTTTTCCCTTTCTCACTTTGTGAATCATGTCCCTGATGGACGATAGGAGGAGGTATGGTACTCTAAGTCTTTTAGCAAGGGGAAATTTTTCTTGAAACCTGAGTTAACGAAGTAGTATAAAATGGTACCAATAGACCACACTCATCGTTCCTTCATAGGAGATTTATTTTAGGATATGGTAGGCCACCTCATCTCAGGGATAGGGTAGAATTTCCCTCATAACTCCATTCTTGTCTTCGATAGTTTTTTGATAGGAAGTAAAGAAGTACTTATTCGTAGTGGCACTGGTGATTTTGTCTTCTCTTACCCATTTCATCCCTAAGGGTAGGGTTTTCACCTTGGTAATTAGCTCAGGACTGAGTGAAATAGCTAATACCCTAACCATAAAGGTGGCACTGACTTCATTCTGTGAGTTCAGGGCCATCGAAAATTCATATGAAATATCATCATCATATCCCTTCAACAGTTCAAAGAATCCTAGCCACTAGTGTCTTATAAAAATGTCTAATACGTGAGGGTGGAGATGGATTCTTTTAGTGTCTCAGGGCTCCCTTCTACTAAATCCTCCCCCCATCTCTTTTCTACGTTTTCAACGTAGTGAAGGAGCGATGCTTCCTGCAATATTTTTGATGTGTAATTCAGTGGCATTAGAGGGTTGAAATCCTTGATTGATGATAATTTTGTTAGGCCCCTATACTACTAGTGTAACACCTCAGTGTTATTAGTACAACCTCCTTATTATATTGTTGTACCCATGTAGTCCCCATATTGTTATTATTGTGCCCTTACATTATTATTGTTATGTCAGCTCTGATTGTATTATGACCCCTTAGACTCCTATATATATAAAGGAGGTCTTGTCATTGTATCATTCAAGAATTGTTCATTTATGTAATGTAAAGGAGGTTGCCCCCTCGAAGAGGCTGAATTATAAGGCGTTGATCTATCTTTTCTATCTTTTTGTGAGCTGGTTTCATAACATTTGGTATCAGAGCTTTGGATTCTAGGGTTTCACTGCTACAAATAGGTCATCGTGGAATTTTCGCTAAAACTTTTTTTCTACAACATTTCAAAAGCAAAAAAAAAAACCAATTTGAGATGAAATGTCACTAAACCTCGGGTCTGAATTTCAGATCTTTTCGCACTATATTTGCGGAGATATGATCTGAGGAAGTTGGTCTTTTTGCAGACTCCTAAATTACATTCCAAACAGGTGACCTAGGGAAAATCGTCATAACTTTCTCTTTGAGCATCGGATTGAAATTGCGTAAGGTATAGAACGAGGACATATTGTAGTTTCTTGTATATGTTTTTCAGAGGCAAATGTTGAAAAAGTGACACGTGGAATGCCATGCAAGTTTTCTCTACTGAACTAGTCTATAATCAAGTCACTGTGGGAGATTTGGCATAACTCTTCCTTGGAGAATCCAATTTGGATTAGACTGGTGGCATTGGAAAGAGGAGATAGAGGGTTACTATAGATCATAACTTCAGAACTGGAAGAATCAAAATTACAGAGTTATAGTCATTTCAAGATCGAGCTCCTAAAATCGAGAAAAGGCGATATGAGGAAGTTTGATGGCAAGGATCCGGTAAATTGGATACTTCAGATGGAGCAATATTTTGATATACATGGTGTACCACTATTACAAAAGGCATGTATTACATCTTCATATTTAGAACCAGATCAATTTTTATGGTATGAAGTGCTTTTTTCTGGTAAATAACTTGTTACGTGGTCAATTTTCATGGAGGAAATGATAGCACATTATGAGGATACATTATGATAGCGCAACACCTTCTTTAGAGCAACACCTTCTTTAGAGAAACACCACAACAATTGGAAAGAGTAAAAGAGCTTTGTTACATAGTGGAAAGTAAAATTATGGAAACAAGGAATTATACCCCTCACAACTATAATAATGGAAGTGTTGTTTCTCCTAGCCTTCCACAACCTACAAGGGTTACACCACAACAATTGGAAGAGAAAAGAGAAAAGGGGCTTTGTTACAATTGTGATAGCAAATGCACTAAAGGTCATAAGTGTGTTGAGAAGAAATTATTTTACATAGATTATGAAGAGGAGGAAGAAAACAATCAAGAAACATTAAAAGAAGAGGATATACACCAAAAACCAAGCCCAAAGAAAGAAGAAATGAATCTGACCATATCTTGTAAAGCATTAGCAAGAATTACCACTCCTCAAACTCTCATGATAGAAGGGCATATCAAGAAGAAAAAGGTTCAAGAAGTGAAAGATCACATCGAGAAAGAAGAAATGAATCCAACCATATCTTGTAATGCATTGGCCGAAATTACCACTCCTCAAATTATCAAGATAGAAGGACATATCAAGAAGGAAAATGTTCAAGAAGTGAAAGATCACATCGAGCAATAAGAAATGAATCTGACCATATCTTGTAAAGCATTGGAAGAAATTACCACTCCTCAAACTCTCAAGATAGAAGGACATATCAAGAAGAAAAAGGTTCAAGCAGTGAAAGATCACATCGAGCATCAACAACAAGCTCTCCAACTTTTAAATGATAATGCCACTTTGGTGAAAATAGAATGAAACAATAGGTAGATCAACATTGTAGTGAAAAATGTTTTGATGTAGGTGATTGGGTATTTTTACTGCTACATCTCAAGCAAGCTATTTATGAGAAGGAAATGTTAGAAATACTAAATGCACTTAATAAATGGCGACCTTACCGAATGGGAAGACACTTCGAGGTAAAAATGGATCATGATAGTCTTAAATACTTTTTAGAACAAATATTATCTATAGAAGAACATAAAAAATGGGTCACAATTATATTTGGTTATGAGTTTGACATCATCCATAGAAAAGGGAAGAAAAATTTTGTTGCAGATGGACTCTCAAGAATGGATGAGGATGTGGAAACATTGTTTTGTGCTATTTCTATTATCCAACCAGATTGGGTAAATAAAGCAAGGGATGAATGGAAGAAGGACTAAGAAGTGTGGCCACTCATTGAAAATTTTCAAAAGATCCCAATTCAAACAATATTTCCAGAACTTGAAGAGGAAGGAAAAATCATATTAGAACCTGGAGCAGTCACAGAAACAAGAACCCAGCAGCTACGAAATCGATCAATTTCAGAGTATCTCATCAAGTGGAAGAACTTACTTGCTGAAGATTCCACATGGGAGGACAAGAATTTTATACAAAATCATCAAGAACTACTCAAGCATTGAGGACAACACTTCTTGAAGGAGAGGGGCATGTGTAACCCCTTATTGTTATTAGTACAACCCCCTTATTATATTGTTGTACCCATGTAATCCCCATATTGTTATTATTGTGCCCCATAGAAGCCCACTATTGTTATTATTATATCCTTACATTATTATTTTTATGTCGGCTCTAATTGTATTATGACCCATTAGACTCCTATATATGGAAAGGAGGTCTTCTCATTTGTATCATCAAAGAATCATTCATTTGTGTAATGTAAAGGAGGTTGTCCCCTCGAAGAGTATAAATTCTGAGGCATTGATCTATCTTTTCTATCTTTTTGTGAGCTGGCTTCATAACAAAATTCTTATATTTCCTCTAATTTATAGAAAAAAAATTCTTTCATTTCATAGTTTAACTAATATTTCTTGTATAATTTTGGGTGCACCAACGTAAAACTTATGGACATATGAAGGAGAGGGTGCACTTACTTTTAGCACTTGGCCTATGATAAAGATACTAAATTGGAGACCAATTCTACCCTTGGTAGCATTCCTCCACCCTTTTAGTATTCATGTATCAATCTCTCTATCTTCCTATAGCATTTTTAGGCTTCTTCTAACTTCCTCCTATATAAATGTTAGGATAGGGTTTGATGCTCCTCATTGGCACCTCGAGCTCATCCTCACCTTAACTATTTTTGAAATTAGTGTACATGCAAGAGAATTAGAGCCCGAATACATGATATCAAATTTTTGGTTTAGGCTTGGAGTGCGTGATGACCTAGATGATAAACGAGGTTTGCTCTTTTGGACCATTGTCCCCACTTGGAGTAATCATTCCCTTGTCCCTCGTAATCAACACCCACTCTCTATGATCTAACTTGACTGTTGTGACACATCCATGTTGCATGAGTGCTAACAATGACTTTTTATTTATTGATTAAGGGTGACCAAGTTAACTGGAGACCTCTAGCTTATTAAAATATATCCTCTCGACATTCACACATTTTTCGTTATTTACACATAGGGAGGAGATGAGAGTTTTCCATACCTGTGCCTACTTCATGATCAGTGATGTGCATGCTAGAGATGGAGATTTTTATTGTCATCAAGGGAGTTGAGTTGATGTATTCTTTTATTTCCTATGTATATTTTCTTTTCTCCTTATGGTATTTTTTGTTTTTGCTATGTGTGCATGTACTTTATTGATGTTGAAGTTGCTACTTCTAGTGGAGAGTCCTCTTTGGAGTGGCATGAGTATTGTAGAGTGTATCATGAGTTCATATCACACCCCTACAGATGAAAAATATAACATTATGGATTTCTGTGAGGTTTTCATAAGCTGCTACATGAGGAGGTTCTCCTCCTATAGCAGTGTTTTTCTTCTCTTCAAGGGTCTTCAAATTGCACAAGGGTGATAGTTATAGACATATTTGGGCACTTCAACCCCAGTCACATATGTTGATAAACCAAGGGCTCTTTAACCCCTAAAAGTGTTGTTTCATACCCTAAAGGATCATGGTCAACTAATTACATCATTTCCCAAAAGTTCCACCTGAAAAACCACTCAGAACTGGCCAAAACTGGAACATATTGATTGCTCCATGGTCCATGTGCGATGCATACTAGCTGCTACACTAGCCATGTGCGATGCATACTAGCTACTACACTAGCCATGTGCGATGCATACTAGCTGCTACACTCGCCATGTGCAATGCATAGTGCAGAGGCCTTCTGTAGGGTGCAATGAGTGAGAATGGACAAATGGCAGAGACAGTTTGCTAAGTGGAAACTCATGGAATCTTCTAGAAACTTCTCCCATGACACTTGCCTCTCTGAATTCGACCAGGGATGAGTAAGAGATCAATGAAATCTCCAAGTGGAACTAAGAACTATCAGTGGAATTACACTAATCAAAAAGCCAAAGTTGACTCACACCCTTGCAAGACATCTATAAATGGATCCCTCATCTGAGAGATCTTGAGGTTGGAAGTTTGTAATTTGTAAGGAAGTGTTGTTGGTTTATCTTTGAGAAGAGACATTGTATTGTTGGGTGATCTTGCTTTTCATGAGGTGAAGAGGGCTTTGATGCTGGGAGGATGATGCTAGATTAGATAGCTGGGTTGTAATCCTCTATTCTACTATTAATAAAGTTCTTTGAGTTTTCCTCCATATAATTGTGTATTTGTGAATCTTGTTATCTGTGAATGAAATTGTATGGTCAATGTATTTCGGATTTTGCATTGTTTATGATATCATAGATCGAGATGCTTTGATGGTGTTTTGTTACTTTGACTCTACAGGTATTCTCTAAAGCGGGACAAGTAGGAAAGGAGTTGCAAACTCTATCAAGGGAGAGAGAAATCAAGCAAGAAACCAAGTGGAAGATCCAGGTTGGTCCCCTTTGCTTCTCTCTTATCTATCGTACATAAATGAAATCACAAATTGCTTTGATTGTTTGTTTCTAAGATAGCTACCCGTCTTAGTGGGACTACCAGATCGAAAAGACACTGGTTCTCCTGGAAGAAAAATGGAAATTCCACTGGGGATCGAATACTTTGTTTGTTTGTTATTGTTGTTTGCTTTATAAACCACAGACCGAGCTTGAAGTTATCCAGAAATGCTTTGAACTGCTCTTGCTATGCAATTGAAAAGTATATGAATGCTGCTTCAGTCAATCTCCACATTGGTTTATGAACTGAACATCTGACTTACAAGCATCCTAAGTGCCCTTGTGGTAGCTCAATAACCTCCTAAGATCATACCCCTGTGCTTTGTTCTTTACCGTTCATAATAGCTCAGCCTAAATCCCTGAACTCAGCTGCAAATTTGATCAAAAACCCAACTCAGTTTTTCTCCCTAGCCCATCACACTGTCTGTAAATGGAAACCAGTATGCATCACACCTCCCATGTGTAGCAGGTGAGATGCATCACTGTTTATTTGAAGCACAAGTGCGATGACTGAGTGATCTTATTTCTATCTTTGAAATTTGTTTTTTTGTCCTTGTTTTCAGCTTTGTTTGATTGTGTTGCTGCTTATGATCAGTATCTCATTGCTGAAGTCTCCTTCCTTTATGTAATTCAGCCTCCACTGATTAGGATTAGTAAATTTTTTTATGTATTTGTCCATCATTTACAATCCTTCGTCAAAAAGTAGCTTAAATAAAATTGTCGTTTTGATGAAAAACGGTGTTGTAACTGTCATTTTGAGTTAGAAAGAAGATTGTCGTAAAGTATTCCTCCTCTAGATAGTGAATTGTACTTTCTGTCATGCATTTGATTTGAATTGTTAATATTTGAAGTGTCGAAAGCAGTTTTCTATTCGAAATCAAAAAATGTCGTTTAGTCTTCCTTTCATTTTGAAAAGAGATTGTTGAAATGTTGCTTTGAAAAAAATAGTTCAGATCTATTCTTAGTTTTCCTTTTTGGCAATCTCACATTAAGGAAACGAAAAACAAATACATGCATTTGAATTTTTATTTAGACTGTGTGAGAAAATTATTTAGGAAAAGTGCATTTAGTGTGTGCTCTTTTCTCTCTGTTGAAGGAATCATAATATTCTTTCCTTAGTGGCTAGGATTCTCATTGCTAAAAGAAAAATAAATGACTGTTTATCATTTTAGATTGCATATTTATGAATTTTACATCTACATCATGCGGTGAAGCTTGAAAGACAAACTTCTAAACAAGATCAACTATAAAATAGATCTCAATGAACATAAAAACGCTTCAGAACCTAACACAACACATCTAGAAGTCTAAGCTAGAGATGTGTTCCAACGTCGTAAAACCTGGTAACTATCATTGTCATCGGAGGTTGGGTGATTCCTCTTCTTTGATACGAGAAGTGCTAGTACGGACTTGTGCTCCCCGTACAGTCAAGTATATATTGGGAGACCACAATAGGCTGATATCCTTTATCCATAGGAAGCCGTCTCTGCCGCTTTGTGATTCGTTTGGTAATCCCTTTGTCTAGATTTCCAGAGTAGTCACTTTCGTTCCTTTTCGACTCCTTAAAAGAAAAGGTCCATCTGAGCACTCGTCACTTTGTGCTCATTAAAAATCGAAGGTGACTAGAGTCACTTTAGCTTTTCCTCGATTCTTAAAAATTAAAAAAGCAAAGTTCTGTCAAAGTGTCATTAAAATTTATTTAAAACGGAACATCTTTTTCCCCTTTAATTTTGAGTTGATCAAGTAATCTGCAATCGTGGAAGAAATTCAATCAAAACCCTGTCGTTGACAGAGACTAGCAAGTCAACTGTCTTTGACTCCGGAGATGAAACGGTCTCATTTAACTGAGTCCCATTCACCTATCATTTAACTAAGTCCCATTCACCTAATTTATTTGAAACTTGTGTTTCAACTTCGTAAGAGACTACAGTTACTCCGATCATTTTTGGTACATCTGCCTTTACAGAAGAAGCTCCGCGGTTACAAGAGGACATTAGAACTGATCCTAGTTTAATGGTAGGAACTTCTATACCTGAGACAACTCCATCTAGAGTTGAACCAGCGATTGAAGTTCACTTACCTGAACATCTAGAAGTTGAGTTCTAGAATTTAGAGGGTGTCACCCCTCGAGTATCTGTTACAGCAGAAGTTATACCTTCTTCGGCTCCAGAAATATTTTACAGACCTGACGGTCTCCCTCTTCCATCTGGACTGATTTCCATAGAGGAGATAATAGAGGATCTTCCATCTAGTACTCCATTGCATTTTGGAACTGGGATCTACTTATATCCTTCTATTCTTGAAGTTAGTTCTTTTAATCATCCTTCATCGCAAGTTCCTGTCGAATCACAAAGGAAATATTTTGGATAGACTAAATATGTCTTAGCAACCATCAACATCTAGGACTATGTTATCTAACACAACTACAACAGAGCCTCCTGCTGCCATTCCTACAATGTTTGCTGGTATACCATCTGTCCCGGCTAGTTATCAACCACTAGCTAGAGTCCACTTAGGGATTGTTTCGAGGACATGGTCTATTCCTATTTCTTCATTTGGATTCTCATCTAGTATTTCTTATATTGAAACTCAATAAATTGATCCTGTATGTCAGTATCAATTTAGGCAGTCCAGTCTTCAAAGACCGATCTATCCTTTAAGCAGTGGATTTCCACCATATGGGGGGCCGTATGCCTTTTCATTGTTCCCTCCTAGGGAGCAACCATATAAGAGTTTACAACAAAATTCAGGTTAAACTGGAATTACATCCGTCAGTTGGGTACCAATACTGCCTCAACAACCAAGGGTTGTATATTCAATGCAACTAGTCCAACCTGTGTCGAATATACCCACTACACCTGCTATTGTGACTGTATCACAAGTACAAGCATTACATGTTGTGTTTCAACCTCAAGTCTCTCAGGTTGCAATACAACAACCTCTTGTCTCTGTGGCTCAATCACAACCTCAGGTTAGTGCCTCCTTACCTGGAACGACTCAGACTCAAATAGGTACTATCACTCCGCATCTTGGTCAATCATTCAGTAATGGGCAACAACAAATGGTCCAAAAACCATGGCTGGTACAATATCAACAACTGCAATTCCAACAAGCTTATCGAGGACCTGAGCGATAGGGCTTTGTAGGTAACGGGTAGCCGTATTTTCAAAATGGTTATAAACAACCATACTATAATGGTTATGCCCATCAACCTTATCAAAGTTATCAGCATCAGATACATTATGCGGGTATGCCAAGACCTACTGCTCAGGCGATCCCATCTTATCCTGGGTATGCTTCACCAAACCTAAATCAACAATTACCTTTTGTAGCAACTCTAGAATTACCAGATCCGAACTCGCTAATGAACGATCCAATTGCTTATGCCCCTTGGTGGCCAGCGATTCCTCATAAACTTCCCTTTGATATTCCTAAATTCAATGGAAATCCAGGTGAAGATCCATTGAATCATGTAATAAATATTTACTTGGGGTGCTCATATAACACCCTAAATGATGATTCTATTAGGCTTCGCCTTTTTCAGTGAACGCTAACTGGCCCGACAACAAAATGGTATATTGAATTTCCTAGAGCTTCATTTGATAAATTAATCACCCTTGCCACAACTTTTCTAACCCACTTTCAGTTACCCATTAGGTACGAAACAGGAAAAGAACGCCTAACCAACTTTAAACAGACAACAACTACTCACATATTTGATCATATTCATGAGTGATGACATCGACGTCGGATGGTAAAGATGTATGTTGCTAATAAGCTTCTAGCTGAGTGGTTTATTAAGTCATTATTACCTTCAATTATTAAATATGTGGCGAAGGGAGGGGTTGTCACTAAAGAGCAAGTCATTGCTCGTGCTCAATATTTAGACTTGATCTATACTCAGTTTGGCATGCTCTGTGACAAAATTCCTGACACTCCTAGACCAAAATTTTTCATTCACCCCCCTCCTAAATCAAATAGGGACTCTCATGCCAATGATGGCGTGATTGGTACCTCAAGTACGCAAACCGCGAAGGCTCCATCTAAAAAAGCCCTTGCAGTTTCTAGTAAAAAAGCAAATGAAGCACTTCTTACCTTGGAGATTAATGCCTTTTCATCTGACAAGGGAAAAAATCCAAAGCAACAAGGGGGCAAGATGAAAGGGACAAAAAAAAAAGAAGAAACAAGAAGGTTCAACTCCTGAGAAATATTCTGGAAACCCTACTGGGTGAAAGAAACCTAATCAACCATGTTTCATATGTGATGAGGACCATTATACGAAAAATTGTCCACATCGAGCTGATGTCACGAATTTTTTAAAGACTTCAAGTAAATCAGAGATATCTACTGATCTTTTTCCAAACCCAGAAATTAATTTGGTTGCTACTGGTCATGCTTCCCCGTCCCAAGTGATTATGCTATCCATCTCGAAACAGAAAAATGATGCTTTGATATCGGCAAGGAATAAAGATTATGAGAATCCATAGTTGTCGAACAACAAGGCTATAGATCAACCCAGTAGTTCGACAACAACTTCAGCAGAAGTTTTTCCACCCATCATTCCTGAATTAACTATAAAACCGCCAAAGGGAGTAGTACATAAATCGACATTTAATCCTCATGCCTGAGCAGCACAGAATTATTATATAGTGGACGATCTGGCCCAATCACCATCCATTATGTCGAAACTTGAACTACTGCAGAATTGCCCCTCCCAAAAGCAGGCTTTGTTATCAGCAATAGGTGGGATTGATCCAACAGATTCCAATCTGGTGGCCTTTAATCATAAAGGATACGAACCTCAGTTACCGGCACATCTCGCTTTCCTTATATAGATAAAAGCCCTGAACAAAACTGTTCATCGAACAATCATTGATGAGGGTGAATCTACCTTTATTATGTCAATGAGTTGCTGGAAAGCTTTAGGCTCGCCACCCTTGTCACAATCATCAACGAAATTAAAATCGTTCGATGGAAGAACATACACGCCATATGGGATATTAAGTAACCTGCAAGTTGAACTGGGGGGCAAGACAGTAGAAATTGAAGTTGAGGCCACTGATGGAAACCTTAACTACAATATCCTACTGGGCAGGCCCTGGATTTATGCTATGGCTACTGTTGTGTCAATATATTTTAGAAAGATTGCATTTCCCTTCCAAGGTAGAATTACAATCATTGACGAACTAACATTTTTCCCCAACAGTTCGCAAGTTACTGGAAGCATTCAATTGATCCATGGAAGTTCTCAATCGCTTCAAAATGTCGTAGTAGGTCTCCTAAAAGACCCTTCCTTAATGGGTACTTTTGCCCTCCCACCTCTGAGTAATCTGGCGGAAGTGGCCACAGTGGAAACCTGTCACATGATATCTTCTACATCAACAAAGATTAAGAATAACTCTGACCATTTTGATAGTGAGGATCATCGACAGGTGTTTCCCCCAAGCCCTATAGAATTGTCGTAGCAATCAATTTTCTGGGCATGGGCGGCGAACCCAGGCCAACACTCAACAAGTGTATGGATAGACAGGTCTCTAGAGTATGGCACCTCTTCCGATCCTTGGTCTCGTATACATTCTACAGACGAAGGAATCATTCAGTCAATGATGATAGGAGAGGCACCATGGGAAGATTACCACCATCGTTCCCACCTTCAATATAACAATGAATGTTATTCTAGTGACCTTAACCATTCTTCAGTTTTTGATTTTCTATCAAATACTGTAAATATGGTGGATTCTGAGGGAAATTTGTCCAATATTGAAGAAACTATCGCCATAAATATCTTGACGAAACCTAATGTTGTAGAGAATATACATGTTGGCAAATCATGTTCTCCTTCAGAACTGGAAATATGCTACACTCTCTTTTGCGAATTCAGATATACCTTTTCATGGTCATATGAAGAAATGACAGGCATTTACTCAAGTATCATTGAACATGAAATAAAGACGTATCCAGATCTCAAACTAGTAAGACAACGGCTTCGACCAGTTCACCTGAAGAAAGCCGCCACCATTAAGGTAGACGTTGAAAAACTTTTGCATGCTGGTTTCATTTACCCTGTTCCTCTCACTGATTGGGTATCAAATATTGTTCCTGTGATGAAGAGGCAAGGAATGATTAGAGTGTTCATTGACTATAGGGATGTAAATCAAGCTTGTCCAAAGGAGAACTATCCTATTCTCTTTATTGACCAGATAATTGATGAATGTGCCGGATGCGAAATATTTTCTTTTATGGATGGATTTTCCGGATACAACCAAATCAATATCCACCCACAGGACCAGTCAAAGACTGCATTTATATGTCCATGGGGCACATTCACATACCGTAAACTACATTTCGGTTTGAGGAACACAGGGGAAACTTTTCAAAGGGCAATGAACTGCACCTTCCATGACATCAAACACATAATTCAACCATATATTGACGATCTACCAACTCATTCACGAAAGTGGACCGATCATCTACAACATTTGAGAGCTATATTTCTACGTTGCCGACACTACAAGCTACGACTCAATCCACACAAGTGTGTGTTCTGTGTTGGTTCTAGTTGGTTACTTGGTTTCGTAGTTTGTAAGGATGGTATTCGACTCAACCCATGTAAGGTTCAGGCAATCATCGACATGCCTCCACCTTCAAATTTTCTTCAGATTCAGAAATTCCAAGGGAAAGAAAACTTTCTAAGGAGGTTCATTCCAAATTATGCCAAACTTGCTAAAGGTTATACACGTCTTTTGAAAAAATAAGTACCCTTCAACTGGGATCAGGTTGCGCAAGCTTCCTTTGATGCTTTAAAAGGTTCCCCAGTAAAAGCATCATTAATATACACTACTGACTATCAAAAATATTTTAACCTGTATCTTGCCGCTACAGATACAACCATCGCCATGGTTTTAGTACAAGAAGACAATGGAATAGAACATCTTGTGTATTATTTAAGCCGCAACTTAAATGATACAGAAAGAAAGTACTCCTATGTTGAAAATCTCGCTTAAGCAGCTATTCAAGCAGTACAAAGATTTCGACACTATATACTCTTTCGAAAAACTACCATTTTGTTAGATTGCAACCCTATGACCGACATTCTGTCACGTCAATTGCTAGGGGGAAAATACTCCAAATGGATAGCCATTTTGCAAGAGTTTGATCTGGAATTCACCAAATCCAAATCAAAGAAATATCTAGTCTTCGTGGAGTTACTTTGTGACCTCCCATCAGTATCCAATGGTTTAACATCTAAAGCATCAATCATGGATGAAACTCTGTTTCTAATATCGTCAAGAGACTCGTGGTATGGAGATATACTAATCTATCTCCGAACCCAAACCTTTAGGCCTAACACCTCTCGCTCGGGACAACGACCTATTCAATACCAAGCAAAAGACTACATGATTGTCGGTGATACACTTTATCGTCGTGGTGTCGATACAGTTCTGTGAAGGTGCCTCATGCATGAGGAGGCTGAAAAATTCCTGAATGACTATCATTCAGGAGCATGGGGGGAATTTATCTGGTTATGCTACTGCATAAAATATCTTACAAGTTGGTTACTTCTGGCCCACTATATTCAAAGATTGTATAATCGTAGTCAAAAGTTTCCATGCCTGTCAGATTTTCGATCCCAAAACCAGATTAACACCTGAACCACTGCATCCAATAGTTGTTGTTGGGCCATTCACTAAATGGGGCATAGATTTCATGACATGTAACCCCACCTCGGCCGGGGGGCATGGGTATATCAGATTCGTTGTCAACTATTTTACAAAATGGGCCCAGGCAATGCCTACATTAAACAACAGCTGCGAAACAACTGCTCTTTTCCTTTTCAATCATGTAGTCTCTTGGTTCAGTGTTCCACAGGCTATAGTCACAGATCATGGATCGCATTTTCGCAATCACATGATGGTTGAATTAACTTCCAAATTAGGACTATCCCACGATAGTTCTACTCCATATTATCCGCAGGCTAATGGATAGGTTGAAGCGATTAACAAAGTCCTTAAGCCCATGATGTAGAGAATGATTGGAGTCCTCAAGCAGAATTTGCATTTGATCCTGTACTCAGCTCTATGGGCATATAGGACATCGGTGAGAAATGTGACCGTATTTACACCTTTTCAGTTGGTGTAGAGTCTAGAAGCTATCTTTCCAATTCAGTGTTAAATTTCATCTCTCAAGCTCGCAATCAATCTACTTCTCAAAATTTCAAAACAAGATGCTCGTTTCTTAGAACTAATACACTGAGATGAAACCCGTCGTGATGTCGCGCTGGCTAAAGAAACACATAAAAATTTGTCAAAGCGCAATTTAACAAAAATGTGAAGCCTCGTGTCTTCTCGGAAGGTGACCTGGTCTTGCTCTACGATCAGGACTCTGATAAATTGGGAGCAGGTAAGTTCGAACCATTATGGATGGGCCCCTATATTCTTAAATGAGTATTAGTGAAAGAAGCCTATGAGCTGGTAGATTTCGATGGGATTCCACTATCGCAACCCTGAAATGGGTTGTATCTCAAGTGTTACAATGCTTGGTCAAGTGTAGTAATATCTTTGTCGATATGCTTTTGTTACGCTTTTGTTTTCGTCAAGAGCTGTCATTTTGGTTAGGTAATCCACTTTGCATTTGTTTCAGATGTCGGACCTTTTGGAATCATTCGTTAGGTATGTCGACAGAGCTAGTCGTAGTATGCGGAACCTATCTTTTGCAGCCTGGGCCATTTTTGCTCCAAGCGGCGAGTTAGTGAGTTTCAGAGGGATATGTATTGGTCCATCAACGAACAACATAGCTGAGTATAGCGTGTTGATTGAGCTTCTCTCTAATGCCATTTCACATGGCATACGCCGACTTGTTGTCAGGCTAGATTCGTAGCTCATCATTCTACAGCTTACGGGCATCTATTCCATTCGGAACCCAGCTATTTATCGTATGTTCCTAAGAGTTAGGATTTTGGAAAGATAGTTTGATTCCATTCAATATCAAAACATTTCCAGAAACTTGAACACATTAACTGATTCATTAGCAAATTATTTGTTAGATATACATTTGCAGCATTTGTAAAGAAAAGCATTTCACATTAACATTTGCATCAAGATCGCATAGCTTAACCAAAATAAAACTCTGGAAATAAAAAATATATAACTGTTTACAATTTTACAAAATATTTTGTGTCTAAGACAAAATCAGTCACACGACCAAGAAACTCAAAAATGAATGCAAAAAAGCACCCTAGACTAATGGTGCTGATGATAGCATGTCACCGCCTGTGCGATCATACGCCAGAGCCTAGTCCATGGACTCAGCACGCCAGTGGTATGTTGCTATAACCTCAGAGGTAACTCGTCTATGCTCACATCCTAAATGCCAAGAGTGAGACCCTCAACCTGATCCTGTAATACTGCCAGGGTATTTGCTGTGTCTAGATCACAAAGGACAACCTTCCCTACAACCTCTCCTGCTGGATCGTCAGCTACCGCATGTAGGCATGCTGCTGGTCACACTGGCCCAATATCTACACACACATATGAGTTCAATTAGTCTTAATAACATTTAAAGACATAGAAACATTATAAAACTGATAAACGAAGATATGGTCAAATCATTTTACCATAACGCTCCACTCCTCGCCAGCTGGTAACACCAATTCTGGGTCGCCAAGGAAATCCATCCTAACATATTGATACTCTTCAAAGACCATCTCTTGACGGTCGAAACACTCAAAGAAAGCATCAAAGAAGGAAATCTATGATTGACCAGCATGTCTAGCCATGAGATCAACCCACCTCTGCATCTGTGGTTCCCTCGGCACTGGCAATCCTATTGAAATGTATTGAGGCTGCATTAGTGGAATCCTCTCCAAGGAAAAAGTAGTCAAAATTGAACTGTAGCCAAAGTTCTTGGATCTTCCATTCTTTACCTGTGAGAGCTATTCTTTTATGACCAGAAGTACCCCCTCACACCAGTTAAATACCTTTGGTTCCAGACATTCCAGGGCGTACTGCATATAAGATATGTTTGCCAAATGAAGAGCCACACTACCAGCCAATCTAGCATAGGTGAATAAAATGGTCCTCAAGGGCCGATCAATAACATCCTAGATATTGATCTTGCCGTCCCTACTAGGTTGAGATCCATCTCTACAAAACTGATGGATATAATCTGTCACAGATTCGCCCCCACGAGCGGATCCTGATAGTGAAAGAGGGGCCCCACACCTCCATAACCCCATCAGAAAGTAGATGTCCTCGACTGTCAATGGAATGGATTTGCCTCTTATCTGGAATATCTGGTTGATTGGATCCCAAGCATCGAGGAAATACTATAGCAAACTAATTTGTTTCCTCATGCTAGATATGCGGAATAATTTGAGCAAACCGCAGTTTCGTAATGCAGTAACTGTGCCTTGATCATGTAAAGAAATCATGTCCTCTTCTTCATGTTCACATTCACACCATGTGATGACAATCTTGATCCGATAAATCTCTGAAACATAGACAAAAGATAAATTAGGATCCTGATTTCAGCAAAAACAGGAAAAAAATTATGAAAAATCACTGTATAAAGTTTCCCCTTTGCGCCCATCGCACCCTACCTATGAGCAAGGTGAGATGCATACTGACTGGCTAGCATCCAGCTCAGTATGCACGACACATTTCGATACAGGCTAGGTGTGATGGATGGGGAATGAGTTCTTCAAACCCTAAGGGCCCAGAAGTAGGGAAAAACTTGCTCAAAATCAGAAAAGAATGGAATGAAAATGAAGAGCTCAGGGTTGGCTCCTACCTGGTCCTGACAGCGCGGAGAATAGTCCACTGGATCTCACAAAATCAGCTGATGAAATTTGAGGGAGAAAACCACTCCAGAGCTCCAAAATCCCAAATTCGAAATGAAATGGTAAAAATGAGAGGTAAAACTACTTTTTATGTTACTATTCACGTACTTCAAGTAAAATGTTAGTTTTCTAATTCATTTTTCAGGAATGTATATGTATTTCTAATCAATTTGATGGAGCAATTGAGCAGGTTGAACGACCGAAGAAAGAATCTAACATGTTAAATGGTAAATTGAATGTATTAGACCATTATCATGAGCACATGTTATCATAGAGTTCAAGCTCAATAAAAAATAAACCTACCATTGAGAGACATCTTTAAACAACTGGTATGAGCAATGTTTCCACAAGGTTCAAGCTTGTTAAAAAATAAACCCACCTGTGAGCATAGTTTCTCCCAATTCAAGCTCATTAAAAAGTGAATCCACCCTCTATAAATAACCTTTGTGATTGCCCTGCTATCAGCCTTTTCAACCTTGGTTGTGTTCCTACCGTCACCTCCATTCTTTTGGCCAATCATACACTTCCACTTGATTGTTTACCCTTTTGAGAAACAGCTACGACGAGTGGTCTTGTTAGCCACCCTCTTCACACTGCCATGTTTTGAGAAGCTCCAAGCTTACATGGAACCAGTAGCTACCCAAAACACCAATCGTTCCTAAAAAATGAGTCTCTTTTAAACTCTTTTTAGACTCATTAAATATAAAAAGATTGTCGAGATATTGGCCTTTCTAGCTCATTAAAGTAAAGGGAAGCGCCATCCCTCCTATACATTTTAATATTTTTGGACCTGAGGGATTATTAAACAAAAAGATTGAGCGCTTGTCTTTTTTGGCTTGGTAAAGCGATCAAAAAGTCATCCCTTTCGTATTATTTTATACTTTTTTGGACTTAAGGGATTATGCTACGAAAAAGGACTGATGGAGTTTCCTTTTCATTCCTTTTCAAAATCTCTAAACATGAAAAGGACTGAGTTATCTTTTTTGTTAAACTCGTTAAAACAATAGCGACAAGCTTGTCCATCTAGACAAGAACGAGTTTCACTGTTGCTAGGTTCGCTAAAACATAGTGACAAGTTTGCCCAAAGGGAAAATTATAGAACAAGCATATGTTATCCTCCTCAATCTTGACAAAAATAAAGAGGTACTGGTCAGCAATGACTGGGGAAAAAGGGAAGAAAACTTGAAGAATTTTATTGGTAGTAGGTCACTCTTGAACATGACACTTTCACTCCATCATCATGATTGAGTCGAGTTGGGTTATTCCATTCACCGGTCATATCACGATTGGTCCTCCATACCATCCATCTTTTGGGGTTAACGCTACCAACCCATATCAGTGTCATCGACATGTTCAAGGGAATTCATTCAGAGAATTTGCCATCCAGCTAATGCCTCATCCACTGCAATACCTTCACCATTCATTTTTCATGACCGCCAATCCTGAACCTTGTATCATCATATCGTTTTCACCTCGAGAAAAATCATTCGCTTCGATTCGTGTCATAGATGTGGGATACATCAAGGACCTCCTACGACGAGTCACTTCTTGTCGACATCAGCTCATTATCCAACAAGTTGACTTAGAAACAACCCTTTTAGTAATTTGAAGCTTGCATGCCTCAATGGCAAGTTTCTCACTTCCGGCGACAAGTTTACATCAATGGCCTTTGACCGAAAGATTTTTTGTGGTGTTCAAAAATGGCTCATATATTCACACCACGTGAATTGTACTGTAGTAACTTGAAGGTCATTATCATTATCGATGACTCCTCTCACGCCTATTGACAGCTTACATTATTGATTGGTAATCAGGGGATGTCTTTCCATGTTCGACTTCAGAACATCTTTTCACATGGATTGACTTGTACATCGGGTGGAGATTGAATGAGTTTGAAGACCCCATATCTAGTTTCATCCATTCAGGCTGCGATATATTCAGGAAAATAAAGACATCAACTGTACACAAAAGCTGCACAGATAATCATCCAAGCTAAGGGATGATGACTCTACATATAAACAATCACAGGTTTGCAACAGAAAATGATTATCCGTCCTATGTACATGAAAATGAATTTATAAAGATGAGCATGGGAATGACCACCTCAGCTAGATCATGAAAATAATATGATGATGATGTATTGTATTGTATCTTATACAGGTCACCTTCCAGTTCGAATACCTTGGATCCTCATGATAAAGCATTTCACCGGACACCAAAAGGTTTACGACCTCATGCTTTAGAGGGAAACTGTTATAGACATATTTGGGCACTTCAACCCTAGTCACATATGTCAATAAACCGAGGGCTCTTTAACCCCTAAAATTGTTCTTTCATACCGTAAAGGATCATGGCCAACTGATTACATCATTTCCCAGAAGTTCCACCTGAAAAACCACTCAGAACTGGCCAAAACTGGACCATACTGACTGCTCCATGGTCAAGGTGCAATGCATACTGGCTGCTACACTAGCCAGGTGTGATGCATACCGAAGAGGGCTTCTTTAGGGTGCGATGAGCGAGAATGGACAAATGGTAGAGACAATTTGCTAAGTGGAAACTCATGGAATCTTCTAGAAAATTCTCCCATGACACTCATCTCTCTGAATTCGCCCAGGGATGAGTAAGAGATCAATGAAATCTCCAAGTGGAACCAAGAACTATCAGTGGAATGACACTAATCAAAAACCCAGAGCTGACTCACACCCTTGCAAGACATCTATAAATGGATCCCTCATTTGAGATATCTTGAGGCTGGAAGTTTGTAATTTGTAAGGAAGTACTGTTGGTTTATCTTTGAGAAGAGACATTGTATTGTTGGGTGATCTTGCTTTTCATGAGGTGAAGAGGGCTTTGATGATGGGAGGATGATGCTAGATCAGACAGCGGGCTTATAATCCTCTTTTCTACAATTAATAAGGTTCGTTGAGATTTCCTCCATATAATAGTGTATTTGTGAATGCAATTGTATGGTCAATGTATTTTTGATTCTGCATTGTTTATGATATTATAGATCGAGATACTTTGATGGTGTTTTTTTACTTTGACTCTACAAGTATTCTCTAAAGCAAGAGAGGTAGGAGAGGAGTTGCAAACTCTATCAAGGGAGAGAGGAATCAAGCAAGGAGCCAAGCGGAAGATCTAGGTTGGTCCCCTTTGCTTCTCTCTTATCTATCGTACATAAAGGAAATCAAACATTTCTTTGATTGTTTGTTTCTAAGATAGCTACCCGTCTTAGTGGGTCTAGCAGATCGAAAAGACACTAGTTTTCCCTGAAACAGCGATGAGAAAGGATATAAAAGGTTTGGATGATGATTTTAGGACTTAAATGAAGTGGTGTATATTTGTGGAAATGGAGGGGATGTGCTCTATGTGTTTCTCAATAAATTTCTACAGGGGTAAGATAGAGTGGAGGGATTTTAGTGAAAAATATAATTTTTTTATGAACTGTGTTGGATATTTGATGGATCGAGGGTAGACCATGGTGCGGGAACCTTATTTATCATTAGAAAATTCATGCATGGTGGTACTTTAATTCATATCTCCCTCCTACAGCTTTTCGGAGCCCTCTTGTAGCATCATAGGACCTTCATATATCAATTACAAGTCCTTCATATAGAAATCCAGAGAGGAGCTGAAATTTGAATTTTGAGCTAAGGGATGATGGGGAGTGCTGAGAAAATGATTTTGGATTGTGGATATGAAGTATATGGAGGGAGGAGTGGAGATAATCTTGAGGATTATATCCCTATAGCTATGGAATATGCCACTATCTTCAAACTTGTAAAATGACAAAAATTAACAGACATACTGTGGATCAATTCCTAGGGTTTTTCACTAGTTTCCTTTCATTCTCTACTTTTTTTTTCTGAGACAAATAGGCTACCTTAGGAGAGGTTTTAAACACGTATGCATTTTCTGGGTACCCCAAGAGAGGTCTCCACTGAGGGATCTTTATTTTTCTTGTTTCTCTCTACTCCTGGGTTGCCTCAGAGAGGTTTTCAACCCAAGAGTTGGCCTCAAATGCCTCATAGGGGTTTTCATCTAGGCCTTTATTTTCATTATTTTCTTTTTTTTCAAGAAAGTATCTATATATGCTATGGACTGGAAGCTATAACACTACCAATCATATGGACTTCTCTATTAATGGTGCTGATGAATTATTCCTTAGACATAGGTTTTCTTTATAGCTCTAGCCTGTAGCCATTGAAAAGAAAGGGGAATCCCTTTGTCATCAATGGTCCTGATTTGAATAGCTCCATTGTCATGAAATTTCTCTATCAATTATGGGCCTAATCATCCTGTCATCAATTTTCCTTTGAAATCCTTGAACATAGTGTCATATAATAATGCCCAATCCCATTCTTGAAAAACTTTGTCCTTGATATGCTTATCATGTGAAACCTTCCTCTCCAATTGTATTACTTCAGTGTGTAGGAGGGCCTTCATTCTGATCTCATCCAAGCCATTCAACTGGAGCATCCTCTCTTGCTGTGATTTGGTGACATATAAGTCCAATTGGGTTGTCATTCTCAAAGTGTTATACTCAAACTCAATAGAGAGCATAGATCTCTTTCCGTAAACCAAATCATATGGAGTGAAACTAGTAGTCATTTTCCAAGCTGTGTTATAGGCCCAATTGACATCCACTAATTTGTCTACCCAATCCCTCCCTCTCCTACTCACAACCTTGGTGAGTACGCTCTCTAATTCCCTATTTGCAACCTATAGTTGTCCATTTGCCTGAGGGTGATAGGAAATATATTTTTTGTGTTTAATAATTTCCTACCTTAACAAATTCTCGATTAGATGTAATGTGAATTGAGCTCCCTAATTGGTGAGTGTCTCTGTAGGGTACCAAAATTTGTAGAATAAATTCTCACTTAAGAACTCAAATACTTTCTCCTTTGTTGTTTCCTTAACAACCTTTCTCTCAACTGACTTTGTCAAATAATCAGTGCACAAAATGATGTACTTTTTCGGCCCTGATGGAGGATGAATTGGCCCAATAAAGTCCATGCCCCAATTATCAAATGGCTACAAGGACACATGGGGTTGTAGGGGAATTTCATCCTTGGGTGCGGGTTTCCCCATCCTCTGGCACTGATCATGTCTTCTCCTATACATTCTTGCATCTTGGTGTAAAGAGGGCCAACAATAGACAGTTTGTAGAGCTTTGAAAGTTGTTCTCTTGGCAGCAAAATGACCCCCAAGGGGCCCATCATGCTAGGCTAATAGGATTTCAAATAATTACTCTTCCCTAACACATCTCTTTAAGATCTTATCCAGTCTGAGATTGAAGAGATTTCCCCAACTCCAAATCAAAGGGGCTCTCTTCCTTACAATTTTAGTCTTCTCCCTAGAATATAGATTTGGAGGAAATCGTGTAGCAGCCTAGTCTTTGGCTATGTCAGCAAACCATGGAGAGACAATTGAGATAGAAAATAAGTGCTCATATGGAATTTGATCATCAACCATCCCTTCATCACTTATTGGCAAAGAAATTCTAGACAAAAAATCTGCAACTACATTTTCTTTTCCTGCTTTGTCAATGATAGTTAAATCAAACTGCTGTAGCAATAGAAACCGTCTAATAATTCTATCATTCAAATCAGGCTTATTCATCAGGTATCTGATAGTTTCATGGTCAATATCCATAAAATTTTGGTATCCAGTGATGTAGTGTCTGAATTATTCAAGGAGTGTACAACTAGTAGTTCTTTCTTAGTTACAGTGTAGTTCAATTAAAGCTTAGACAAATTTTTACTAATGAAGTAAATGGAATAAGGTAACTTACCATATATGCTTGTACCAAGTCTACCCCGACAACTTGGTCAGATGCATAAACATGGATATGGAAAGGTAGAGCTCAATTTGGGCCGTAAGTATGGGTGCAATGCTTAATTTCTCTTTTAAGATATCAAGGGCCTCTTTGCAGCTTTCTGTCCAACAAAATTATAAGTCCTTGGCCAACAATGCAAACAATGGTGAGGCCAAATTCCTAAATTCCTTGATAAACCTCCTATAGTATCTAGCTAAACTGAAGAAACTCCTAACATCCCTCCACTTTTGAGGAGTAGGTACACTTTTTATGATGGAAATTTTTTTGGGTCCACTTGTATTCCCTCCTGAGATATCGAATTGCCAAGGATAGTCCGTGCATTGATTAAAACTTCATTCTTATTATGATGAAATGAGAGGTTCATTTCAATGCACTTCTTCAGGACTTTACCCAGCTTAGAGAGATGCGCAAGGAAGCTCACACCCATAGGGAGTGAAATCATCCATGTATATCTCTACATAGTCCTGAACTAACTAAACAAAGATTTTCAGAACTTCCCTTTGAAAAGTGGAAAGGGTATTACATAAACCAAAAGGAATGACCTTATAGGAAAGGGTACCCCATGGACATGTGAATATAGATTTTTCTTGACCCTGAAGGCTGATCTGGATTTGATTTTAACCAGTGAATCCATCCAGGAAAGAGAAAAAATTATTCCCTGCAAGACCATCTAAAACTTGATCAATGAAAGGTAAAGGGAAATGATCATTATTGGTGGCTATATTAAATTCTCTGTAATCCACACAGATCCTCCACTTCCCATTCTTCTTTGGGACCAAATCTAGAGTGGACACCCCCTCACTTTCTGAGATGGGGTATATGAACCCTCGATCCAACAACTTTTGCAACTCTTCCTTTACTATGTCCTTAATGGTTTGATTCATTATCCTCTAATGTTGGTGCGCATGTTTTCATCCCTTCTTGACATATATGTGATGAGTAAAAACCGAAGGATGCACCCCCTTCACTTCTTTATGGTTCGAAGCAAAAGAAACTAAGTTATCTCTCAAAAGTTTCCACAACTTCTCTTCTTGGTTGGATGAGAGAGAAGTGTTAATATTCAAGGTTCTAGATGGACCAAATTCTACAACTTTGACATGGGCAGGACTTTGGTCATCTATGGATAAGTCAGTCAAATGATCATCCTCAGATCCCTTTACAAGCTCAAGAAGAGGCATGGTACCGGGGCTTGGCCGTAGAGGATCTGGTCAATGAGGTCACATTCATCAGGGGTTCCCCCTCCTATAATAGCATCTAAGGTACAAATTGCATGAGATTTTGTATGATACATGATGCGCCTCTAAATTAGACATAAATTAAGGCACACCTGACCATCCTTCAACAAATAAAACCTCTATTTTTTCATTATATAATGTATTTTTAACTTTAATATGTTCATTAGGAAGGTTTATGGATAATTGCATATTTGTGCCTCATATTATTTATTTTTGTGGAATATTGTGAGAATATTGAGCAGACTATGAAGATTTGGAGGAGGAGATAATTTAGGGCCTCTCTCCCTACTACAGGAGGATCAATATTAAATAATAAATCAAGAAGACATTCTGAAATAATTGTACAAATTATGGAGCTCCAATGATTGAGAAAATCTAGGAATGTGTTCCTTGCCATTTAATGTAGATTCCTAGTATTGGGAACCAAATCGAGTAATCAAGGGATTTTGGTGGAAAAAGATTCTTCCTTTCATGGGGGATGATTCCTAATCTTTTTGTATAAGTACCAAGTCGAATTTGCATTTAGGGGTTGATTTTTATTAGTCTTCTTGTGGCGAGAACTAATATTTTTCCAACTCCACTTTCATTTTCTACAGAGATGTAATGGTATTGATGGAAATAATGAAGATTGGTGTCATGTTAAGCTTATAAATCTTGGCCTCCTTCATAGGAATCTAAGTTTCCTTGTGACTGGCCATCCAAGAATCTGTTGGGTTGCGTTATATTGTTTCCGCTACTAGCCTACGTAGTTAACAAGGGGCGGAGCTGCCCCTTCGTTGCACCAATTGTGTAGTGGGGGGGTCATAGGGGGTTTGAGGGGGGTGGGTAGCCCACCTCTACAGACTCAGGGGCAGTTCCCTGGTAAAAATTGTTTTGGACCCTATATTAGGTTGGGCGGATATACCTATGGTTTTGTGCATGGTTTTCGCACATGGTTTCGGGCGCAATGGTTTTCGGTCCATGCTATTGGATGCTTCGGCACGTATAAACATGTATTGTAACATTGAAAGGAACATAATGAAAAATCAAGCTGGTAGTCCCAAGCTTGGGACCCAGCGGAAAATATCTGTGTATTTGTGTTTTATGTGCTATGCTCTCGCATTATTTATTTTTTGTGTTTTAGAATTCATATGTAGGTAATTTATATACGGGGTTAAAACCTACATTTGGTATCAGACCTGTTTTGGCTTCAAGGGGATGCGTTTGTTGCTGAGGGAGTTCGCTCGTGCCTGTGGTAGACCATGTTCAGTGGGAGATTTGTGCAATCGATTCTGGTGGTGAAAGAAGATGGTGAGAAGTGGAAAGATAAAGATCAAGAAATTTAATGGTCAGAGTTTTAAGTTATGAAAACTCAAGATGGAGGATCTGTTGGTGGATAACGATCATCTGATCATGGTAGATCTAGGTACTAAACCAACAGGAGTGTCCAATGAAGAATGGAAGAAGTTGTATCAGAAGGAAAATAGCACAATATGATTGTGTGTCTAAGATTCAGTATTGCTTAATGTATCATGGGAAGCTACGATGACGACTTTGTGGGACAAGTTAGGAAATTTCTACCAATCTATGTCTCTGGTGAATAAATTGTTCCCATGGAAAAAGTTGTATAACCTAAGGATGAAAGATGGAGACTCATGACAGAGCATATGAATGCATTTAATACTGTGGTAAGTCAGTTATTATCTGTTGATATAAAAATTTCAGATGAAGATAAGTGAATCAGTTTTTTGTTTTCTCTACTAGATTCGTGGGATAGTCTGGTTATTGCAATAGGTAGCAATGCAACTTCCTTGCAGTTTGATGAAATAGCCTCATCCTTGATGACAGAGGAGATGAGACGGAGAAATATGGAGAGCCAGAATGGTGATGCCTTGTCTGTATGACGACAATCCCAAGATAGAAAGAGAAATAAGTCCTCGAGTGGGAGATCTAAATCTAGAGGGAGATCTAAATCTCTAGGAAAAACTATAAAGGTGGTTTCTTGGAAATGCAGAAAGGAAGGGCACTACAAAAGGGACTCTAAATGTAAATCTCCTGACAAAGGAAAGGGATTTGGAGATGCCCCTTCTGTAGAGGTGAAAACCACCTCAGATGAAGCTACAGATGTGTACCTGGCTTCTTCAAGTACAGATGTAGATCATGAGGCATGGTTGATTGACTAGGGTGCATCCTTTCACTTCACTCCCCATAGAGAGTGGTTTTGGGAGTATGAGAAATATGATTGTCGGGATGTCTTATTAGGGGATGATAGCGAGGCTAGAATCGTTGGTCACAGAAAAGTAAAGTTGATGTTACAAGGTGGAATGGTTAGAACACTTCCAGGTATTCTGCATATTCCTGCTTTCGCCAAAAATCTAATTTCTGTAAACAAGCTGGATGATGCAAGTGTAAAAATAATGTTCGAGAAAGATACCTACAAGATGGTTCGCGGAGCACTGGTATTGATGTGTGGAGTTTTGATTGGAACTCTGTACAAGCTGCAAGGTAGCATTGCTGTTGATGCGTGTAATAGTTCTATTATTCTTGAAAGTGGAGCAGAAAATCTAGTGGGCTTTAGAGAGAAGACCATGATGTGGCATCAAAGGATTGGACATATTGGAGAGAAGGGCCTTAGAATACTTCATGGTAAAGGTATGGTATAAGGCATGAGTAATATCTCTCTAGATTTTGATTTCTATGAAAATTGTGTATATGGGAAGTAGAATCAGGTGAGTTTACCCTCTGGTGGTAAGAGGGAGAAACATATATTAGAGCTTGTGCACAATGATGTGTTTGGGACTATGAGGTTTCCCTCACTGGGTAAGTTTGTGTACTATGTATCATTTATAGATGAATTCTCAAGGAATATATGGATATATTTCCCTAAGAAGAAATCTGAAGTCCTTGATAGGTTTAAATAATTTAAGGCTTTGGTGGAAAACCAGACAGAGGAGAAGATAAAGTTGTTGAGGTCAGATAACCATGGAGAGTTTTGCAGCTAGTAATTTGAAGAATTCTGTAAGAAGTGTGGTACAACATGGAAGAAGACTACTCCATAAACACCCGAGGAAAATGGAGTTGCAGAAAGAATGAAAAAGTTGTTGATGGAAAGGGTAAGAAGCATGCTCAGTGGTGCCAGGTTAGGATAGGAATTTTGGCCAGAGGTGGTCGAGACAGCATGTTACCTGGTCAATAGATCACCTTCATCAACATTGGAGGATAAGACTCCACAAGAGGTATGGACTGGTAAGAAACCCTCTCTTTCACATCTAAGGATATTTGGATGTGATTCATATGTACATGTTCGAAAGGATGAAAGAACCAAGTTGGATATTAAATCTGAAAAGTGCATCTTTATTAGGTATAAGGATGGTTTAAAGGGTTATAAGCTTTGGAACCCAGTAACA
Source organism: Pinus tabuliformis (assembly GCA_031772625.1). Lineage (NCBI taxonomy): Eukaryota > Viridiplantae > Streptophyta > Pinopsida > Pinales > Pinaceae > Pinus > Pinus tabuliformis. Next base: position 1,003,500,167 of record CM062820.1, on the reverse strand, counting down.
AGGAAGGTTGTGTACAACCGAGATGTGGTGTTTGGATCGGTGAAAAATGTTATTAAACATGAATTCCCATCAAGGGAACCTCAGAAGATAGAGTTTGAGCTTAAGGAGGAAGAATCAGACTCTACAACAGAAGAGGAATCAGAAGATGAAGAACCACAAAATCCAGGTGTGAGAAGACCAGTTCGAGATAGAAGGCAGGAAGAAAGGTATAGTCTATCTACTTTCTGCTCAAATTTTTCTTTATCTATTACTAATGATAATCCTAGAACCGTGAAGTATGTAGTAGATTCAGAGGATGAAAAACTATGGAAAGAGGCCATGATTGATGAAATGGCATGTATGCAGAAAAATAAGGCTTGGGAACTGGTGGAGTTGCTAGCTGGAAGGAAACCCATTGGCAGCAAATGGGTGTTCAAGAAGAAGAAAATGCAGAATGAAAGGTGGAGAAATACAAGGCTCGGTTGGTAGCAAAAGGTTATTCCCAGGTGCTGGGAATTGATTTTGGTGATATTTTTTCTCGTGTTGCCAAGGTGGCTTCTATTAGATTACTTTTATCTGTTGTTGTTGCATTTGATTTTGAGGTAGAAGAGATGGATGTGAAGATAACATTTTTTCACGGGGATCTGGAAGAGGAGATCTACATGAAGGAACCTGAAGGATTTGCAGTGAAGGGTAAGAAAGAACTCACATGAAAGTTAAAAAATTCTCTGTATGGGTTAAAACAGTCGCCAAGGATGTGGTATCCAAAATTTGATACATTTATACGGGGACTTTGCTTCACTAAAAGAAAAGCAAATCATTGTGTGTATTTTAAATTAATTGGTGACCATGTTATTTATCTAGTTTTGTATGTGGATGATATGTTGATGGTTGGAAATGACAAAGAAATTATCTAGGTTTGAAGACCCAATTGTCCTCCAAATTCGACATGAAAATCTTGGTGCTGCAAACTGTATTTTGGGAATGGAAATTAAAAGAGATAGGCCAAAGAGGAAGCTCTAGTTAAACCATAGGAAGCATTTCGAGACAATACTACAGAGGTTTAATATGCAAGATAGTAAACCGGTGAAGGTTCCTATGCATGTTAGTGTAAATTTATCTGTTGAACACTGTTCCAAGACACAAGAAGAGGAAGAGGAAATGTCCCATGTTTAATATGCAAGCGCAGTCGGTAGCCTAATGTATGCGATGGTGTGCACTAGACCAGACATTGCACATGCAGTGGGAGTATTGAGAAGGTTTATATCAAAACCAGGAAAGGAGCATTGGAGAGAAATGAATTGGGTTTTCAGGTATTTGCGTGGCACTAGTGATTATGGTTTCTGCTACCAAGGAAGACCAAGGTTGGACAGAGTCTTGGATATCCATGGATTTGTTGATGCAGACTGGGCTGGGGATCTAGATCAGAGAAGATATACAAGTGGGTATGTGTTTAACCTATTTGGAGGCGCAGTCAGCTGGATGAGTAAGAAACAATCTGTAGTGACATTCTCAACTAGAGAGGAAGAATACATGGTAGCCACTCATGCAAGCAATGAAGCAGTTTGGTTGTAGAGATTGTGTTTAAGTATGGGGTTAGTACAAGGAGCTATAACGATAGACCATGACAACCAAAGTCCAATCTTCATGGCAAATAACCCTGCTTTCCTTTCAAAGATAAAGCACATTGATGTTCAATATCACTTTGTGAGGGATATGATAGAAGACAAAAAGGTGTTGCTGGTAAAGGTGGACACTTTGAAGAATATTATAGATGCATTGAAAAAATATGTGAGCTCTCAGAAGTTCTCTTGGTGTAGAGAAAAAATGGGCATTGTAGGGATGGATAAATGACCAAGCTCTCTTGTGGCCCCCTATGGAAAGAAAACAACAAGTGGGAGAATGCCGGTTTTTGTTATATTCTTTTTGTGACTAGCCTATGTAGCTAGCCGAGGGGTTGGAGGGGAGATGTTGCACTGATTGTGCAGCGGCAGGGTCACAGTGGGGGCACAACCCCCCCCATCTAGGGGGTTTGAGGGTGGTGGGTAGCCCCCCTCTACGGGGTGCGGGGCAACGCCCTAGGAAAAAAAATTTTGGACCCTATATCAGGTTATGGAGACCTACCTATGGTTTTGCGCATGGTTTTCCCACATGATTTTGGGCGCGATGTTTATCAGTCCATGGTATTGGATGCTTTGGAATGCATAAATATGTATTGTAACATTGAAAGGAAAATAATGAAAAATCAAGCTGGTAGTCCTGGTTTTGGGATCCAGGGGAAAATCTCTGTGTATATGTGTTTTATGTGTTATGCTCTCGCATTGTTTATTTTCTATGTTTTAGAATTCGTATGCAAGTAATTTTTGTATGGGATTAAAACCTATAGGATCCTTAGATACGTTTTGTATAATTTACTTTTCTTCTTTCCACTTCTTATTCACATGCATCTGTTCTTCTTATTTTTTTCTATTTCCACATTTAGTATTATTGATTTCTTGTTGTAGGGTTGGGTTAAATGGTTGAAGTCAGTTATTTTGCAGGATCAAAAGAATCATTTCATCATTGTAACAACTTTATAAGGTCATAGTAATAATTTAGCTACTTGTGTTAGCTTTCTTAGTCCCAAATCTAGATTTATGGAAGTCTTTTGTGGCAAATAACAGTAAATTTCTGTTCTTCTTTAGAGAAGTCTAATGAGCTTCAATCGAGTTGATTCCACTTGCATTAGATCAAAAGAAAATTAGTTAATAAAATAAAGTACCCCATTGCATTTGCACATGATTAGGTCAGGAATTTGATAGATTTACTAGCTCACTAGCTCTCGAATTTCTAGGTTTTAGACTAGTAATTTTCTGTCATCTTTTAGAATGGTTAACGGAGGTATTTTTGAGCGATTCCACTTGTAATGGAGACCTAATACACCCTAGTCAATACAATAATTTTTCTAATCCAATTTTGATTTGATTTGGTTGGCAATTTGGTGAATTATAAATCCCTATAGCAAATTTGTTGTTTCCTGTAGTAAACTACACGAAACATAGTAACAGCCTTCCAACGTATATATACTTCCCCAAATTTTCTCAATAAGCTTGGTTATTGTCCCTTATGGTTTAATCAATATTTCTATGCTCCAAATCAATTATTAGGGAAGACTAAAGGCTGCTTCGGACTTTCCTCTTTACTGATGCAAAATATTTCAGCAATTTGGGTTAATGGACAAATTTATAAATTGGATAATACAATAATGATTTTCTTGATTTCCACATTCAATAAAATCTGTTAATGGATCTAAAGTCTTTGAAATTCAATTTAGTTCATGATCTTCACTTTATGAAATTAGATTAAGTTCCTTTCCTTGTATTTTCTTTATTGCAATGGGTTAAGGCTTCTATTTCGAGCATCTCATTTTTTGCAATTAGTTTAGGATTTGATTTCATTACATGCAGTCCATTACATCATGACATCAAAGGAAGGAAACATTGTATGCTACACATATATTTCCGATACCTCTTAATTTTTTACGGACCCCGGGTTGATAAAAGTTTGTAGCCTTGGGAGTTGCAATATTGATGGTCATCACGTTTTGGCGCCATTGCTGGGGACGTGTCAACGTATGCATTCTATTCTTCCCTATTTGATTCATTTCTTTTACTTTATGCATGAACAAAAACATTTCATTAGGAAGATTTCATTTTATTACCATTCTTATTCAAAAATAAACAAATTAAAAATACATCTCCAACAACAACCCACCCATTTGATCACGTGGTGCAGGGACAACCACATCACCATTCATTTTTGTAGGTAGAAGAAGAAGTGGTGGTCGAAAAGGAAGAATAAATGGATGGAAATAATGATGATGAAGAAGATCCTCTTGGATTTCCCATTGAAGATACTGATGTGAGTGTGCACATTGAGAACATCCCTCAATCTTTTCTTCCAAACTTTCATGGTCTAAGGTTAGAGGAAACAGAAAAATTTCTCTTTGAATTTGAAATTGTTTGTAGATCTTATGGTTACTTCTTAAAAACTAGAAAACTTTGATTGTTTCCAGCAACATTGAAGGATAAAGATGTTAAATAGTTCATGCGTTTAGGGGCTAATTCAATATGATCATTGAATGATATGTAAAATATATTTCTAGAAAAATATAAAGATCATGATCTTTTCAATAAATATTTAGAGAGTAAAAATGAAGATGAGATCCTTGAGGATTTAATAGAGAGGATCATGTATAATGTTAAGAGGGAAAAACTACATCATTTAGGATCTGACACACTAAAAACCCTCTTACTTAGAATAATTAGGGTTGAGTGGATTGATCTCCCTAATCTCATGAGTAGAGGTGATGTATACCAATTATCATTTGAATAAATTTGTGAAACATGCAAACACATATCAAGAGGAAGGGCAAGAATAAGTAAATCAACATCAAGATTAGTAAGTCAATCTAAACTTGGAAATTTTCTTGATGACTTTAAAAAAGAAAGTCTTATCAATCTAACTAAACAATTATAAATGTTAAGGATGCAATATGAGGAAAAATAAGATGTTGATATTTTTGTTGTCCATGTAGAATCACATGTTGTTAAATATTGCCCCTCATTACCAAGGTTGAAGGAAGTTTACCAAGAGAACAATGGAGAAAATCAATTTCCAATGCATCTTTGTTATGTAGCTCCAAGAAGACCATGGCAACCTATTCAACCTAATATGATGCAAGACCCTAATTCAAAATTTCAAGCTTATGCAAATCCATCTCAAAGTAATTAGAGCACACCCTTTCCTTGGAAACCTTAGCCATCTCATCCCCAAAACCAATCTTGCCAAAAAGGTTGGAAATGAACTTATGGGATCCATCCACAATATCCTCAATATTTTCTTCAATATCCTCCATACCCAACTCCATGTTATCCATACGGTTCACCTCCACCACAACTACAACCCCAACCACATCCATCTCAAATATCCACTCCCACTCAACTACCTCCACCACCATTTTTGAACCCATACAATGAAGTAGCTCGGCCCACTTACAATGTTGAGATACAACACTTCCAAGAAACTCCTCTTGATCTAAATGGTATTCATATTACCTTAGGAAGAGTTTCACAAAAATAAGATTCTCTTGATATATTGAAGGGAAACATGCATAAAAAAGAAGATTCAAATGAGAATTCAAAAGAATCATTGGCTGCATTTGATGAAGATCAGACATGAGAATGAGAGACTGGAAAAATTCCCTCATGTGTTTAAGAGAATAACTTGCAAAAGGAAGGAGATTTGAATTCAATGGAAGAAGAAGACATCCAAGATGATAAAAATAATAAAATGGACCAATGGAATCACAACTGTATTCAGATATGGTTATAGATAATCACTAAGTTGCAATAATACTCTATTCTTCAATTGTTCTTGATATGATAAAAGTCAAAGCATTTGGTCTCTTACATTCAGGTACACGTCAAAGAATATGTTTTGAACCTACACATGAGTTTATATGTCATCCAGTTATGGAAGTGGTTCTATTGGAAGTATTCCTACACTTGAAAATGATTTTGTTTTTTAAAGTAGAGTAGGATAGGAAAAGAAATAAAAAATGAAAATTAAGAGAAAAAAATAAAATCTCAAGTGAAAACCGCCTCTGAGGCACCTAATATTCACTCATAGATTTAAAACCTCCATGAGGTGGTCAATGTGTTGGGAAAAAGAAAAAAAGATAAAAAGGAAACGATCCTAGGTGAAAACATCCTTTGAGATGCCTAGGTAGACGTACTAGTTGAAAACCTCATTTCGGCGACTAGTAGGCCTAGAAGAAAACAAGGGAAATATTTTTTTTCTCCATGCATCTCTCTCATGAATGCAGGTTCTCTCCAACATCTACAAGGAACAAAAACAAGTTCGCATCAAAAGAAAAAAAAAAAGAAAAAAAAAAATTTGGTCAAAATTCTAGTCAAAGGAAGACAAACTTTGACTTTCTCTTCCTTTGCTCAGATGCTCAAGAAGGACCAATGTCATGAAAATCCATCACCGTTATCTATTTCCACTATCCACCCATCATTCCCAAGATTTTCCCATTCATTTTCCTTGTTGTCCTAAAATACTACATGAAGGATTTGTTTTACTACAAGAAATAGAAATACATAGAGAATAAATTTATTTTTTTCATATATTGAAAACCATGCATCCATTTACCAAGTTGTTTTAGGTAGAGATGCATATGGATGACAGTAACATGCTCAAGAAATTTCAGCAAATTTGAGAGCACAGTTTTCGAGGAATTGACCTCCATCACCTAAAACCATTTTTGGATTTTATCGATATTCATGCATCCCTTTGCAAAGATGTTTCATGGGCAGATGCATATGGGTGATGGTAATATGCCTAATAAATTTTATAAAATTCTAGTGCACAATTTTGCGAGAAATCAACCTCCATTACCTACAACCATTTTTTAACTTCCTCGATATTCGTGCATCTAATTGAAAAGTTTTTTTGTGGGGAGTTGCATAAGGAGGATGGAAACATGTCCAGAAAATTTCAGCTCAACCTGGTGTACCATTTTGGAGATATGGGTTTAAACACGCTAGTACAAGCTTTCCTGTAGTACTACATGATGTCCTAGTTTATTACAAAAAATAGGTTGAAAGCTATAGGAAGGTACGAAAGGTGAAATAAATTGCGGGAAATGTTTCTAATGGTTGAATAAGGTATAGGGAAGGTGAAAATCACTGATGGCCAAGCCCAACACTCCAAAAAGGCCGGATTTGACTAAGATAGCTTGCTCATGGTAACTGGAAGACAAAGGTTTAGAATCACCAATCTATGAGGAGTTGTGCAGAAGAAAACAAAGGAAATTATCACCTCGAGATGACCATGGATTGATCATAAACTCAACAGTGGCATGCATGTCCCTCAAACAACCATCAAGTAGGTACAGGTATGCAATATTCTTGACTTCTTCACTTAAGCATCTTATAGCTAGAAATTTATTTTCAATGCATGAGGGATGAGGTTTTATAAGCTAAGGATGAGTTAGTAGTCCCGGCTGCCTTTAGCTAGCTAATTGTAGCTCACTCCTTCACTCATGTAATGTGGAAAATCCAAAATATGAAGGGTGATGATTTCGAGGAATGGGGACAACAATTAAAAGAGGAAATTTGTGCAAAGTCCAAGTCACCAAAGCACTCCAAATCCTCCATCCACCTGAAAAACCACTCAGAACTGGCCAAACCTGGACCATACTGACTGCTCCATGGTCAAGGTGCAATGCATATTGGCTGCTACACTAGCTAGGTGCGATGCATACCGAAGAGGGCTTCTTTAGGGTGCGATGAGCGCGAATGGACAAATGGCAGAGACAATTTTCTAAGTGGAAACTCATGGAATCTTCTAGAAACTTCTCCCATGACACTCATCTCTCTGAATTTTCCCAGGGATGAGTAAGAGGTCAATGAAATTTCCAAGTGGAACCAAGAACTATCAGTGGAATGACACTAATAAAAAAACCAGAGCTGACTCACACCCTTGCAAGACATCTATAAATGGATCCCTCATCTGAGATACCTTGAGGCTGGAAGTTTGTAATTTGTAAGGAAGTGCTGTTGGTTTATCTTTGAGAAGAGACATTGTATTGTTGGGTGATCTTGCTTTTCATGAGGTGAAGAGGGCTTTGATGTTGGGAGGATGATGCTGGATCAGACAACTTGGTTGTAATCCTCTTTTCTACTATTAATAAAGTTCTTTTAGTTTTCCTCCATATAATCGTGTATTTGTGAATTCAATTGTATGGTCAATGTATTTTTGATTCTGCATTGTTTATGATATTATAGATCGAGATACTTTGATGGTGTTTTTTTACTTCGACTCTACAAGTATTCTCTAAAGCAAGAGAAGTAGGAGAGGAGTTGCAAACTCTATCAAGGGAGAGAGAAATCAAGCAAGGAGCCAAGCGAAAGATCCAGGTTGGTCCCCTTTGCTTCTCTCTCTTATCTAGCGTACATAAATGAAATCACAAATTCCTTTGATTGTTTGTTTCTAAGATACCTACCCATCTTAGTGGGACTAGCAGATCGAAAAGACACTAGTTTTCCCTGAAACATTGATGAGAAAGGATATAAAGGGTTTGGATGATGATTTTAGGACTTAAATGAAGTGGTGTATATTTGTGGAAATGGAGGGGATGTGCTCTATGTGTTTCTCAATAAATTTCTATAGGGGTAAGATAGAGTGGAGGGATTTTAGTGAAAAATATATTTTTTTATGAACTGTGTTGGATGCTTGATGGATCGAGGGTAGACCATGGTGGGGGAACCTTATTTATCATTGGAAAATTCATGCATGGTGGTACTTTCATTCATATGTCCCTCCTACAGCTTTTCAGAGCCCTCTTGTAGCATCACAGGACCTTCATATATCAATTACAAGTCCTTCATATAGAAATCCAGAGAGGGGCAGAAATTTGAATTTTGACCTAAGGGATGATGGGGAGTGGTGAGCAAATGAGTTTGGATTGTGGATATGAAGTGGATGGAGGGAGGAGTGGAGATAATATTGAGGATTATATCCCTATAGCTATGGAATATGCCACTATCTTGAAACCTGTAAAATGAAAAAAATTAACAGACATACTGTGGATCAATTCCTGGGCTTTTTCACTAGTTTTCATTCATTCTCTTTTTTTTTTTTTTTTCCCAAGACAAATAGGCTACCTCAAGAGAGGTTCTAAACATGTATGCCTTTTTTGGGTGCCTCAAGAGAGGTCTTCACTAAGGGATCTTTATTTTTCTTGTTTCTCTTTACTCCTGGGTTGCCTCAGAGAGGTTTTCAACCCAAGAGTTGACCTCAAATGCCTCATAAGGGTTTTCATCTAGGCCTCTATTTTCATTATTTTCTTGTTTCAAGAAAGTATCTATATATGCTATGGACTGGAAGCTATGACACTACCAATCATATGGACTTCTCTATTAATGGTGCTGATGAATTATTCCTTAGACATAGATTTTCTTTATAATTTTAGCTTGTAGCCATTGAAAAGAAAGGGAATCCCTTCCTCATCAATGGTCCTGATTTCAACAGCTCCATTATCATGAAATTTCTCTATCAATTATGGGCCTAATCATCTTGTCATCAATTTTCCTCTGAAATCCCTGAACATAGTGTCATATAATAATGCCCAATCCCATTCTTGAAAAACTTTGTCCTTGATATGCTTATCATGTGAGACCTTCCTCTCCAATTGTATTACTTCAGTGTGTAGGAGGGCCTTCATTGTGATCTCATCCAAGCCATTCAACTGGAGCATCCTGTCTTGCTGTGCTTTGGTGACATATAAGTCCAATTGGGTTGTCATTCTCAAAGTGTTATACTCAAACTCAATAGAGAGCATAGATCTCTTTCCAGAAAGCAAATCATATGGAGTGAAACTAGTAGTCATTTTCAGAGTTGTGTTATAGGCCCAATTGGCATCCACTAATATTTCTACCTAATCCCTCCCACTCCTACTCACAACCTGGGTGAGTACGCTCTCTAATTCCCTATTTGCAACCTCTAGTTGTCCATTTGCCTGAGGGTGATAGGAAATATATTTTTTGTGTTTAATAATTTCCTACCTTAACAAATTCTCGATTAGATGTAATGTGAATTGAGCTCCCTGATTGGTGAGTGTGTCTGTAGGGTACCAAAATTTGTAGAATAAATTCTCACTTAAGAACTCAAATAGTTTCTCCTTTTTTGCTTCCTTAACAACCTTTCTCTCGACTGACTTTGTCAAATAATCAGTGCACAAAATGATGTACTTTTTCTGCCCTGATGGTCGATCAATTGGCCCAATAAAGTCCATGGCCCAATTGTCAAATGGCTAAAAGGACACATGGGGTTGTAGGGGAATTTCATCCTTGGGTATGGCTTTCCCCATCCTCTGGCACTGATCACATCTTCTCCTATACATTCTTGCATCTTAGTGTAAAGGGGGCCAATAATAGACAGTTTGTAGAGCTTTGAAAGTTGTTCTCTTGGTAGCAAAATGACCCCCAAGGGGCCCATCATGGTAGGCTAATAGGATTTCAAATAATTACTCTTCCCCGAGACATCTCCTTAAGATCTTATCTAGTCCGAGATTGAAGAGATTTCCCCAACTCCAAATCAAAGGGGCTCTCTTCCTTACAATTTTACTCTTCTCCCTAGAATATAGATTTGGAGGAAATCGTGTAGCAGGCTAGTAGTTGGCTCTGTCAGCAAACAATGGAGAGACAATTGAGATAGAAAATAAGTTCTCATATGGAAGTTTATCATCAACCCTCCCTTCATCACCTAGTGGAAAAGAAATTCTAGACAAAAAATCTGCAACTACATTTTCTTTTCCTGCTTTGTCATTGATAGTTAAATCAAACTGCTGTAACAATAGAAACCGTCTAATAATTCTATCATTCACATCAGGCTTATTCATCAAGTATATGATAGTTTCATGGTCAATATCCATAAAATTTTGGTATCTGGTGATGTAGTGTCTTAATTATTCAAGGAGTGTACAACAACTAGTAGTTCTTTCTTAGTTATAGTGTAGTTCAATTCAAGCTTAGACAATTTTTTACTAATGAAGCAAATGGAATAAGGTAACTTACCATATGCTTGTCCCAAGTCTACCCCCACAACTTGTTCAGATGCATAAACATGGATATGGAAAGGTAGAGCTCAATTTGGGCCCTAAGTATGGGAGCAATGGTTAATTTCTCTTTTAAGATATCAAGGGCCTCTTTGCGGCTTTCTGTCCAACAAAATTATAAGTCCTTGGCCAACAATGCAAACAATGGTGAGGCAAAATTCCTAAATTACTTGATAAACCTCCTATAGTATCTTGCTAAACTAAAGAAACTCCTAACATCCCTCCACTTTTGAGGAGTAGGTACACTTTTTATGATGGAAATTTTTTTTGGGTCCACTTGTATTCCCTCCTGAGATATGAATTGCCAAGGATAGTCCCTACATTGATTAAAATTTCATGCTTATTATGACTAAATGACAGGTTCATTTCAATGCACTTCTTCAGGACTTTCCCCAGGTTAGAGAGATCCGCAAGGAAGCTCACACCCATAGGGAGTGAAATCATCCATGTAGATCTCTACATAATCATGAACTAACTCAACAAAGATGCTCAGAACTTCCCTTTGAAAAGTGGAAAGGGTATTACATAAACCAAAAGGCATGACCTTATAAGAAAGGGTACCCCATGGACATGTGAATGTAGATTTTTCTTGATCCTCAAGGCTGATCTCGATTTGATTTTAACTAGTGAATCCATCCAGGCAAGAGAAAAACTTATTCCCTGCAAGACCATCTAAAACTTGATCAATGAAAGGTAAAGGGAAATGAACATTATTGGTGGCTATGTTCAATTCTCTGTAATCCGCATAGATCCTCCACTTCCTATTCTTCTTTGGGACCAAATCTAGAGCGGACACCCCCTCACTTTCTGAGATGGGGTATATGAACCCTCGATCCAACAACTTTTGCAACTCTTCCTTTACTATGTACTTAATGGTTGGATTCATTCTCCTCTAAGGTTGGTGCACATGTTTTCATCCCTTCTTGACGTATATGTGATGAGTAATAACCGAAGGATGCACCCCCTTCACTTATTTATGGTTCGAGGCAAAAGAAACTAAGTTATCTCTCAAAATTTTCCACAACTTCTCTTCTTGGCTGGATGAGAGAGAAGGGTTAATATTCAAGGTTCTAGATGGACCAAATTGTACAACTTTGACATGGGCATGACTTTGGTCATCTAAGCATAATTCAGTCGAAGGATTACCCTCAGATCCCTTTACAAGCTCAAGAAGAGGCATGGTATTGGGGCTTGGCCCTAGAGGATATGGTCAATGTGGTCACACTCATGAGGGGTTCCCCTTCCTATAATGGCATCTAAGGTACAAATTGGATGAGATTTTGAATGATACATGATGCGCCTCTAAATTGGACATAAATTAAGGCACACCTGACCATCCTTCAACAAATAAAACCTCTATTTTTTCATTATATAATATATTTTTAACTTTAATATGTTCATTAGGAAGGTTTATGGATAATTGCATATTTGTGCCTCATATTATTTATTTTCTGGAATATTGTGAGAATATTGAGCAGATTGTGAAGATTTGGAGGAGGAGATAATTTAGGGCCTCTCTCCCTACTACAGGAGGATCAATATTAAATAATAAATCAAGAAGACATTTTGAAATAATTGCGCAAATTATGGAGCTCCAATGATTGAGAAAATCTAGGAATGTGTTCCCTGCCATTTAATGTAGATTCCTAGTATTGGGAACCAGATCGAGTAATCAAGGGATTTTGGTTGAAAAAGATTCTTCCTTTCATGGGGGATGATTCCTAATAATTTTGTATAAGTACCAAGTCGAATTTTCATTTAGGGGTTGATTTTTATTAGTCTTCTTGTGGCGAGAACTAATATTTTTCCAACTCCACTTTCATTTTCTGCAGAGATGTAATGGTATTGATGGAAATAATGAAGATTGATTTCATGTTAAGCTTACAAAGCTTGGCCTCCTTCATAGGAATCTAAGTTTCCTTGGGACTGGACATCCAAGAATCTATTGGGTTGCCTTATATTGTTTCCGCGACTAGCCTACGTAGTTAACTAGGGGGGTTAGAGGGGTGGCGGAGCTGCCCCTTCATTGTAGCAATTATGTAGTGGGGGTGTCATAGGGGGTTTGAGGGGGGTGGGTAGCCCACCTCTATAGAGTCCAGGGCAGCGCCCTAGGAAAAATTGTTTTGGACCCTATATTAGGTTGGGCAGATCTACCTATGGTTTTGTGCATGGTTTTCGCACATGGTTTCGGTCGCGATGGTTTTTGGTCCATGGTATTGGATGCTTCGGCATGTATAAACATGTATTGTAACATTGAAAGGAACATAATGGAAAATCAAGCTGGTAGTCCCAGGCTTCGGATCCAGCGGAAAATATCTATGTATATGTCTTTTATGTGTTATGCTCTCGTATTATTTATTTTTTGTGTTTTAGAATTCGTATGCAGGTAATTTATATACGGGGTTAAAACCTACATTTGGTATCAGACTTGTTTTGGCTTCAAGGGGATGCGTTTGTCGCTGAGGTGGTTCGCTCAGGGCCCGTGGTAGACCCTGTTCAGTGGGAGACTTATGGGATCGATTCTGGTGGTGAAAGAATATGGCGAGCAGTGGAAAGATAAAGATCAAGAAATTTAATGGTCAGATTTTTAAGTTATGGAAACTCAAGATGGAGGATCTGTTGGTGGATAATGATCAGTTGATCGTGGTAGATCCAGGTACTAAACCAACATGAGTGTCCAATGAAGAATGGAAGAAGTTGGATTGGAAGGAAAATAGCACAATATGATTGTGTGTCTAAGATTCAGTATTGCTAAATGTATCATGGGAAGCTACGACAAAGGCTTTGTGGGACAAGTTATGAAATTTCTACGAATCTATGTCTCTGTTGAATAAATTGTTCCCATGGAAAAAGTTGTATAACCTAAGGATGAAAGATGGATACTTGATGACAGAGCATATGAATGCATTTAATACTGTGGTAAGTCAGTTATTATCTATTGACATCAAAATTTCAGATGAAGATAAGTGAATCAATTTGTTGTGTTCTCTACCAAATTCATGGGATAGTCTGGTTATTGCAATAGGTAGCAATGCAACTTCCTTGTAGTTTGATGAAATAAACTCATCCTTGATGACAGAGAAGATGAGACGGAGAAATATGGAGAGCCAGAATGGTGATGCCTTGTCTATATGAGGACAGTCCCAAGATAGAAACAAAAATAAGTCATCGAGTGGGAGATCTAAATCTAGAGGGAGATCTAAATCTCTAGGAAAAACTATAAAGGTGGTTTGTTGGAAATGCAGAAAGGAAGGGCACTACAGAAGGGACTCTAAATGTAAAGCTCCTGACAAAGGAAAGGGATCTGGTGATGCCCCTTCTGTAGAGGTGAAAACCACCTCAGATGAAGCTGCGGATGTGTACTTGGCTTCTTCAAGTACAAATGTAGATCATTAGGCATGGTTGATTGACTAGGGTGCATCATTTCACTTCACTCCCCATAGAGAGTGGTTTTGGGAGTATGAGAAATATGATGGTGGTGATGTCTTATTAGGGGATGATAGCGAGGCTAGAATCGTTGGCCATGGAAAAGTAAAGTTGAAGTTACAAGGTGGAAGGGTTAGAACACTTCCAGGTGTTCTGCATATTCCTACTTTGGCCAGAAATATGATTTTTGTAAACAAGCTGGATGATGCAGGTGTAAAAATAATGTTCGAGAAAGATACTTGCAAGATGGTTCAGGGAGCACTGGTATTGATGTGTGGAGTTTTGATTGGAACTCTGTACAAGCTGCAAGGTAGCATTTTTGTTCATGCGTGTAACAGTTCTATTATTCCTGAAAGTGGAGCAAAACATCTAGTGGGCTCTAGAGAGAAGACCATGTTGTGGCATCAAAGGATTGGACATATTGGAGAGAAGGGCCTTCTAATACTTCATGGTAAAGGTATGGTATAAGGCATGAGTAATAGCTCTTTAGATTTTGATTCTTGTGAAAATTGTGTATATGGGAAGCAGAATCGGGTGAGTTTACCCTCTGGTGGTAAGAGGGAGAAACAGATATTAGAGCTTGTGCACAGTGATGTGTTTGGGCCTATGAGGTTTCCCTCACTGGGTAAGTTTGTGTACTATGTATCATTTATAGATGACTTCTCAAGGAATATATCGATATATTTCCCTAAGAAGAAATCTGCAGTCTTTGATAGGTTTAAATAATTTAAGGCTTTGGTGGAAAACCAGACAGAGAAGAAGATAAAGCTGTTGAGGTCAGATAACCATGGAGAGTTTTGTAGCTAGTAATGTGAAGAATTCTATAAGAAGTGTGGTATAGCATGGAAGAAGACTACTCCATACACACCCAAGGAAAATGGAGTTGCAGAAAGAATGAACAAGGTGTTGATGGAAAGGGTAAGAAGCATGCTCAGTGGTGCCACGTTAGGATAGGAATTCTGGCCAGAGGTGGTCGAGACAACATGTTACCTGGTCAATAGATCACCTTCATCAACATTGGAGGATAAGACTCCACAAGAGGTATGGATTGGTAAGAAACCCTCTCTTTCACATCTAAGGATATTTGGATGTGATGCATATGTACATGTTCCAAAGGATGAAAGAACCAGGTTGGATATTAAATCTGAAAAGTGCATCTTTATTAGGGATAAGGATGGTTTCAAGGGTTATAAGCTTCGGAACCCAGTAACAAGGAAGGTTGTGTAGAATGGAGATGTGGTGTTCAGAGAGGTGAAAAATGTTATTAAACATGAATTCCCATCAAGGGAACCTCAGAAGATAGATTTTGAGCTTAATGAGGAACAATCAGACTCTACAGCAGAAGAGGAATCAGAAGATGAAGAGCCACAAAATCCAAGTGTGAGAAGATCAATTTGAGATAGAAGGCAGGCAGAAAGGTATAGTCTATCTACTTTCTGCTCAAATTTTTCTTTATCTATTACTAGTGATAATCCTAGAATTATGAAGTAAGTAGTAGATTAAGAGGATGAAAAACTATGGAAAGAGGCCATGGTTGATGAAATGGCATGTATGCACAAAAATAAGGCTTGGGAACTAGTGGAGTTGCTAGCTGGAAGGAAACCCATTGGCAGCAAATGGGTGTTCAAGAAGAAGAAAATGCAGAATGAAAGGTGGAGAAATACAAAGCTCGGTTGGTAGCAAAAGATTATTCCCAGGTGCTGGGAAATGATTTTGGTGATATTTTTTCTCGTGTTGCCAAGGTGGCTTCTATTAGATTACTTTTATCTCTTGTTGTTGCTTTTGATTTTGAGGTAGAAGAGATGGATGATAAGACAACATTTCTTCATGGGGATCTGGAAGAGGAGATGTACATGAAGGAACCTGAGGGATTTGCAGTGAAGGGTAAGAAAGAACTCACATGAAAGTTAAAAAATTCTCTGTATGGGTTAAAACAGTCGCCAAGGATGTGGTATCCGAAATTTGATACATTTATACGGGGACTTGACTTCACTAAAAGCAAAGCAAATCATTGTGTGTATTTTAAATTATTGGTAACCATGTTATTTATCTAGTTTTGTATGTGGATGATATGTTGGTCATTGGAAATGAAAAAGAAATTATCTAGGTTTGAAGACCCAATTGTCATCCAAATTTGACATGAAAATCTTGGTGCTACAAACTATATTTTGGGCATGGAAATTAAAAGAGATACGGCAAAGAGGAAGCTCTAGTTAAACCAGAGGAAGCATGTCGAGACAATACTACAGAGGTTTAATATGCAGGATAGTAAACCGATGAAGGTTCCTATGCATTTTAGTGTAAATTTATCTGCTGAACACTGTTGCAAGACACAAGAAGAGGAAGAGGACATGTCCCGTGTTCAATATGCAAGCACAGTCAGTAACCTAATGTATGCGATGGTCTGAACTAGACCAGACATTGCACATGTAGTGGGAGTATTGAGAAGGTTTATATCAAAACCAGGAAAGGAGCATTGGAGAGAAATGAAGCGGGTTTTCAGGTATTTGCGTGGCACTAGTGATTATGGTTTCTGTTACCAAGGAAGACCAAGATTGGACAGAGTTTTGGATATTCGTTTCTTTGTTGATGCAGGCTATGCTGGGGATCTAGATCAAAGAAGATATACAAGTGGGTATGTTTTTAACCTATTTGGAGGTGCAGTCAGCTGGATGAGTAAGAAACAATCTGTAGTGAAATTATCAACTATAGAGGCAGAATACATGGTAGCCACTCATGCAAGCAAGGAAGCAGTTTAGTTGCAGAGATTGTGTTCAAGTATGGGGTTAGTACAGGGATCTATAACGATAAACCATGACAGCCAAAGTCCAAATGGTGTTGCTGGTAAAGGTGGATGCTTTGAAGAATATTTTATATGCATTGAAAAAATATGTGAGCTCTCAGAAGTTCTCCTGGTGTAGTGAAACAATGGGCATTAAAGCGATGGATAAATGACTAAGCTCTCCTGTGGCCCACTGTGGAAGGAAAACAACAAGTGGGAGAATGTTGGTTTGTGTTATATTCTTTCTGCGGCTAGCGTATGTAGTTAACTGAGGGGTTGGAGGGGGGATGTTGCACTAATTGTGCAGCGGTGGGGTCACAGGGGCGGCGCAAGCCCCCCCATCTAGGGGGTTTGAGGGGGGTGGGTAGCCCCCCTCTAAAGGGTGCGGGGCAACACCCTGGGCAAATTTTTTTTGGACACTATATCAGGATATGGAGACCTACCTATGGTTTTTTGCATGGTTTTCCCACATGATTTTGGGCGTGATGGTTATCAGTCCATGGTATTGGATGCTTTGGAATGTATAAATATGTATTGTAACATTGAAAGGAAAATAATGAAAAATCAAGCTGGTAGTCCCGGTTTTGGGATCCAGGGGAAAATCTCTGTGTATATGTGTTTTATGTGTTATGCTCTCGCATTGTTTATTTTCTATGTTTTAGAATTTGTATGCAAGTAATTTTCGTATGGGATTAAAACCTACAGGATCCTTAGATACGTTTTGTATCATTTACTTTTCTTCTTTCCACTTCTTATTCACATGCATCTGCTCTTCTTATTTTTTTCTATTTCCACATTTAGTATTATTGATTTCTTGTTGTAGGATTGGGTTAAATGGTTGAAGTTAGTTATTTTGCAGGATCAAAAGAATCATTTGATCATTTTAACAACTTTATAAGGTCATAGTAATAATTTAGCTACTTGAATTAGCTTGCTTATTCCCAAATCTAGATTTATGGAAGTCTTATGTGGCAAATAACAATAAATTTTTGTTCTTTTTTAGAGAAGTATAATGAGCTTCAATCGAGTTGATTCCACTTGCAATAGATCAGAAGAAAATTAGTTAATAAAAAAAATTACGCCATTGCATTTGCACATGATTAGGTCAAGAATTTGATAGATTTACTAGCTCACTAGCTCTAGAATTTCTAGATTTTAGACTAGTAATTTTCTGTCATCTTTTAGAATGGTTAACGGAGGTATTTTTGAGAGATTCCACTTGTAATGGAGACCTAATACACCCTAGTCAATACAATAATTTTTCTCATCCAATTTGGATTTGATTTGGTTGGAAATTCGGTGAATTATAAATCCCTGTAGCAAATTTGTTGTTTCTTGTAGTAAACTACACGAAACGCTGTAACAACCTTCCAACATATATATGCTTGCCCAAATTTGCTCAATAAGCTTGGTTATTGTCCCTTATGGTTTAATAAATATTGCTACGCTCCAAATCAATTATTAGGGAAGACTGAAGGCTGCTTAGGACTTTCCTCTTTACCGATGCAAAATATTTCAGCGATTTGGGTTAATGGACAAATTTATGAATTGAATAATACAATAATGATTTTCTTGATTTCCACATTCAATAAATATTATTAATGGATCTAAACTCTTTGAAATTCAATGGTTGAAATTTACTTCATGATCTTTACTTTATGAAATTAGATTAAGTTCCTTTCCTTGTATTTTCTTTATTGCAATGGGTTAAGGCTTCTATTTCGAGCATCTCATTTTTTGCCATTAGTTTAGGATTTGATTTCATTACATGCAGTCCATTATGTTAGAGTCGGTCTAGTAGCCCTCCATCAACGATCAAAACTCTTTGCATTTGCATAAGTAGGTGTCTCATCAGTGTCATCTCATTTGCATTCCATTAGGCATTCCATAACCCTGATGGAGGCGCTGGAGTCTTTATTCCCCTCTTGGCACTGCTGGATCAAGTTATTTCAGTCAATAAACTCTTTTAAGGTTGTTTGTCTTGTCTTGAAGTCAAAAGTCTTAGGTCTAGGGTTTAGGTCCAGTTTGTCTTCAAGGTCATGTCTCTAAAAGTCAATAAATGCTCAACAGGCCAGAGGGATGATTATCAAAGTGTTTCTTTAAAAGATTTCATCTTGTACAGTTAATTTTTACCTTGGATTTAAAAACCCTGTTTTTAAAGCCAAGGTCATTTCTCAAAATTTTGTAAAAATTGTAAAAATTCAAAATGATTCAAAGGACAGCATGTAACCCTGGCTCCCTTGCCAGGAACCCTCAAAAGCTATCCCTGCAAAGAATTATCAAGGAAAACATCAATTCAACCAATTTCAGGATAAAAGGAAACCAGAAAGTCAGCAGCATTCAAAGTTTAAAAAGTGTCATGAAAAACATTAGAAAGAGGGTTTTGACATGAAATTAATTCAAACAAGGCTATAAAAGCTCTAATCTCCCTCCATCAAGCCTCATTGCACATTCAAGTGATAGAGAAATCAGTTGCAAGAGCGTTTGAGTGAATTCGATGAGTTTGGGAGGCGCACGACCCATCAAGACTGGTGCGCGACCCGTTGAAGGCGCGCGACCCGTTAGGGCACCTCCAGCAGTGTAAAAATTACATAGGCACGACCCGTTGAGGGCGCGCGACCCGTTGGGCAGTGCGCGCGACCCATCAAGGTTTCCTCTGCAGAAAATTACCAGCAAGCTGCCAAGCGACCACAAATTGTTCAAGCTTGTCTGGTAGGTCTTCAATCATATAAATTATGGTTTGCTAAAGCTTGAGAAGATCATGATAATATTTTAAAAGCCTTCATTTGCAAGTAAAGACTCCATGTGCTTTTGCTTGAAAATATAAAAATTGCTAGGGTTTGTTTTGTTGTTTTAAGGTATTCCTTTTCATTCCTATTGTTCCTACATTTTCCCACCTCCCATTTCTTACTCCCTTATCACTGTTATTTAATTTCCCTACCAAAAATATTAAGAAATCAAAAATCAAACCCTAAACCCTACCTCTCATAACATCCTTGCAAATGAAATTGTATGATGATGTATATGTCATAATTCTTCCCCTAAACTCCCTGTTCCATATATTTTTCCCAATTTCCCTTCCAAGTCTCCCTTCCCTAACATTTCCCTTGTGCTACTTGTCCCCTTGAAACAGCATTTCAAAACAGTTGAAACAGCAGATTTTTGAGCGAGAGGCTATGCTTCTCCGGGTCAATGCTCATTTGGAGAGGTTGTTGGCTAAGGCCAACCAAGATAAGAACTTGCTCAGGAACATGAAGAATCATTATTGGGCACGGATGCACGTGTGCAAGGCGAAGATGAAAGTGCTCCAAAGGCGGTTGGCCAAAGCACAAAAGCGAAGAAAAAGGTTCGACCCCCTCCACATCTTGGCCGAGGCTTCCTTGAAGGAGCATGGCACTAAATAGCTCAGCCCCAACACAAATTCCAAGAAATTTTGAGCATTTTGGGTCATTTTTGGTTTTTTCAGGCAAAAAACAGGTTTTGTCGCCTCAACGGGTCTCACCCCCCGCGCGACCCTTTCATTTGGCTACTCCGTTCCACGAAAACTCAGCATTTCTGGATTTGTCATGAAACGTTACACATGCTCACTCATTTGCAAGAGATTTTATGAAGTTTTGGGCCCCTAGAAAGTCAAAAAACAAGCAAAAAATCACTTTCTGCCACATTATTGACACACAAAAAGAAGTCTTGGGAGATTGCAATTTTGGAGGGGTAAATGACCACCAAATTTAGAAATTCCAGTTGGGTTGGAAAGTAGACTCACAGATCTTTCCAACAAGCCTACTCTTGCCTCATTTGGACACCTGAAAGTGCCCCAAAAGTGGTCTCAAAGGTGCACGACCCGTCAGGATTTGGCGCGCGACCCGTCAGGAAAATTGCTCAGGATTTCAGCCTACAGCTCAGCAAAACGCAGTTTTGACTATGTTTGACTTTTTGGAGTTGATTTTTATCCTCCTTGTTGTAAATGATGTAATTTTATGACACTTTTACACTTATGTATCTCTTCTAGAAGATTCATTCATGAGATAGGTGAAAATTAAATGAATGAACTGGTTTCCTAGCTTATAGAGGCAAGTTGTTTTGATTGCCTAATTTTCAGTGCTTAGTTTATAATTGGTTGAAACAACTCCTAAGATAGTGAGCTCGACCCCTAGAGGCAAGGAAAGGTGTTATCTTGCCTATATTATGTATTTTCTTAGTCATTTTCAGAGGTTGGAAGGTTGGACTCTTGAGGGAGAAGCTATCATTGTATTATTCACTGTATCTCTGCAATATTTGGCTAAGGAAGACCAGGGTTTTGCAGTCCTTTTTGGGATTCTTGTGGTTACGTGTATTGATGGTGTGTTTCTCTATGTACTTGTAAGTGTGTTATGTGAATCATTTCCTTTTTTTTCCTTCTGCACATTAAGCAAATGAAGTGTTAAAGTAGAACTCATGACTGTCATGCTCTGCTTTTAAGTTTGTTTAATTTCAATGTTTTCTACTGTTTAAGGAGAATTCAAAGTTATTGTTTGCTCTCCTTAGCTCCTCACCTGTCTTTCTCATCCATTCACCTCAATCTAAGGCATCAATATTGTCTCCTATCTCGCCCCAAAGAACCCCCTGCAGAAACTGTGTCCAATCCCCGCACCCAAAATTGCCATCTCCTCAATTTGCCACCAAAAACCCTAAAAACCCCAAATCAACCCTTTTGATCAGTTTACTAGCCTAAAATCAGTGTTACCTATTGGTCATCTCACCAATTGAAGATCTTTACCGTGATAGACCGGAGAGAGCCCTCTCCTGCCCCGTAGGGCTAGCTACGAGGCTAAGTGGTTTGATGTTGCCTTGAGGTTTACCTTTCTCAGCCTGAGGTGAAATTTCAAGCGCTAACACATTACATCATGGCATCAAAGGAAGGACACATTGTATGCTACACATATATTGTCGATACCTCTTAATTTTTTACGGACACCGGGTTGATAATTAAAGTTGGTAGCCTTGGGAGTTGCAATATTGAGGCTCATCACGTTTTGGCGCCATTGCCAGGGAGGTTTCAAAGTATGCATTCTATTCTTCCCTATTTGATTCATTTATTTTACTTTATGCATGAACAAAAACATTTCATTAGGAAGATTTCATTGTATTACCATTCTTATTCAAAAATAAACAAATTAAAAATACATCTCCAACAACAACCCACCCATTTGATCACGTGGTGCAGGGACAACCACATCACCATTCATTTTTGTAGGTAGAAGAAGAAGAGGTGGTGGAAAAGGAAGAATAAATGGATGGAAATAATGATGATGAAGAAGATCCTCTTGTATTTCCCATTGAAGATACTGATGTCAGTGTGCACATTGAGAACATCCCTCAATCTTTTCTTCCAAACTTTCATGGTCTAAGGTTAGAGGAACCAGAAAACTTTCTCTTTCAATTTGAAATTGTTTGTAGATCTTATGGTTACTTCTTAAAAACTCGAAAACTTTGATTGTTTCCAACCACATTGAAGGATAAATATATTAAATAGTTCATGCATTTAGGGACTAATTCAATAAGATCATGGAATGATATGTAAAATATATTTCTAGAAAAATATAAAGATCATGATCTTTTCAATAAATATTTAGAGTGAGTCAAAATGAAGATGAGATCCTTGAGGATTTAATAGAGAGGATCATGTATAATGTTAAGAGGGAAAAACTACAACATTTAGGATCTGACACACTAAAAACCCTCTTACTTAGAATAATTAGGGATGAGTGGATTAATCTCCCTAATCTCATGAGTAGAGGTGATGTATACCAGTTATCATTTGAATAAATTTGTGAAACATGCAAACACGTATCAAGAGGAAGGGCAAGAATAAGTAAATCAACATCAAGATCAGTAAGTCAATCTAAACTCGGAAATTTTCTTGATGACTTTAAAACAAAAAGTCTTATCAATCTAACCAAACAATTATAAATGTTAAGAATGCAATATGAGGAAAAATAAGATGTTGATATTTGTGTTGTCCATGTAGAATCACATGTTGTTAAATATTTCCCCTCATTACCAAGGTTGAATGAAGTTTACCAAGAGAACAATGGAGCAAATCAATTTCCAATGCATCTTTTCTATGTATCTCCAAGAAGACCATGGCAGCCTATTCAACCTAATATGATGCAAGAGCCTAATTCAAAATTTCAAGCTTATGCAAATCCATCTTATCAGGCCAGGAGTAACTCTAGTTTGGTAGAAAACTCAGAAAAACTGATTCAATTTATTACATTAGGTAGCTATTGTTATATACAAGAATCTGACTGCTCAGTTCATCTTCTGATGATTGCTCACATTCCAGGTTCACCCAACCGCATAGGATTAGGTGTCGACATTCCCCCCCTTAATCTGAAGGGATGTTGGTGAGTCCAAGCATCATTCTGAATCTTTCAAGCTTTTCTCTTCCAAGCGCTTTGGTGAAGATGTCTGCAATTTTCTCATTTGTGGAACAATGACGGAGATGGATTGTTATGGCCTCAACATGATGTCGGATCAGATGATATTTAGTATTGATGTGATTTGTACGATCATGGAACTTTGGGTTCTTCGCCAACTTTATTGTAGAGGTGTTGTCAATCATGAGTGGAGTTGATTGTACTTGTTCTACCTACAAATCTTCAAGAATTTTCCTGAGCCACACAATTTCTTTCGTTACTTCAGCTGCTGCCACGTATTCTGCTTCTGTTGTGGAATCTGCTGGAACTGATTGTTTGCGTGATCTCCAAGAGACAGCTCCTGATCCAAGACTCATGGCATATCCTGAAGTAGATACCCCAGTTTCTTTGTCTCCATCGAAGTCTAAATCAGAGTATCCAATCAAGCTGAAGTCGTCCACCTGTGTATACGTGATCCCAAGGTCTTGAGTTCCCTTCAAGTACCTTAGAACTCTTTTTGCAGCAGACCAATGTCCCTCACAAGGCTTTTGCATAAACATGGAGAGGATTCCAACAGCAAATGAAATGTCTGGTCTGGTAGTAGTGAGGTAGATGAGACTTCCTACAAGCTGTCTATACTTTGTTGCATCCTCAAATTCCTTTTCTTCAATAGATGTGAGCTTTAAGTTTTGTTCCATTGGAGTAGAAAGAGGATTGCACTCTGTCATGCCAAATCTGTTTAACAAATCTCCAATGTATTTCTTTTGAGAAAGAAATATGGATTTTGGATGTTGGGTTACTTCAATGCCAAGATAGTAATGAACATAGCCCAAATCAGTCATTTCAAAACTTTTCACCAATTCCTTCTTTATGGATGCAATGTAGCTTTCATTGTTCCCTACCATTAAAAGATCATCTACATATACCACAAGATATACAACTGTTTTGCCAACTTTCTTGACAAATAAAGTTGCATCATCAGGATCAAAATGATTGAAGTTGAGTTTCATAAGATGCTCAGTTAGTTTTTCATACCAGGCTCGTGGTGCTTGTTTGAGGCCATATAAGGACTTCACAAGTTTGCATACTTTTTCTTCATGTCCTTTCACAACAAATCCTTCAGGCTGGGACATAAAAACATTCTCTTCTAGATCTCCATTCACGAATGCAGTTTTTACATCCATTTGATGGACTTTCCAACCATTCTGAGCTGCTAGTGCAAAGAGTGTCCGAATGGTGGCCCATTTTGCTGTGGGGGAAAAAGTTTCCTCATAATCGACCCCTTCCTTCTGTGCAAAACCTTTTTCCACAAGCCTAGCTTTGTGCTTGTCAAGTGAGCCATCAACTTTGTATTTGTTCTTGTAGACCCACTTGCAGCCAATTGGTTTGGTTCCAAATGGAGGATCAACCAGCTTCCAAGTGCCATTCTTTATGAGGGCATCATACTCCTTTTTCATCGCTTCTTTCCATTCATCATGAGAAGCAGCTTCTTTGAAGGAAGTTGGTTCAAAATTTGTAGACAAGTTCAATTCACAATCATAAGTAACATCCTTATCAACAGGTGAATTAGAGTCATTTACATCACCTCCATCTTCTCTGTTTGAATTTCTGGTTCTTGTTTTTCCAATTTCATCAGGATGAACACTTTCAAGTGTCTTTGTCAGCCACTTTGGGGGACCTTTCTGAGATGGTCCAGGCTACTCTGTTGATTGAGTTGGGTCTGAATCAAGATTGAGTCTCCCAATTCTATCAATTACATCACTTAAAGCATCATCGCTTGTTGGAGTTTCATGCAGAGGAGATTATTCTTCAGAAGAAGATTCCACATATTGTTCTAGTATAGGAATCCCCCATTCAAGATGTGGAATCTGATTATCAAATTCTTGAAATTATTTCGTTTTTGCGAATCTATCCAAGCAATCAATTTGCCGGTCAACAACATTGTCAGATTTGGATGATTCAAGAAAAATGACATCTCTAGATACAACAAACTTTTTATTTACTTCATCATAGAGGCGGTATGATTTAGAGGTGTTTGAATACCCCAGGAAGATACACTTACGACTTCTAGCACCAAGTTTGTTTCTATGTACCTTTGGTATCAAAGCATAACAGGTGGAACCAAAGATCCTGAGATGGTTTACCGAACGAACATGTCCATACCACAATTCATAAGGAGTCTTGTTTCTTATAGCATTAGATGGACATCTATTCATTATATATGCAACACATAGAATAGAATCAGCCCAAAAAATTATCTTTACATTTTTGAAGAAAAGCATGGATCGTACCATATTCAAGATTGTTCTACTCATTCTTTTAGCTACACCATTCTATTGGGGATTATAGGGCACAGTTGTTTGATGTTTGATCCCATGTTGGCGAAGATAGTTTTCAAATTCATTTGATGTATATTCTTTTCCATTATCAGTGCGAATAGACCCAATATGATATTGTGCATCATTTTCAATCCATTTATGAAAATTCTTGAATGTTTGAAAAGCATCAGATTTGTTCTTCAATAAATAAACCCAACACATTCTGGTGTAATCATCAATAAATGTAATGATATATTTATTTCCATTTGCAGAAGGAACAAGCATTAGACCACATAAATCTGAATGAATGAGTTCAAGCTTCCTATGTGCTCTTGAATGTGAATCATGAAAAGACTGTTTGTTATGCTTTCCTAGAATGCAAGCATCACATTGCTTATGTTCCCTAGGAATTGTAGGCAAACCAGCAACACTATTTTTCTTCAATAAGCAGAGTCTGTCATAGTTTAAATGTCCAAATATAGCATGCCATAATAAACTTGATGGAAGTGTACCTTCTTCATGATGAGAAATATATGAGAAATGTTGTGCATGAGCAGAGGTTCCTTGCAGTTTGAGAAATCTTTCTTCTTCTATTCCTCTCATGACAAGTGAGTGGTCAGATGCTTTTCCTACCTCAAGCTAGCCATCAAACATATGAATGGAGTGACCTTGCTGGCAGATGTGGACCAAGGACAGCAAGTTTCTCTTGAGCTGTGGGAGATATAGAACATGATCCAGAAAAAAGTCTCGAAGACCAGGCAGTTTAAGCCTGATTATGCCAAGCCCTAATGGCTTGATTTTTTACTGATCTGCAAAGTATACTGCTCCATCAACATTCTCAGTGAAATCTTCAAAAAAATCTTTTCTATGAGTCATATGACAGGTTTCTCCTGAATCAAGCAACCAATCATTTTTCGAAGAAGCAAGTGAAGCATTAAACAAATCTTCATTTACTCCAATGTTACATTGTGCCTTAATATAGTGAGCGGATTCAGGTGCTTTACCTTTGTCTGTATCATCAGTTTTACCTTTCTGCTGGTTTCTTTTCTGCTCAATTTTGTCCCATGGTAGCTTGCATGTAGAAGCATCATGTGATCCATTTCATTTGCAGCGAATGCAATGCAGATCTACCTTTTCTCCTTGAGAATGTCTGCCCCACCTACCTCTGAAGTATCTTCCTCTTCCTCTTCGTCCACCTCTTCTTCTTGTAGAATCTAGAGCAGGATGCTTTTCTTTATGAGCAAGGCACACAGTCTCTTCAGAAGATTCAGGAGTTGTCTTCTTTCCAAAGGCTTTCTCTCTTTCAACAAACTTTTTCACAAGAGATTCAAAGGTTATATCTTTAAGATTTCCATTTGCTTGTAAAGAGTCAAGATAATTGGAGTAGGTAGGATAGACTACCTTGAGAAAAGAAATAAGAGGGATATCCAGCTCAACCTTAGTGGATTTAATATCATGCGTTATAGACTTTACTTCAGATGCAAGAGCAAGAGGATCATTATCTTTCAGTTCAAGAGTGAAGAGTTTAATAATGAGCTAAACAACTTCAAGTGCAGAATGTGAGTCATAGAGTTTCTTCAGCTTTTGTAAAGCTTCAAAGGCAGTTGAATATGATGAAATATGGCGACTTACTTCTTCATTTACGGATGTTGCGATTAATGCATAGGCTTTGTTGTTCTTGTTTTCCCAAATGATGAGCTCTTTATCTACTGTAGGCTGCACTAGGTCATTGTCTCCTTCTCTGACACACACTCCCTTCCACAACTCATTGAAGATGAGGGTGTGTTTTATCATCGGGACCATTCAGGATAGTTCTCCTTTCCAGTGAGAACTACTCCTACCATAGAGATGATTGAATGCATTCTGTAAAAAATACTTTTGCTGATAAAAAAAACTTCTGCTGATAAATAACTTCTGCTGATAAAAAAAACTTTCTGCTGATATACAGTGAAGTTGTACTCAAAAGGGCAACAGATTTCAAATTCTTTATGCACTAAGTTTTCTTCAAATGTCTCCAAAATTTTATAAAATATCCTCCATATTCCATATCTACAAACTATTCAAACAACGTCCAAAATGCATTTAAAACTTATTCAGACAGCTTATTGAAACAACGTCCAAAACGCATTCAAAACTTATTCAAACAGCTTATTGAAACAACGTCCAAAACACATTCAAAACTTATTCAAACAGCTGGTCAATATATATATGCTGGTCAATCATCAACAAGGCATATACAAGCGGTTTAATACCAAACTTTATGGAAACGTATACCACTCAGGCGGTGCCAATAGTTCTCTGACAGGAGCTTTCAGGCCTTCGAATCACTGTAACCTCTGATGGACTGAATCGCTATGTGCCTCTACCTTGCGGTGAATCGAACTCGGGGCATTTTAAGTGGAGTTTCAACTTTCTGCTACCAATGGTCTCCGAGAACAAACTGCTTGTATTCTCTCTCTCTTATTCTACAAAGCCTCTGAAAAGAACTCGGATGTGGATGAAGACCCACGTTGAAGAAGTGCCTTCCCACTGGGTAACACTGAGAGCCACAATACAATTAGTGCGAGCAAACCACAATATATGAAACACTGTCGTTTCCACGGTTTATGCATTATACAGTCCACGGTTTATGCATTATACAGTCCACGGTTTTATGCATTATACTGTCCATGGTTTTATGCATAATATACAGTCAGGCCACGGTTTAATACACTACGAGGTTTTTATCATGGCAGATGATCAAGCGACCCTCCACTACATAGGGAGATGCAAACAACGTCTAGTCCTGGGACGCAAAGTCCTCCAGTCTTCCACCATTCATGACAGTCATGGCCCTTCAAATGCACAACACACCACGGTAATTCAACGCACAGTTATATTTGACCAACTGGCTTGAATCAAGGCACGACAATCCCCCATAGAACAACGTTCAACACACAGGTATATCAGCCTCAACGTTAGGTAGACAACGTTCAGTGTTCGATCAATTAGGATAGAGAAGAATGATAGAGATATGATAGAGAATAATGGTAGTAGAGAGGAGTTACAACACAGCAAATGTCAAAAATGGGGTGGCCTCTCATACCATGACAAACGAGAATTAATTCTGAATGAAATACAAATCCTGCGTGCCACCTTAACGAGAGAGGGCGAGGAAGAAATTATGGCATGGTCTAACTGCTCAGAGAGTGACAGAGGCAGAGGCATAGTAGTGCTCTAGACAGAGGCAGTGGCAGCAATGATCAGGACAAAGGCAGTGGCAGAAATGATCAGGAGTTACAACTATTTTTAGAACTGGGTGTGATACCATGTCAGGCCAGGAGTAACTCTAGTTTGGCAGAAAACTCAGAAAAACTGATTCGATTTATTACATTAGGTAGTTATTGTTATATACAAGAATGTGACTTCTTAGTTCATCTTCTGATGACTGTTCACATTCGAGGTTCACCCAACCGCAGAGGATTAGGTGTCAACACAACTCAAAGTAATTGGAGCACACCCTTTCCTATGAAACCTTAGCTATCTCATCCCCAAAACCAATCTTGCCAACAGGGTTGGAAATGAACTTATGGGATCCATCCACAATATCCTCAATATTTTCTTCAATATCCTCCATACCCAACTCCATGTTATCCATATGATTCACCTCCACCAGAACTACAACCCCAACCACCTCCATCTCAAATATCCACTCCCACTCAACTACCTCCACCACCATTTTCGAACCCACACAATGAAGTAGCTCAACCCACTTACAATGTTGAGATACAACACTTCAAAGAAACTCCTCTTGATCTAAATGGTATTCATCTTATCTTAGGAAGAGTATCACAAAAACGAGATTCTCTCGATATATTGAAGGGAAACATGCATAAAAAAGAAGATTCAAATGAGAATACAAAAGATCGTTGGCTGCATTTGATGAAGATCAGACATGAGAATCAGAGATTGGGAAAGTTCCCTCATGTGTTTAAGAGAATAACTTGCAAAAGGAAGAAGATTTGAATTCAATGGAAGAAGAAGACATCCAAGATGATCCAAATCAGAAAATGGACCAAGGGAATCACAACTGTATTCAGATATGGTTATAGACAATCACTAAGTTGCAACAATACTCTATTCTTCAATTGTGCTTGATATGATAAAAGTCAAAGCATTTGGTTTCTTACATTCAGGTACATGTCAAAGAATATGTTTCGAACCTACACATGAGTTTATATGTCATCCAGTTATGGAAGTGGTTCTATTGGAAGTATTCCTACACTTGAAAATGATTTTGTTTTTTAAAGTAGAGTAGGATAGGAAAAGAAATAAAAAATGAAAATTAAGAGAAAAAAATAAAATCTCAAGTGAAAACTGCCTTTGACGCACCTGATATTCACTCATTGATTGAAAACGTCCATGAGGTGGTCAATGTGTTGGGAAAAAAGAAAAAATAGAAAAAGGAAAAGATCCTAGGTGAAAACATCCTTTGAGATGCCTAGGTAGACGTACTAATTGAAAACCTCATTTAGGCGACTAGTAGGCCTAGAAGAAAACAAGGGAAGTATTTTTTTTCTCCATGTATCTCTCTCATGAATGCAGGTGCTCTCCAACATCTACAAGGAACAAAAACAAGTTCGCACCAAAAGAAAAAAAAAAAAGAAAAAAAAAAAAATTGGTCAAAATTCTAGTCAAAGGAAGACAAACTTTGACTTTCTCTTCCTTTGCTCAGATGCTTGAGAAGGACCAATGTCATGAAAATCCATCACCGTTATCTATTTCCACTATCCACCCATCATTCCCAAGATTTTCCCATTCATTTTCCTTGTTGTCCTAAAATACTACATGAAGGCTTTGTTTTACTACAAGAAATAGAAATAGATAGAGAATAAATTGATTTTTTTCATATATTGAAAACCGTGCATCCATTTACCAAGTTGTTTCAGGTAGAGATGCATATGGATGATAGTAACATGCTCAAGAAATTTCAGCAAATTCGAGAGCACAGTTTTTGAGGAATTGACCTCCATCACCTAAAACCATTTTTGGATTTTATCGATATTCATGCATCCATTTGCAAAGATGTTTCATGGGGAGATGCATATGGATGATGGTAATATGCCCAATCAATTTTAGAAAATTCTAGTGCACAATTTTGCGAGAAATCGACCTCCATCACCTACAACCATTTTTTAACTTCCTCGATATTCATGCATCCAATTGAAAAGGTTTTCTGTGGAGAGTTGCATAAGGAGGATGGAAACATGTCCAAAAAATTTCAGCTCAATCTGGTATACCATTTTGGAGGTATGGGCTTAAACACGCTGCAACAAGATTTCCTGTAGTACTACATGATGTCCTAGTTTATTACAAAAAATAAGTTGAAAGCTATAGGAAGGTACAAAAGGTGAAGTAAAGTGCGGGAAATGTTTCTAATGGTGGAATAAGGTATATGGAAGGTGAAAATCAGTGATGGCCAAGCCCAACACTCCAAAAAGGCCGGATTTGACTAAGATAGCTTGCTCACGGTAATTGGAAGACAAAGGTTTAGAATCACCAATCTATGAGGACCTGTGCAGAAGAAAATAAAGGAAATTATCACCTCGATATGACCATGGATCGATCATAAACTCAACAGCAGCATGCATGTCTCTCAAACAACCATCAAGTAGGTACAGGTATGCAATATTCTTGACTTCTTCTCTTAAGCATATTATAGCTAGAAATTTATTTTCAAATGCATGAGGGATGAGGTTTTATAAGCTAAGGATGAGTTAGTAGTCTCGGCTGCATTTAGCTAGCTAATTGTAGCTCACTCCTTCACTCATGTAATGTAGAAAATCCAAACTATGAAGGGTGATGATTTCGAGGAATGGGGACAACAATTAAAAGAGGAAATTTGTGCAAAGGCCAAGTCACCAAAGCACTCCAAACCCTCCATCCACTTCATATCAACTATATATCCATCATTCATGCATCCCAGTTCATATGAAAAAAATTAGCATTGTTCAACAACAAACCCTACACTTCGTCTCACCCTAAAAAATTATTGAAAAGAACACACTGAGCACATCCTCTCCATTTTCAAAAACATACTCTACTCTCTCTAAGCACTAACATCATCCTCCAAACCCTCTAAATCATTTCACATCACTCCCATATAGTTAGAAGACCCTGAGAAAGAAGTAATGGCTGATATAGGAAGACAAAATGTTGCTACGAGAAGGAAGAAAGAAATAAATTGTGCTAAAAACCAAAATGACAGTACCTAAGAGAGACCTAATCAAAATATATAACTCAAAGGAAATTAAGCAATAGTATCAACCACAAAATAAAAGAAGAGGAAAAAAAAAGCAAGAAGACATTCGCCATCAAAATATAACTAAAATTGTAGTGATGTAAAGAGGCTTTCCAAGAGATCTGTAATCTCTTTCTAGATTTTGTCCAAGGCCTAAAAGATGTTACAGAAAGGGGAGAAAGGCATGGAAGTCAAGTTGAAGGCCTATCGTAGCCTCAGACTATCATTTCTGCTCAAAACATGTTTAAATAACCTAATACAAGGATTCTTGTAGTTACTACAGGCTAGTATAGGGTTTCATGTAGTTACTACAGGAATTAGTACGGGATGTCCTAGTTCTGATCTAAAGGCATTTTGAAGGTTTCAGAGTTGTTCAAATGGTGGAAAAGGGTAGCATGATGATGGAAAAGGATGTGGAAGACCTTTCCAAATTGAAAACTATTCAGGAACCCATATTGAATAAGGGGAAGAAGGCAGGCTAATGGTCTCAAGAAACAGTGTGATTTTTTCTATGAACAAACAATTTTGGAAAATCAGTAAAAATGGAATATAGGTTACAAGGGATAGAATATGAATGAAATGGATCTAGAAGCCAAGAAATTTCACTTGAAAAGAGGAAAGTTATGATTTTTTTGCTTGAAAGACCATTAAACAATCATGAAAAGAAGAACTACATTTCTTTGCTTGTCATTGCAGAACCTACAACCAAGATTCTTAAGAGAAAAAAATGAGGAATGCTCAAGAGAGAGGCCACTGAGGCCATGAATGGGGCATAATTAGGTCACTAAGTTTCTCAGAGGATGAGCAACACTTTCAACAAGGGGTATGATGTGCCTCTAAATTAGACATAAATTAAGGTCCGTGCATATAAAATAGACATAAATTAAGGTGCATATGGCCATCCTTCATCACATTAAACCTCTCTTTTTGCATTAGATAATGTATTTTTTACTTTAATATGTTCATTAGGAAGGTTTATGGATAATTTCATGTATGTGCCTAATATTATTTATTTTTGTGGAATATTGTGACAATATTGGGCAAATTATGAAGATTTGGAAGAGGAGATAATTTAGGCACTTACTCCCTACTACAGGACGATCCATATTAAATAATAAATAAAGGATATATTCTGAAATAATTGCACATACTCTGGAGCCCCAATGATTGAGAAAATCTAGGAATGTTTTCGCTGCCATTTAATGCAGATTCCTAGTATTGGGAACCAGATTCTATTAATCAAGGGATTTTGGTGGGGAAAGCTTCATCCTTTCATGGGGGATGATTCATAATCATTTTTCATAAGTACCAAGTTGAACTTTCCTATAGGGGATGACTTTTCTTATTCTTATCGTGGAGAGAACACATATTTTTGCAGCTCCACTTTCATTTTCTACAGGGATGTAATTGTATTGATGGAAATAATGAATATTGGTTTCATGTTTAGCTTCAAAATCTTGGTCTCTTCCATATGACTCTGATTTTTCTTGGGCTTGGCCATCCCAGGAGCCTTAGATCGCTTTTGTATCATTTACTTTTCTTCTTTTCACTTCTTATTAACATGCATCTCTTGTTATTATTTTTTTCTATTTATGCATTTAGTATTAATGGTTTCTTCTTTTAGGATTGGATTAAATGTTTGAAGTAAGCTATTTTACAGGATCAAAAGCATCATTTCATAATTATTATAGCTTTTTAATGTCATAGTAATAATTGAGCTACTTGGATTTGCTTGATTGTTCCCAAATCTAGATTTTAGGAAGTCCTTAGTGGCAAATAACAATACATTTCTGCTATTTCTTAGAGCATGCTAAGAAGCTTCAATCGATTTAATTCACTTGCATCAGATCACAAAAAAATTCTAGTTAATAACAAATATTACCCCATTGAACTTCACATGATTAGGTTAGACATTTGATAGATTTACTAGCTCACTACTTCTCGAATTTCTAGATTTTAGAGTAGTAATTTTCTATCATCTTTTAGCATGGGTTAACATAGGTATTTTTGAGTGACTACACTTGGAATGGAGAACTAAGACATAATATTCATTAAAATAAATTGTCTCAACCAATTTGGATTTGATTTGGTTCGTCATTCGGTCAGTTGTAACTCCCTATAACAAGTTTTTTGTTTCCTCTAGTAAACTACAGGAAACCCTGTAGCAACCTTCCAACATGTATATACTTGTCCAGATTCGTTTAAGAAGATTAGTTATTATCCCTTAGGGTTGAATCAAGACCCTTAGGATCTAAATGAATTATTAGGGAAGACTAAATACCATGCAAGGAATCAATTATTGAATTGAGGCTTTTGTGATCCATAATAGTTGTAAGCAGAGCTTCGGCGAAAATCACATGAGGAAAGACCTTTGTCGACGCGTTTCGAACCAACCAGTGTGGTTCATCATCAGGACAAGTTGAAGAAACAGATCAAGCTTAGCATGTTAGAGCATCCAGAATCTAGGTACGAAACATCTTTACTAGTATTTTCACCTTTGGTATAAGATAAAAATAAGTGATCTGGAGGATACTCACCACTTTCTTGAGCATAATTAGCATTTTTATGTTCTTTCAATCTGCATTCTCTTTCAAAGTGACCATACCTATTACAATGGTAACATTGAACATTTCTCTTATCAAATCTACCTCTACCTCTTCCTTTGAAACTACCTCTTCCACTTGAGCCACCTCTTCCTCTACCTCTTGAATAATTTTGGCTTTGCCATTTACTTTGACCTTGATGGCTTTCGGTACTGTTGCTACTTGCATCTTCATTCTTTGTAATTTTTAATTTAGAGGAAAAATCTTTCTCTACAGCTTACAACTTCTCCAAGTGTATTGACCACATCTATGACTCTCACACAATAGTCACTGATACTTTTAGCTTCTTGAATCTTCAAATTCTCGATTCAATGAAGCTTGACCACCTTAACTTGATCACTACCTTGGTAAGCTTCTTGTAGAGTCTCCCAGGCAGCTTTGGCAGTTTTTGCTCCCGATATTCTTGGAAATAAGCTCTTATCAAGAGCTATCTAAATGTGAAACAAAGCTTGAGCATTCTTCTTCCTTGCTTCCTTTCTTGATGTTCTTTCATTGGCTGTAAGAGCATTCCAATCAGCTAGCTCCTCATATCCTGATTCAACAATCTCCCACAAATCTTTTCCAATAAAAAAGGTTAGCATATTAATGCACCAATAATCATAATCGTTCCCATCAAATTTTGAAACTAGCATCTGGTTAGAATTCGACATGATTAACTTTGGCGAAATTCCAACAATACAACTTTAACCCAAAATAATTTTACCTTCTCTGGTACCACTTGTAGAATATGAAATGAATTATTTCAAGCCAATTGAGAAGCCAACAGTACTATGAAGAAAAATACATATAAAAAAAAAGGATAAAACAATTAAAAAACACAGTTACTGTGTGAGCTAAGAAATGCTGCAAATCTCATATATTAATTCAACTATTAACTACATTCTTATATAGTAAAACTATTACTAAAATCTACTCTGAAACAAATCTACTGACATCACAGCTAATTTCGAACACTTTCCAGCAGTGACCACCCTAACAATCTGCTGCTTTAATTTTGCAGAGAACACAAAATCTGCTGGTTACATTGTCAGCAATTTACATAACTAATTAAGCATTATTCCCAACAAATTTCCTGTAATGTTTATTAATTTTTAATACCTAACACGAGACCTTGTTCCTATGTTGTTAGCTTTCTTACATCTGGCACCTCGCCAGGATCATTGATAAAACATTTACATCTAGTGGAGTCTTGGTGTCATTAATAGTTGTTTTCAAATGTTTATGTTTCAGTATTAGATTGCTAGATACTTCCATAAGATAGTCTATTTTGTTTAATTTCAACATGATGATGATTTGATTCTTTGTCAACATTGTCATATTCATTGATATGAAGCAGTCTCTGGCATAGTTCCTCATTGCGCTGAACTTGTTCCACACATATATATATATATATATATATATATATAATATCTCTTACCACTGCATTGTCTAGTTTGTGCATGAATGTAACAAATTTTTGCAGTTTTGAACATTATAAAAAAGTGATTTTCTCCCTTTTCCAACCCGAACATTCCTTGACTAATTTGTTATTTTGTAAAACTAGCCAAATTTAGAAACCAATTTTCTTTAGAAGTGTAAGAAAAAAATTAAATTTCTATCTATCACTGTAAATTCAGAAATCTACATATAGTCGTTTTTCTCTCGTGAATAATAGGCATGTGTTGTTGCAATAAAACACAAATTTTTGCATTTCATTAAGGCACAAACACTTTTTTGTTGTGAATCTAAACGTAGGTTCTTGAGATGTCCATCCCAAGGAAGCTACCTATTATCTATTCATTTTCATATCAATATAACTTGATCTTCACTTTTCTATATTAAATTTTGTTTCGAAACAATACAGGAATTTCTAATTCGAAAGTTTTTCAAATAATATTAAAAATTGATATTGCGTCATGATATTTTGCACTTGGTATTAAACTAATTAGCATGAACTCATACAAAACAATATCTAAAAGACCATAATGACATGAAGTAAAATAGTCAAAAACATATTTTGACATAAATGATGAATATATTACTATAATATTAAACCTTACTAAATTCAAATTAAGTTGGTTCATTGTGCTAAATAACATGTGAATTAATATTTTATCATATGATTCATATCCATTCTTATATCATTAATATTTATGTTATAAAATTAGAATTTTTTTCATTACGAAAATAAATTTGAATAATCTCTATTAAATCATAGATTTATATTGCAGTATAGTGGACTCGGAAATTTATAAGGACCCTTTTTGAGCGATCACGTAACCATATTCCATGCACTATTAGAACCACATATAATTACTTTCCATTCACTACTCGATCTTTCCTATCATTTGAGATCATCACCTACTTTTAGCATATTCTAGTTTTAATAAATCTACCTTTTGTAGGGGTGACACCTACGATGACTTCTTCCACTGATTCAGAACTAACATGGTTATGAAATCAATATTTCCACTTCATTATTATGAATTTTCTTATTCATGACTTCAAATATGAATTTCCTCTTTTATTTCTAGAGATATCCTACCTACCACCTTATCCACTCAACCACCTACATTATTTGTTCATTTTTAGTCTTATTTTTATAGTTTGCATGGGTATTTATTCTATGTGAGGGTTGTTACATTATTTTTGACTATTATTTAGCTTCAATTAATTAATTTAACTCTATCATTATATATTTTATTTTTTATTTTTTTGGGCCTCTCGCTCCATTTTTCACTTACTAGCTATTACATGGATGCTAACTAGTAAACTAAGTGCATGGATAGTGGAACACCATCATATTTTGAGTTTATTGTTTCTCCTAGGGAGGGTATTTATGATATTCATTTATTGTATTATATTTTTATGATTAGTTTTAATTGTCTCTTTGGTTAGTGAATTTTCTCGGCAATTTTGTTCTTTTTTCTTTCTTGTTTTGTGCTGGCTAGTCTTGTATTACCACACTTAGACCATATGCTTCTGCTTAAAATCCAAGATGGTATTAGAGAATAAGAGATTTTGTGAATAATAATGATATCTAATTTTAGTTTTGACAATATTAGAGCAACCCAAGGAGAATGGACCAAATTACTATAATCTGCATTTCTTTCAATTAATTTCACTAGAAAGCTAAATATCCAACTATTTCTACGTAGCTATGTACTTATAGGATCATAGTGGGGGAATAAATTGAGCCTAAATTAGACATAGATAATTAAAAATGACACAACAAAATGTATAGACCATATGGGATTTTCCATTACTCTTGATTTGATATTTTATGTAGAGGTTTTTAAAATCCTCTTGTCTTTTAGACCAAATTAGAAAGATGAAATGAAAGGGAATCAACTAGAGAATGATTACATTTTTCTAGATTCTAACCATTTTGTTACCCCACATTAGTTCTTTCCAATATTAATGGATCTAATGGCACAATTAAAATCTTGTGGAATAGATAGGATTGAGGAACAATTTATTCTTTCAATATTTTCAAAACGAGATCCTCAATATGCTATCTTTTTCTATTTTTATGATATTCCTAAACTCTCCATGAGTAAAAATTGGAATATTCCATATCTTGATGGTTTTATTGAGTTCGTAATACATGAGAATACTAGGTTTATACAAATTAGTTTTCTTAATCCTTCCAAAATCTATGTGCTTTCAATGAGGGATGATAACAATAAAGACAATAAGAAAACAATGGGGATTGATGATGTACATACAGAAAGAATTGAAATCATTATGGATATTACAATGCCCAAGGGAGGGATATTTAACGCGAGAAAAAAGTGAAGCTATTAGATTAAGGTATTCCATTTGAAGAGTTATTATATGTCGAAGACAATTGATCGTAGAGCCAAAGTACTTCAAAGCATAATGCAAATGATCTCATACAATGTCAAGAAGAACTCTAAATATAAGGCACCAAAGGATAAAGATATGGTCATGGTTTAAAAATTATTCCTTTAACATCTAATGTATGGATTTTATACCTAGGTTCCTTTAATTATATGAATGCATCAAAGAATTATTCTTTGGTAACTTGCTCTATTCCTTTGACAACAACTTTTACAAAAACTCTTCTTGCGGGAGATATTCAAGACGATTTTGCATACACTTCAAATCATATTTATATTATATTTTAGGAAATTATTTAGAAGTGCATAAATAACAAATTTCAAATATGTTTCACAAGCTATGAAGGGCACTTCATAATTTACAGGAAGCTATTAATCTAGTGGGAGAATATACCAAGTCACAAAGAACTAGCGTTCCAATTTTTGCTACTTCATGAGCTATCACTACTATTTAGGAAGAGTACAAGGATCAACGAGTAGAAAAATAGTAAATACATATGATGGTATAGGACATATCCATGATACTAAAAAAAAACACCATCCATTTTTATATAAACTACACAATGTACATAGTATACATCATATTTTTTTGGAGTGTTCTGCCCACTATGATTTCACTCTTTACCTATTTTGTGTCATATTTGGTCTTGTGTAAGCTATTCCATGCATACTAAACATCAATGAAAATTATTGGGATTCATTAATTGATCACATAATTGTTTTATATGATTAAATAACATGGTTTAAAATTGTCGAGACACATTTACTAGAATACTCTTTGGTTGTGCTTTAGGGTGGGCATTGAAGTACATTTCATATTACTAGAATACTCTTTGGTTGTGCTTTAGGGTGGGTGTTGAAGTACATTTCATATAAGAGTTCATTAGGGCCACATATAAACACTTTTCGTTCAATATTATACCTTCCCCACC
Source organism: Pinus tabuliformis (assembly GCA_031772625.1). Taxonomy (NCBI): domain Eukaryota; kingdom Viridiplantae; phylum Streptophyta; class Pinopsida; order Pinales; family Pinaceae; genus Pinus; species Pinus tabuliformis. The sequence goes on along the minus strand of CM062820.1, from coordinate 1,003,460,944 downwards.
ATTTCGGAAATAATTACCTATTTTTAGCATTTTCTAATTTTATTAAATATATTTTTAGCAATGGAGATAATAAGGATGGTTGAGAAGTGAAATAATCGATAGATAAAAATACATTAACAAATAAAACAATTGGAAAAGAGAATGTAATTGCATTATAAGGTTGCCATTGTACGATTATTTCCTCTGCACTTTTAATTTTCTCACTTAAGTTTCATTATAGATTTCATCTATTACCCGGATGCGGGTGCCTTAATGAGCTATTAATGCTCGAGAACGCGACGCCGGAATCTGGCAATACCGCGGGCTGGTTTGGCGGTTCGTGGTAGGATATTTACTCACACTACAGCGGGTTAGTATGGCGGTTCGTGGCAGGACATTTACTCGCATTTATGATGCATTGGGTTCAAGGCAAGCAGGGAAGGAATTTTAGGATGGTGAGCATAATTCGCGGTTCATTTGTTCTGGCCTCTTCAGACAATTGCAGAGTCGCTCTGGTTTATTCAGGCAGGGACATTCTCTGGTGGTTATGTCCTCAGAACTTCGGCGCAGTGCAGAGCACTTGGAAGCCACCATGGCTTCATAATCGCTCGCATTTAGCCAGCTTCAGGTCCTTGGTTTTGCTTCTTTTCGTAGGTATCTGGTATAGTCAGTCAGTTTTCCTCTGGCCCATCTCTGTAAGAGGTCTCATTTCGGTCTTTGTTGAAGGTGTCTGGGTAGGGTGTTGGGTTCAGTCAGTCAGTGCTGGGCTATATCTCGTGGTCGGTTATACATTTTGTGTTGGGTTTTCCCTTGGGGTCTTCAATTCAGAGGTCTGTTCACTCCAGTTTCTTTTAGACTGTAGCGGGTCGTCTCTCTCTCTCCCTCAATCCTTTAGCACTTTCAATTTGTCAATCTTTTCTGCAATGGCCCGGCGTCGTGGTATTTCCCGCCGGGGCAGTAATTCAGCAGCTCGTGGAGGTTTTCGGGGTCGTGGTGGCTCTGGTCCTCGGCGTATTTCCCCGTTAGCCTCTGTCTCGCCGGCCTCACCGCCATCAGACCACTCAGGTCCGTCCCTAAACAGTTCTTTTCACTCATCCCGCTTCAAATTTAAAAGTAGGCTCAACAAGCCAATTATCTCTGCTATCATTACAATCATCTTCTCAGAGGAAGAAGATGAGCTCACAGGCTCTGTTGAAACCTCCAAGGAAAGGTCTCTCTCTCAAAATTCTAGTGACTCTCAAGGCAGCATGGCGGGTGATGTCCTCAATAATCCCGCTGTGTTGCAGGAAGAAGCTCAGCAAGACGATTCTCGCCAACAACAAGACTCTTCTCATGAGGAAATCATTGCCTGTGCGCCGACGCAATTCTCTGGCAGTGTTCTGCACCTTGTGACTCCTCCAGGATGCAACATGATGGAAGTAGAAGAAAATGTGATGGTTCATTGGGTCAGCACTCCCAGCAAGGCAAATGAAAATGATACAGACTTGCCACCTCAGGAATAACTTCCTCAGCCTCAGCAAGTCATCTCAGGATTGCTAGTTTTTTGGATATACTTCTCAGTGGGTATGCTTATGATATTATCAGTATGCTTTTTTATCATCTTCCAGGTTATGATTTTGGCTTTCTACCTTTTTGTAATAGTCACATAGCACTGCATTTTGTAATAGGGCGGCTCACAACAAAGTGTCGATCCTCTCTGGCTCTATTGAGTTTTGGGTTTATGTTTCTCATCTTTGTAAACAGAAGGCCAAGTGCTAGCTGCAATAGTTTTTTTGACAGAGGGCAGGCTACGACCCCCTCAAAGGTTAAAACCTCTCTGTAAATATTTTTCTTTTTATTAATAATAGATTAGTCTTTACATAAAAAAAAAAAAACAAAATAGATTTCATCTGTTATTTACAAAGGTAACCTATCTAACCACCTTATTCTCTATGCTACCAACCGTATCCATTGAATTTCAGTCTTATTTTTTGTTTTTTGAAAGGGAAGTTATTGCAAGTGAGGTTTAATACATTTGTGACAAATAATTTGTATTTTTATATATTTTTTAATTTAGGGCAGCCCACTCTATTTTTCACTTACTTTCTATTTAGCGAGTTCTAAACACTTATATGAGTTATTTAACCGTATTTTTATATATTTTTCTAATTTAGCGTAACCCACTCTATTTTTTACATATTTTCTATAGTGAGTGCTAAACACTTACACGAGTGCGTGCATGAGGGAAGCCTAACTTAGTTTTATTTATCTTTTCTCTCCTACACTGATATTTTTTAGTTATTCTTAGAAATAATAAGATCAGTGTCATGAGTAATTCAAATTATTTCTCTAGTTACTTAGTCAATTTTCTTTGCAATTTTAATTCCGTTGCTCTCTTTGTTTGCAATAACTACACTAATATTATTTAAAAATTAGATCATTTGATTTCTCTTGAAATACAACATTGTATTCTAATTTTTATTTGGTTGAAATGTTTTATTTAGAATAGGAAGGATCCTCTCTCATACTGTCGCATTTCTAAATGATAAATTATACAGCTAGGAAGCTTTATTTATAAGTATTTAGTCATTTCCTCTTTTAATTGTTAAGCACATTTTGATTTTGTTATCAAATGTAATTTGAAACACTTAATTTAAATATATATGGGGTATGCAATTGGAAATGAAATAGGAATTTATTTTGAATTTTTTTATGCAAACACATTACTCTTAGAATGTCTTTTCAACTTTCACTAAAATAAAAAAGTATGGTATTTTTCTTGGAAAAATCAAAGTATTTATAGTTATTATAATGCTATCATATATAAAAATGATTATGTTTCTGATATTTATTTTATAAATATTATAAAAGAATTTTGTAAATTTTAATTGACAATACGAATGTAATATCTTTAAGTTTATTTTATGTAAACTTATCTATTTTTATATTATTTATGAGTACGAAATTTATATCAATTTTTGAAATGTTAGGTAGACTTCTATAGATTACCTTATCTTGTACTACTTTTTATACCAGCCTAGATTTGTCTTAACTCTAGATTTATGAAGCGTTGAGAGTGATCAAATCTCTTGGGGTGCAAATTTTTTTAGGGTTGCACGTCGAGATATTTGATCCCTCTTAGTGATTTATAGATCCAGAGGTAAGATGGATTTAGGATGGTTTCAGTTGTGTGTGGCCAAGGAAAATCTATCGAAGATATGGTTAATTTTATGAATAATATGTCAATATATTTAATATTAATATAATCATTTTAAATATGCTAAATATGTCTGAGATTAATGTGGTCATTTTAATTTTAAATTTTCTTAGTTACCTCAATTTGTTGAGATGATAAACATTGTTAATAACTTTAATGATGAAAAATGATGAAATACAAATTTTGAATGCAAAGTGACAATGTAATAGTTTTGAAGGATAGAAAATGTGAATAATAAGAATTTAGTCAATTACAAATAGTCTTCATTGTGATTAATATCAAACTATTTTGTTATACTATTCTTATTGTCATCGTTGTTTCTTTTGTCAAATCTTCATATCGATTAAATGAAAATGACAGTCAAAATCGTAAACTATTTAAATCTTTAGCTTGATTTATTGTAGTAAACACCATACATTGTCCCCCTTGCTCTCCAATATTAATAGGTTAATTACTATAACAAAAAAATCAATGTACATTGTCAATATTTTTTGTGCTTACACTGAAATCAATGCACAATGTTAATCCAATCACTTTAAAATTAATGTACCATCATACATCTAATTACGTCAAATCAGAAAGCAACATTTACACTAAAATCAATGCATCTAATGCAAGAAATCAAATAAGATTAGAAAACAACATTTACACTGAAATCAATGCATCTAATGCAAGAAATCAAGTAGGATTATAAATCAACATCTACACTCAAATCAATGCATCTAGTGAAGTAATAAAATAGGATAAAAAATCACCATCTACACTGAAATAAATGCATTTAGTGCAAGCAATTAAATAGGATTATATATCATCTACATTGAAATAAATGCATATAGTGAAAGAAATCAAATACTATTAGAAATCAATATGTACACTGAAATCAACCCATATAGTGCAAGCAATCAAATAGGATTAGAAATCACCATCTACATTGAAATCAATTCATTTAGTGCAAGCAATCAAATAGGATTAGAAATCATCTACATTTAAATCAATGCATCTAGTGCAAGCAATAAAATATCATTAGAAATCAACATCTACACTAAAATTTATGCATCTAGTGCAAGTAATCAAATAGGATTAGAAATCGTCATCTACATTAAAATCAATGTGTCTAAGCCAAGATATATTCGTCCCTTTCTCCACCCTCCAACTATATCTGTATCTCCCTCCATATATCCTTATTTTTCTCTCTATCTCACCCCCCCAAACACACACACTCTCTAACTTCATATCTATCAATCTCTTTGTCCCTCCCTCCCTCTCTCCATCTCTCTCTTCTTCCCTCTCTTCACCATCCATATATACCTTTATCTCCCTTTGTCTCTCTATATCACCCCCAAAAAATACACTCTCTTTCTCTAATATATCTTACCCTCCCTCCCTCATCATGTACCTTTCTCTCTCTTTCTCTCTCTATTCCCCTTGTCTCCCTATCCCTCACTTTTATCTCTCTTCCCTCCTCTTATCCTCTCTCACTCTCTCTCCATCTTCCTTATCCCTCGCTCTCTCTCCCCAACTTTCTCTCTACCCACCTCTCTCTCCCCTCCAAATCCATCTCCCTTTCTCTCCATCTATCAACTCTCTCACATCCTCTGTCTCTTCCTTCCTCTATCTTCCTTTCTCTCCCACATCTCTCTCTCTCTCTCTCCACCCTCCAACTTTCTTACTCTATCCCTCCCTTTCTCGTTCTCTCTCCTTCTCTCCCCCATTCTTTCTATATATCCTTCTTTGTCTATTTCTCTCACTCCCAAACATACATACTCTCTCTCCATCTCTCCATTGCCACTCCATCTCTCTCTCCACTTCTCTCTATGTATGTCTTTCCTCTTCCCTCCCTCTCTTCCCCTATGAATAAATCTCTTTGTCCCTACCTCTTTCCTCCTCTCTGTCAAGTCCTTTCCCTTGTCCTTCCCCTCTCTCCATTTATATCATACCTCCCTCTCTCTTCCTCCATCTCTCTCTCTCTCTCTCTCTCTCTCTCTCTCTCTCTCTCTGTGTATATATATATATATATATATATCTATCTCTTTGCCCTCCAACCCTCTCTCTTCTCCCATCACTCTCCTTGTATCTCTTGTTGGGTATGTGTTATATTATTTTCATGACTAACCCCACACATTATACATTTCACTGGGCACAATGGCGGGGTCACAGTAGGGGTGGAAACCCCCCTATTGGGGTATTCGTAGGGGGGTGGTAACCTGACTACATGGGGTCTGGGGCCTGGGAAATTTGTTTTATACCGACCCAATAATAGTTGAGCATACCAAAGAATGGGGGAAAACTAAAATATGCTAGGAGAACCTACCCATGGTTTTGTTTATGGGTTTTACACATGGTTTTGGGCATAATGGTTTTCTACCCATGGTATTTTGTAGATTCAGTCAAGGGAACTATGGTTACATTCTAATCTAGGGTTAATGGATTGGGGTTTATGAATTCTTCAACATGTATATATGTGTTGTGACATTGAAAGGAATATAATGAAAATCAATACGGTAGTCTGGGTTTTTGGATCCAGGGGAAAATCTCCAAGTATATTTGTTTTATGTTCTCAGCATTGTTTATTTTTCAGTTTGAAGAATTCTTTTACAGGTAAATCATGTATAGGGTTAAAACCACTATTTGGTATCAGGACTTTTTCGGCTTCAAGGGGACGCATTTGCTACTGAGGGGTTTTGCTTAGTCCTGTGGCAGACCTTGTTCAGTGGGAGATCTTCAGGATCGATTCTTGCAGTAAAAGAAAATGGAGAATAGTGGAAAGATAGAGATTGAGGAATTAAATGGACAAAGTTATGAGTTGTGGAAGTTCAAGATGGAGGATATGTTGGTAGATAGAGATCAATGGATCACATAGATTCAGGTACTAAGCCAACAATAATGTCAACAAAATATTGGGTGAAGTTGGATTGCAAGGAAAAGAGCACAATATGGTTATCAATCTCACATTTAGTATTGTTGAATGTGTTAGGGGAAGCTATGATGAAGGCTTTATGGGAAATGTTAGGGACTTTGTACCAATCAAAGTCTTTGTTGAACAAACTGTTCCTATGGAAAAAGCTATATGCCCTAGCGATGAAGGATGGAGAATCAGTAACAGAGCATATAAACACCCTTAACACTATGGTAAGCCAGTTTTTATCCATTGATATAAAAATTTCATATCAAGATAAGTGCATCAGATTGTTGTGTCTTCTTCGAGATTCATGGGATAGTTTGGTTATTGCTATAGGTAGAAATATAACTACTTTTAAGTTTGATTAAATAGTCTCGTCCTTGATGTTGGATGAGATGAGATGGAAAAGTATGGAGATCCAGAATATAGATTACTTTTATGTATGAGGACAGGCTCAGAAGAGAAACAAAAACAATTCCTCGAGTGGGAGATCTAAATCTCCAGGAAAACTTGTAAAGGTCTCCTAAAATGCAGAATGGAGGGAATTAAAAAAATGATTGCAGTTATAAATCTCCTGAAAAAGAAAAATGATCTGATGATTCTCCTTCTATAGAGGTGAAACCACCTCAGATGAAGGTGGGGATGTGTACTTGGCTTCTTCTTTAATTACACAGGTAGATCATGAGACATGGTTGATTGACTCAGGTGCATCCTTTAACCTCTCTCCCCATAGGGAGTGGTTCTTAGAGTATGAGAAATATCATGGTTCTTCTTAAGGGATGACTAGAAGGCTAGAATAATTGAACGCAAAAAATTCAAGTTGAAGTTACAAGGAGGAAGGATTAGAACACTTCCTAGTGTTCTGCATATTCCACATTGGCTAGAAACGTGGTTTTTGTATGAAATATGGGTGATGCATGTGTAAAGCTAGTTTTCAAGAAAGATACCTACAATATTGTTATGGGGGCACTGGTATTGATGCAGGGAGTTCATATTAGAAATCTATACAAGCTTTTGGGTAACACTGTTATTGATGGGTTCAATAGTTTCGTGCTTCTTGAAAGTGGAGCAGAAAATCTAGTGGTCTCTAGAGAAAAGGCCATGTTATGGCATCGAAGGCTTGGACATATTGGAGATAAGGGCCTTCAAATAATGAACCCTAATGGTATGGTAGAAGGTATGCCTAATTTATCTCTGGATTTCAATTTTTATGAACATTGTGTATAATCATGTGAGTTTCTCCTCTCGTTTTAAGATGGAAAAAGGGATATTAGATCTTATGCACAATGATGTGTTTGTACCTGTATTGGTTCCATCCCTAGCTAAGTCTATGTAATATGTCTCATTTATTGATGAATTATCAAGGAATACATGGATATATTTCCTTAGGAAAAAATTTGAAGTCTTTGATAGGTTTAAAGAATTTAAAGCTCTAGTGGAAAATCAGACAAAGAAGAAGATGAAGGTGTTGAGGATAGATAATGGTGGATAGTTACGCAAGAAGGAATTTTAAAACTTATGTAAGAAGTGTGGTATGGCACGACAAAAGAATACTCTATACACACCTCAAAAAATGGAGTTGTAGAAATAATTAACAGGAAGTTGTGGGAAAAGGAAAGAAGCATGCTCAATGGTTTCTACTTAGGACAAGAATTCTGGCAGAGGTAATGGAGACTACATGTTACTTGGTTAATAGATCAACTTCATCATTATTGTAGGATAAGACTCCACATGAGATATGGAATAGTAAGAAACCCTCTCTTTCACATTTTAGGGTATTTGGATGTGATGCATATGTACACATTCCAAAGGAGAAAATAACCAAGTTGGATAGTAAATCTGAAAGGTGCACCTTTATTGGGTTTAAGGATGGCTTAAAAGGTTGTGATATTTGGAACCAAAAAGCAAGGAAGGTTCTATATAGAAAATATTTTGTATATAGAGAGATGAAATATGATATTAAACATGAAGTCCTAACAAATGAAGAATTAAAAGAGGAAGAGCCACAAACTCTAGTTTTGAGAAGATTAGTTCAAGAGATAAGGCAACCAGAAAGTTACAGTACATCTGCATTCTGTTCAAATTTTACTCTATATATTGTTGTTGATGATCCTAGAACTCTAAGGGAGGTAGTATATTCAAAGGATGAAAAACTGTGGAAAGTGTCCTTGGTTAATGAAATGATATATTTAGACAAAAATAAGGCTTGCGATCTGGTGGTGTTGTCAGCTGGAAGGAAACCCATTGGAAGAAAATGGGTGTTTAAGAAAAACATGAATGCAGAAGGAAAGGTCGAAAAATATAAAGTTTGGTTGGTAGAAAAAGGTTTTTCCCAGGTGTTGGGAATTGATTTTGGTGATATTTTTTCTCTTGTTTCCAAGTTACCTTCTACTATATTACTTTTATTTGTTGCTGGTGCTTTTGATTTTGAGTTAGAATAGATGGATTTTAAGACAACATTTATTCAAGGGTATATGGAAGAAGAGATCTACATGAAGAAACATGAAGGCTTTGAAGTGAAATGGTAAGAGAGAAATGGTATGCAGATTAAAAAATTATATATATGAGTTAAAACAGTCACCAAGGACATGGTATTAGAAATTTGATTCATATATATGAGGACTTGGATTAACTAGAAGAAAAGTGGATCACTATATTTATTTCAAATTAATTGGTGACCATGTTATTTATTTGGTCTTGTATGTGGAGGATATGTTGTTGAATGGAAATGAGAAAGAAATTATCAAGGATTTGAAGACCCAATTGACCTCCAAATTCGACATGAAGGACATTGGTGCTACAAACTATATTTTGGGCATGGAAATTAAAATATATTGGGAAAGCAAGAATCTTTGGTTAAAGCAGAGGAAGTATGTCGAGACAATATTGCAGAGGTTTAATATGTAGGATACTAAATTGGTGAAGGTTCCTATTCCTGTAGGTGTAAAATTATATACTAAACAATGTCCTAAGACACAAGAAGAGGAAGTCGACATATCCCGTGTTCTATATGTGACTTTAGTTGGTAGCCTGATGTATGAAATTGTTTGCACTAGACCATACATTGCACATGTAGTGGAAGTATTGAGCAGGTTTATGTTGAAACCATGGAATTAGAACTAGAAAACAGTGAAGCAAGTTTTCAGGTATTTGTGTGGCACTAGTGATTATGGTTTGTGATATCAAGGAAGAAAAGGATTGGACAGAGTGTTGGGATGGGGTCCCGAACGTCAATTTTGGGCCAGTTTAACCAATTTTTGAGAAAAATTTTGTAAAGAATGTAAAGTCTCCACGAAATGTGGAAGCACAACGCACAACTAAGTAGGAGTCAAAAGGGATTTAGCCCACTATTTGGGTAAGTATTAGGTCATTTTTAGACTCACCCATAGGTCGCAGCCCATGGTATTCCAAGCAAAAATCCTATATATATTTTTGTTATAGTGAGTCTACAGATGATAAGTGATATAAAATATTATTGTTTTGGGAAAGTGTTAACAAATGAAAGCTTTGTTTCCTAAACTTAGGTGAAAGGGGAAGGATCTTGTAGCTGAGTGCGTGGATACCTTGGCAAGTCTGCAACTGAGTGTGTGGGCCCTTGCAGTTGGGTGCGCAGGGTGGAACAATTTGTAGATTGGATGTTGAATCAAATAAAGACTTTGGAACCAATATCTTTCCTCTCTATCTTATTTTTAATTCTGTTCAAGTTATGCATTATTTCTTAATGATCTGTTTTCTATGAAATGAAGTATGATTTCTCTGTGACTCTATTGCATCTTAAATATCTATGCATGAACTACGTGATAATCTATTTTCATGAAGGTAATGGTTGAATCTATTATGACTTCTCTTGAATAGGGTAGATGTGCACGAAGATAGATCTAGGGTTAATATTTACTGTGCGAAAGTTGTCAATCTACTTCTTTTAGGTCTCTAAAGTCTGATCATGAACCTTCACGAAGGCCTAAGAGTCAATTTCTTAGAGTTATAGAAGCAGATCATAGAAATATACAGATCTTTGTGAATACAGATCTGATTTACAAGGGATTCATATTACTTATCGCAAAGTCTCTGGATGTAGAAACCTGGTTCTAACATCCCCCAATACTGCTTCGATTGAGATTGCAGCCTACGCTATGTAGCTTGTTGCTGAAAGGGCCTGTAATTAGGGTTTTTTTGGTTGGAACAAACAACTTTGAACCTAGTTAAGGCCCCTTTAAGCCAACAAATGGTTCTGAGGCTAGGACTGGGATCTATCTAAGAGATGTGTGATAAATGGTTTCTGACAAAGAAAGGGATTGAAAAGTGGATTGAACAAAATGTGCAAACATTTGCGGCTCAAGAGAATAGGAGCCCTAAATTATCCAAGGAGTAGTGGTTGCAAAGATTTTTATACACAAATGAAACCAACAAGTTCTTCTATGTCTTCCCTGATGAAATACACAAGTTGTTATCTAAATTGCTCGATAGTCAAGGGAAGTGGAGGCTTGACGACCATATAGTGTGGACTCCTGAACTAGTGTGACATCTCGAGGCATCCAAAAGTAATATCACGTAGGCTATGGATCATTGGATTGGTCACACACTAGGAAGTTCTGTGGATTTTTTTGCGATCGAAAGAAATATTAGCTATAACGAAGAGGAACAAGGGCTCTTTAAGGGACCATGAGGTAATTATTTGAAGTCGTTAAAGACTTGGATTAAAATATTCTTATGTGAAAAGAGGGTTATGGAGTTACCTTGATGTTTGGGGCTAAGCAAAGTGGGAGATTATTTAGGAGAAATGAAGGATCAAGCTCAGAATATAGTCCAATCATTGAACTCCCTTCAAGTGACGATGAAGGAACCGTGCTGACTACACCGCAAAGTGCAATTCAATTAATTATGAAGGGTATCTTGAGGATACCTCATCCAGCCATTCGACCTCCACCTCGACCTCCACCTCATATACCTACAACTTCACCCCTCAGCCTCCACTACTACCATTCATCATGGTGAACGCATTGAAGATGTCAATTTTTAAAGTAGTAGGGAGTGAATATCCCAAAGATTTCTCGTTAGTTGTGGGATTTGTATGGATGACATAAGAGATTATGGATGATAGCATCAAGATAGTGCAAGTAGTCACAACCTTATAGGACCCAACATTAATATGGTACATTAATTATTTCAGTGATAACCCCACCACGACACTGGAAAATATCGAGCAAGCTCTAAACAAGGATTTTAGAAATCCTAAGTCAGAGGCACAGTCGGTGACTAAGATTAAAGAAATTCAACAATAGGTAGCTGAGACACCTTGGGATTTTGATAAAACGTTCAAATTCCTAATCATGCAAGCCAACATGGTGATTATAGATTCTCAGCATTGTGATTGGTATATAGCACCACTCTTATCAAACTTAAGAGAGCCTTTGTCACAACAAAAGATAGCGACGCAAGCAAAAGCTTTGGAAATTGCGACAAGGATGGATGCTTCACCCATATAGGATATGAACCTCGGAGTGAAATATATTCACACATAGTTAGAAATCCTACACTTAGAGTTGTAGAGGCTGAAGAAAGGAAAGGAAGCCTGGCCTGAGGTGCATGCTGTGGTTTGGTGTTTGAAGTGAAAGAGGCAAGGACACAATAAGGACCACTACCCGGTTTATAAGAAATACAGTATGGGGGGAGGGCCTTTTCCCCTAAAAACAAATAATAGTGTTCGGCAGAGCACAAAAGATGCATTGTGGTGTGCTATCTATCAAGTTACAGGACAACACACAACTGATAACTGTGATTTACTACAAAATTTTGTACAGACCCCTCAATGGTTGTTTTGCAATTTTTGTAAATTTTTGGGACATGATGACCACCATTGTAGGATTTATGAGCTGATGATGGACAGAACTCCTACCTACTAAATACAGGCGGAGTATCGGCCTCAGGATCAGGGTGTGGGAGCAGCACATGGAGGATTCTAAGGTTGAGGACAAGGAAGGGGGGCTGGAACTAGTCAAGGAAGAGGGTTCGTAATTCACTATATGTTTGGCGAAGAAGGGCACTTCGCGTGAGATAGAGAAAATCCCACACATCCATCATGTCAGTATTTTCAATAGTTTGACCACGTGATATAAGAATGTCCTGTCCTTATGGTGAAGATTCTAGAAAAGAAGGCGAGGTTCCAACAGCCTAGGAAGAACATTCAAATGATGAGCGAAGAGCCCCACGAAGAAGATCAGAGCATAAATATAGTAAAAAGAAGTGGTATCGCGACTGGTGTAGATAAAGGCAACTAGCCTAAGGATGACGGGTTGGTGCGCAAGGTTGTTGAGAAAGAAATAGAAATTGATCTTAATCATGCTAAAGAGACATTCATGGAAACAAAGAACAGCTTCATTGAGGCCTCCACCTGAGAAAGCTAGGAGAAAATGTCTGAAACTAGTATGACATAAGAGATAGATCCTTTGGTACTAGCTACTTTTCTTAAGACCTTTATGAAGTCACTGCCCGATAATAAAGTGATAGAAGGGTTGCAAGGGTTAATCGACAACTATGGAAATAAAGAAAATAATCTTGCTGAACAACATACCGTGAGGAAAATTGGTAAGCATAAGAAGTGCACAGTGTGAGAGATGTAGCTGACCGCATAGATAGGAAAATATGAAATGGACCAAGAAATCTTGGATCTAGGATCTGATGCAAATGTCCTACCTAATCATATATGGGAAAGGATGGGGAGACTTGCACTGTTGTGGTCTCCTATTCAGGTGCGCATGTAAAATCAACAAAATATTATTTTGAGGGGGCATTTATATGGTGTAACAGTGGACATTGAGGGTGTTAGGTCCCTATACTACTAGTGTAACCCCTTATTATTATTAGTACAACCCACTTATTATATTGATGTACCCATGTAGTGCCCATATTATTACTCTTATGCCCCATAGAAGCCCACTACTGTTATTATTGTGCCCTTACATTATTATTGTTATGTCGGCTCTGATTATGTTATGATCCCTTAGACTCCTATATATAGAAAGCAGGTATTCTCATTTGTATCATCCAAGAATTGTTCATTTATGTAATATAAAGGAGGTTTCCCCCTCGAAGAGGCTGAATTCTAAGGCGTTGATCTATCTTTTCTATCTTTTCTTGAGCTTGTTTCATAACATTTGGTATCAGAGCTCTCGATTCTAGGGTTTCAGTGCTCCAAACAGGTCATCGTGGAATTTTGGCTATAACTTGTTTTCTGTGATGTTTCAGAAGTCGCAAAAAAAACCCATTTGAGAAGAAATCAACTTGAACATTGGGTTTGAATTTCTGAGCTTTTAGCACGATATGTGCGGAGATATGATCTGAGGAAGTTGGTCTTTTTTAGACTCCTGAAGTACATTCAAAATAGGTGACTTGGGGAAAATCGTCATAACCTTCGCTTTGGGAATCAGATTGAAATTTCGTCAGAAGGTACAGAAAGAGGACGGACTGTAGTTTCTTTTATATCTTTTTCAAAACCAAATATCGAAAATTGTACACGTGGAAATTCATACAACTTCACTCTTATGGAAAGGTCTATAATCATGTCATCTTGGGAGATTGTGCATAACTCTTTTTTGGAGAATCCAATTTGGATCAGACTAGTGGCATTGGAAAGAGGACATAGAGGGCTACTACAGGTAGCAATTTCAGAACTTAAATATCTGAAAGTATATAGTTACAATCATTTCAAGATTGAGGTCCTAAAATCAAGAAAAAGCAAGATGAGGAAGTTTGATGGCAAAGATCCAGTAAATTGGATACTTCAGATGGATAAATATTTTGATCTACATGGTGTATCAATGTTACAAAAGGTATGTATTGCATCTTCATATTTAGAACTGGATCAATTTTTATGGTATAAAGGGCTTTGTCCTCGTAAGAAACTTGTTACGTGGTCAATTCTCATGGAGGAAATGATAGCACATTATGAGGATACAAAGAGCAACACCTTCTTTAGAGCAACACCACAACAATTGGAAAGAGTAAAAGGGCTTTGTGACATATTCGAAAGTAAAATTATGGCAACAAGGAAGTCTACCCCTCACAACTATAAAGATGGAAGTGTTGTTTCTCCTAGCCTTCCACAACCTACAAGGGTTACACCACAACAATTGGAAGAAAAAAGAGAAAAAGGGCTTTGTTAAATTGTGATAGAAAATGCACAAAAGGTCATAAGTGTGCTGACAAGAAATTATTTTACATAGAGTATGAAGAGGAGGAAGAAAAGGATCAAGAAACATCAAAAGAAGAGGATATATGCCAGGACTCAACACTAGAGAAAGAAGAAATGAATCAGACCATATCTTGTAAACTATTAGCAAGAATGACCACTCCTAAAACTCTCAAGATAGAAGGACATATGAAGAAGAAAAAGGTGAAAGAAGTGAAAGATCACATCAAGAAAGAAGAAATGAATCCAACCATATCTTCTAACTCATTGGTCGGAATTACCACTCCTCAAACTATTAAGATAGAAGGACATATCAAGAAGAAAAATGTTCAAGAAGTGAAAGATTACATCGAGCATCAAGAAATGAATCTAACCATATCTTGTAAAGGATTGGAAGAAATTACCACTCCTCAAACTATAAAGATAGAAGGACATATCAAGAAGAAAAAGGTTCAAGCATTGAAAGATCACATCGAGCATCAACAACACGTTCTCCAACCTTTAAAGGATAATGCCACTTTGGTGAAAAATCAAATGAAACAACAGGTAGATCAACATCATAGTGAAAAATGTTTTGATGTAGGTGATTGGGTATGCTTACTGTTACATCTAAAGAAATCTATTTATGAGAAGGAAATGTTGGAAATACTACATGCACTTAACAAATGGCGACCTTACCGAATGGGAAGACTCTTCAAGGATGAGGATGTGGAAGCATTGTTTTGTGCTATTTCTATTATCCAACTAGATTGGATAAATGAAGTAAGGGATGAATGGAAGAAGGACAAAGAAGTATGGCCACTTATTCAAAAGTTGCAAAAGATTCCAATGCAAACAATATTTCCAGAAATTGAAGAGGAAGGAAAAATCATATTGGAACCTGGAGTAGTCACACAAACAAGAACCTGACAGCTACGAAATCGATCAATTTCAGAGTATCTCATCAGGTGGAAGAACTTACCTGCTAAATATTCCACATGGGAGGACAAGAATTTTATACGGAAGCATCAAGAACTACTCAAGCATTGAGGACAACGCTTTTTGAAGGAGAGGGGCATGTTAGATCCCTATACTACTAGTGTAACCCCTTATTGTTATTAGTACAACCCACTATTTATATTGATGTACCCCATAGAAGCCCACTATTGTTATTATTGTGCCCTTACATTATTATTGTTATGTCGGCTCTGATTATGTTATGACCCCTTAGACTCCTATATAAAGAAAGGAGGTATTTTCATTTGTATCATCCAAGAATTGTTCATTTATGTAATGTAAAGGAGGTTTCCCCCTCGAAGAGGCTGAATTCTAAGGCGTTGATATATCTTTTCTATCTTTTCTTCAGCTGGTTTCATAACAGAGGGCACAAGCGCGTTGGCTGACTTTGAGGTCATTGAAATAGTGGATGATAGTAACTCGTACCCCATGATACTAGGAATTGACTGGTCTATTGATATGGATGTAGTAATCAAATTGAAGAAGTGGAAGATGACGTTATAAAGTAAGTCACTTGGGGTTGTAGTACCACTAGCCCTTGTTGAAGGCGCACGCTATAGTGAAACTATTCGCAACTTTGTGGAAAGTGATGATGATCTAGATCAGACATACAAGATCACAACATCAAATGAAGATTGAATCAATCCTATGACCAATGGACGAATTGTGTGGGATAGGGATAGCTCATGCACCTCAGATTCAGATGAATAGCTTAAACACTAGCAAAATTAGTTACATGAAGTATCTACTCTCTGTTGCAATATGATGACCAAATCACTATGGTGTGTGTCAACTAAGGTAAGGAAGATTCCACATTATGATGGTTTGGCTAATGTGGATCTATTTTTAGATGAATATGAAAAGGAAGTTCCAGAAAAACATTGCTTCAAGGCATTGGAGTTGGCATTCTGTGCTACGCCTTCCCGTTGGTGGGTACGCACAAGGAGAGCTTCCTTGGATGGAAGAAATACAATGGGAGGATGGAATTAATGTTTGGGTATGCTAATACCTCGATGATAGAAAAATACAGTCAAAAGGATGATCCGCACAATCATTTGCCATGATGGACTAAGGCATGGGGAATAGAACCACAGCTAGAATGGGTGCACATTTTCTATCATACCTTAGATACAATTCCAATGAAATGGTATTTGGAGACGGAGCTTCACCATGGAATCGCTGAATGGGATATCTTAAGGGAGAGTTTCTTATCAACTTTTAGAATTAAGGACCTGTTTGAGTGCATTGATGAAGCACTCCAGGAGATAAAAGCAATTATACTCAGAAAACCTAAGGAACTAGTAGAATGGGTTTAATCAGATTAGAGTATACATCTGTGCCATGTGTTGGAGTGTTACACTGTGACTGTTGAAGAGGAAGAAGAAGATCCACAGAATATTGAGGTTATAGAGATAGAAGGATAACGCGAAGTTGAAGGATAGAAAGCTACGAACATGGATATATCAAAAACTTTGAAAACTAGACAAGTAAACATTGGATCTAAAGCAGATCCTATGTTCATGAACATAAGAGACTATTGGGATGAAGATAAAGTTGATAAGGTAGCTGAACTATTGCACAAATACCAGGATCTCTTCCCAACAATGTTTTCGGATTTGAAGCGGATTGACGGAGATTTAGGTGTTATGAATATTATGTTGAAACTAGATAGGAAGCCCATCAAGCAGAGACCTTATCGGCTAAATCCAAAGTATAAAGAAACAGTGCACCAAGAGCTGGATAAGATGTTGGATGCCAGAATTATTGAGCCAGTAGAGGAATTTGATTGGGTAAGTGAAATGGTGATCCATGAGAAGAAATAGAAAAGAGAAATTTGAATATGCATATATCTAAGAAAGTTGCATGATGCATGTCTACATGATCCATTTCCAACACCATTTATAAATGAAGTATTAGAGAATGTTGGTGAAAGCAAGGCTTATTCATTTACTAATGGACTTTTAGGATATCATCAAATAAAGATTGGTCGAAAAGATCGGAGGAAGAAAACCTTTGAGGCAGATTGGGGTTTCTTTCAATATACAATAATGGCATTCAAATTGAAGAATGTGCTTGCAATTTTATCACTAGTAATCGCGACGTTCAAGGAATTTTATCCATAAGTTTTTGAAGGTTTATTTCGATGATTGAACTGTGTTTTGGTTGGTGAAGCACCATGTTTCCAGTCTGTGCGTTATGATGGATACATGTTGAAGGTATTAGATTGTGCTAAATTTGAAGAAGTGCATATTCAGTGTGCCCTTTGGAATTTTGCTCGGCCATGTCGCATGTAAGAAGGGATTGATGGTGGACCCTGCAAAGATCGTTGCGATTGTAAATTTCGAAGCTCCTAGGAATGTGAAACTATTGCACGCAACATTGGGGCACACTGGATATTACAAAAATTTTATGAAGGCATATGCTCAGATAACAACGGCAATGGAAAAATTGTTGAAGAAAGATGTGACGTTTTGTTAGGATGAAGACGATCATTGTAGTGTGGATGTCTTGAAGGAAAATATGGTAACTATGCCTATTTTGATGTTTCCTCTTGCATTGCGCTAGGAGCTGTATTAACAGATGTAGGAGAAGGAGAAATTGATCATCTGATACTCTTCCCAAGCAGAAAGTTATCCAAGGTTGAGAAGAGTTATTCCACTACAGAGCGTGAAGAGATGGTGATGGTCTATGCACTACAAAAGTTTCAGCATTATTTATTGGGTGGACACTTTAAAATGTATACAGGTCACTCCGCGTTTAAGTACCTGGTCAATAAGCCTGTGTTGGGGATGGTGGCGATCTGCCGATGGTTATGGCTATTTTAGGAATATGAATTTGAAGTGATTGTGAAGCTTGGAAGACTAAATGCAGGATCAGACCATCTGTCACGGATTGAAATGAGTGGAGAATCAAATAGTTTGAAGGAAGGATTGTCAGATGTGGAACTCTTTGCGGTGCGCATCGCGGATGAACATTTTGCTGATATCATTATGTTTTTAACTACAGGTACAACTCCAGAAGGATATTCCACTCGAAAAAATAAGGAATTAGTAGTCCGCTCCACAGATTTTTCAGTGATTGCAGGTCACTTGTATAAGATGGGAACATATGAAATACTGCAAAGGTATGTTCTAGAATTTGAACAAGCTAGTATCCTCACCGCAACACATGATGAAGCATCAGGAGGATACTAAGCAGGAAAAGTGACCGCATAGAAGATTTTGCGCATTGGGTTATCGTGGATGGAATTACAGAAGGATTCTAAGGCATAGTAGAAGGCGTGCGGTGCTTTCAAAAGGACACAAAATCCTTCGTGAAGAGATGAATTGCGTTTAAATCCTTAGGTCTCTTTGCAGGCATTTGACAAGTGATCCATTGAATTCATAGTTCCAATACAACCACCAGGTAAGAAGGAGAGCACATAGTATATCATTACTGGAACATAATATTTAACCAGATGGGCAGAAGTGTAGTGAGTGAAGGATTGTAAAGATACCACCGCTGCGAATTTTTTGTTTGAATATTCTTTAACACGGTTCGGATTCCCTAATGTGTTGTTGAGTGATAGGGGTACACATTTCTTGAATGAAACCATCAACACTGTGCTTGAGGAATTCCATGTGTATCATCAAAAGAGCATGCCTTATCACCTACAGGTGAATGGAATGGTGGAAAAATTTTAAAAAATCTTGGAGAATGCGTTGGCAAAGGTCTGCAACGCATAGAGGAATGACTGCAATATGCACGTACCAGTGGTGCTATGGGCATATCGGACGACTTGCAAGAATTTGGCAGGCCAAAAACCATTTAGGTTGGTCTACGGGATGGAAGTAGTGATGTCTAAGGAGTATATTGTGCCAAGTTTATATATTGTAGATTTGACAGAGATGACGGATCCTGAAACCTTGGAGGAACGACTCATGCATCCAATGGAGTTAGAAGAGGATCACTTCCTTACACGCTTTCAGCAACAGGTGCAAAATGAAAGTGAAAAAGCATGGCATGATAGGCATACCAAGTTGCACACTTTCAAAGTGGATGATTTAGTGCTACTATATGACATCAAGTTCATGAAATTTCCAAGAAAATTTCAAATTCACTGGCTAGGGCCATATGTTGTTAAGGAGATCATGGATGGTGGCAAACTTTAGCTCGCAAAGATGAACGGGTAACCATTCCCTGGAAAAGTGAATGGAAGTAGGTTGAAGTTGCATACAGGGGATCCTGCTCCTGTGCAATCACTACATGACAACATGACAGTCTTAGTAATCTACGCATCTGCAAGGGATTGCAGGACTACAAACTACACTTCCCAAAGAAGAGAAAAGCATAGTAGGGAGCCTACACGATGGAGGACAATAGTGTGATAGGTGAAGTTGCACTAGATGAGCTGCACCATGAAGGATAGTGCCACACAGATGAGTCCAAAAGTAGATATTAGAGTCACTATTCATAATTTGATGGAAAACATTCCATTAACAAGAGCGGGTAGGCTCCATTTATGGAAAAAATATTTGGATATCTATCGCCAAAGATACATTTATGATCCAAAATTTGAGGGAACAGACGGATTTGAATTCAAAACCTCCTATAAATTGGGCATGTTGGCCCCCCAAAGGACACTTTGTATTCTTAGAATTATCTGTCAAACTTGTTGTTTTATGTTTATGATGTGTGAAGACTAGGAAGAACTCTTATCACGACCATCATTTGCAAAACTATCAGAAAAAGCCCGTGAACTTTTCTTTGAATGAATGTTTGTTTCCGTTATTTCTAAAGCTGATGTTTCTCAAGAGGAAAGCCCTAAAGTTGTATATATGGAAGTTACACCCACTATGCCTACATCGTCGAGGTAACATAGGCCGAAGCAATCAAATCCAAAAGAGAAGCAGGAGAAACCTGTGTTACTGAGACATTGATTGAGGAAGAACCCGAAGGGTCAGCAGAAGGAGAAGAAGGTTAACCAGTTGGAGAAAAGTGTGGACCTGGAGGAAGAATAATTCCATGGAGTGGAGGAATTGGATTCTTAGGAGGGTGAGCCTATCACGTGGCTCCCAAAGTATATCCCTCCACAGAAAGGGAAGAAAAAAGTAACCAAAGATCCTGATTCCAAAAAATTTATGGTCTCGACACCCCTATTACCAGAACATACCAAATTTGAAGGCATGATATTAGTGCACATTCCGATGTTGGTGATAGAGGACTAGAATCTCACGGACCACGAGAGATTCCCTAATTTGGTTACTCACAAATACATGAACAAGATCTATAACAAAGAAACTGGGGTTACGCAGCTCGAACCCATGAAATGGGTCAGAGTTATTGAGTAGGTTGAGTTTCTGCACATGTTATGCATACCACATTTTCAGAGGTTCATTATCAACATTTTGCGTGTGTGCCAGCTCCTCGCGCTAGTGTATGATGGGTGGTTTTGGCTCAGAGAACACATCCCTATCACGAATATGCTCATGCATCACATTACAAGGCTACCCTATAAAGGGGTAGACATTGCCAAGGAGTTTGGAGGGAAAAGTGGAGAAAAGGAGCTGGTAGATAAGATGAAGGCTAAAATTGGCTTAGTCAAGAAGTCGCGCGGATATTCTATCCGCTCCATTCAAGACCAAGCGGTGTAGTTTTCCACCCAAATCTTGGCAGGGAAGATTATGAGGAAATGTCGCACAGATGAAGTTCTGGTGCTAGTGGTATCATTGCCTGCCTAGTGCATGAAGGGAGTACAATATAAACGGGCATAGTATTTATGTAAGGAATTCCTCGCGAACTGTCACGAAGCGCAGGAGAACAGTAAGCCATTTCATTATGCTTAGTTCCTATTGCTAATTGTTTTAGTATCATGGTGATTGTTGAAGGATAATCAGTTTCCTCTGTAGACAGAATAGTTACCATAGGCAGCGAAATTCTCTTTGCTCTAGGTGACAAAGGATCCGGAGAGGATCAAAAAATCAAAGATTTTCTGGAAATGGATCTTCACACAGTAATTATTCAATGGCCAAGGCTATCTCCAACCTTGTTCGAGTAGTTGAGGACCTTCATGTATTTTAAGGCCGATTTCCATAATCTATCAATCAGGGAGAAGAGGGACTCTGAACATATATGGCACAAGCTTCCATACTTAGTCTCAAAGACATATGTGTAGGATATTGGGGGAAGTTGGCTAGCAAACTAACACGAACCCATAGACATTGGTGTAGGTACTAGTAAAGATGGATAAACCTCTGTTGTACAGACGAAAACTACACAAAAGCATAAAGAAGCAACACAGAAAGAAGCAAGAGATTTTGCTGAGCAGAAAAGGAAAGAAGTTGTTGCTAAGGCAGATGTGGAAAAAGAGTGTGCTAGGAAAGAGTGTGCCAAGACAAAGCGCACCAACACAGAGGAAGTTGAAGCATCGACTTCCCAACATAATAAGGAGAAGGAACTATTGGAACATGATGAAGATAGAGGAGAGATGTCAAACACTCCCTTCACATTGAGGAAGTGTAATAAGGAGACAACTGTCGGGCCAAGGAAGAAGCACAAATATGATAAACAAGCACACATAGACCCAATGATCCTCACAGAGGGGGATCTAGATGAAATGAGAGACAAAGTTAGAGACACCACAATAGAGTTGTGGCAACAATTTGAACAACAGTACATGCAGACGCTAGGGAGCATCTAGAAGGATCTGCGCGAGTTTCAGATCCAAATACAATGAATTCAATCGAGCGTTGGGAAATGAAGCGGGCTACAAGCGAGCCTGGCGCAAATAAGTGAGAAAGTTTTTGAGCTAGAGCAGACTCTAGTCCTTAGAGTCATACAGTTACCAAAAGGATTTGTTTGCACGGAATCAGATGAATACCGCATTGTGATGAGCACAATTAAAGACATTGGGGTGAACTCTCCAAGAGTTGCATCAAGGGGTCTCATACGAGCTTGGGATCAAAGGGAAGTGCACCCTTGCAGTGATTGGAAAATTCAAGGTAAACAACAAGCAAATTTTCGTGGAGAAGGATCATGCTATGATAGTAAAGGAAGAGTTAGAACCATGAAGTCAGAGCCTGGTGACCGTGATAACACAGGCGTGGAACATAGTTCTAGAGTTAAACGTTCTGGAGGATGCCATAGCTACAACAAAAATTATGAAATTGGTTGTTGTGGCCCACCCGTCCAAGGATGAAATAGGGAAGGTCATGTTCAATTTCCAAATTAATATCTCATAGCTACAACTACAATTACAGCCAACCACTCCGTCAGAGGTCCTGGAGACTTGAACATACACGACTTATGGAATACACATCATAAATACGAAAAAAATAATCCTAAAGGTCAGGGGTCATCGGTGTGTTCTTAAATGCTAACCTTTGTTATGACACATCGCTTTTCAAATACCATCCATGTAGCTAAAACTACATGAAGGAATACCTATAGTAGATGAGAAAAAGATAGTGTGCAAATTAAATATAAAGGTGACGACTAGACAAACAACCAAGAGAGTCAATTCCATAGGTACAATTCGTTAATATTTGTGTAATGATTGTGTGTGTAAATGAAGAGGTTAGGTTAAAGAAACAAAATACCAGTTTTTGGGTTTTACATAAACTTGTAAAGGAATGAACAATTTGCTTAGAAACTATTACACATGAGTCAACATGAATGAATGTACATATCGGTACCATATAATTATGCATGCACATATTACATTCAAATAACATAGTATCAATTAATGGGCGTAAAAAAAGAATATATATCAAAATATGTTAAGTATACAATGGAGAATGACTAGTATAGGATCATTTTAACTCCCAATATGATAAATAATCCACTAAACACATAAATACACAGTAGGCCAAAGACATAGAGAGAGAGAACAATAGTGCCATAAAATATATTTTTCTTCTATTGGAAGGAAATGAGATATTTCTGAGGTAAAAAATTCAATCCTTTCCAAACATAAGGACTTCGTAAGTTTTTAGAGCCAAAGGTTCTTACAGAAAAACAAAACCCTTTACAATATGACAACTTAATGTGACCGAGTGTGCCATTTTAGGCTTTACCAACTAAGTGTTTTCTTAGAAAATAACCTGGGAACTCTAGCTACAGTAAATCCATAGAGATACCTCGAAACCATTACACCAAATTTGAATGTGGGCAACCATAAAGCAGTAGAGTGGAAGCTGAAATTCCAACCTAGAAGGTGGGGACGAAATTAGTCCAGTGTTTGATAGGAAAAAATTAAAACCCAATTTGTTGTCAAAGTCCATAAAATAAACATGTTTTCTTATAAGAATGACTACCTTGATGAATTTGAAACATTGGGTTAGACAATGAACTAAAAAAATGAGAAATTACATCCACAATCAAAGTAATAGACAAAATATTACCTTACAAAATTAGTGTCGGGATGGTATTTAATTTTTGCAAATATTTTCATTAGAATAATTGATAAGAAGAAAAAACAACATCAAAATATACACTCAGTAATAATTCGATAGTCTTACATTTGTACAAATGTCTTAGAACAGTGTCGTGAAAAACATTGACAGTGTGATGTCCTGTAGTAAATTTTTGGGGTTAACATATGGAACAAGCCTCATTATATACTATGAAATAAATCATTAAAAGAAAAATCCAATTCGAGAATACCTGTAGACGAAGGAACAAGGTTGTTAGGGTGTATAAATATTTGTAAACAAAGGAAAATTGAATTGTACACACAATCATTATACAATAGAATCGCCCATCATCATATGAATACAGAATGTGACTATATCATGAAACCCTTGAGGGATCACCTATACAAAGTAGAAAAAAACTTAAATTCTTAAATATTATTACTCAAATAAAAAACTAGGATGGATAGAAGAACGAGACACAAAAAGTGTTGTTACCTTACTAGTAGGGTCGGCGGAGTTATAGATTTTTTGGAGTTAGTGATCAAACCCTCATAGTAAGAAATAGGGGTCTTCAACCTACAACAACGTCACAAGAAAATTAATGAAGGAAAAAAAAATGATTACATTCATTTCTTAGCAAATAAATAGAAAGAATACAAGAGTAAAAAAACTATAAATGGACAGCGAATGGTTCCTTATCTTACGAAATATGACCCCTCTTTCAGTTATTCAGTTGTGTAGATAAAATCCCAATTCAATTGCCAGCCGAAAAGAGGAGATTTTAAACACCAAGTAAATAAACAAAAAGATTTTCAACTATAAACATGACATAAACTAGGTGAAATATTACCAGATTAACAAAGGCTAAGTTCCGTTAGATACAAAGAATGGATGCAAGGAGAAATGAAGCGGCTTAATGCAGAGTGGTGGCATAGTTTCCAAAAGAATAAAAGGAAATGAGAATAAAAAAGAGGGCGAGCAAAAGGCCCTAGGATTTTCTGAAATGATCATCATTGTCCAAGCATCTCAAGGAACCCGCCATCGTTCATTATCTGAGCACTTAAACACATGTGAAGTTCATATGGCCCCCGTTAGGTTGAAATTATATAATTTTCAAAGTGGATAGGCAAAGTGATGCATAGGTTATAAATAATGTTCCAACTTCATATTCTCACCCAGCTTACACATAACTAATACAAGTTTCAGACATATACTAATTTAACAAACCTTATTTCAATGTATACAAATCATGGAGTCACATCATGCGCTCCTATATCACATAGGTAACAATGCTGAGTAAGGGTTAAGATAGATGAAAATAAATATATGACCAACGAACCATGATATTCCCACATGTGGATCCCTTTAACAAAAGTAGAGCAGATAGACTTTCACAATAGAAGGTTGCAAGGTTAAATTTAGGACTAATGCAATCTACACTCATTTATGAACATTTGACCATAGATTAACACTAGTGATATGGATCAAAAAGGCTTTATTATAAAGCATGAAAACAACTTCGGCATCAAAGTAACAAATGGGGACCCAATTAAATATGAATCATAGGTATGATGAACCTAATGATCAAGCGAATTTAATATGATAACAATGGAAAAACATTATAGTTCACATTTAAAAATAGTACTATATTAATACCTATAGAAAGAAAACAAAGATTAGAAAGGGAAATGAGGTATGGGACATATAATCACATCTCAATGAATAAATTACACATCTTCATATTGGATCAAACTTCTTCATCTCTTAGAGTGCAAAACATAAATGTCTGCCATTGCACAATAATACTTTTAATTAAATCTTTTCTTTTCTTCTCCTTCATATTAAGTTGTAATATCAAATGCCAATATGAGAAGGATCAAACTTCTTGACATGCTTGAGTGCATATGACTTCATTGAAGTGCTTATGACTTCATTGAAGAACCTGTAAACAATGGAAACTTTAATTGAAAGCTTGTAAACAATGGAAAAATTTAATTGAAATCTTGTAAAAAAGAAAAATAATTATTTTTTCTTACAACATTTCACAATATACTTTCATTCTCAATAAGTTTAACCAATTCAAATTCCTGAGCACCAGCTTGCAGTTTCCTCCTCTTTACATCATCCATGGTTTGTATCTCTTGATCATCTCTGGAAATTGCTATAAAGCCAATTCAATCACTATTCTACTCCATAATATATAAGTACTCGTATATAAATACTTGGTTACTCTATGACCATTAGAGTAAGACTAGGCACCAACTGTTGTTTCACAACTGTCAAACAATTTAT
The DNA here is from genome assembly GCA_031772625.1 of Pinus tabuliformis. Taxonomy (NCBI): domain Eukaryota; kingdom Viridiplantae; phylum Streptophyta; class Pinopsida; order Pinales; family Pinaceae; genus Pinus; species Pinus tabuliformis. The sequence continues at coordinate 1,003,435,001 of CM062820.1, read as the reverse complement.
GACGATGTAATTGTTGAATTGAGGTTTCTATGATCCATGTCAAATTTTTGAGACAGGTTTTTGGCGATAATCACATCAAAATTCATTTGTCAACGCGTTTCAAACCAACAAGTGTGGTTCATCATCAGGAAAAGATGAAGAACCTGATTCAGACATTGCTTAAATAGAGAGAGATCATTCAAACGGCTAGAAAGAAACAACTATAATTGACCACAAGGACAAGGTAACAATGATATTTGACTAGTCCAAGAGTTAGCTAATTCATTAATTAATTTGTTAGATATCATTATTTTAATTCATATGAACCTAAATAAATCTAATTTAAAAATATTTTGATTACCCTCATTATCTTTACTAATAGAAAATGAATTAAATAACTCAGAATATAGTATATTATGTTTATTCTAATTAGTTAATTCTATTACTAAACCTATTTTCATATAACCAAATAGGAATAATTTTTATTAAAAATATATAAACTCGTCCAACTTATGAGGTACTATTGTATTAAATAGAATAAATTTATAAATAAAGGAATATTAATTACTAAATAAATTGGTTAATTCTTTTAATCAAATTAGAATATATTAAGGGAACGATAAGGAATATACCTAAATGATAATCAATTAATATATGATTATAATTTTAAACGTATTTATTTATATATCAAATTTCTAAGTAAAAATATACTAAAATTATAGAACTTAACCTCAACTCAACAACTACTAATCTTCAGGCCGTCCTTATTGAGATTTCTCGGCCTCCTTTCAATTTCTATGATCTCCCTAAACTTTTGATGAAGAAAATGAACAATCTTAGCAATAACCTGAGCATCCTCAATACATATATGATGCTTAGTCTTCTTCAAGTATTCGGCAAAGGCGGAAGTCCAGGTCCTTAGATGCTTGATGTGACCTGCCTTCTCATGAATCATTTGATGAACAACATTTGTTGGTTTGAAACACGTCCACAAATGAATTTTGATGTAGTTATCGCCAAAAATGTGTCTCAAAAATTTATGAGGAATTACATAACCATTCATAACCATTCACGGAAATTTGCCATCAAATGCATCATAGCATAACTCTGCCAAATCACCATATCTGAGAATCTCATATTTCAATACCAAATTGATTGGATCTAATAACCCATTCCACGAGTGTGCTCCTTGAATATACTGCCACATACCTGCAAGCCCTATGTTTTCGTATCTGCCCGCAATCTTCACTGGATGTCATGATGAACAAGGGAATGGTTTTTGGTTTTGCGGCGGGAATACTTGAGGACACTGAGATTCAGAAATTCAGACATCGAATCATAGATCACCTGTATTCAATACCACGAGGGATGAGGATGTTGCGTTCATCCAGCTGTCAAGAATTAAGGCAGCATCATCATTCGTTGTAGTAATGAATACATGTAATAATGATTCGATACATGAATTTCTGAATCTCTATGCATTCAAGTATTAAAAGGCCGGATAAGTTAAAGACAGCTCAACTTCTGCAATTCTATGCTATAATTGTAATGTGTATCTTATGAGAGCTTGGTACGCTTATATATATACATATCATGCGGGAAATTGATTTGCAGCAGCCGACAGTATTGATTTCTCTTGCATTCGAAGTTGAGAAATTGGACACGGTTGCAGGAGGTCAAAAATTGTTGGAATTTAATTCCAACTGCAACAATGAACAGCTGGACAAGAATCTGATCTACAGTAAATACTCCAGGCTGATCGGTGCATCAAAGTCAAGCCCGATATTTTTGCGCATTAATATGCATTAAAGTTTCAATTGATTTCCCCTGCAGACAGCCGACTTGTTTTTTGATAGAAGCATCACCGTCTTGCTACATTAAATACAGAGATAAACATTAGAAGATATTTTGTAATATTTTATTGTTTTAATCAGATATGTTTTAGCATATAAATACCACACAGCAGTTCTGTTTTGAGGTTAGCAGCAGCTGAAGAATCACACAGAGCAGAGGAGAGCACGCAGCAGCGTGAGGAAGAAGAATAATTTCAGAACAGTGAAATGCACAGCAGTGCAGAAATTTGAATGTAATTTGTTTTCTGGTTGTTTGCTGATAGAAAGGGTAGATGTTATTTGTGTGGAACAGAAGCGTTCCTTGGTAAATCTATTTTGTAATAGAAGTTGTGAAATTCCCTCAGTATGAGGAAGACAAATCTGTAACAGTTAGTTTATTTTGATGAATACAAGTTAATTTTTCCTGTTGTTGTTACACCGTCACCATTGTTGTTACACCGTAACTCAAAAAATACTTGACGTAAAAAATTTACGTTGCTGCAACACCACGAACAACGTTGCTGCAACACAAGTTACAGCAACTGAAGAAAAAACTGCGTTGCTACAACACCATTTCCAGAGAACGAATTTTTCTGTTTTCTGAGTTAAAAACAGAGTATTTTTCTGTGTTAAAACAGAGTGTTATTCTGCGTTGCTGCAACACCAAACTCAGTTGCTGCAACACCAAACTGTGTTGCTGAAACACCGTTTCCAGCAAGCGATTTTTCTGTTTTTTGTGCAAAAAAACAGAGTGCAAAAACAGAGCAATTTTTGTCTGTCTGTTATGGAATTTATCAGAAAATTCCAACATGGTATCGAAGCCAGTCTAGGCACTCAGTGAGTCCAAAACAGAGCTTGTTTTTCACTGTAGGAGCTGTAAGAAGTTTGTTGAGCAGATTTTTCCAGCAGAGAAAGTTTTTGCTTGTTTTCAAAATACAGTCAGTATCTTTTCTTTACCAATACAGGTTAAGATGGCAGATGCTGGAACAGGTTTGACAAATCCCCAATTGCCTCAGTTTAATGGGAAAAATTATAGTTATTGGTCCATAACAATGAAAGCATTGTTTGCTTCTCAAGGAATATGGGAGCTGGTTGAAACAGGTTATGCTGAACCTGCAGATGCAACAGCACTGGCTGCTTTGACAGCAGCAGAAAGAGACCAGTTGAAGGGTGACAGAAAGAAGGATGCCAAAGCCCTCTTTTTCGTCTTCCAATCAGTACATGAAAGTGTTTTTCCGCGGATTGCTGCAGCAACAAAATCTAAGGAGGCATGGGATATTCTCCAAACTGCCTACCAAGGCATGGAGAAGGTGAAGACTGCAAAGTTGCAGATGTTGAGGAGAGACCTTGAAAATCTCAGCATGAAGGAATCTGATACAATAGATTCATTCTTCACTTAGGTTATTGGTTTGATAACCCAGATAAGATCTCATGGTGAGATTCTTGAAGATAGAAGGATTGTAGAGAAAATCTTGAGATGTTTACCCTCAAGGTTTGAATCTATTGTGGTGGCAATAGAAGAAACAAAAGATCTCTCACAGTTCACGGTAGATGAGCTGAGTGCTTCTCTGTTGTCTGATGAACACAGACTGAGTAGAGGAACAGATTCCTCTTTTGAGCAAGCATTTAAGACTCAGATGTCTTTTGGCCAAAGAAGAGGTCGAGGCAGAGCAAATAACAGAGGTCGTGGTAGAAGCCAAAACAGAGGCAAAAATTATCCTGCTAGCACAAGCGGAAGGAGCTGCAATCAGAACCAAGCTGAAGGTTCAAGCAAACAACAAGCTCATGGACAAAGGTATGACAAATCCCAAGTCCAATGTCATTATTGTAAAAAATTTGGGCACTACGCCAATGAATGCAAGAAAAAAGAAAATGACATGAATAATAGGCAGAATGCTAATTTTGCAAATGAAGAAGATACGGATCGAAAAAATGTTGTGTTAACATGTAACATTGCACAAGACAAACAAGAAGATTTTTGGTTCTTAGACTCAGGTTGTAGTAATCACATGACTGGAAATATTGCAATGTTTGCCAATCTGGATGAAAATGTGAAATCTGAGGTAACAAGGGGGACTGATAATAAGATATCTGTCAAGGGTAAGAACAGTGTCAATATCTGAGCAAAAAATGGAGAACAGATGACTGTGCAAGCTGTATACTATGTACCTGGTCTGAAATGTAATCTTTTGAGCATTGGACAGCTCATGGACAAAGGTTACAACGTGTTCTTCAAAGATGATACGTGTACAATCAGAGACATACCTCCAAGTAAGAAGATCATTGCACAGGTGCAGATGACCAGCAATAGAATGTTTCCTCTCAAACTCAGGGCAGATTTGAAGGAAGGCAGAACTATTGCGGCTGTAACACAAGAAGTCTTTCAAGAACAGGTGAAAGATGTGAATTGGTTGTGGCATTTGAGATTTGGACATCTCAATTTCGGAGGCCTGAATCTGTTGCACAGAAAGGGCATGGTAAAGGGATTGTCGTTGATTGAGAAACCAGACAGCCTTTGTGAAGGCTGCATCTTGGGCAAGCAACACAAGGAAAGCTTTCCAGCAGGAAAGAGTATAAGGGCAAAAGCACCCTTGGAAATTGTTCATTCTGATGTGTGCGGACCGATGCAAATACCATCATTTGCTGGAAATAAATATGTTTTAACTTTTATTGATGATTACACCAGAAAGACATGGGTGTATATGTTGAAACAGAAGAGTGAAGTGTTTGAGAAATTCCACCATTTCAAAACTCTTGTTGAAAAGAAGAGTGGGCATTATATCAAAGTGCTTAGAAAAGATAGAGGAGGAGAGTACATCTCCCAAGACTTTCTACGTTTTTGCAGAGAGAATGGCATACAAAAGCAGTTTACCACAAGGTATACACCTCAGCAAAACGGTGTTACTGAAAGAAAGAATAGGACCATTCTTGACATGGTCAGAAGTATGCTGAAGGCAAGACATTTTCCGCATGAGTATTGGGGAGAAGCTGTTACTTGCGCAGTTTACATCTTGAATAGATGCCCAACTAAAGCTGTCATGAACAGAATACCAGAAGAGGCATGGAGTGGTCAAAAGCAAACTGTCACTCACATGAGAGTATTTGGTTGTGTGGCATATGCACATGTACCGGATCAGCTAAGGAAAAAGCTTGATAGTAAGGGGGAGAAGTGTGTCTTTATTAGCTATTGTGATGAGTCAAAAGCATACAAACTCTATAATCCATCCACGAAGAAATTATTAGTAAGCAGAGATGTGCAGTTCATTGAAGATGAAGCTTGGGATGGAAGCTTGCAAAAAACAGTGAATGTAAAGATAATAGTGTCTCATGAAGAACAAGAGGAAGGGACAGCAACAAATAATCCTTCCTTGGTGGCTCCTCCTACACCACAGCAAGTACAACAAACCACACCACAAGCTGGAATCCGAACAGCCTTGAGAAGTCAAGGAAGAACAGATGTTGTTACACCACAAACAGCTGATGCTGAAACACCACAGGGATAAGAAATACCCTCAAGTTCGGATGGAACTCCAAGCACACCAAGAAGACCAAGATTCAGAAATCTGAATGAGATTTATGAACAAGGAGAGGTAAGTAACAATATCGGTCTGAATTCATTATTCGCTTTGTATTGTCATGTTGATGATCCAATTCATTTTGAAGATGCTGTAAATGAAGATAAATGGATTGAAGCAATGAATGAAGAAATTGGTGCAATTGAGAAGAGTAAAACATGGGAGTTAGTGGACCTCCCTGAAGGCAAGGATGCCATTGGAGTTAAGTGGGTCTATAAGACCAAAAGCAATGCTGAAGGTAAGATTGACAGGCACAAAGAAAGACTAGTTGTGAAAGGCTACAAGCAGCAACAAGGCAGAGACTATGATGAAACCTTTGCACCAGTAGCAAGGATGGAAACAGTGAGAATAGTGTTGTCTATTGCAGCACAACACAAATGGAAGATTTATCAAATGGATGTTAAATCTGCATTCCTGAATGGAGTGTTAAAAGAAGAGGTTTATGTTGATCAACCTCCGGGCTATGAAGTTGAAGGCCAAGAGCATAAAGTTTGTAAACTGAAGAAGGCTCTTTATGGGCTGAAGCAAGCTCCAAGAGCATGGTACAGCAGAATAGATGCTTATCTGATTAAGAATGGGTTTGATAAGTGTGATGGTGAACCCACACTCTACATAAAGCAGAATGACGGTAAGATTATTATTGTTGTTTTATATGTAGATGATCTGATTTTTACTAGCAATGATGCTTCTCTCATTGCTGATTTTAAAGCAGTCATGAAAAGTGAATTTGAAATGACTGACTTGGGCTTCTTAAGATATTTTCTTGGAATTGAAGTAGACCAAAGTGAAAATGGTGTTTTCATTTCTCAAGATAAATATGTAGAAGCTGTGTTGAAGAGATTTAACATGCAGAACAGCAAGGCTGCTGTGACTCCAACAGTAGTGGGGCTGAAATTAACCAAACAAGACAGCAGCAAATATTTTGATCCAAAACTGTACAAGAGCATAGTTGGCAGTCTTATGTACTTGACTGCAACTAGGCCGGACATTATGCACGCTGTGAGTTTAATCTCCAGATTTATGGAAAGACCGAAAGAGACTCATTGGCAGGCAGCCAAGAGAATTGTAAGGTATGTGAATGGAACGAAGGGGTTTGGTATTTTATACTCCTCTTTTGAAAGTTTCATGTTGACAGGTTACACTGAAAGTGATTGGGCTGGAAGTGTTGATGATAGGAAAAGCACATCGGGATATGTGTTTCATATGGGATCGGGAGCCATCTCATGGGCTTCCAAGAGGCAACCAGTTGTAGCTTTGTCAACAGCAGAGGTAGAGTATGTGGCAGCAACAGCAGCAGCATGCCAAGCAGTATGGCTGAGAAGAGTTCTCAGAGATTTGTGTCATGAACAAGAAAATGGCACAACCATTTACTGTGACAATAGCTCAGCAATAACATTGTCTAAAAACTCTGTTTTTCATAAAAGAACAAAGCACATAGACACCAAATTTCACTTCATACGTGAATTGGTTAACAATGGTGAGATTGTTTTGTAGCACTGCAGAACAGAGGATCAACTAGCTGACATCTTGACAAAACCTTTAACCAAGAAAGGTTTTGATCATTTCAGGAAATGTTTGGGTATGCAGCAGTAGAAATTGAGGGGGAGCGTTGGAATTTAATTCCAACTGCAACAATGAACAGCTGGACAAGAATCTGATCTGCAGTAAATACTCCAGGCTGATCGGTGCATCAAAGTCAAGCCCGATATTTTTGGGCATTAATATGCATTAAAGTTTCAATTGATTTCCCCTGCAGACAGCCGACTTGTTTTTTGATAGAAGCATCACCGTCTTGCTGCATTAAATACAGAGATAAACATTAGAAGATATTTTGTAATATTTTACTGTTTTAATCATATATGTTTTAGCATATAAATACCACACAGCAGTTCTGTTTTGAGGTTAGCAGCAGCTGAAGAATCACACAGAGCAGAGGAGAGCACGTAGCAGCGTGAGGAAGAAGAATAATTTCAGAATAGTGAAATGCACAGCAGTGCAGAAATTTGAATGTAATTTGTTTTCTGGTTGTTTGCTGATAGAAAGGGTAGATGTTATTTGTGTGGAACAGAAGCGTTCCTTGGTAAATCTATTTTGTAATAGAAGTTGTGAAATTCCCTCAGTATGAGGAAGACAAATCTGTAACAGTTAGTTTATTTTGATGAATACAAGTTAATTTTTCCTGTTGCTGTTACACCGTCACCGTTGCTGTTACATCGTAACTCAAAAAATACTTGACGTCAAAAATTTACGTTGCTGCAACACCACGAAAAGCGTTGCTGCAACACAAGTTACAGCAATTGAAGAAAAAACTGCGTTGCTGCAACACCATTTCCAGAGAACGAATTTTTCTGTTTTCTGAGTTAAAAACAGAGTGTTTTTCTGTGTTAAAACAGAGTGTTATTCTGCGTTGCTCCAACACCAAACTGTGTTGCTGAAACACCGTTTCCAGCAAGCGATTTTTCTGTTTTTTGTGCAAAAAAACAGAGTGCAAAAACAGAGCAATTTTTGTCTGTCTGTTATGGAATTTATCAGAAAATTCCAACAAAAATTAGAGTTTGATTATGAATTCTTTACATAGTATTCCTCCAGTGGCAGAGTCGAATTGTTCAAACATGCGCACGGCTCCTTCTGAGAGGTTGCAAGAAAAACGATGATATAAGAACACTAATCGACATAATTCATTGGAGAATTGGAGATGACTGGTAATCTTCCGGCAGACAGCGACTCGGCAATTTTATAGCGTAATCTCTCTTGTCGTTTAGGAATGTTGGATCAAACTGACAACGAATGGACCCTGAGGAAAGCAGAAAAATATCCATCTTCGCATACCAAGCTCTAGGAGATTTTTTTAGACCATACAAAGATCATCGAAGCCTACAAACAAGTGAAGGATCCTACACAAATCCAAGGGCTTGTTCCATGTAAATCTCCTCATGTATATCACCATGCAGAAAATCACGCTTAACATCCATCTGGTAAACTGACCAGCCTTGGGAGGCTGCAAGAGAAAGCACTAGATGAATAGAATCCATCTTGGCAATAGGAGTGAAAGTCTCAAAATATCTAATCTCTCATTCCAACCATGACATAAATTTGACCTTCAAAATATCATGTGAAGTGTGGAAGTAATATCAATGCGGACACTCTTTCGTTTTGGGCATATGATCATTTGCTCCGACTTGATTATTTAGATGACTCAAGTGCTTAAAGCACGCCGTAATTTTTCCAATGGAGCTCTAATTTTAGGTCACTATCAAACTAATTATGTTCCGGTAATCATCTCAAACATGAATTCATGCCCGCCACATTTTTCGTAACAAACTGCAAGTGTGTATATCTTAAGGTTATTATAAATATACCATGAGTAATTTATCATAACTAATTTCATCACTGGTTGGCGTGCTTATCCTCGTTTTTTTTTTAATCTTCGTTGATATTTTTCTTCTGTTCAATGGTAATCCTAATAAATATTTTTATTCTATTCAATGGTAATCCTAATAACTTTATTTCCTTCTTGTCAACCCATATTTTTGTTTCATCACATACTTGTTCAATGATCATCGTTATAGCAAAGTTTTTTAAGTCGAGCAACACAAGATAATTGTATTAATGTGGAACGAAATGAGACGAAAGGATAAGGATGGAATATAGTGGGTTGTTACTATTATAACGTCCAAAAATAACATAAAAGTCAATTATTGGATATCAGGGGGATGATGAGAGTCTCATAAGTCAACTACTTGGCATTCCGTTGATAAGAACCTCTTGAAACATGATTAGAATGTGAATAATTATTTTGATCTTTTACTTTTATTTAAATGTATTTGACATTTTGTATAGTTCTGGAAAATAATTTTCGAAGTATTTATCCAGTACGAGTAATTTCATTTTAGGTTTTGAATAAGGCTATTCTCATATATGTTTATGTTTTGACAATAATTTTGATTTCATTAAATTTTTAAACATAAAAAATATGAATATAATTTTATTTTTTACAGTCAAAAAATTAAAGAAATAATTTTAAATTTTTTTATAGTTTTAAAATTATAATTAATTATTATTAATTAAGTTTAATTTTAATAAATGATGAAATAGTTATTATCCTCTTTATCTATATTTTAAATAGGTAACTTTTTTCATTTTTAAAGTAAGGCTAACCACATCCACTCTCTTGCTTTAAATTTTCTTCTCCTCAATGCCTAAAATTTATCTTGAGAAAAAACATTAAATGAAAATTTAATATAAATTCCTTTAAAATTGTAACATATTTCCGTAACCTCACATTAAAATGTAGGAAGTTAGAATTTTTTACACAAATTACCCACAAGTAATTATCTAAATCACTATTTCCACATTCCTCATTAACCATTAGATAGAATGTTCATTAGTACATAAAGTAATTTCCAATAGAAGACTGTAAGTTGCATAACCATTAACAACCATTGTTGTAGTACTCTTTTAGTATATTAACATAAATTGTGTGATGAAGATTGCATCCATTTCATGATTCTCTTAACCAGATTAGTTAATCACATACTTGACATTATGATTATCAAATAAGATAAAGAATCAACATCATAAAACTGCCACAATAATAAATCACATCATTGAACACCGATACAACCTGGAAACCCCGTAGAGTGAAAACCATCAAAGATTTAATTTTTATTATTAAATGCTCGTGAGGGTGTTCACTCCTCACTCAATGGTTTATAAGAGATTACATCCCTTATCCATAGTTATAAAGTATTACAATGAAATGTTATTAAAATACCACATACCTAACTAAAATCTATTACAATTGTCATGAAACAATTTACCTACATATCACCACTCTCCACATCCTTGTGGCGTGATTGCTCCGTCAGTGTACCATCCTACAACTCGTACTTGTGAGCATGGACCGTTAGCCCTTTATCTACTATAATGTTAAACATAATTTGTCTTTGGCACAAACCACCATTGTTTCCTATCATTGTTTTTGCCAACAACTTTTGGTAAGAAGATTAAATAAAATATTAATCAATCAATAGTTAGTCTCTAAAAGCGATATTTTAACATCTATTCATGTGCATACATGAAATATAAATATAGTATTACAACATGCCTCTTCTAACAACATTGTGCATGTATAAACAAATAATTATCCAGCATGTGATAATGATTACCACATTGCTATGATCATTCTCACACCAGCACATGTTCATATCCAAAATATACCACTAAACAATTCTTTTCATTTAAAGGATACTAGCAACTTATCTTTATTTTTTGTGCATGTAATTAGATAAAAACTTATTCAAAGAGAGCTAACCCCTTAGTTTCTTCTTTGTGCATGTAGCTAAGTAATATTTCCAATACAATAGATATCATTACAATAAATAAAAATACACGCCGTTTATAAGGAAAGACTAGCATGATAGACATCAATATCGTGGAAGAAATTGCAAGTCCCTTTTCGAAAAGCATCTTTCCCAAGATAAAGTTGTTTACAAAATATATTGTATGTATAAAGACATGCATTGCTTTAAACCAAAACTAATGTGTTATTCATTATTTCTTGCATGCGCACATATGCATGTTACAAATGAAAGCTAGTACATTTATTCAAGTAAATACTTGTTTTACTGTCCACAATACTTTTTCTTTTCTACACAGAAATCCGTATTTCTCTTTAAAAGCTCTAAGGAAATAGTTCTAAAAATCCATGTTTCTCTTTAAAATATCTAACACAATAGTTATATCTTCATACATGTAATCAACTATTGTTTCTATGCTTCTGCATATGTGTTCTTTTCATAAAGTTATTTTCAAGAACCCAACATAGTTTCTCTATCATTTATGTACAAACTTATTATGCATTTGTTTCCAAGAAAGTGTCATAACAAAGTTCTCATCCATTTGTTTTCAAGAAAGTATCATAATCAACCTTTCTTTTGGGCATAAGAGCTAAGATAGTAGTAATGGTAACCATTTATGCATTAAACCATGCAATTAAGTCAAACTATCCAATATGCAACATACAAGTCATTTACCTTTTTTCTCAGCAAAACATATAAATTTTGCAAACTCTTGCAAATGAATTAACACAATTAAATTATCTTTCACGTACACGAGAAAAAAATATTCTTTCTGAAGAAGATTCATATGACTTATATTATATCTATGCATTTCATCTATGCATAGGTGATTATATTTTCTCACAATAAGTATTATTTTCCAAAAGTAGAAAATATTTCACAAATAACCCTTTTTAATCTATATTCACTACGAAATCCCTTTTTAAGAAAATAGCATGTACCCTATATTTTCTTACATAAAAGGCATATGCAATGTTATATGAAGACAAGAAAGGTTACTTGTCTTTTAATGTTGCAAATATATATAATCACAATATTTTTCTATATATAATAATAACAATATTTATCTACATGCAGTCGTATATTTTCTTTACCAAGAAAAATATATAAAATTCAATCTTTATCTACATGTAGTAACATATTTTGTTTACTAAGTATTATTTTTCAAAAGAAAAGGATATTTCACAAATTACCCTCTTTAATCTATATTCACTACAAAATCCCTTTTTAAGAAAATAGCATGCAACCTATCTTTTCTTGCATAAAAGGCATATGCAATGTTATATAAAGACAAGAAAGGTTACTTATCTTTTAATGCTGCAAATATATATAATCACAATATTTTTTATATAGAGTAATAATAGTATTTATCTACATGTAGTAATATATGTTCTTTACCAAGAAAAATATATAAAAATCAATCATTATTTACATGTAGTAATATATTTTCTTTACTAAGAAAACTAACGTGAGTTGTGTAGCCACAAAATCCAGATCACTTTCACTTATCTTCCATTTCAAGAAATCAAAAATCTATTTAGTTTTTTACACAAAAGATTCACATATAATATGTCTAATAAAATATGTGCAAGAATATACATATTGTATCTTTTCTTTTCAAGAAATAGAATGTAAATAAAATATAACCAAAAAATCTAGATCATTTTCACTTATCTTACATTTCAAGAAATCACAAATCTACTTAGTTTTTAACACACGAGATTCACATATAATATGTGTAATAAAATATTCATATTATATCTTTTCTATTCAATAAATAGAATGTAAATAAAATATATATACTTATCTTAACTGCAATACCCATGAACTGGCAAATGGTTTGGTCTCAACGAAGGGAATTTGGATGCTTCGACGTTTTGCATGCCAGTATATTCACTATGTCGTCAAATCCACATATGCCTCCTTGAGAGCATTTACTTATCCCTTCGCTCGAAAATTACTTTCATTGTGCTCTTAAATGGCGGATCCACCAATTACTTTTGCTTTGCTATTAAATGGAGGCTCCACCGGCAATGACCCAAAGCATAAACTGGTTATGGAAAGAAGACATTGTGGTAGAACCCATATATTACAAAACCTCTGGCATATGTCCTTTCCCTCGCCATAAATCTAGAAACAACGCACGACCGATAAGTAAAAGGAAGGGACAATTATCAAGAACCGAACCCTAACTAAATTCTAATCCAACTATCATGTAATAAAGGATAACTAAATTTTAATTAATATTCTGCATAAAATATACGTAGGATAGGGATATTACATACTCCCCCCCTTAAGGAGAACACTGTCCTCGGTGTTCATCTATCACTGAGACATAATTTCTACTCAGTATAAAGAATCCGAACAACTGAAAAATGAGAGCATTTCCCTTCAAAATGAAGGATTCTATTTCCAACGAATACCAATAAGAAAAATAAATAATGCTTATCTATATTCATAAGCATTTATAACTAAAAAAGTAAGCAATTTTTACTTTCGATAAAGCCACTATTCAATTTTATAGAAACAAAAAAAAAAAATTCTCTATACCAACTTACCGTTACTTACCAATTACTCTTACAAGTCATGGTGAATTTTACGCAAGAACTTCAATAGTGATTGGATGACCCATCAAAACTCCATGACACGTAACCTGTAATGTTGGACTAACAAATTCAATCACATTAGTGACAACATTTTCAATCAAATGAAATACTTTTAAGAATCAATCAATTATGAAATGACATGTTATATTTCAATAACAGTACTTGTACAAGCACTTAAAGAGCACCAACACTCTAATCAACAAACTGATAAATCATTGCACCATATGCACACTATGTTAGATTTCGCTAAAGAGATCAACACAGTACTTATAAAAGTACCCATAGAGAAACTAATGCTATCTAATCATGAAAATGACCAATAAATGCACCAAATCCATATTGTCCTAGTCCTTGCTAAGACATCCAAAAGATTATTAATAAAAAAAACTTACACTTCCAGTAATTCCTTTCTGAGCGCTAGGCTCATTTTATATCAAAAATGTACATAAGATATTTACACAATTATATATAAAATACATTTTTAACATAACACATAGTTCATTAGTTAATTTGTTTAGTTATGAGAACCACAATATGCTAAAGAATTCTCCTCCCAACCGATGGCAACTAATTTCCACAACCAGATAATGTCATTTTCTCATCCAGAGAGTTATTTGACAGAGACCATACTAGGCATATTACGTAATTCCATTGGCCAACCAGCTCAAGAATTCCAATGCACACATAAGGTCCGATATAGGATTCCTCTTCACAACGTCCTACCTATTTCTAACAACGTCCCATCAATGAGGAATTTTAGGCCTCCTCCAACAGGCTCCAAAACAACAGAGTTTCCTCGGGCTTTCTACCCTCTTTACCATCTTGGCCAACTCATTTTCCTTATTAAGATCATTTATCTCTAGGGAGAGGAAATCCGGGCAGGCAAGTGCCATCAACCCCTCCGGGTAGGCAACCACCATCAACCCAAGGCCTTTTTGCCTTTCACAAGTGTCTGTCATGTTAAATTTATCTTTTAGCACTCTTTCCCACAACAATTTACATAATGAACCATGTGAACATTATCATTAACAAAATAAACATGCATGTACACCATGCATTTATACTTAACCCTCAGCATGGGTGCACAATATATATATTGATAGGAAACATAACTAACATACATGTTATATGAATTCCGATTTTCCAAGTAACACAATCATGCATATCATATAACATTATACATTCTCATTTACGGTTGCAATGTGATTTTACCTTGATAGGTTTTTCTGTGGCCATCAATCTACCACCACTTAATCCCATCATCAATGTTAGTCATAAATATGCATCATTTAACAAGTATTCACTTTTTGAATCATTTTCAATTTTCGCAGTGTAATGTCATTAACAGACCAATATATGAAGTAACTACGATAATCACTTGTTTACGAATTTTAATAATCTTAAATCAAAATCAATTCATGCATATAAGTTTTATTAGTTAGTCATGAAACACTAACCAGTCACAACTATCAACCATATTAATGTAGCCATAACAAAACTTAATCAACAATTAGTTATTACAATCAAGTCTCACTACTTGATTCTCAGTTTATTTTCAATATCTAAAAGGGTTATTCCAATGTCCTTTTAAAAAACTCTATTGTCGTATTCAAGGATATTCCCCATATTTACATTTATGCATTCACTCATTAAAATTAGTGGATTGTAACTTTCATGTTCATTAAACGTATCATTAATATTTCCATATTTGCAAAAGTTGGTAGTTAATTGTCACTTTCCTTAGTGAGTGTTCAACATTGTTCATAAGTGTGACAAAGGTTTATTACCTTTTATCCTCATCATGATTCAAATGTTATGAACATAGTTTTGCAACAAACTTTATTACTTACTACTCCTTGTAGTTATAAACATGAATCACACATATCATGTTAAAAGTAGTCTATTGCATATATCAATATGTAGGTTGTTAGACTCATATCTGAATTGATGCTCACTAGTAACATACGTCAATTTCCTTTCTATTTAAAATTTCCCAAAGGCTCCAGTGTTGCAACCTTTAACTCTGATACCACTTGTAACATACCCCGGTAACCTCACATCAAAATGCAGGGAGTTAGATTTCTTTTACACAAATTACCCACAAGCAATTATCCAAATCATTGTTCCACATTCCACATTAACCATTAGATAGAATGTTCATTACTACATAAAGTAATTTTCAATAGAAGACAGTAAGTTGCATAAGCATTAACAAGCATTGTTGTAGTACCATTGTAGTATATTAACATAAATTGTGTGAGGAACCTTGCCTCGATTTCATGATTCTCTTAACCATATTAATTAATCTCATACTTGACATTATGATTATCACATCAGATAAAGAATCAACGTCATCAAGGAATCAATATCATAAAACTGACACAATAATTAATCACATCATTGAACACCGATATACCCAGGAAAACCCGTAGAGTGAAAACCAGCAAACATTAATTTTTATTATTAAAAGCTCGTGAGGGTGTTTACGCCTCACTAAATGGCTTATAAGAGATTCCATCCCTTATCCATTGTTATAAATTTTACAGTGAAATATTATTAAAATACCATATACCAAGCTGAAAGCGATTACAATTGTCATGAAACCATTTACCTACATATCACCACTCTCTACATCCTTGTGGCATGATTGCTACATCAATGTACCATCCTGCAACTCGTACTCATGAGCATAGATTGTTAGTTCTTTATCTACTAATATGTTAAACATAATTTGTCTTTGGCACAAACCGCCATCGTTTCGTGTCATTGTTGTCGCCAACAAGCTTTGGTAACAAGATTAAATAAAATATTAATCAATCAATACTCAGTCTCTAAAAGAAATCTTTTAACATGTATTCATGTGCATACATGAGATGTGAATATAATATCACAACATGTTTCTTCTAACAACATTATGCATGTATAAACAAATAATTATCAAGCATGTCATAATTATTACCACATTGCTATGATCATTCTCGCACCAGCAAGCGTTCATATCCAAAGGGTGTCATTGTAACCATTCTTTCCATTTAAAGGATACTAGCAACTTATCTTTTTTTGTGTACATGTAATTAGATAAAAACTTATTCAAAGAGAGCTAACCACTTAGTTTCTTCTTTGTGCATGTAACTAAGTAATCTTTCCAATACAATAGATATTATTACAATACATAAAAATACATGACCCTTATGAGGAAAGACTAACATGATAGACATCATTATCATGCAAGCAATTACAAGTCCCTTTTCGAAAAGCATCTTTTGCACGATAGATCTATTTACAAAATCTATTGTATCCACAAAGACATGCATTCCTCTAAACCAAAACTAATGTGTTAGTCATTATTTCTTGCATGTGGATATATGTATTTTGGAAAGAAAAGCTAGTACATTTATTAAGTAAATACTTGTTTTACTCTGCACAATACTTACTCTTTTCTGCACACAAATCCATATTTCTCTTTAAAAGATCTAACTAAATAGTTCGAAAAATCCATGTTTCTCTTTAAAATATCTAACACAATAGTTGTATCTTCATACATGTAATCAACTATTGTTTCTATGCTTCTGCATATATGTTCTTTTCTGAAAGTTATTTTGAAGAACCCAACATAGTTTCTCTATCATTTATGTACAAAGTTATTATGCATTTGTTTCCAAGAAAGTATCATAACAAAGTTCTCATGCATTTGTTTTCAAGAAAGTATCATAAACAACTTTTCTTTTAGGCATAAGAACTAAGATAATAGTAACGGTAACCATTTATGCATTACACCATGCAATTAAATCAAATTATTCAATATGAAACACACAAATCATTTACCTTATTACTCACCAAAACATGTAATTTTTGCAAACTCTTCCAAAGGAATTAACACAATTAACTTATCTTTGACGCACAGGAAAAAAACATATTCTTTCCAAAGAAGTTCTCTATCACTCATATTATCTCTGTGCATTTCATCTATGCATAGGTTATTATATTTTCTCATACTAAGTATTATTTTTCAAAAGAAGAGAATATTTCACAAATTACCCTCTTTAATCTATATTCACTTCCAAAAAAATGACTACGAAATCCCTTTTTTAGAAAAGAGCATGGACCATATCTTTTCTTACATAAAAGGAATATCCAATATTATGTTAATGCTTCAAATATATATGATAACAATATTTTGCTATATATAACAATAACAATATTTATCTACATGCAGTAATATATTTTATTTACCAAGAAATATATATAAAAATCAAACTTTATCTACATATAGTAATATATTTTCGTTACTGAGAAAACTAACATGAGTTGTGTAACCAGAAAATCAAGATCATTTTCACTTATTTTCTATTTCAAGAAATCACAAATCTACTTAGGTTTTAACACACAAGATTCACATATAACATGTATTATAAAATATGTGCAAGAATATTCATATTGTATCTTTTCTTTTAAAGAAAGAGAATGTAAATAAAATATAACCACAAAATCTAGATCATTTTCACTTATTTTTCATTTCAATAAATCACAAATCTACTTAATTTTTAACACACAAAATTCACATATAATATTTGTAATAAACTATATACAAGAATATTCATACTATATCTTTTCTTTTCAAGAAATACAAATAAAATATATATATATACTTATGTTAACCGCAATACCCATGAACTGGCAAATGGATTGGTCTTAATGAAGGGCATTTGAACTATCAAATGGTTTGGTCTCAATGAAGGGCATTTGGATGCTTCGACCTTTTGCAAGTCTGTATATTCACTATATCGTCAAATCCACATATGCCTCCTTCAGAGCATTTGCTTATTCCTATGCTCAGTAATTACTTTTTTTGTGCTCTTAAATGGCAGCTCCACCAATTACTTTTTCTTTGCTCTTAAGTGGCAGCTGCATCGGCCATGGACCAAAGCATAACAAATTGGTTATGGAAAGAAGACATTTTTATAAAACGCAAATTCTAAAAAAGCTTTGGCATATGTCCTTTCCCTCGCCACAAATCTAGAAAACAATGCGCATAAACTGGTTATGGAAAGAAGACATTGTGGTAGAACCCAAATTTTAAAAACACTCTGGTAAATGTCATTTCCCTCACCATAAATCTAGAAAACAATGCTCAACAGGTAAGTAAAAGAAAAAGACAATTATCAAGAACCGAAGCCTAACTAAATTGTAATCCAACTGTCATTTAAGAAAGGATAGCTAAATTTTAATTAATATTTGGTGTAAAATATAGGTGGGATAGGGATATTACAAAAGTAATTTTTGAAAGTATATATTTCTTTTTTACAAAAAAATTTCGGCGAAGATCACGTGAGACATCATTTGTCGACGCGTTTCGAACCAACCAGTGTGGTTCATCGTTCAATGAACCACACTCGTTGGTTCGAAACGCGTCGACAAATGATGTCTCATGTAATCTTCGCCAATTTTTTTTTGTAAACTTGATATGGATCATAGAAACCTAAACTCTACTATATATTTCTTATTTTTCTATATATTATTGAGATAACAATTTATTTAAATATATTATATTTTAAAATTTGTCAACATCTTTTTTAAAAATGTGTTTATAAAAGAAAATAAAGAGAAATTAAGTATTCAAATATTGAAAACCACACGAGATTGCTAAGCATAAGGACATATCTTCCCATGTAAAAAAATTATAAGCTAAATTGACAAAAGTAAGTGTATGCGCTTATATTCTGGTCAAATAGTTTTTTTAGTTGTTTCTTAAAATGCATTTTTTAATATTAGATATTTCACTCTAAATTTAAACACAAAGTTTTCTATAACATTTTATAGCTGCCTATTTTTAGACTTTTTTTTATAATATTGTATTTATAATAAAAAAATAATAAAATTTGATCTTTTAATAACTAACATTTATTTTAAATAATTTAAATTTAATAATCATATTTTAATATAAAAATTTAATACTATATTCTAATATCATGTATTTTACATAAAATTTATATATATAATATTTAAAAACCATCAAATTGTAAAAACACTTTTTTAAATAAAAATGAATATAACACTACATTATTAAATATTGTAATTTCAAAATATCTCTGTTATTAGGGTTAAAATGGCAATGCTACATAACTTATATGTGATGATTTTATTATTTCATTTACATTTTTACTATATTATTAATATCTATTTTGATTTTAAACAAATGATGTAAGGTAATTTGTTCAGTACCAGTGAAATTAATGATTATGTTATTACAAAATTTGTAAACAAATGATGTAAGGTAATTTGTTCAGTACCAGTGAAATTAATGATTATGTTATTACAAAATTTGTAGATAAAAGCTATTAACATGACAAATATAAATTATATAATGAAATATTTAGACTGATATTAGTATAATATGGAGAAGATTAAATATATTTTTCATAGATGCAAGTTAACAAAAAATTATTATCTTATGAAAATGTTTTACAGAGCACAGTTATATTTAATTGTATTCATATTTATACGACAAAGTTTGACAATTTATATTTCAAAAAATAAATCTTGTAATTTAGTACAATTAGGTTGTGTTGATAAGTTTGGTATAGAATTGTGATAAGTACTAATAATGTGAAAATTGTGATGGGTTTTTCTTAGGTCTCTTCTGGCCTATGAATTCAACCATTGACCATCTCATAACTTGTAGATGTTTTGAAATGGAGATGAACAAACAATATCTATTAATGCTTCTTTTGTTTTTCTAAAATTATGATACATTACCCTATACCTTTGAAACATATTTGGGGAAAGTAGGAATTCAAGTAGATTGGAGAAGAGCTACTTTCTAATTATATAAAAAGTTCTTTGTAAAATTTGAGGATTCTAAAAAATGATAAAATTAGAAGGATTCATGAAAATCAAGAGTACAATAGATATGAAATAAGAATGTCTCCTGTATTTCACTTATAGAATTATGTATAAATTAGTTAGAAAATTGAATCATAAACAATAAAGGAAGTATGTGTATAAGAAGTTATGCTTTGTTATTGTTGATTTATGTGCATGATGTTATGTTATTAACATATCATAAAAATACTTGGGATAAAAGTAGAATCATTTCATATAATAGTGACATTTTCTTCTTAGGTAATATCATTGTTATTATTAAAACTCTTATGTAGAGAAGCATATAACCATGAATATGAATGCCCTATATTCTATACATAATAAATGAAAAAAATTAGTAACAATGTTAGGATATTCTGACACATAGGAAATAGTTATGTATAACTTGGTCTAGTGTAGAGTTAGGTAAAGTGTGTTTCTTTACTATGTACTTTTGTAAATTACAATCTGACGGTCATGATATGTTCTAGACATGAAGTGACTCGACAATTCATTCTCTCCTCGATATTACCGACACTTGATGTATGGCTTAATACTTGATTGGTTCATGATCTCTATTTAAAGAGAATGTAGGGCCATTTGTAGCGTGATCATTCATGATAGAATGTTATGTATATTTTCTTTATTTTACATTAATAAATTCCCTAAAGTGTCTGTGTTGGCTCAGGTCATGGATTGTTTCCCTCTTTGAGAGTTTTAACCACGTCAAGAATACTGGTGTATTGATATGTGATCTGTTTGTGAGCGGTGTCTTTGGTGTTCTATATGAGGAACTTACCCTATGAATTCCTACATGGTATCATGCAATGGTAGTAGTTGTTAAACTTATACAACCTTGTAGAATCATCAATGATGCGAGTAGCTAAAATCTGTTTAGGATTTCTTAGGTCCTTAATTTTTGGGCAGAAGCAATTAACTTGGAAAATTTACATAGTAAATCACACTCCTACTAAGGTGTTAAATAATATCACTCCAAAAGAAGCATGGAGCTTGATTAAACCAGATGTAAGTCACTTTTTTGTTTTTGGAAGTGAAGCATGGACCCATATTCCAGATGAGAAACATAAAGCTTTAGAACCTGAGAGTGAAAAATGTATTTTTGTTGGATATTATGAAGACGTCAAAGGATATAGACTTATTCAACTTAAGTCAAAAATGTTATCATTAGAAGAGATGTAAATTTTGCTGAAAATATATCGGCCTATGAGCCTAGCTCGGCAAATGTGCCACCTCTCTCTATCCCTTCTACTTCTGAAAATATTTCTTCTTCAAATGATGAGAACGAGGATGAAAATCCTACCCCGCCTTCTTCGGATCCTCCTTTAGCTCCTTAGCTTCCAAAATGGGTCTGCGCTACTTGGGATGCAGCAGGTGCACTTGGAGGTGATCCTACAGATCACCGTCACACTCATTCTCAGTTTGATAGACTATATTCTTTACTAGCTCAAGCTCCAACGAATTATGATCCTGAGATCTTCGTAGAAGCTTCAGGCCATCCAGATTGTGATGCAACTATGAATGAACAATATCATTCATTACTGGAAAATGATACATGGGATCTTGTTCCTCTTCCAAAGGGACGAAAACTTGTTAGATGAAAATGGGTTTATAGAACCAAGTATGGACAAGATGGAAATGTTGATAAACATAAAGCCCACCTTGTTGTTAAAGGTTTTTCACAAGTTGAAAGCATTGACTATACTGAAACCTTCTCTCCTCTTGCCAAAATGAACTCTATCTGCCTTTTTATTTCCCTTGTTGCCTCTTCCAAATGGGAAGTCCATCGGATGGATGTTAAATCTGTCTTTTTCCATGGGGACTTACATTAAGAAATCTATATGGAACAACCTCCTAGATTTATACAAACAGACTCTAGCCTTGTATGCCAACTTAAGAAATCCCTTTATGGTCTTAAGAAACCTCCCCGGGCTTGGTATGCCAAAATGGATCTCTTTCTTTTAGATATCGACTTTTCTAGGTGTCATTATGATAATACTGTCTACACCAAGAAAGTGGGTAAGTCTCTTATCATTCTTGTTCTTTATGTTGATGATATCATCCTTACTGGTAGTGATCCCAACATTATAAACCATGTGAAGTCCAGCCTTAAAAAAGAATTTTGAAATGACAGATTTAGGACACTTGCATTATTTTCTTTCTCTTCAAGTCTTGCAATCAAAGGAAGGTATTTCCATTTCCCATTCCGCATATGCCTGTGATCTTCTACACCAATTTCAGATGGAAGACTGTAAGCGAACCCCTTCTCCCTTTCAGTCTAGAGCCAAACTTTTAGTCACGTGTACTTCCCCTGAAGTTGATGCTACCTTATACCGTCAGCTTGTAGGAAAACATTTGTATCTGACCCATAACCATCTTGACCTTTCCTTTGTTGTTGGAATTATTTCTCGATTTATACAAAACCCACATGAAATTCATTTGAAAGCAGCTAAAACAGTACTTCGTTATGTTTGAGGTATAGTATAGTTTGGGATTCATTACAGTGCAGAAGCATCTCCTCTATTGGTTGGTTTCATTGATTCCGATTGGGTTGGTGACCTTGATGATTAGAAGTCTACTACAGATTATGTCTTCACTCTTGGTTCTAGACCTATTACATGGGCTTGCAAGAAACAAAGTGACATTTCTGTTTCTTTAGCAGAATTAGAGTATTGTGCCACCATAGAAGCTAGTAAGGAAGCCCTGTGGCTTCATCAGATCCTATCAGAGTTTGGCTTTCAGTAGCAACATTCGACTACACATTGGTGTGATTATCAAAGTTCCATTCAATTATGCAAAGATCTAGTCCAACATCAGCGCAACAAACACATTGAGTTTCACATGCTCTTCATCAGAAAGCTCATTCACGACCATGTTCTTGAAGTGAAATACTGTTCAACCGATGATCAAGTTGCAGACATATTTACAAAGGTTCTCACAAAGGCAAAGTTTACTAGACATCAATTTATGGTTGGATTTCAGGAAGTTGTCACTAAGGGGGGATAGGATCTAATGCCTCCTTCCTTCTCCTATTGTGTCATATTTGTACAGCCTTCAATATTATCCCATGTTGTTGTTAAGGGGGGATGTTAGGATATTCCGACACATAGGAAATAGTTAAATATAACTTGGTCTAGTGTAGAGTTAGGGAAAGTGTTTTTCTTTAGTATGTACTTTTGTAACTTACAATCCAACGATCACGATATGTTCTAGACATGAAGTGATCTGACGATTCATTCTCTCCTCATTATTACCGACACTTGGTCCGTGGCTTAGCACCCAATTGGTCCATGATCTCTATTTAGAGAGCATCGAGGGTCATTTTTAGTGTGACCATTCATGATAGAAGCTTATGTAAATTTTCTTTCTTTTACATTAATAAATTGCCTGAAGTGGCCGCATTGGCTCAAGTCGTGCATTGTTTCCCCCTTTGAGGGTTTTAATCACGTCAAGAATACTGGAGTATTGATTCATGATCTGTTTGTGAGTGGTGTCCTTTGGTGTTCTATTTGAGGAACTTACCCTGCAAATTCCTACAAACGATAACAATTTTATATGGTTGTTGTTTTAGCTATAGAGTTCGTTAGAGAATCTCGGAAGAAATCTATTATATAAATAGTAAATGAAAAAAAAAGTAACAACTACAATTTTATATAGTTGTTGTATGGGTTATAGAAATAGTTAAAGAATCATAGAAGAAAGTTGAAAACTTCAATTAATTGTGTTTAGTTAGACAATTATGTATTAAGATAATAAAAAATTACTATAATTTAAAAAGACAAACGTGAATTTATTATATATATTATCAAAGTTAACAATAGAAAAAAAAAAAAAAAAAAACTATTTACCCAAATAAAAGTTAAGAAAAATTTTATGCATCTCACAGAGAGTTAGAAAAACTGTAAATAAATCTTAGCTAATAATACATCTAAAGTTAAATTATATAGATAAAAATATGTAATTTACAAACCAAAATGATTGTGAATAAAGTACATGTAACCAGATATTATATTATTAAAAAAACTTTATTCCATATATCCATAAAGCATATAATGTTTGTCCCACTTCATAATCTTATTTTTGAATATAGACTACCATATGATTTGTTGTGTTTTTTCGTATTCCTTCTTACCATATTTCTTATGATATTATTTGTTGTGTTTTTGTTTCTAGATGTAATCTATATGTGTACCTAAAGTACTCAAATTCAAACACTCTTACTCATCCCCATTCTTCTCAAATTCATTTTTACCACTTGATCACTACACTTCTTTGTCATTCCCTAACTGCAATGTTTAAAATTAAAATCAACCCTATACAACTAAAAAACAACTCATAAACAAAAATATAAATATTTATTACTATGAAATGTTTGTATTAAAAAGAAAATATTTAGAAACTTAATTTATCACCAATTCTTCTTTTATAAAGACTTCTCCCTTATATAATAAACCCTTATAACATAATAATTTTTTTTAAATAAAAACTATAAAAAATCAACATAATATATATATATTTTTAAATAAAAAATATAAAAAATCAATAAACTGTAAATAGAAATTTAACCTTTCCTTCTCACATATTTCTTTAAAAAAAAAAGTATAGGCCTTTCCTTCTGACATATTTCCTTAAAAAAAATATAGATATCTATATATTTATTGATATAGGTTAGATAATAAAAAATTTTGCAATATTGAATTCTCCCATATAGATATTTTCTTCTTTTTACAACTTCTGTTTTAATACTTTCTTTTGTATACTACCACAATCATGTTTATTTAAATCCCTTAGTTCCTTACTAATTAATATACTCATTTTTGGGTGTTCAGAAAGCTAAGCCATTTTCTCTTCACAAGATTCATATGAGATTCTATCATTTTTGGGTGTTCATGTTTTAATTTGTTATATTACCAACCTATTATTTTAGTAGCATTGAGTTTGGTCTATCGAATCTAAACACATTTACCACTTACCAAAATTTTCCTTTTGAGAATTTATTTATAATCTACGGGGTGTAAAAGTAATATTTTAAAATATATACGTAGTTACTTTCCTTTAATTAGACAAAATTTATGTTAAAGCCATCGTTGACTTACCAAAATTTTCCTTTTGAGAATTTATTTATAATCTACAGGGTGCAAAGATAATTTTTTAAATTACATACGTAGCTACTTTCCTTCAATTAGACTAAATTTTAATTAGACTAAATTTACGTTAAAACCATCGTTGACCTACCAAATTTTCCTTTTGAGAGTTTACTTATAATCCACAGGGTGTAAAATAATGTTTTAAATTACATACGTAGCTACTTTCCTTCAATTAGACTAAATTTATGTTAAAACCATAGTCGACATCATTTTTACTTTAGCGAGATCCTTCATATTTAATCTTATAAATGGATGCCATATATCAATTGCATTTAATATGCTATATATATGTTGGTTTGAATGTAGTGCACTACATCCAATTATATTAATACTCTGTTTCTCAATCATAGTTTCTATGTGGTATTTATTCTAGAGTTTATATAGTCGTTTCGATATAGTTTATAAAGTCTATACGAGTCTTCTATAGACCCTTCTACATGCATACGTATCATTTTATTGTGTTTCCCGGCATGGTCCTCTTGACCTATTAAACCAACCAGCATAGTGTGCTCTGTAGAATAAACGGTGATGAGAGTTTTAGGGTTTTACTTGTGGTGTAATGACTACCTGTCGGCTCTCGTCAGTGTTTTCACTTCCTCAATGCATTTTGTAGCCTACTTTTTTGCAACTACAATTCTTGAGGGTCAATACCTTAAATAATGACAATGAATAACTGTTGTTTCGTCTTTTCTCTTTTCCCTATTTCTAATACCATCGAACAGGGAATTGCATGTTGATTTGCTCAAGGTTTTAAAGTTAGAGGTAAACTTTTATACTCTTACACCATTTTTATTACATTCAGGTTGTTCTATGGCTAAAATTATTATGGTTTTAACTTCTGGTAGAATAATTTTGTTGTTATTATTGTTATTAGGTCCTCCCATTATATTTACCATGCTTATTTAACGAGTGTTTTCAATAGAACTCTTTCTGACGGCGTAAAAGTGTTACATAGCTTATTTTTCTACTAAATTTGTTTTTTTAAGTAATCTTCTTGTGATAATATTTAAATTAATTCCTTCTTCTTATTGGCTTCTTCAGGTATAGAATTTGGTTTTAATATTTATTGCTTGATTTCATTTGCAGCCTTGCTTTTAGAAGTAGACTCATTTGAGTGATTCTGGAGTTTCCAGGGTTTAGTAATTTTACCATTTGATTCAACGAATTCATCATATTCCAAGTGAAACATGTATAATTCTCTTACTCACATATTTATATTGAATAATTTGGTTCTATATCACATATTTGCTAATTACTTTTTTGCATAAAAAAATTTTAGGGTTTGGACCCATTTTGTTTATCCATTCCTTTCTAATTTTAGGGCTTGAAATTATTATTCATAGTAATGTCATGACCTTCCTTCTCTTTCTATTATTATTTTTAAAATTCTTATTCTTTCATCTAGGAATGGCTATGTTGACATATAATTCTATATTGAATGTAAATTTGTTGTACAAACCCTCTTGTTCTCTCAGTGGCACTCCTCTTATATCCAATTATGTGTTGAAATACACTTTTCTTATTTTGGGCTATATAAGTTATATGTATTTTTTTAAAGTCTTTTTTGCATTATAGAGTGAGATTCAATTTTCTTATGTATAATTATTTTCATCATTATCTGAATGGTTTAAAATTATCTTCACAGGTTTCACTGAAAAGTGCAGAATTAGGACTCTTCCAACCGTAGCCATTTGTTCATGTTTATAGCGAATTTTTTTCTTTATTTGCACCATTATTGAAACTAAAAAAACCTATAATTGATACTTATATATAATTTTTTGTTTTTATCTCTTTAGCTGTTTATTTTTCATATAAAATGGGTTATTTCCTTTTCCTTCAATGTTTTCAATTTGTCACTTTCTTCTCATACTTACAAGACATTTGGATTCTTTACCAGCTCCAATGCTCTTGTACCTTGTTCATGCGTCTATGACTTGGCTATCAGAGTTTAGTTACAATTTTTTTTGGTAAATTTTCTAAGTGCATTTATGGTCATACACATCAAGTTCTTTGGAATAGAATAGTGGTCAAGCCCTCATGCCTATAATTGTATTTAATGTGACATTTTTCATGAATGTGAATTATATTAGGGTCGATATTTCCTACAATAACTTCTATTTAGCATCTTTTCCTATGAATAACTTAATACATGACTTATTTGAATGAAAGAAATTAATTTCTCTTTTATTGTCTAGTGTATATTCATTGGAATTTCACTTGATTACAATGATTACACTTTCTGTTACTTTAATAGAATTTATCCTCAATAGTTAATATTTAGTATTATTTTAAATATTTCTAACTATGATATTACTGAGGTTTTGTTTTACATACTTAGAAGTTTTAGATACAAATGCTTATTTTTAAGGATTAAGATATCAAAGTATTTTTTTTGAGGATTTAATCTTCATTATTTTTGCCATGTTTCACAAACAATGTACTTGTGTGAAGTAATTTTCCTTTCTTACATCAATTACAACTGTTATGTACTATGAAATGTAAGAACATAAATCCTAGATAATTATTCCCTTTTCATGATAACAAATATCATCAAAATCTCTACTATTTCCTTTCTCTTACTAGTCATACCACATAAGAATCTCAATTCTAATGTACAATTTATATATATATATATATATATATAATATATATATATATATATATATATATATATTACATTAATATTATGTTATTTAGTTCAACAGTGAATTTCTATGTATATGACTCAACTTTTATATATATATATTCTCACATCAATAAAATTTACTCTTTCAAAAGTATGATAAATACAATAAATAGAGTAAACACATATGTTTGATATACGAAATGATAATTGTTTAAAACTATATTTTGTCTAGTTGTACTCTTTCCAATACATCGTACTAGCTTATGAACAAAAAATAACTACATCTTTTATTATGATATCAATATATTAGGTACCAATACGAAATTGAGCTTAGTTGTTTGGAAAATTATTATTGGAATACTTGGCTCCTCCCAACCTTCATACTTCCTCCTCAAGATATTCCCTCAAGCACATGCTTCTAGCTTTTTTGTCTTCTTTTCACTTGCTTCTCTTTAGCCTCTTCTTTTCCATAGCATGAGAGATAAAATAAAGAATACCAAAAATATCTTTATCCATTATCCTTCTATTGTTTGTTTTATGGTTGGTAACTACCTCCACCTCACGAAAAAGTGGTAGGTACTTACGAGCTCATTAATGAGCTTATGTTTCCCACTCCCAAAGACACCATCCTGTCTTTTAGAGGAACAATTAATTGACCAATTTCATAATTTCACATTAAATATAATCATCTAGATTAGATTCCTAAGACACTATTGTTAATTAATATTCTTCATCAATTTCAAACCTCATCTCTTTCAGCCAAAAATATTCCAAAATTATTTTCTAGACCTCTTTATTATAAAAAAAAAATCATAATTACATCTTTATAATTAGTCATTATTAGTAAAATTATTGATAGTTTGCATATTTCTACCATATTTTAAACATTTGAAAAATGGGAGCACATACATACAATATTTACATTAGACCCTCAAATAAGGGGATGTCACACTTTACTATGAAATTTTTGTGATTCAGTGAAAGTAAATAAAAGTTAAAATATTAGTTAAATTGATATCAAGTTATAGTTTAACCTAATTAAAAATTTTAGATATTAATTTATTTATGTGTGATTATATCTTTGCCTAATAATTTGCAATTAATTTTTGTTGAAATTTATTACATATCAATACTACTTATCTCAATTCAAACTTATAATATAGTTAAATAATCTATCATATATATATATATATAATTTAATCCGTGCACAATAAAATTTGGAATTATTTCACAAACTCTTATTTCACAAACTCTCCAAATACGTTAGGACATAGTTTCTAGCTTTCAATTAAAATTATAAAAATTTAGATAAAACAATCCAATAAAAAAAAAAATATATATATATATACCTTCAATAATTATTCATATAACACCAATGTACGTTTGTTATCATTTTATTATCATTCTTGTTTTACTTCACTATCCTAACATAACCACCCTCACATATTTTTTTTTTTGCTACCCTCCACCAAAGCTAGTCTTTTGAATTTCTCTCTATAAAGACAAAGATCTCACTTTCATTCAAAATTAATTTCTCTCTATAAAGACAGAGATCTCACTTCCATTCAAAATTATTCATTAGTAGCCCTAAAATTGCTTGACCATTCTTATATATTTTTCTTCTTATAATATTTGCTTCATGTTCTTATGGAGCGGGTTAATTCAATTGCATTTCGATTTGATTTTGCGTTTTCTAGTTGTGCGATTTTGTGTATCACAGGTGAGATATCCATGCATTAGGATATCAACCAAAAAAATATATATTAATGAATTTCTTTTCTAAATTTCGTAATTTACTTTATTTTTTTTATTATATTTATGGGAAAAAATATTTTTTCAATTCTTTGTTTACTAATAATATTATGGTTTTTTGGAAAAAAATATTAATTATTTTACTTATCCTAGATAAAACTTAAAAAATATATTTTTAACTATAATAACCACTATTAATTTTTCATATTTACATTTTTACAAATGAAAATATCTTTATTGGTATATTTATTTCTATATTGTTTCTATTCATTTTTTATACAAATAATTGCTTAAATTATGGTGGGCTCATAGTAAATAGCTTATTTAGGATATTACCGACTATTTTCCTCGATTTTAATTTTAAGTGGTTTTCTTATAGAGCTTAACAATGAAAACAATTTCATAAATATATAAAATCATGGCGTAAATATTGCTAATACATTTAAAAACTATGGAAAAAAAGTTAAGTTATCTACATGGCATAAACACTGCAATAAGATATTCAAAATTACACTATTATTATCTAGAATGTGCATTATTTAAACAACTATGTTTTTAACCACATCCACATCCATATATATATATATATATATATATATATATATATATATATATATATATATATAACTTAAAATATATAATTTATTATTCTTATTTTCTAAGGTTTATATTTGGGATTTATGCACCTTTGTTATTTATACTTAATGATAGATTTATTTTTCATATTTTTTGGGAGTATGAACTATATTAGATGGTCTACCTACAACTAATGATGTGATTGGAAAGACATTCTGAATAATTATGCTCCAATCAAATGTTTCAATTTTTTTTTCAATAATATTGAAAAATAAGTATTTTTTTTGGAAGTTGAAAATTATAACTTGAATTATTCAATGCTAAACCAATAGTAGTTAAGGAACGAATCAATTTTCAGAATGATACCTCATTAAAAAAACAGTAAAATTGAATTTATATTTTTATTTATAAAAATTAATCTATTAAACCATAAATTTAAGATATTTTATTTTTTCACTTAGAACCTTCCTTATGTGAAGTAAGCTCTCATAATTTTGTCAGAATTATATTCGTAAATTTTTTTTATTAAATTAAAAAGTTTTATTTATAATTGTTGAAATTTAGTATAAAATTGTTATCTATAGATATTATTATATTTTTAAATTTATTTCAGAATTGATATAAATATTGGAAATTTTAATTGGGTAAATAATTATTTTTTATTTTAGTATAAAAAATATGTTTTAGTTAGTCAGAAAATGTAATATCATTGTAAAAAGGTAAAAAAAAAAAAAATAAGGTGTAGTTTTTATGTGTGACTTATTCGAATACCATTATAAAAGGTAAAAAATAAAGTTAAAAAATGAGGAGTAGTTTTTAAGTGTGAATTTTTGGACTTTGCGATGGATTTTTGGCCTGACGAATATGGCGATAACATTTGTGGCCAAATCTGGATTCGTGTTTTTTAAACTAGTTTTTTTGACTACATATATGGATTCAACACTTTCAACAATCCATAGGGCACTTTGATTGTGAAGATTTCTCCTGTCAAACTTATGATTTCAATGAATCCCTCTCGGATTCTAAACAAATTAGATTCAAAGAACTTTCCAAAAAAGTCACTCTTAAATACTACTAGAAAAATAATAATTAAAATAAGAAATCCATTATATATATATATATATATATATATATATATATATATATATATATATATATATATATATATATATATATATATATATATATTAATTGATATTGTTAAATATGATATTTTAAAAGTTAATATTTTAATTCAATTAATAAATATATGAAAATTCACTACTTTTAAACAATGGAAAAAGATATCATAACTCATTTGTTAAACCATCACTAAGGACACAATCATTAGATGTTATCCAAAAATTTAGAGCGACTCATCACTATTACTCAAGGAAAGCCATGTCACCTGGAATTACCTAAGGGGCAAGCTTTCACTCTTGCCAAATGCTTGTAAGTCTTGGGCTATTAACCTATTTCCTCTTATCCATGCAGCATAAATTTTAGGGCATACTCTATGAGAAATATGAATAATTTGATGACAACAATAAACACAATACTAATGAAATTTTCTAAATCACATGACTTGAAGCTACTGTACTAATTTGTAGAAGTTAATTCACTATCTCGAACAAGAATCACAGACATGCAAAAGGAAACATCATACACACACAAATATTTATCTAGTGGAAATAAAATTCTCAAAACCACTTACTATATATATATTGCATTAATTAGAGAATAGAAAAGAAATACATATGCTTGCTCAAGATCGGACACACCCTACAAGTGTATGGTCTATTCCTCTGCCCGAATGACTGATTCTACACAACGCTTAGCCAATTTTCAAGCCCTTGAACCTCATGTTTCCTTGTGTTGTTCCCTTGGGAAATCTACCCTATTTTTGAGGAATTCCACAACTTGGAATTAGGCAATTTCCTTAGGTCTTCCTTTGTCTACATTCACAACCTACACACATTAGAATATGCTACAACTCATAGTACACTACCTTGGAATAACCATCTCAATTGGTTAACTCGAATCCTATGCATGCAACAATTATTTTTGAGTTGATTGATTAGTTAACTAGTTCATCACTCAGTGTGGTTCAAGTTCCACTTCCACAACTTGACCACCACTAGTTCTTCTAATAGTTAGAACTAGTTAAACTCACAATAAATCAAATTAACTAAAATAGATTGCTACAAATTAGCAATCAAACATGTAGAACTTATCCCTAACTCCTCCAAGTCAAATTTACTGAGTAAACTGGTTGACACAAGCCATGTCACACAAGTTAACATCATGCAAGTTGTTTGCTGATGTGGAAATTCAAAATTTCTCTAGTTTGAGCCAATAAAACTCAAACTGAGAATTTCTTGATGCATTTTCAACACTCCCTCTTAAAAAGAGAGGGATTATCAACCACCCCTATCCTACACCTATGGAACTCAAACTTCCCTCTTGACAAGGCCTTTGTCAAAATATGAGCATCTTTTTGCTCTATTGGAATTTACTGCAACAACAGAAACTACCTCTCCACACAATCTTGTAGATGTTGATATCAGATATCAATATGCTTGGATTGATTCTTAAAAATAGGATTCTCAAAGGGCTTGATACAACTCTCATTATCACAGTAAATCATAGTAGTATGCATCATCTAATTAAACAAGGCAAGACATATCTTTCTCATCCAAACTGTGTCACATACTGCTTGACTTGCATTCATGTATTTTTCTTCTGTTGAGCTGAGTTCCATTGATCTTTGTTTCCTTCTCTACCAAGAGACTACTCTAGATCCAACGCTAAAAATTCCACTTTATTTACTCTTTCGACTTGATGGAATTCTTATCGAATCTACAACGGTGAAGCCACACAGCTTCACTCCCTCTATCTGATTGTACCAAGGTACAAACTAGGTAGTGCCTCTGAGGTACAATAGAACACACACCTACTTGACTACATAGCACATGTCTGGTTGTGTGTTCACAAGATGCATGAGTGAACCCACCAACTACTGTTAAAAAATCACATCCACTTCCTCACTTGAAGTGGCATTCTCTTTCCTCCAGTTGATTACTAGAGGAGTTTCCATGGGTTTTCACCTGTCCTTGTAGAATATCTCAAGTATCTCGTTCGCATAGTTCACCTAAGAGAAATAGTTCCCCATCACCTTGAATTACTTCCAATCTAAGGAAGTAGTGCATGAGACCCATGTCATTCATCTCGCACTCTCTTACAAGGTACTCCTTGCAAGATATGATCAGCTTCTCATCACGAGTAGGGACCAAGTCATCAACTTATAAAAAAATAATCAACAATTTACCTTCTACTAAAATATGATAAAGGTTTCCATGTGATTCACTTTAGGTGAAGCCCAAACCGATGACATAGTTATCGATCCCAGTGTACCAAAAACAAGGTTCTTACTTGAGACGATACAATGCTCACTTGATTATGTACTAATGAGACTCTTGATCAAAAGTCTTAAAGCCGTCTAGTTGCTCGATATATGCCTCCTCCTCAAGAACTCAATTGATTAATGCAATTTTCACATCCCTCTCATGGATATTCCATCCCATCTACGAAACCAAAGAAAGGATTGATCTAATCGATGAGTACCTTTCTCTAGGAGCAAAGGTGTCACGCCCCCAGGCCTACGGTAGTCTTCCAACCATGTCCGGCGAGGTGCGGCACCACCGTACACTTTCTTTTTAACAATACTTGTGCACATGGACTACGCCTTTCCACATTAACATACTTAGTTTGTGTTTCTCAACCGAGTAAAATGCATTAACCTTTATACTTAATGAAGCCCATACACATTCATTAACCAATATGCAATTAAACCGAGAACATAACAATTGCACACAAGTATAAAGGGAGGGGCAACTCCCGAACAAGTCTGCCCGATAACAATATATTATGAAAATCTTCAATAATACATCATACAAGTGTGCCTGGCAAAATCCAAGGCCAACACTTAGAAATATTTACAACAAGGCAAAGACGGCCTTATAATGCATATGCTAACTCCTTATGGTAGGAGGGTGCTCAACCGAGACACAAGACCTCATCCTTTAAGTTCTGCATAAACCGGGTACCAAACTTCCTCAACCGTGACAACACTTCACATAACCCAATCTTAGAACATGCGAGAATCTCCTTAACACTTATGCGCATGAGTTATGCGCATAACTCAAGTCTTCGCACTTCCCTCTTGTCCTTATGCGAAGGTAATCCAAGCGAAGTTCGATGATGAGAATGAGCTCCATCCTTCATCAATATATACGCTCTCTTCCATATGCTTTAAGGGGGTTGCATCACTCATGGCCGACCCCACTATTTCACATATATGCCCACGTATATATATTATATTATTCTTATTATTTTAATTAACCACACATATTTATATATGCCTCCATATAATATGCTTATGTGTTTATTCGAAGCCCCAAATGAGCCCAAAGCTTTTATGTTTATACGTACTCCATTATGGGTTTATGGAAGGGTGTCTAGCCTTAACGCTGAACCCTATAACTCACCACATACGCCCACAACATACATAATAACACGTCAGCTTTACTCCATGGTTCATCGCATATGAAATAGGTTCCCACACTTAATTTATTTAAGAGTTTCTCCATCGTCGCATATGCATTTCGTCACATTATTTCGTCGCACCACAACCGGCTGCTTCGTCGCAGGGTCAGGTCGCCCGCCCGGGTCGCCCGCCCATCGTGCACGGGTCGCCCGCCGGGGCGCTTGCACATCGTTCACGGGTCGCCCGCCCATCATGCACGGGTCGCCCACGGGTCGCCCGGTCATCGTCTGGTCATGTCCACTCTTGTCAACTCGCCGCGCCTGTCCGTCGGGTCATCGTGCACGCCTGCGCCCGCACCAGCTCGTCGTGCTTTCCGCCGGGTCGTCGTGCCCGCCCGCGCCCGCACTTGCTCGTCGCACTGTCTGCCGGGTCATCGTGCACGCCTGCGCCCACACCAGCTCGTCGCACTGTCCGCCGAGTCGTCGTGCCCGCCGCGTCCGCACCAGCTCGTCGCACTGTCCGCCGGGTCGTCGTGCACGCTCGCGCCCGCACCAGCTCGTCGCACTGTCTGCCGGGTCGTTGTGCATGCTCGCGCCCGCACCAGCTCATCGCACTGTCCGTCGGGTGACTCGCTCGTTTGTTAGCTCGTCGGGTGACCCGCCCGTGTAGACCCGCGCCCATCGTGCACGGGGCGCCCGCCCATCGTGCAAGGGCACCCGCCCACCGTCGTGTGTGCCTACCCGGGTCGCGCCCACCGTTCAACCGCCGTGTGAAGGGGTGTTTGCCCGTCGCACTCCTGCCCGAGTTGCGAGGGCCTTACATCCTCCTCCACCCGAAATCGTTGTCGACCTCGACAACATACCATCTCGGTAGCTCTCCACCAAGATCATCATCAACAGGAAGTCATCTCAATCCATGATGATCAATCATCATGTGTCGCCCTCATGAGAACTGCTGCCATGATACTCCAACACAATACTAACATATCTCTGTACATGCCGGCCCCATGTCTGAACTAGTTGGGTGATCAGTCCAACCGTCACGCTCAACCCATGAGAATGCACATTCTCATGTCACCATCAGTTTTTCCTCAAAGCATCCTGTCACATTTCGAACTCGATCAAGAATCCATTCATATAAGTAAACCCTGCTTAGGTCCATGGAACTCTATCCACCTCATCTGCAACATGTTGTCCATGATGTTTGGTTTCAATGTGCCAGAAGTGATTAGCCACATTTATCCCAACATCATCATGTGTGTAAAGATAGTTGAGTCTCGGCTCAACTCATGCCCAAGTGTTGCCACCAAGGCATCATCGTCATCATTGTGACCCCATCACCTCAAAGTGTCTCATCGATCCTCCACATCAAGTCACTCTTCCAAGCCATGCCCATACATGTACTTTGGAAGTATGCATCCCATACTGCATCAAAGTCTCCTGACCTCAGCTCCTCAATGCATCAGATCTCTAAGTCCACCATGTATGAAGTCCCTAAAAGCCACAACAATCTCATGTCATCATGAGCTCCATAAACCATCCCCAACCAACATCTTAGCAAGCATACAAGTCTCGGCCAAAAGGTCCTTCCAAGATGCCTCAGCTCTCCATGTAGTAGGAATGCTCCATAGTTGCTCACAACTCCATCCAAGTATCCAACCTGATATCCACGACTATGTTGTCCATGTAGTCCAACCAAGTAGACACATCACAACATCGGTCATCCTCATCCAAGCTGCAATCTTCGGTTTAGTGAACTCGATCACCCTACCATCTCATCATGTCATCACGAGTCCCTTCCATCACAGCTCCACCAAAGTGTCCATCAAGACTATCCCTTGGTCTTGGCCATGAGAAGTCCACCCAAGGGTGTGCCCTTCAGTCTGTCCATGAGTCATGCCGGGCACTTAGCCATGTGGCTAAAGCATGACCCAATCATCCACAATGATCATCAAGTTCCACCCTTGTCACGGGCCTTTGCACTTCCAACCATAAGGTCACAAGTAGCCCCGACAATTCCTGCAATAGTTGACAATCCCTGCTTCTCCATACAAGGTTCCATCATAGTCATCCATGGTAAGATCCTCCATAGCATAGGCAAACTGGCTTTGCCTTCCACTGCACACGGTCCATCTACCAAATTCCCAAATGAAACACAAGTACCAATACTTACTTCATCATCATGAGGCTCCTCCATGTGAGTGACCTCATCCATACATGTTGACAAACTGCACGATCCTAGTTCAACTTGATCAGCCTCAAGTTCACGCTTCATCGTAGTCATGTCTGCAACATCTTCATCATAGAAGGGGACAACAATAACCTTGTTGTCCTTCAAGAAATCCCGTCCAAGTATCATATCGAAGTCATTCATCTCCATCGTAATGAAGTCCAACTGGCCTCTCCATTATTCTATCTGTATATTACATTGTGTACCAAACCGACCACCTTAGCTCTAGGGCTCACTGCCTTGATCTCCATAGTAGATGTCAGCCCAACCTCTTCTGCTAACCGTGTAGTCACAAAGTTATGTGCAACATTCGTGTCTACCAGGGCTTGAACGGTTTTACCATAAACCATCAAGTCTATGTAACCCAAACTGTTCTCCATAACCTTTGTCACGAGCAACCCTGCTCAAACCGAGTCTTGAAATCTTCACGAGCAACCCTGCTCACCAGCTCTGACCGAGCTCTGATATGCTTCAACACCTGAACCTTGTTTAGGTCTCTACGAGCAACCCTGCTCTGATACCACCTGTCACGCCCCCAGGCCTACGGTAGTCTTCCAACCGTGTCCGGCGAGGTGCGGCACCACCGTACACTTTCTTTTTAACAATACTCGTGCACATGGACTACGCCTTTCCACATTAACATACTTAGTTTGTTTTTCTCAACCAAGTAAAATGCATTAACCTTTATACTTAATGAAGCCCATACACATTCATTAACCAATATGCAATTAAACCGAGAACATAACAATTGCACACAAGTATAAAGGGAGGGGAAACTCCCGAACAAGTCTGCCCGATAACAATATATTATGAAAATCTTCAATAATACATCATACAAGTGTGCCTGGAAAAATCCAAGGCCAACACTTAGAAATATTTACAACAAGGACAAGACGGCCTTACAATGCATATGCTAACTCCTTATGGTAGGAGGGTTCTCAACCGAGACACAAGGCCTCCTCCTTTAAGTCCTACATAAACCGGGTACCAAACTTCCTCAACCGTGACAACACTTCACATAACCCAATCTTAGAACATGCGAGAATCTCCTTAACACTTATGCGCATGAGTTATGCACATAACTCAAGTCTTCGCACTTCCCTCTTGTCCTTATGCGAAGGTAATCCAAGCGAAGTTCGATGATGAGAATGAGCTCCATCCTTCATCAATATATATGCTCTCTTCCATATGCTTTAGGGGGGGTGCATCACTCATGGCTGACCCCACTATTTCACATATATGCCCACGTATATATATTATATTATTCTTATTATTTTAATTAACCACATATATTTATATATGCCTCCGTATGATATGCTTGTGTGTTCATTCGAAGGCCCAAATTAGCCCAAAGCTTTTATGTTTATACGTACTCCATTGTGGGTTTATGGAAGGGTGTCTAGCCTTAAGGCTGACCCCTATAACTCACCACATACGCCCACAACATACATAATAACACGTCGGCTTTACTCCATGGTTCATCGCATATGAAATAGGTTCCCACACTTAATTTATTTAAGCGTATCTCCATCGTCGCATATGCATTTCATCACATTATTTCGTTGCACCACAACCGGCTGTTTTGTCGCAGGGTCGGGTCGCCTGCCCGGGTCGCCCGCCCATCGTGCACGGGTCGCCCGTCGGGGCGCCCGCCCATCGTTCACAGGTCGCCCGCCCGGGCACCCGCCCTTCATGCACGGGTCGCCCACGGGTCGCCCGGTCATCGTGTGGTCGTGTCCACTCTTGTCAACTGGCCGCGCCTGTCTGTCGGGTCATCGTGCATGCCTGCGCCCGCACCAGCTCGTCGTGCTGTCCGCCGGGTCGTCGTGCCCGCCTGCGCCCGCTCCATCTCGTCGCACTGTCCGCCGGGTCGTCGTGCACGCCCGCGCCCGCACCAGCTCGTCACACTATCTGCCGGGTCATCGTGCCCGCCCGCGCCCGCACAAGCTCGTCGCACTGTTCGCCGGGTCGTCGTGCACGCTCGCGCCCGCACCAGCTCGTCGCACTGTCCGCCGGGTCGTCGTGCCCGCCCGCGCCCACACCAGCTCGTTGCACTATCTGCCGGGTTGTGTGCACGCTCGCGCTCGCACCAGCTCGTCGCACTGTCCGCCGGGTGACTCGCCCGTTTGTTAGTTCGTCGGGTGACCCGCCCGTGTAGACCCGCGCCCATCGTGCACGGGGCACCCGCCCATCGTGCAAGGGCGCCCGCCCACCGTCATGTGTGCCTACCCGGGTCATGCCCACCGTTCAACCGCCATGTGAAGGGGTGTTTTCCCGTCGCACTCCTGCCCGAGTTGCGAGGGCCTTACAAAAGGTCTCCTCATAGTCAATCCCCTCCATCAGAGATTATTTCTTTGCCGCAAATCTAGCCTTGTACTCTTCTGTGATTTTGTTTGCTTCCCTGTTCACTTTGAAGATCCATCTCAAACCCACAAGTGATATGTCTATTGGTCTTGGGACCACTTCAAAAACATTATTCTTCACAATGGATTTTTATTCCTCCACCATTGCATCCAAACATATTGGTTTCTCTACTGCTTCCTCAAAATAGAATGGCTTAGTCTCTACTAGCTCATTCATAAGAGGCATGTAGCTAACGTACCAATCTCATGACTTCCTTTTCCTATGTTGATTTGAAGGAGCACCCACATTCTCCCTTGCATCTTGCAAAATTATCTTAGCTTCTCTACTTCTCTTCTTGCCTTGTTTAGATTGTTCTTCTTGAGTGGTTGTCTCCATTATCTTCTCCTCAACTTCTGGCTACTCCACAACATCCTAAGGCTCCTCCTTTGGAGCTAAAAGATCCTCCTCTAGTGGAATCTGAAACTCCATCTCAAGAGAGCACTGCATGGATTGGTCTTCATCAAATTTGACATTGTGTCACACACCTTTCCTTCGAAGGGATTGAAAATATACATGGTAGTTGTGGGGAGTTTCTGTGTAACCCAAAAATACTCCCAACTTTGTTTTCAGCTCTATCTTATTAATTGGTTCTTTTGAGACATAGAAATAGATAGAATATCAAAATATCCTAAATTAGTACACATCGATCTTCTTCCCCAAGAATGCTTCCTCTGGTGTGATCATTCCAAGAATCTTATGTAGACCCTTGTTTTGCAAATAGACTACTATGTTGCATGCTTTAGCCCACAATTGGAGAGGTAGGCTTTGGTCATGTAACTTCACCTGTGCTGCTCCCACAATGCTTTGATTCTTCCTCTCAGCCACCCCATTATGTTGTGGGTTGTGTGGTGTTGTTTGCTCTCGTCGAACCCCTTCTTTTTCTCATAAAATTTTTAAATTCATTCGACACGAACTCACCTCCATTGTCACTCCTAATATCCTTCACCTTCTTCCCTGCTTCTTTCTCCACAAGTGCCTTGAATTATAGGAACTTCAAGAAATTCTCATCCTTCTTCTCCATGAAGAAGGTCTAGCACCTCCGCGAATATTCATCAATAAAGATAACAAAATACATGTTCCTAGAAATGGAGGTTGTCGAGAAAGGTCCACAAACATACAAGTGGATCCTTTTAAGGGTTGCGTGTCCTCTGCAAAGTATTTTGAATGTTTATTAAAATTTTGGTACTTATTTTTTTAAATTGAAAATTAATTTTTAAATTTTTAAAAATTGAATTTCAAATTTTTTGTTGATGGATGGCTACTTTTATGTGATTTAAATAAAATTTTCAAAATTAAAAGTTATAAAAAACATCTAATTGCCAAGTGTCATCATAAATTAATTATCTATTCTTTCTCAAATTTATGGATTTTTCCATAATTAATTAATATTACCTTTCACTTTTACTAACCATGGAAAATGACCAATTAAAGAAACAAAAACAATCATGTTTCGAGCTTTTACTAACCGTGGAAACTAACTGATTTAAGAAACAAAAATAATCATGTTTCGAGCTTTTACTAACTTGGAAACTGATGGATTTAACAAACAAAAGCAATCATGTCGCATATTACACTAATTTTCCCTTTATCATACTTTTCTCTTGCTGATTTTATTATTGAATGGACTTGGTTCAATAAAAATAAAATTTAAGTCAAAAATACAATAAATAAGAGAAAAAAACATATAAAATTTAGAAAAAAAGTTGTGTGACTAAATTTTTTTATTTTAATATACTATACATTTTAATTTTTTATATTAGATGTTTTATTAAGTATGAATTCTTTGTCAAACGACTAAGACTGTACAATATACTTCATACCAATTTGTTTTAATACCAATTTGTTTTTTCCAAAATAGAAATTCTACAATAGATTATTTTTTTACCGATGAATGAGTAATTTAAAATTAAGTAAATAGTTTGTTACAATAATCAGATTTTTGAAAAATTATCTCTCTCTCTCTCTCTCTCTCTCTCTCTCTCTCTCTCTCTCTCTATATATATATATATATATATATAATAAATAATTTTTAGACATTGTAATTTCTCCTCCTTAGTAAGTTAAAGATGGAATAAAATGTCCTCAAGCATATCTCAATAAAGTCTTAAGTTTTGTAACAAAGGATGATGTTGGAACTAATGTTTCATCCAAAATTATGTATGAACCTATCTCTATTGGACTCCAATATTATCAAGTCCATTAATTACTTCTCTTACGTCACTTTGTCATTTTCAAATATGCTTCATTACTCGATTTATGAATTTTTTCAAGCATTCAATAATTACTATCAACTAAGTTTTGCAAAAAAGGTAGGTACTTAGCAACAACTTTTCATATTACACTTGTTTTAAATGTATTTGTCAT
Organism: Pinus tabuliformis; assembly: GCA_031772625.1. Lineage (NCBI taxonomy): Eukaryota > Viridiplantae > Streptophyta > Pinopsida > Pinales > Pinaceae > Pinus > Pinus tabuliformis. The sequence goes on along the minus strand of CM062820.1, from coordinate 1,003,393,148 downwards.
TTCACATAGTTTTAGAGAACCAAAAGGTTATAGAGATATTATAACCATTTACGAGTGACTTTTTTTTATAACTTTCATAAATATATATAATTCAGGCTTTTTCTTAATAATAATTTTAATTTTTTTAATTAACTCAAATTCAAAATTTTAAATGTATAGACTGCTATTTTAGTGGTATATAAGGCTTAGAGTGTAATCTATCATCATAGAACACATTAGAATCATGATTCCATAATAAAGTTTCCATAACAAAATAACTAAACTATAAGTATAAAATGTGTCGATTTGACAATAAACTCCTAGCATCATACAAAATTGGACCTCCATGCAAATGGAGCATGATTTTGATGATTTTCTTCATCATGAGAGTCTACGGGATCGATAATTGGACCAACTATATTCAAATGAGTGATGCTAAAGTCGTAAACAGTAGCAAAATTAAATATAGAAATGAAATATTGGGATACCATTAGCATAGAATTGCTACAATTCCTCAGTTTAACTTTTCATACTGTTGGTATTGTCTTCAACCCTCTATACCCACATTCTTTGTTCAATGAAGATATCCATGGTAGAAATAGTTTCAGAGACCAATTGATTATATTGAATCTGCAACTCTCAGATAGCCTCTTGAATGTACTCAATTTCTTATGCCAAAATGGAAGAGTTGTTTGTCCTTATCATACTGAGTATGAAATCCACCTGCCATGATACCAACAAAATAAGGCACACCTGGGGATATACCAGGTGCCAAGCCACTACAACTCAAACCCAATGTTGAGAAAAGTTAAGAATCATAAAATTGCTAGAACATCCAAAGTCACGCATGGAAACAAAAGTAACCTAAAGAAAAGTAGCAAGCGATGTAGAAGAACCCAACTACTAATATAATCAAAATGACATCACAAGCAAACCCAAAGAACTACCTCAACGTCACAATTCTCATTCAGGGTTACCATTTTTTTCTTTTCTATTTTATTGACTACATTAGGCGTATTGTTGCCCCCTTTTGTTTCTGGTTTTCCTAGGAATTGCTGTAGTATCCTTATAAACTTTCCTGTGCTAGTTTACGACTACTCTACTTCCTGTGCTTAATACAATGTGTGTATTATTCCAAATGCCTCCTTATTAAATTCGTTATTTTCTCTGTTTACTTAGAAATTGTTTTAATATACTTAGAAGTATCCCTTTCTACCTCATTCAAACTATATGTCGAAGGGTCACAAGGACACCATTCATTTTGTTGATGTACTGTGAACAATCTAAGCTATTGGTTGAGCAATATCATACTAGTATTTTGTGTACAAAGAATGTCTTCCTTTACTAGTCAATAGCTCTATTTAGGGATCCTATTAGGAAGAAGGTTCACAATTATATGGATCGTATTGTGTAAATTAATATAACAACCCCTTCCTATATTATATATGTACTCCACCGAGGATATTGGCCCAATATATTCCATTGATTTGTCTATGACACCTTTTGGGTCTCTAATATTCCTTTTATATCTCTTCCATGATATTCATTTCCCAAAAGACGAGAATGTCTATTAAGCTATCAACACTATAGTGTTTATGCACTATGATTCACTGTACGTCCCGAATAACTTGTGTGCGCATTAGTTAGAACCTTACTCTTCCTAAGGTTGATAGCTTATGTTAATGTTTTTAGATTAATGCAGCACTATTTATTTGTCTTCTCATGTTTTCTATTGAATCTCTAGAATTTGATTAAAAGCATTACCCTCCTATGCGTGTATTACCCCTATAGCTACCACGTTGGATTAAAACTAATTCTTCTAGAGTAGTGTGCCCAATCATTGGATACAAACTCATGTGGTTGACATGAAAAACCTTATTTCGTTCACTTGGGTAGTCTACGTTGCAATAAATGAGTGGAATGGATGATGTTGATGCCTTGTATCTAATCTAATGGTTCGCGACATAATTTCCAACCCAAATTCTCCTTTAATGACCCTTACTCCACATTTGGACAACAAGAACGATGAATCCATTGAGAAACCCTGTTCCACAGAGTTTCTACACACACCTTCCACCTATAATGTGCCATATGAGCCTTGTGACATGATGGTAGGTTGATCACCTACATTGGGGTCATTATTTGATTCACATTATGTATATATTTGATTATGCAATTTTTGTTACTTCATAATTTGTATTTATTCTTTCCCCCCTGTTGTAGGTTGTTAGTTGGAGGCAATGGTTCATTGTGACCTTCATATAGTAATTTCATTCCTTTGGGTGTTGTAGTCTTTGAGAAATCCCTCTACTTCATATATCGAGAACACTGCACATTATTGGGTAATCTATTCTAATTCTAATTCTAGTTTTGTTTTCTTAGATTCTGTAATAGATTTACGAGAATATTACTAACTACTGTCTACTTCTTATGTCTTGCGATGCATAATCTTTTCCAGCATAAAACCAAAGTAGGGAGAATAATTCTATTAAATGTTCAGGTTTTAGCATTTTGTTTGATCACTGAAAACTTTCTCTGTTATGATTTTTTTTTTCACAAATCAATTATTCTCATAGTTTCACCAAAATACTTTGGAATGTGAGCCCTCCTGAAATAATGGCTTAAAATTTGGGAAGCCCTTTCAAACTCGTGCTGGTAATTTTATAGTGCCTCTAAGATTTTTTGTCCAGTATAGACAAAATTTGGGAATCTTTTAGATTTTGAAGGTTTTCCCTGCTATTATAGAGTTTTCCCCATTACACTATACGTTATTCCAAAGGGTGTGACTTTAATTAAATATACATAGTCAATACATATTCTTTTTTTTTTCGGTGAAACCCCTGTATAGGTTACTTACTCTATACTACTTTATTTTCGTTTGGATTTTTTTTTTTTATACATTCTTATGTAAATTTTACTGTTATGGGTTCTATGAGATGCAACTTATATCACGGAAACTGATATCGACTCCACTCGACATGCAAATGTACATGGTTTCTTTGTCTTCTTCCGTTACACTCTCAACCCATGTTGTTTCAGCTGAATTTACCCCACCTGATATGCACCCATGTTGGCGTGCTTCTTCCCATGACTCATCATCACCTTCATGTAGTAATTTCATTCCTTCGGGTGTTGCAGTGTTTGTGAAATCCCTCTACTTCATATACGGACAACACTGCACATTACTTGGTAATCTGTTCTAGTTCTGGTTTTACTTTTCCGAGGTTTGATTTATGAGAATATTGCTAACTATTTCCTGCTTCTTATCTTCTTGCGACGCATAATATTTTCTAGCAGGAACGAAATTCATGATAATCATTCTATTAAATCTTCAGGTTTTGGCATTTTGTCTGATCACTGAAATCTTTTTCTGTTATTATTATTGTTTTTTACAAATACGTTAATCTCAGAGTTTCACCAAAAGGATATGAAATGCAAGCCCTCCTAAAATAATGGCTTCAATTTTGGGAGGCCCTTTCAAACACGTGCAGGTAATTTTGTTAGTGGCTCTAATATTGTTTGTCCAATATAGACACAATTTGGGAATCTTCTAGATTCTGAAGTTTTTCCCTGCTATTACAAAGTTTTCCCCTCTATGTTATACGTTACTCAGAAGTGTATGAATTTAATAGAATATGCACATTTAATACATTTTTTCCTAGTGAAACCCTAGTAAAGGTTACTAACTCTTCCCTATTTTATTTTGGTTTGGCTTATTTATGTTTATATGTTCATACACACAATTTCTTGTTATGGGTTCTATGTGATGCATCCTCTTACCCAGAAACTAATATCGAATCCACTTGACATGCAAATGTACCTAGTTTCTTTGTGCTCTTTAGTTACACTCTCAAATTGCATTGTTTCAACCCAATTTACCCTACTTGAGATGCACCCAGGTTGGATTTCTTCTTTGCATGGTTCAACCACTCGAGTCTCACAATTTTTATAACCAGGTCCCTGGAGTATGATCCCCTTATTTGTACTTAGTTCATAAATAATGGAATCATAAATTAGAGTTATCAAACTTATGATTTTGCCGTTCTTTCTACCTACTACTCTAGTTAAATATAAACCCTCCTCTATGCTTGTATTAACTATGAGGTTTATTCCATGCATACTTCTCGGGTATGGAGACAAACCTGGGTCGCTATACCCATCTAGTGAAGTCTTAACATAATGAAGGGACTCTTCACCCTTACTAAACTATGAACCATTCACTCTCTAAATGATATTGTAATTCTTTTGTATTAATGAGGATATTTATATTTTGACTTGCACACATTGTTATTTGTTCCTATGGTACAATGAGATTATAATTTTATTCTCTTTAAACCTATATAACCATGATGTGTGTTTTTTTTTAAAGATTTTAGAACCTAAATATCTTTGCCTTTCAATCGCTTTCATTTTTTTCAATATTTGCATTGATATTATATATCCATGTTTTTGTTCTTTGCATGTCTTAGACTCTTATATTCATGTCGCAAATGCATAATTATTATGATATATTTAGGTATATGCAAGATTAATAATTAATTTTTCTCTAGATAAAATTACTTTGCTATTATCGTCAAATGGGTTAACAATTGATAAGGGAAGTTAATGTTTGTGCATGTCAAAATATTTATAATAGAAGTTTCGTATGTGTACTCTATATCTAGTAAATTCACTAAATCTCTATTTATTCCACTACATAAAATATTTCTAACCTAAGGGAGAGATATTTATGTTAACATTATTATACTAGTTAATTGTATACTCAATGAATTATGTGATATTGGCCAATGTAATATTGGTTGGGTGTATATATTATCAATCACACCCAAATTAGATTTTGGTACACATTTTCTACCATTGTTCTTTCATCCTTTTTCATGATTAATTTAATCCTTACAGTGCTATGGTATTTTAACATGTGTCAACCCTTGTGATGTCAGTCCCAAAATTCCTGACCTTCTCCACTTCCCATATCCAATTCCATTGGTCTACATTTTAGTCTCATTGCTATATTATCAATTTCCTCTTACACACACTCTATACCAAAAGGAGAAATAATCTCCTATAGGTATCAATGCTATAGATTCTACAAACCATCTTATCCCTCTTTCCTATTTATTTTTCTCATAATCTCTATCCTTAATAAATTCCATTCGCTTATTTCGGTTTACAATTAATTTTATCCATAATACTTACATAAGAACTCGATGTTCTCTATTGAATTCAATCATTCACATATAAGAAATTTCTTTTGCCTACTATATATATATATATATACATATATATATATATATATATATATATATATATATATACACACACACACACACACACACACACACACACAGATATATATATATATATATATATATATATATATATATATATATGTATATATATGTGTGTGCGTGTGTATTCTCCCTTATTAAAAAACAATTAAATACATAAATTAACAAAAACCCAAAAACCATAATCACTAGAGTCAATTGTAGAGTCTGCACGCATGATAAAATAGTAGTATCCGAAATCCGCACACCTCAAAATTCATGGCATAATTCACATGCATTAAAATAATTGAAATATTAACATGAAGCGGAATTAAAGGAATTATTCAGATTCATCAAAATAAATGTAGAATTAATCACATAAATAATTATGTAAAATTTTTCTAACTTGAAATCACGGTACTATATCAGAGTTAATGAGCACACCCACCACCCAACCATGAAATATACCTCTAGTTCCCCCCAAGCTACGAGTAATTTACAAAGGATCAATAACCTCTAATGATGCCTTCAACTGGCATTTAATACGTTTATTTTGTGATAAAAGTTCCTCTAGCGTCGTCACGCTTTTGTGAATCTTTTCATCCACTTTCCTAGGCTTTTTCATAAAATCTTAGCTTTCTCTCCCGTGGCACTTTTATATTTTTCCCAGCTTAGCATATTTCTCCAACTAAGCCACTCAATGAATTTTTCTCTCCCATCCATCAATATTATCTATAATTTCATCTAGACTTCTTATCATGACAGAATTATCCAATCTCATTTACCAATGATATTTTATTGTTTTTTTTCTTTGGAAAGAATATCATTTCTATCTGTCTCATTCCGAAGCCCATACAATTTTATTATTATTTATTAATAATTATTCATTTTCATAACTGATCCAATATTCTTCCTGGATTTCTTTCCATTCTTTCTAACCTAGTTCAATCTACCAAACAAGATTACAACCACAGAGGAATATTACATTCTACTCCCCTTTTATTAACATAGTCCTCAGTGTTTGTTGCTCAGTTTGAAAATTCCTGAAACCTTGTTGGATAAATTTTCTTCTATTCATATTCTTTCTCTCATGTGTCCTATTCCGAATTAAAGGCTTTCATTTCATTTATCCTTAACAACAACTCAATTCCAGAGTTAGATCTATTTTTGGTTTAAGATACAACTGGTTCTGCCACACAATCTCCCTTGGCTCTAACTGTATCATTTCCACTCAATTGGATGATAGTTATCATGTACCTACCTCTTCAGTAATGATACATCAAAGCATTTTAATTCTTAATATGACTGAGAAATACTAATTGATAAATTATGGTTCCTACTCTCCTAGTTTTGTTCGGTCTTAGTATTTTGCTACACTAACTAATTGATAAATTATGGTTCCTACTCTCCTATTTTTGTTTGGTCTTAGTATTTTGCTACACTCTTCGTGTTGTTGGATAATTTCAACTTTTCTCAAAATCAAAAGGAAAATACTTCCTATCTTTCACACTTTTAATCTGCACTTTAATTCATCTAGTGTGATGACTCAATTATGAAGCGTACATACTCTTACATTTATGCCATGTTCCTCTTCTAGCACATTGGTATACATGTTGATTATGTGCTTCTTAATTTTTACTTGCACTCAACATATTTTCCACATCCATCCCACAAGATCAACACCATAAATATATTACTACAATAGATACAGGGGCCATTCCCATTAACATGAATATCGTCTACTTATAAACTTCAATATACAAAATTGTACATTGCTTTTCGCATTTCTCACATAAAGATAACAATTATCAAGGGAGTGTTTGTAGCATATTAAATATTAAATATCATTGTATCGATTGTGCATATATTATTTTAGCCATTTTCATTGTTGCTATGTTATGATTAAAATATCCTTCCAGTGGAATTAATGATGTCTACCATTCGTTGTTTTTCCTATGTATTCACAGTCACCAATGTTGGTAATCAAAAGTATTTCACTCTCCAAGAATTTTCCTGATTGACCCAACAAAATGTACTTCACAGGGTGTTACACCTTCTTCCCTTTATTTCCATCCTTTCAGCGTGGTTTTTTTTTCACTGCTGTTACAACAATACAAATTTTAAATCCCGACAATTTTGAGATTTCTTATTCTTATGAGTATCACTAATTCATAGTTTCTTAACTCTTATTAGTTCTACTGTAATTTATAATTTTTATCTTCGTACTCTCAAACCAAATACAAAAATCTATTACTTTTTTAGGTGTAAAACATCCTACTATTCTTTCTTATATCTTGTTGCTTTCATCCCAAGGTGACTTAATCATGTCCATGCTTATGGTGCTACCATTTGTTTTCTTGTGTAAACTTTTTCATTTATAACCCTCCACAATCATTTTACAGTGGGAGTTTATACATTGGAACTTAATCTATAGATAATGTTTCTGATTTCCTCAATATAGAGATCAACAATTCAACTATCTACTTCCTAGGTAACAAATTTATTTTCTTTCCCAAAAATCTTATCAATTGTTCAAAACCATTACATTCAAAACTTCCTTGGTAGTTTAATTCTCAACAATAAAGGTTTAATAATTAGAATATGTATGCAATTTAACAATTTTTTTTCTAATGACAAAGATTTTCTTATACATTTTGTTCCTACAAATACTTGGTATTCTTAATTTCTAGTTCAATTTCTTACCTTATTACTTTACTCCATCATGATAACCTATAGTGGATTCCATGTATTACCTTTTATCATACAAAATTAATTGTACAAGGCTACTATTTTCTATTACCGTTACTGCTTTTATCCTACCTAAGGTTCTTAGTATTTAATACCATTATTCTTCTATTATTATTTCTTAATTAATGATAGTTCATGTATTTCATAGAATTTATTATGGATCCAAAGCATATTCTTACCTTCATTTTTTCTCACATAACCATCTCTAGCCCAATTTCTATTTCTAGTGCAGATTTTCCATAGAATGTATCATTGATTTTAGTTGCTCTCTCCACTTTTCAACATTATGTGACTTAGACCACTTGTCCCTAACTGATCATCTCAACACCATAGATGTTAATAGACTTGGTGTAATGGCATTGATGACTCCTCCATTTCCCATATGAACTGTTATTCACATGAAAGTTAGATTTTATCATCACATTAGACACAATCTTACTCATTGGAAAGAATAATGGTTTTCAACTTTGGCTTTAATATAAGAAAACAAGAACTTATATGTGCACATTCCCCATCCACTTCTAAAATCTGGCACATGTTTTATTCTTCTTTCTCTCAAGTCCACCATGTATATTTATTTTAAATTGTAATTAGATGAATATAATTCCTAATATAATTTAGTTATTGAGGTAAAAAAAAATATTGTCCAACATCTCTTGAATCTTAACTACCCTTTTCTTCTAACATTGAAATACAATAGTTAATTGGTAGTGAAGTGGTCAATACCCTGTACAAATATAGATTACTACCCTCAGTTAGGCTTTAAGGAAAAGGATTTCAACCTCATTTTCCTGATATATTTCTTTTAGATTTCCTGAATTGTTTTTTTCGTAAGTCACAATTTCATTTCACTACATAATTTCAAGCATATTTTTTTTTTACTTACTTATATGATATTTCAGTCCCTTATATCATTAATATCATTATGAATACCCCATTTCAGGTAGCGTATCAAACTGGAGAAATACTCTCCCACGACTATCCTATTGTTGCTTCTTACTAGAATTGAGTATATATATTTTCTTTTTCTACTGGTCCAAAACTTATAAATGTTTCAACTATGTGTCTATTGCGAGTTGATGGAGTTATGTTGATTTAAATTTTCATAAATACCAAATGAAAACAGTTTAGGAAACAAAAAATACTTTGTATTACATTCTCTAAGTTGCGTGTTTCAACTTTATGGTAAGATAAATTGACATATAAGAAATTCAACCTTAAGCAAAGTCAAAGTCTTGTGACAGGTCTGCATATACCCTTAACCTAATAGAGGGAGTTTACAATCCAATACTTTATTTAGCTCAACATATTTTATGATAGCTTTTAGAAATCAGTTAATCTTAGAGTTTCACCAGAATATTCTAGAATGTGAGCCCTCCTGAAATAATGGCTTCAATTTTGGGATTCCCTTTCAAACTCGTGCAGGTAATTCTTTTATTGGCTCTAATATTCTTATTCCATTATAGACACAATTTGGGAATCTTTTAGATTCTAAAGGTTTTCTGTGCTATTACAAGTTTTCCCCCGTACACTATAGGTTATTCAGAGGGGTATGAATTTAATAAAATATACACAGTTAGTACCTATTTATTTTTTTCCCCAGTGGAACCCCGATATATGTTACTAACCCTTGCCTATTTTATTTTTATTTAGATTATTTATTTGCACGTTATTATTCACAATTTCTTATTTTTGGTTCTATGTGATGCACCCTCTAACCTAGAAACTGATATCGACTCCACTCGACATGCAAATGTACCTGGTTCGTTTGCCTTCTTCAGTTACACTCTTAATTCACATTGTTTCAACTGAATTTACCCTACTCAAGATGCTCCTAGATTGGCCTTCTTCTTCACATGACTCAACCACTCCAATTTATAAATTTTTATAACCAAGTCCCTGGAGTATGCTCCTTTTATATGTACTTAGTTCATAAATAATGGAATCATATATTAAAGTTATCAAAATTATGATTTTGTCCTTCTTTCTCGTTACTACTCTAGTTCAATATAAACCCTGTTATATGCTTGTATTGACTACTAGGTTTATTTTGTGAGTCCTTCCCGACTATGGAGAGAAATTTGGGTCTTTATACCCATTCAGTGAAGTCTTAAAATAGTGAAGGGGCTCTCCACCTTTAGTAAACTATGAACCATTCACTCTTTTGATGACATTGTACATTTGTTGTATTAATGTGGATATTTATATTTTAACTTCGACACACTAGTTATTTGTTCCCTTGGTATAATAAACTATAATTTTCTCCTTTGGAAACCTGTATAACCATTCTGTGTTTTTTTTATATTTTAGAAGCTAAATATCTTTGTCTTTCAATGGGTCTCATTTTCTTTAGATATGCACATTGATATTGTATATCAATGTCTCTATTTGTTTCAAGTCTTATATTCATGTTTTAAATGGGTAATTCTTATGATATATTTATGTGTATGCCAGATTAATAATTACTTTGTCTCTAGAGAAAATTACTTCATTATTAACTTCTATTGGGTTAACAATTGATAAGGGAATTTAATGTTTGTGCATGTTAGAATATTTATAATAGGGGTTTCTCTTGTGTACTCCTCCATATCTAGTAAATTTGCTAATTCTCTATTTATTTCACTGCATAAAAAGATTTTTAACCTTAGGAAGAATTATTTTTGTTAACATTACTATACCTGTTGATCACATACTAAATGCATGATGTGATATTTTCCAAATCAATACTGGCTGAGTGTCTATGTTACCTATCGTGTCCAAATTTGACATCGGCACTTATTTTCTACAATGGTTCTTGCATCCTGTAATTTGATTGATTTCATCCTTACAGTGCTCTTGTATTTTAATACGTATCAACCCATGTGATGCCAGTTCTAAAATACTTGATCTTCTTCACTTCCCATATCCTATTCCATTGGTATATATTTTAGTCTCATTCCTATGTTATCAATTTCCTATTAGACACACTCTATACAGAAAGGAGAAATAAACTCTTATCGGTATAAATGTTTTATATTCTATAAACCAACTTGTCCCTCCTCCCTATTTCTTTTGCTCATAATATTTATCCTTAATAAATTTCATCCTCTTATCGTGGTTTATAGTTCATTTTATCCATAATACTTACATAAGAACATAGCATTCTCTATTGAATTTAAGCATTGAGATATAAGAAATTTCTTCACCTTACTCTTTATATATATATATATATATATATATATATATATATATATAGATATATAGATATATATATATATATATATATATATCACCTCGTTTCAATGTGCTTTCTTGCTTTTTGGAAAACATAAATTTTTGATAAAGAAATTTCTAAATTGTTTCCAAAGTAAATTGGATTTGGCTCCTTCTGAACATTTGAACTTTATTTCAATAATCTTCTCAACCACACTATTTGAAAATTTGTGGAATCTGTTGCCCCATATTTTTCCTCTGCAGAATATATTGAAACGATTAACTGTTTCTTGGATTCCTGTGAAATGATATTGGTTCCAAGATGAAAATCATACCATGAGGTGCCTTTGTGATCATCTAAACTCCATGCTAAAACTAAAGTCTGTATAACCTGAAAGTGAACCATTTTCAGAATGTGTATAGAACAAAATATAGTTTATGGTCTTTGAGATATACCTTAAGATCCTTTTTTCAATATTCCAATGAGTAATATCTGGTGATTGCATAAACCTAAACGTAAAACTTGATGGAAACATGATATCAGGTCTAGTTGAAGTGAGATACAATAAACTACCAACTAGACTTTTATACAATGTGGGATACACTTATGGTGTTATATCTTCTTTGCTCAGTTTGGTGCCTTGCAAAGTTGGTGTATCAGCTGGTTTATAAGTGGTCATTCCAAAATTTTGGGTGATGTTAGTCGCATATTTTTGTTGACCAATGAAAATTCCATTAGCAATTCCATGAATTTCATGGCATAAGAAGTATTTCATGACCCCTAGATCTATCATATCAAACACTTTTTTTATTGCTTCTTTGATGTCTTCTAACATCATATTGCTAGTATAAAGAAGATCATCTATATAAAGGCATACAATAATAATCTTAACTTCAAGAGCTTTGGTATACAAAGTTGGCTCATGGTTGTTTTTGCAAAAACCACGTTTGGTGAGATAGGTGTCAATGTGACTCTACAAAGCTTTCTTCATTATGTATACCTTATGCTCCTATAATGGATATTCAAAATGAGGAGGCTACTCTACATAAATGTCTTCTTGCATTATACCATTTAGGAAGGTAGATTTTACATGAAGCTGTTAGACTTTCCATTTTTGTTGAGCTGATGTGGATAAAATGGTTCTGACAATGTCTAAACTTGCTACTGGAGCAAAGGTTTTACCCTAGTCGACACCAAATTGTTGTGAGAATCCTTTCGCAACAAGTCTTACCTTATGTTTATCAATTTCTCCATTTTCACTCAGCTTGGTATTATATACCCATTTTACATAAATTATGGTTTTGTCTCCTGGGAGATCAACCAATTCAAAGGTCTGCTTCTTCTGTATGGTAGAAAGTTCTTGTTTGATTGCATCAAACCGTTTTTTCTTTAACTCCTTCAAACTGGGTTGATTGAGATGAAAGAAATGAAAACACATTCTGCTGGTTAAACTCATGCTCCTTGTCATATATTTATCTGATGCTTCTTGTTTTCTGAATATCTTTAGGAGATGTTGAATCGCTGGTGGATTCACTACTTAAAAAAGTACCATTTTCAGAATGGTATGGCTCTTCTTCAACTTGCAATATTGGTAGTTGTGGCGTATAAACTATATTATTTGAATCTTCATCAACATGATCAAACTAAGATTTATTTTCAAAAAATTTAACACCTCTTCTTAAAAAAAACTTCTTGGTAACTGGATTGTAATGACTGTAGGCCTTTTACTACTCACTATAGCCTATGAAAAAACATCTTCGACTTCATCATCGAGCTTGTTTATTGGCTTCTCAGGAACACGTGCAAAAGCTACTGATCCAAAAACTCTAATATGAGATACATTTAACTTTTTACCATCCCATGCTGCTTGAGGTACTATATCTTAGAGATAGGATGTTGGAGATCTATTGAGAAGATACTGTTACACTAAAAAATGTCACCATGACTATTTACAGTTAGTATGGCTCAATCAACAGTCATGCTACCCTCTTAGGCAAGTCTTATGCCTCTGCTCTCCATGTCAAACTCCAAAAAGAGAGAAAGTCTTGTATAAATGTATTTATCTCTGGGGACGCAGGTTCTCTCAAACTTACCTGCGGGGATGCTCCCAATGTTCACAAAAGCTGCGTCCAAAGACACTCTGTATGTAAAGGGACAGCTGCGTCCCCCTGTAAAAGTTAGAATGCGCAAGTTTCATCTTTAAAAAGTTACTTGTGGTCATTTCTAGAGCATTCTAGAAGGTTGTTCGACGTGTATTGGGCGCCTCCAGATGGTTCATGCACTCCTATCAAAGAGGAACTTATCCATCAATAAGGGAGTGATCCCATCCAAAGAGGGGACTATCCCATTGATGGTGGACCTGATTAACCTCCTCTTGAGTACTATAAATACAGGCATTGGGCCAGAAGGAGGAGAGGTTGAAACTATACATTTTCTAAGGGTAAATGCTGCAGGAATTAGGACTTCCATTTAGAAGCTTGTGAGGAGAGATTGCCATCTTTGCTTGTTCTATTTGGAAGTGGGTGAGCTTTGTCAAAGTAGAGGAAGACTCTTGTGGACCCTGGAAGGAGCTTGCACAACACCAAGGCTCAGGTTGTAATGGTTCCTTTTGATTACCTTTAATGCAAATTGGTCCATTCTTCTCAATAACTTGTTGTTTATGGGTTATTTCATGTACTCCTTGGTATATATGTTGAATATGCTTTGTTTTATGTTATAATCAGGTGCTATTTAATTGTTTGACTGTTGGTGATTGCAGGTTTTGGAGAAAAGGAGGAGCTCATCCAGATCAACAAAGCTTGGACTTCTACAACAGCGTTTGGACAAAGGTAAGAATGAAACACTTGATTTCCCATATCATAATGCATGTTTAGAGAAGGATAGCTCCAGTTTGTTTTGTTTGTCATTAGAATTTCTTAGACTTCTAGGAAGGTCGGTTGTGTCCGCACTTTTGACTGATTCCGTGTGACAGATACACTATTCTTGAAATTGCTTCATCTTAATAGTCATATGACAATTTCTTTTCACGAAGCATACATTTGGCCATGTTCATGATTTCTATTCACGAAGCATACATTTCGCCATGTTCATGATCAACTTGGTTTTCCTTTCTGCTAATCCATTCCATTATGGAGTATATCTTGTTGTGTTCTACATGATGATTCCTTGTTACTGACAAAAATATTTGAATTCATTGGAGATATACTCTCCTCTTCTCTCTAACCTAAGGACTTGTGATTGTATATAATTTATTTTTGGGAAAACAAACCCATGTCTTCCTTCTATAATCATCATTGAAGGTCAGAAAATAATTAATACCACTAGTGGATTTTGTCTACATTGGGCCACATATCTCTATATGGACTAGCTATAAAGTCTTTTTTTCTTTAGAAGAAGATGTGGGAAACTTATCTCTTCTATGATTTTCTAGAACACAAATTTCCCAATTACAATATTTTTCATTCATAACAAGAAGAATAATGACCATTGAATGTTTTTAAAGGAGACTTAGACTCTAGAACGAGATGTGACCATACCTAGAATGACATAGCAAAGACTCATCTATTCTTGAGACATTAAGGACTAAAGACTCTGAGAGATTTCGACTTCTAAGAGTCAATGGAAACATCCTATTCTTGGTTTTTTCAACCTTTATTATCATTCTTCTATTGGGAGGATTTTCATAGATATAACATGTGTTCCCTTGAAATATTACATCATAACCCTGTTCCATCAATTGACCTACACTAATGATATTATGCTTCATATGTGGAACATAAGAAACATCACGTATGTATTTATGCTTTTTTTGTCTAGTAATAATAGGGACAATACCTTTCCCTTCAGCTTTAATACAAGAATTATCTCCAAGGGTAATTTCTGATGTTATGGAAGCATAAAGATAAGAAAGAATATTATTTTTACTTGACATATGATTGATGCAGCTACTATATAACAACCAAAAGTCCTTGTTACAAGCGTCTTCAGAAAGACGGTAGGAAATAAACATTGTTTTAGTGTTTCTCCTTCATTGTTGGAGAGATGGACATTGCGACTTTGTTGATATGACTATTTATTTCTACATTCATGTTCATAATGCCAAAATTTCTTATAGTAATAACATTGGATGTTATATTTTCTCCATGTTTTTCTTCTCTTCATTTTCTTTTGTGGAGGTCTCCATTGATCCATTACGTGATCATGTTCTGATCTACCTCTTCCTAGCTTGCTACCACCTCTCTATCCTCTGCCTTTGCCTCTTCCAAAAGAGAGTTGTGCTTTGAAAGCTTGCTCCATGGATTCTTCTTCCACAATGGGTCTTGTTTTGTGTGCCATAAGTGATCCAATCAACTATTCTATAGAGAAAGTTGTAAAATGTTTGGATTCCAAAATGGTTGTTACAATCATGTCATATTTCTTGGGTAGGCATCAAAGGACTTTTCCAACAATCTTCTGATCTGCAATGGCTTCATGAATGATTTTGATCTAGTTGACTATTCAAATGACTCTAGTCATTAAATGATCCAAATTTTTGTTTCATTCATCTTCAAGGTTTCAAATTGTGCTCTTAATGCTTACAATTTGACTATATTCACTCTGTCATTACCTTGATACAAAAATTTCAAAATATCCCAAACTTCTTTTGTTATAGATGCGCTCGTTATAATTTCGAAGATAGAATCATCGAGTGAGTTTTGTATCCAACATTTGTCTCTCTACTCTGTATTTTTGAGTTATGCAATGACATTCCTCTTATTATTATTCATGGTTGCTAGCTGCTCTTAGTTCAAATCTACATAACCGTTTGGGAGGGTACCCCGGCATTCTTGGGCTTACAGAAATGCCTTCATTCTTAAAGACCAAAACTCCTAATTTTTTCCAAGAAAAGGTTGGGTGTATGGAAAGGATATAGAGAAAGCCATTTCCTCAAATTTGAATGAGAGCCCCCTTTTTTTTAATCTCCTTTTCAAGATTTAAAAAAAGAAATCTCTCAAAAAAAAGTGAAACACTTTTTTTTCAATAACGAAGTCCTCCTCTTTACCATTTTTTAGAAAATAATGTTTTATTTAAATAAACTTTTTTTTTAAAATAATTTATTTTAAATAAAAATAAATAATACAAAGTCCTTTTTTTTAAGATCACTTATACAAAAAATATTCGTTGTGAAATGAGGCCCTCCTTTTTTAAATAGTATCACTTCAATAAAAAAAACACCTTCCTAAATGTATTAAAATGGTTCCCTGTTAATATAGAGAAGATACCATTTTTTTAATAAGACAAAGTCTACCTTTTAATAAAAATAGAACAAACTTGCAACTTGACCTTCCTCATGGACCCTGCACAAAAATGGAGTTGAGCCAACGACTCGTCTCGTGGAGGAATAATGTGAACCTGAAGCTCATTCTCGCTTGAATGCCATTGAATGTTGCCAACACTCTTATCGATGGAGGAGGGTTGCATTGAAACATTGTTAGTGGGAATTTTGTAACCTTCCTATGATCAAGACATTTGTTCATTGCAAATGGGTGCGTTGATTCAAAAAAAAAATTATAAAAAAAAACTTGAAATGTTTCTTCACCTTCTCTTTCAACTGAAGGAAGATAACAATATTCTTCGTCGTCTTCACCGAACTAGCTTCTTCAAAAATAACCGAGGCTTCTTCTCGTCCTCGAATTCTTGGTCTTTATTGCTCTCTAGAGACTTATGCATTCTGAAGCTCTGATACCATGAAAAAGAATTGAGGAAAGCAGGGAGAAAAAATTTCTCTTCTCAATATAAAAAATAGATAAATAGACTACATTGAAATATCAACAATAAATAATTGGAATAGAAGTTAACTAAACTAAAGTAAAATTAAACTATCTATGACACTTGTCAGAGAAGAGAACAAAAAATAGATAAATAGACTACATTGAAATATCAACAATAAATAATTGGAATAGAAGTCAACTAAACTAAAGTAAAATTAAACTATCTATGACACTTGTCAGAGAAGAGAATAAAAGGAGATGGCACCTAGGAGACAATGAGATTAATATATCGATAGGTTAAGCATAAACCAAAGACTTCTAGAGTTGATGAAATTGGACTTTAATATTCAAGTCCCATCTCCACACCAGAAAGAGATATAACTTATCTCAAGCTGGTATTTCATATAACTATATTCCTAAGGAAGCTCCATTGCTTTGCCATGATTTGAGATGACATTTTCATGCCATTGCTATCTGTATGAGTGGCTTAGGGACTTCAATGTTGAGCAGTCGGAGTTTTATAAGAAATGCCACATATAATATAATTTATGAGTAGTTATCAGCGAAAACAACGTAGATCCTATGTTTATATAGAGGATTTTGGTATTGTAAGACCCCTTCATTATTCCATAAATATTTTCATATTGGTTATTTTTTTGTTAATGGTGTAAGTCGTCAGCGAGCCACAGGGAAAAAAAACTGAATGTTAAAATGATTTTTTGAATAAATAAAAATTAGGAGTTAAAGTTGGAAAATGTAAGGAAGAGAAGCTTGCCGAATCTAGAAAACTATATATTCAAATTAATATCCACTGAGTTGAAGATAAACACTGAGGGAGCAGATTTGTGGGAGAGAAAAATAGTTTTTTTCCTTTAAAAGAACAAAAAACAACAACCTAGGCTATGGGATAAGAAGAACCCTAAAATTCAAGACGTTTCCAAAGAAACATCTATTAAGAATCAATGTATAAAATACGTCATTGAGAATCTGCAAGAGGTTGTTGATTTATGGCAAGGGACTTCTCCGCTGAGGGGGAACCATCGGTTATGGTTCAAGGTTGGGGGAATAACACTTTCTAATTTTCATTTTCCAGTCAGGGCATTCGTTAGAGGCTTCTTTACTACTGTCATTTAAATTGATTTATTTTTATTTATTCATATGAAATTATGAGAAATAATTGAGCAATATTTGTATGTTGTAGATATTTATTAGTTTATGAAAGTAGTAATATTAAGTTGGTGAATGAAATGAAATGATGGTTGAACGGTTACTGTAATGGAGTGTAGTAGTTTCTATGTACATGTTGATGTGCATAATTTTTTTTTATTAAAGAGTTTATTACTTGAGCCTTTCCGTATATGTAACCAAGGAATATTTATTTGTGTACCTAGAGGATATGTGTAAATGAAATGGAAAAAGAAACCTTACGTCTTATTTTTATAATAATCGGATGAAGAATTACAAAATTTGGCTGCAACAGTCGTGAATGGAATTAAGCATAAAATTGTTTACAACAATCTATTGATATGACTGTAATGATAATTATGGGTGAGAAAGTAAGGAACCTTTCGGTGATTAGGAAGGATAAGCCATACCATGCTACTTAAGTTCGGGAGACAATAATTAAAGTTGTTGCCAACGTGGGGTAGAAATATTAATAGGAAATGAACTCTACCTGGCTAGGACTTAGGTAGAAGAGTAGTTTTAGAACAAGAAAGTAAGGAGGGGGCTCTTATGAAAGCCTCACCTTTCATCGTAAGGTGATATTAGTTGGTTTCTCGAGGGTATAGTGGTTTTAGTATAAGAGAGAGTTCGGTGATAGAAATAATTCTAAGGCACAAGGTAGAGGCGGTTCTACAACTATGTTACAGGAGTCTTAAAAAAAATGGAACTAGACATATTCAAGAATTTCACATATTGGTTCTCTACAGTCAAAAAAAACTTTGAAACGAGAACTATAATGTCAAAACGAGAACTATGGACAAAAAACCTTGTAAAAACATCAAAAATAGTGCTACACAGAATATAGGTCGCAGAAGCCTCAAATCAATAATCTTTTTTTTTCTAGGGTAAATTTTCAACATGTTTTAAAAATGGCAGTGAAAACCAAATTTTTGTGCAAAAGTTCTCCAAAAAACACCCTCAAAACAAAAAGCGTTGATGTTCAAATAACCCTTTGCAAAAACCCCCTCAAAACAAAAAGTGTTGTTGTTCGAATAACACCTTTTTTTTCAATGGTAAATTTTGTGCAAAAAACATCCTCAAAACGAAAAATGTTGAAACTGGAATAACACATTCTTTTTCGAGGGCAAATTTTCAACATTTCGAAATAATGGAGTGGAAGATTTTATCATGACTCCGGAAAAACATTAAAATTTGAAAAGAATAATGAAAACATAAAAAAAAAAATTAAAACAATGAAAAAACCCAAAACAAAAAAAGTTTAAAAAAATAACAAAACATAAATTAGAATATATATTAGAAACAAAAAAAAACAAAAACAAAAGCAAAAAGAAATCAAATATATATAAAAAAAGGCAAAAAATATCAAACTTCAAAAAGAATAAAAAAAAATCAATTATAAAATTGTTAAAAAAAAAAATTAAAATTAACCTATAAAATATAAGAATTAAAAAAGTAAAAAAAATTAAAAAATTGTAAACAAATAAATAGTAAGAAAAACATATTTTAGAAAAAATGTAAGAAAAAAATTACCTTCTAAGCCATAAAAAAAATTGAAAAAAAAAACACAAAACAAAAATATGGATTTTTTTTTAATGAAACTATAAAATTAAGTAAAAAAAAAAAAGAAAACAAAAACATTAAGAAAAACCTAAAAAGACAAAAAAATACTGAAATTAAAAAAAAAAAAAAAAAAAAACCAAAAACCAATTGAAGCCTAAAAATTATATATGTATTTTCAAATTTAAAAAAAAAACAAAAAAAAATACACTTAAATTTAAAATAATAATAATAATAATAATAATAATAATAATAATAATAACGACATTAAAAAATTTTATTTAAAAAAAATACAATTTCAAAACCATTTTAAAAACAAATATTTTTTTATTTAAAACAAAATAAAAAATTATTAACCATTTTTTATTAAATAAACTTTAGAATTTGTTTTTTAGACATTTTTTTTTTATTTTAAAAAAATATATATTCTCTCTCGGTTTCCCTTGGTGGCATGGCCGTGGGCGGAGAGGTTGCATGCAGCCTCCCCCACCCAGCGTCTCGCCACTGCGAGCGTCTGGGTGGTAGCGGGGTGATTCCTGGAATCGCCCCGCCCCCGCCCACCACCCATGGTGATGCGGCCCTGGGCAGAGGACGTTGCATGTAGCCCCTATGCCCACGGTAGGGTGATTCCCAGAATCGCCCCGTCGCCACTCGACTGCCTGTGGTTATGCGGCCCTGGGCAGAGGAGGCTATATGCAGCCCCACCATCCACGATCACGCACCATGGAAGGTCGTGTGTGAATCAATTTTTTTTTTAATTAAAGTTTATTTATTTTTTCTTTTAAAATAAAAAAGTCCTATTGAAAAAAACAAAAATTAAATGTTTGTTACTGAAAAAAATAAAAAAATATGTGCATATTTTTTTTGTTTTAAATAAAAACATTTATTTATTAAAACAAGTTAAATGTTTATTTTTATTTTTTTAAATCAAATATATACTTCTTAAGGATTTTTTCTCTACCATGGATATGATTGTTAACATTGACAAAACAAAAGTTATGATTATCAAATCCAAGAAGGACATTTACCCTAATTTTATGTATGACAATAGTAACTTGGAGGAAGTGTCTTCCTACAAGTACCTAGGAATTTATATTCATCACAAGTGCAAATGGAACTATAGCATTGAGAAAAGGATTAATGGGGGATGGAAAGGTCATTTTGGTCTTGAGAAACATTTAACAGCTAAAAGAAAATTAAGATATTATAAGGAGGTAATCAACCCCACCCTAGAAGATCAAAAGCATATTTCTGTCTTATCTAGCTCAAAGAAGAAAATTAATATAGCCAAGATTAGAAAGAACTCTAATGAGCTCCATAGTGAAACGGGTTGTTGGGTAGTTCCTAAAACACCATGGATGGAAAGGTTTTGCCATCTCTATGAGAATACGAACATCAAGGATGAAAAACAATTCCTCTTAGAGTGCCCCACGTACAGCCACATTAGATCTCAGTTTCAAAATCTTTGTTGCAATACTGACTTCCTACCCTTTTACATTGTCAAAATTACAGCGAGCTCGAGAGGCTTCTCTCCAAGCTTTTTGAGCATAGGAATAAAATCTTAAATCAAACTAAATAATTTGTTTCTTTAGGTCTGATAGACCAAAGTTTGGTCTCAGTGGACGTTAACCACCACCACCATCATCATCATCATCATCATTATCATCATCATCGTATATGTTTTTATTTAATTTTTTTTGTTTGTTTTTAAATAAAAAATATAGGATTTAAGAAAAACTTTGAAAGTTTTTGTTTTTTGTTTTTTGTTTTTAAATAAATATAGATATTTCTTTTTAACTTTAAATGTTATTATATATATATATATATATATATATATATATATATATATATATATATATATATAACTTTCATACTTTTTTGGTTTTTTTGTTTATAATTTTTTTATTTTTTTTACTTACTTAATTTTATAGTTATTTAAAATTTGTTTTTTTTTCCGAATTCTTTTATTGTTTATGAGATAATATTTTTTTTACATTTTTTATGTTCCTTTTAATCTTATATATATATATAGTAATCAACATTTAAAAAAAGAGAAATAAAACAACTTGAAAATTTGTTAATTAATCATGATTTAAAAAAAAAGGACATAATTAATTTTAGACTGTGAAAAAAAAGCCTTCTAAAAAAAAAGGATATGTTGCATCAACACGTTTCAAAATCAGCATGAAAATCACTAACATTTAAAAACAAATTTTTATATTTGATACATAAGAAAATTTAAAGTGTAAAAAATATGCTTTGAAAAAAAAGAAGTGTATTCTACATCACCACTTTTCAAAATCGGGTCACTTTTTTGTTGCCTCTACGAAATGGGTAATCATATTAGTTATTTAAAGTCCCAAAAACTATGCTCTAAAAAAATATGTGTTATGCATCACTCCTTTTCAAAATCGGGTCACTTTTTTGCTATCTCTAAGAAACGGGTAACGGTATCAGTTCCCGTTTCAAAGTTTACGTTGTTGAAAGGGATGGTACCTAGAAGTGTGTGAATTTCCCTATGTATGGGAAGGGAAGTAAGTACTTAATACACGAACATTAATTTATAACTCTCCAAACAACAACATATGTAACTAGGAAGCAATATGTTATAACCACTAGGAATAATTATTTAACCAAAAGAATATGTGTAACAATTTCTGAGCAACATTGAATACATTTGAGAAAACAAAACTGAATCAAATATTGAAATTTAGAAGAAAAACTAGTTGAACTGAATATGATCTAACATGATTCTGGGATCCACAGAAAATTCGGAAGACTTGGATTCCAAAAGATCTAAAATAATTCAGTCAACCAAGAATACTCTGGTTTCTACGTGGGAATTTACAATGTTAACAAAGGTAAATATCATTCAATAGTAAACATAAGAATAAATACACCGGGAAACCAAAAAGAGAACAAGAGTCATAAGAATGATATATTCAGATGAATATAGTAGATTAAATAACCCGAGAAATATATGCACACGCATAATTACAGTTAATTTATTGAAAACAAGAAATTCAATAGAAGACAGGGAATAATTGTTGACCTTTAGTCATATTGTGCTGAAGTGAAAGACTATACATAAATACCCAAATTATTTTGTTGAAACTATAGCAAAAGTATATGTTAATTAACCCTTAGATAAAAAGGAAGACAAATAAGGAAAACGATTAAAATTTGATCATATAGCATTAGAACAGTTCGTGTAGTTGAGTCCAGAAGAAAAGCACTATTGGAATTACCTATTTAAAGTGAATAAATTAATTATATAATTTTGACATTACATTAAATCATAACTTGAATAAGAGAAACATTGATTAAATTTTAAAGGGTATAAACTACAATCGAAAATAGTGCCAGCTCGACTAAACAAGAGAAAAATGAATGAGCAAGGAAAACCCCAGTTACAGTGAGGGGTTCGATATTTTTCCACCCCTATTAACCCTTTCGTAGCATGTCTGGGCTACAATCCTATTTCATACACCCGAAAATACAAAAAATTACAATGATAAAGCATCAGACCAAACAGGTTGGTGAAGGCACACATCGTAGTTCCCTGGCCAAAATTGGGTTCTAGAGTGACCAAGGTCGAACACCAAGAGACATCCAAACCATTATAGACACCCTGGTTAGCAATGCATGGGGTTCCCACCTGTAGCAGCATAAAGGCTTGGCGAGAAAATGTTATTTCCAAGTTCAAATTAAGCCATGACAAGGGAATTTCATCTAAACTAAATACATGTCACATTATCTATGCAAGTAAAGGATTAAGATGCTGAGTAGAGCAAAAACTGAAGGAAATAAAAAATTGAAGAAAAAATAAAGACACCAATAACAATAAATTACCTGCACTGAAGTGATTTCCACACTAGGTACTCACGGACTACCTACGACCAAAAACACACATCAAACCCTGGATAGAAATATGGTTATAGAAGCTATTTTTAAAGAAAAATATATATGAGTTGAAACCTAAGGTTATGGTTTCATAACCGTGGAAAACTATATCTCATCTTCACTGGTTATTATTGACTGAAATTCCACTCCTCTCATATGGTCCTTCTGAACAGGTAGACAGCTCGAAAGAGCTGGCAGCTATGTCCAACTCCAAGACAACAAGCAAAGCATGAGGAGGGTCAATTGTTGAAGCCAACAGAAAGGAGGAACACTGGTTGAAACCTAAGCTCAAATGTGTAGCGAAAGAATACCAGTTGAGGGTGTGAAAGTTTTAAGGTAGTAAAACAAGACATGGCCACCATTTTCCCAAGAAAAAGCTCCTATCACAGAGTGAAACCCTTCATATAAATAAGTGACACAAAATACATGGTAAGGCAAGCAAAACGATATTAAAATGGAGAATATTATCTGAGGTCAAAATGGCTGTGAGAAGGTTGCTAGAGAAACAACCATGAAGGCTTGAAATCTTCTCGAGAAGCACAGACGAAGAGCCAGGTATCACCTCGACGAACCCCAGGAGGAAACATATAAATGAACTCATTTCAAAACACAATTAAGCCTAGTTAGTTTTAGAACCATCTCAAGCAAAGAGAGTTGTAGATCTACACACAACATATCTACACTGTTAAACTCTTGTACTCTCCCTCGAAAAGTGAACCTCTTAGGGGGAGCATGAAGGCCATGTGATGGGGGTTGAGGTGGAGCTCCGTGAATGGAGGAGGTGAGAGGTGGTACTAACACAGGGTTGAGTGGAAAATCATTTGATATTCACTATTAACTCCATCTAGTTTTTCATGTTCACATCTTAGACTTAGGGTTTATAACTTGGATAAAATTATAAATTTAACAATGGTAAAACCTGTCATGCGGAAAGAGTCAATTTTGCGGACAAAACCGACCTCCCTAGAAGCTAAGGCTTTCCAGTGACAAACAAGACAAATAAACACTACCTTTCTCTAATCATGCATTTAGAATACAAGTAATCAGGTGATTATAACATACCTTTAGTCCAACGCTTTGCAGTAGTCCAGCCTCGTTGATCCGGATGAGCTCCTCCTTCTCTTCAAAACCTGCATTCACTAACAAGCTAAAATATTACATAGCACCTGATAAACTTATAAAATAACACATATTCATCATACAGACCAAGGAGCATATGAAACAAATCATGAATAACAATCTGTTGAGAAAAATGAGTTTATTTGCATTAAGTGGAAACAAAAGAAACCATTACAACCTGAGCCTTGGTGTTGTGCAGGTCCCTCCTAGGGTCCAGCAAGATTTTTCCTTTACTTTGATCAGCTCGCCCACTTCCAAATAAGGTTAGGAAAGGATGGGAATCTCTCCTCTCAAGCTCTATAAGGGAGTCCTAATTCCAACAGCATCTACCCTTAGGAATGTTCAGCTTTCAACCTCCCCTCCCTCTGGCCTAATGCCTCTATTTATAGTGCTCTAGAGGAAGTTAATCAGGTCCACCATCAATGGGATAAGCCCCTCTTTGAATGGGATAACTCCCCTCTTGATGGGATAAGTTCCTCTTTCATAGGGATACATGAACCATCTGGAGGCGCTCAATACACGTCAAACAAGCTTCTAGAATGCTCTAGAAATGACCACAAGTAACGTTTTTGGAGTGAAAATTGCGCCTTTTGACCTTTACAGGAGTACGCACCCATTGCTTTATAGACACAACGTACAAGTACACAAGTATTATGAACTTGGGGTGCGTACACGCAGGTAAGGCTAAGAGAAACTGTGTACCCAAAGATATATAGATTTTTAAATACTTTCTCTCTTTCTTGGAGATTTACATGAAGAGCAGAGGTATGAGACTTGCCAAGGAGGATAGTATGACAGTTGATGGAGCCATACTAACTGCAAATAGTCATGCTGACAAATTTTAGTGTAACAGATTGCCTCCTAAAGTGCGAAGCGTGTAGTAGATTAGGGTTTCATATCATCTAGGAAGGGTGAAGTACTTTATCATTTCAAGGATTATATTGTGGAGAGCCCAGTCGGAACCTGCAAGTATTCAACACAAAATAAATATATAAGATCATATCATCGCTGAGGTAGGCATTCCCATACTCAGATTGAAAACTTTAACTAACAAACTAACTACTGCTCTGATACAGGAATGATTTTGCAGTACATCATAATCATAGACTGTGTAGACACAGTATGGACGCAGCTATCTGTTTATAATTGGTCTACTATACAATGAATACAAAACTCCTCGTAGCCTGGATGGTGGAAACTAGATCCAGGGTCTTCATTTCTACTTCCCAAAATAGTACGATTCTAGCCATGTGAATAAATGAGTTGATGTCGAACATGGTAGAAACCACTTGATTACCAGTCAATGATGTAAACTGTTAACAAGTGTGAGAGAGACCACCAGTGATGTCAATGGTTCTCAAAGTACCCAGTACAGTCCATGAGATGTGAATGAATGAGTTGATGTTGAACATTTCACGGAATCCTTCGATCGAAAGTCAATCATGTAAACCGTCGTCAAAGGCGAGAAACCTGCCATTGATGCATGCAAATTTCAAGGTACTGACGATTTCTAGGTCGTCTCTCTAGATAATGTGCTGATGTCGATAGAAAGTGACCTGTTGCAGGCAAGCCCACAACACGAAATCATAGATCAAATTGAAGAAATGTAGCTGTAAGGACTGACTCAGGGATGGTCGAGATGGATGACGGGTATTTTGCAGATGAATGGTTTATTTGCAGTGACCTCTTGAACACATAACGACACAACAGATGGCTTGGTGGCATTTGACCGAAAGTTAATACCCGACTGAAGACTTTCAATGTGGTTTGATCAACTGTGAAGCGAAGGATTTCCCAACCCAGGTGAATGAAAAGTGTCGTGTTCAAGAGCGGTGATAAGGCTTCTTTTGAGACAAAGGATAACAAATAGGCTCATCTTTCTCTCTTTTCCCCCACCATTTCTGGCAAGTACCTCTTTATTTTTTACAAGCTTGAGGAGGATAACATATGCTTGATTATAAGCTCATCCTTTGGATGAGTCCAACTTAGTTTTGATTCGAACCCTAAGAAGGAGTGGTCCGTTCCTGTTTGTAATCGAACAGGTCCTTTACTGTGAAATTTTAACGAGTCCAGTATAGGAGAAACTCGACGTTTTTCAATTTTAGAGAGTCTGAAAAACTTAAGAAGACTCCAGGGTTGAACTTTTTCGTAAAGTTGTGTCTCCCAAGCCCGAAAAAGTATAAAATAATACTTGAGAGAACCGCTTGATCTTGCGACCAAGGAGTACTTTCATGATTAGTGTCTTTGACCCGAAAAGTAAAAAGCGATCAAGGACACGTCGTTTTATTTCCAATATCGAATTTGAAACGACAAAAATCCGGCAATCTTTTCGTGTTTTTATGGTCAGAAAAGGGCTGTAAGAGGACCGTCTTTTAATTCCATTTTAACGAGTGTAAAAGAAACGCTCGACAATCTTTTCATGTTTTAGGAGTCAGAAAAGGGCTTAAAAGATGACTCTGATCTTTTTGTTTGTGAAAAATGACATTTTCGCTGAAAATCCTTATATCCTGCGCAAAAACCAACACATTACTCATACATGTTTAAAGATAGATAAAAATACTTGAAAAATACCTTTTCATGGTGGAAAATAAACAAATTTGACATTCATTTACTCAAAAAACCTATAAAAAGGGCTTTTACCATTTCATTTTTACCATTTTATTGTTGAGGAGAGAAAAATGGTTTTTGGCAAGAAACTTCCCGTGGACATTGCGGAGAATCCGACCGTCGAAACCGAACGCCGTCTCATCAGGTATTCTACAACATCCTCCCTTGCATTTCCATCCATTTAGAATTTGTTTTTAAGCTTTAGTTTTATTTTTTGGAGGCCTTGGGGGTTTCAAGGTCCACTTTTCGGGGTACGAAGGTGCCCCATGGGTGACCTGCGTACCCCGACATTTTCTCAGTTGGGAAAATGTCGGGCGTACACAGCTTGCCTTAAGAGAACCTGCGTACATACGCCCTGTCTCTAAAGGCGGGCTGCGTACACCGCGGAGTGGATTTTTAAACTCTAATTTCTCCGAAATGAACCAAAAACTTTCAATTTTATGGACTCTAACAGATGTTTTATGGTGTGTAGATTGCCCACCATGCTTGATTGGCGCGAGAGAGAACATGAAGATGTTGATTTGGCCGCCATTAGTCACCAACCTTCCATTGATGCTTTGAAGGCATGCGGTCTTTACAAATACTGTGCCATACCTGGCATGAGGGTTCAGGTGCGCTTTCTAGAGTGGCTGGTTGAAAGGTGGAATGTCCAGGATCAGTGCTTTTACATCGGAGGGCACCAGCTCGAGATAGAGCCCTCAGGCATTTATTTTCTCACTAGTTTGCCCAAGAGGGGCGAACAATTGACTCTGTCCGGGACTAGGCCTGGTGGCCAGTCCATTGCTAGTCTCCGACTAGAGTGGTGCAATAATCAGAACCAGCAGAAGGGGATAGAGATCAAAAAGATATCCCGACCTGAACTTATGGTAATTTCCTTTACAGTTACCAGACTTTGCGGTGCTACCGCTTTGCACATTGCCACCGGGTCCCAAATGTGGATGGAGATTGACTGCTATCGAGGCACCATTTTCAACTGGTGTGATGTTGTGTTGGCCAATTTAGAGGGCCAACTGACTAGGGCAAAAAATGGGCAACTGAAGACTTTTGGTTATGGGCCTTTAGTTGTGAGTTTTCTCTAGAGAGGGTTCCGATGCTGATCCCACAGCAGCTCAGTGTTGAGGATGGGCTTCCCCGAGAGCCTAAGTTGATGCGATGGGTTGCGGTGATGGCCCGTCATCCTGACGAGGGCACGGAGGTTGTTCGATTTAGACCAGAGTATTTTCACTGGTTAGAGAACCAGGTCTTCTCGATACAGGATTTTCCGTATGCCGTAGTTGATTTTCGCGGAGATCCGGACATGATTCTTCCACCGGGAGAACAGTGGGATGACACAGGTACTTCATTTTCACAAGTTTTTAAATTATCTATTTTTTCTGTTTTTATATCGTCTCAAAACTGATAGTGACAATTTTCAAAATGCAGATGTAGGCCCATAGCGTCCGGCCAATCTCCAGCCTTTCGAGAGGAGAGTACCAGTTGCACCGGCACCGGCCCCCACAGGACGCGGTCGCAGAGACCTTAGCTGAGTTGGAACAACACCTAGAGCGTCTTACAGCAGACATACCAGAGACGACTATAGATGATATTCCTATCAGACTTCAGCGCTATGTAGTCGCAGTCTCAGGACCTTTTAGGAGGTTCTTGCATAGGGTAGCCCGTGCAGTGGTGTCGTATAGAGAGCACCACCAGTGATTGGATGGTCACTTTTGTAGACACATGTGACATTTTGGTTTTTTGTACCTATCATTTTTGCCGATCATAAGGTGTTTTTCAACCTATGATCGAAGACGATGTATTTTTTGACACACTCTTATCTATATATATCATTATTACCGGCTTATCTTGTTAAACATGTGTGATGAAATGGTTTTAAATTTACATGTATGATTATCGCAAATGTCTGTCTAACATTCGAGAAGCAATTGCATCTGCTAACGTATTTAAAGACCCTGGAATATGCTGATATTCAATGTAATCAAATTCACATTCCATGAGGCGCACTCTCAAAAATAACCTTAATAACACTGGATTTCTAATGGCATATACTCTATTAAGCTGTAATACAACGAGTTCAGAATCTAACCTCACTATCAAACTCCGAATCCCAAACGAAATAGATTCAGACAATAACTCAATCACTGCACTGTATTCTGCAATGTTGTTTGTTGTTTGACCGAGGCTCACCCCATGCATAGAAACTAACTCGTCAGAGGGCGAATAGATAAGCCAAGCTGCGGAAGAGATATTCCGTGTACTACGACAAGCACCATCAGCGAATCTAATGTACGTTTGGAGAGGTGTCGACATATGCAATATCAAGAGTAAAACCAAGATAAGCCAGAATAACGATGAAAAACACACTCTCTAAGCTAAGCACACTGTCTATACTAACAAACACACCAGCTAGAAAGAAAAATCTAACCTAACTAAATCTCCATACCCATCATTTAAGCATAATACCTCTTTAGGTAAAGTCCATTTCTGGGTTTACCCAAAGAGTCCCCATCAAAATCTACCAGCTCATTGGCCCTTTTGCTAGCTTTCGCTTGACAATGTATGGCCCATGCCACATAGGAACGAATTTTCCAGCACTAATTTATCGTTAGCTTGATCTAATAATAGCACTAGGTCTCCTTCCGAAAAATTTCGAGGGGTCACGTTGCGATCATACTGAGCTTTCAT